>CM021106.1:616095215-616811791 GCA_007115665.2 Sequoiadendron giganteum
TGTTGTGGATCTTCGAGGCTAATTGTTTATGGTGTTTCATGTTCGATACATGTTGTTTTGGGTCCCTACTATGTTTTGGCTAACATTGGTTGATTTGCATTGAAAATTATTTATTAATTTGGGTTGATAGTTTGTACACATTTTATATTTTATTGGGCCTACATGTAGTTGATGTTATCCTTAGATACGAATATATATAACCGATTGTTTACATCATTTGAGACATGTGATATGTGCAAAGTGCGAGTGTTGTGTGCGAATAAAGTTTAGATATTTTGAAGGCAGAAGTAAAGTGTGAAGAAGAGTGAGCAGAAGAAAGAGTGTTCATGTGCTTAACCAAAATTGTAATCAGGCATTAGTAGATGCTATCTTCTCAGTTCAAAATCTCTCGGATGGATGTAATTTGAATGTGACTGTAAGATAGTGTGTCTTCCTTTAGGCAGTAATCCTTTTTATATTTGAGCAGTGAGCTCTAGGTAGTGTGCCTGAATGCAATGGCATTCCCCATTTACTATACTTTTAATAGAGTATAACTTGTGGATTAACCTCCACCATGGTTTTTCCCCTAACAGGGTTTCCATGCAAAAATCTTGGTGTTATGTGTGTTTCTGATGTGGTATGGTTTTTGCTTTCATATTTAATTATCAGATCTGAGAATAAGTTTAATAAGTATAATTCTTGAGACAACTGATTCACCTGCCCCTCTCAGTTGTCTTCCCTTGTGTTGCCAACAGTACATGCTCATTTTGATAACTCCTCTCGACAGGTCCTCAATTGAAGTACTCTCCCTGACATACCAATCCAGCTATCGAAGTGGTTGGAGAGAAACTAGGTCTTTGATGAATGTGCTAAGTAGTACCTCTTCATCATCATATGGCAAACCTCAAAATCTTCTAATAGAAAATACGCAAGATGTGGAAGAGTAATTTTGTAGTAGTGATGTCGGTGCACTTCAAAATCATCTTCGCAGTTGACCCAAAAGTCCTCAAGTGCTGCCCTGTGTGATTGACTTCACTCCAACCAAGTTGTACTATGACCTAGAGGATCATAGGAGCATTTCTCAATGAGGTACTTGAGATGGTGTTTTGACAACTCTTTGGTCATTTGCTTGCAATCAGTTGTTGTTTTGCACTTGTATATGCCTAATCCGAAAGGAAAGGTGAATGCTTGCTTGTGAAGAAAAGTATGAACCTCTTGAGCTTGTCTTGGGAACTCCATGAATAGGACGTTGTCTGAAGGTTACCTCTATAGCATTAGAGGTTTTCTGGTGTAACCATACACTTGAATATATGTGAAAGTGGGAAACTGGATAAACCAATCTGCCTAACTCTTTATTGTTGATTTTGCCTCCGCCGAGATTCTGATATGCATTTCATTAGCTAGGTCTTTGTCTATCTTCATTAGGAAGTGATCATTCACCTGTTTGAAATCCTATTCAGCCTTTGAGAACTCTAATTGTGGAAAGTACTCGTACACATGTTGAACACCAAGAGTTCCATTGGTCTTCAAAGTTCTAAAATTGCCTTGGAATGCAATTAAGTAGACGAAATAAGAAACCATGTGAAATTCGTGGATTTTAAGGAATCCTTTGATTTTTTGGTGAAGACACTCATTGATCAACATAGCCCAATCAAAGTGTTCCTTGTAAATAATTCGAGAAATGACATAGAACATCCACAAATGGAAAATATGAGCCTCCTCTTGACCTGTAACATAATCGAGCAAAGTAATTAGGATAGCAACCTCATCCTTGAACTCTCCATGCCCAACTTTATTTGGCATGTTGGTCTTTTGTTCTTTTAACCACCTTTGAGAAACCTTTCTCTAAGATCTTTCCTTGTCTCCCTGCCATATCTTGTCACATTCCTCAATTCTTATGAGGAAATTGTTTGAACGATATGGAATGGCAAAACACTTCTTGATATCTCTCAACTTCAAGCTACAAATGAATCTCCCATCTGCTGATCGAATTTGCCTGTGGATGAGTTGTAATATCTTATGCATGCAATAACAAACTCAAGATCAACAACTGTGATAGGAATAGATTTTGTTGCTAGAAATCCAGATCACTCGAGATTCTTGACTATCGAGTTGTCAATGCCTTCCAACATGCTCAATTTGACCACTAGATAGATGTGACCCAAGTCTGTGTCACCAATTTTCAAAAAGTTGTGAACTAGACCGATTTGGCCTTGTAATATATTATGTTGAAATGCATTTTGAAAATCTATACTTTTGATTGTAAAGTCGGGTATGTTCGGGAAAACTTCAGGAAAACCTAAAAATGGTTGTAGGGGGTTTCCGAGAAAAAAAATTGCAGAAAAACTGACGTATGGGTATAGTAGGCGCTGATGAGCTAAAAGGACCCAAATCCTACATTTTTCAAAAATTTGAGTTTTAGGCCCACATGCAAAAGAATCTTTGAAAAAAAGCATAGTGCCTCAAAAATGGAAGCAGGGGGGTAATTTTCATGAAAAATTCTAGAACATGGGCTTTGTTGTTGATGCTATGCTAAATGAACCCAGATGACTAGATTCTGAAAATTAGTCATTTACTTTGACATGCAAGAGAAAACCTAAGATAAGGATAGAAGAATTTTAGAGAAAGAAAATAGAAGTTATTTTTCCTTTAAAAAATATGCCTATGCTTGAATTGGATTTGATGAAGTCTACATACACTCGAACAATGAAGTCTAGAAGATATCTCCTTTAAACAATCTTGACCTAGCACTGCAAAGAACACTGAAAAATATTACTTGTAGTGCCTTCAAATCTCTTCTTGCATGAGAAAATATGTGTTTTCTTCCACCTTTGATGAGAATAATGGATGCCTAATGCCTTAATAAATAAAATTTATCAAGAAAGGTGCCAACTTATGCTTGCAAACACCTAAAAATGAATGCCACCTTCTAATTGGACCTCAAATTCAATTACCTGCTTGAAAAATTAGCCTTAAAATGGGCACCACCTTCATGCACTTTAGTTAACTATGCATGCAAAAATAAGTTCACCAATTACACGCAAAAATTAAATCTAGTTGAAGTCAACTTGACAAGTTCAATTGAAGATTTAATATTATTTAATTTTAGTTAACTAAACTCCATCATTTTGGGGCGGCCTAGTTCACTTCAGTTAAAAATTCTCACTTTGAATTTAGGTGTCACTTTTCTACATAACCAAATTTATGAAAAAATCAATTTGCAAACGTCACCAGAGCCCATGATTGATCATTGATTCTGATTGACTGATGTATCCAAAAGACTGGCTGATAGTTTTATTGAAGAGCAGGATCAAAACTAATAAGAAAACTCCTTGAGGCTGCAAACCCTAATTCTGACTTCTGAGACTTCAAAATTCAAGGAACCCCTAGCCTCCAAGGGCACTTTTTACTTCATAATTAGTTAATCTTCATCATTTTGAAGGTGATTTTGACCTTACTTCATCTCACGTTCTTCGACAACTGGAAAAAATTCAGAGCTGGCTAACAGGCTCACTGCAAAGCTGGCTCAATTCTGAAGATGAGCTCTTTGAGGGCACTTTTCCTAAAAACGTCATTTGCTAGGTGAAAACATGGGTGCCCCTAGCCTGTAGGGGCGCTTTTCTTCCCAGAGAGCCATTTTTCCAACTAGCTAAAAATCCACTTAATCCCCGGTTGCAGGCTGCTGACGAGTCTTTTGACCCTATTGAGGTATACAACGGAAAGATGGAAGCGTCACAGATAGGATGAGTATCTGAGATGATCCAAAAGATAGCATTTGAGGCTCCAAAACCTTGGGCACCCCTTGCCTCCAAGGGTTCTTTTTTTGTTTTTCACATTTCCGACCATGATAAAACCTTATGTTTGACTCTTGATTCTGACATTTCAGCAACCCAGATCAACCCATTGATGGATTAGTTACGAAGCTAGACCAAGTCTAAGACAAACATCTTGGGTATCATTTGATCAAAAACCTTCATCTGGTGCTTCAAAAAGTTGGCCGCCTTTGGCCTCCAGGGGCGCTTTTCTTTCAGTGTTAGTAATTTTTTCAACATCCCTCATTTCACGTTTAATCTCTAATTTCAGGAGCAAAAAAATTGGTTTGGGTACAACATTAGGCTCTGTCTGGTGACCATGTCGGATACCTACTGCATAGGAGAATTGAGAATCCCTAAGTTTTTTGTAGACCAGTGACTTAACATTTGGGCATTGTTGTCAAGACTTTCTTCCTAATCACCTAATACTTAGACTTTTCCTAAAAATCACCTATAACAAGACTACCTAAATCACCTAAAACATGACATAACTTCACGAAAAAAAGGAAACACATAATGACATAATGATAAAGCATAAATAAATTATTTACAAAAATTTACTCCTCCCCCAAGGGATGAAATGCTTGAGATATTACCCACTTTATGGCAGTGGGAGAAGCCTTCCATCTTGATGTGAGAGAATGTATGTATTCTCTCCTTTGGATTCATAGATCTGGAAGGGCCCTAACCATAAGGAATCAAACTTTCCATGCATTCCTATAGGCTCATGCCTTTTGTCCCATAGCAGGTCTTGATCTCCAATCCCGAAGTCTCGCTGATGAGCCTTCTTATCAAAAATCTTCTTTGCTCGCTCTTGATGCTGAGTGATTTTTTCGATGACCTCCACCCTCTCCTCTACTAGCTTTATCAGGTACAAAATCCTCTTTTTGATTAGATCTTTGAACTCTTCATCCTCCACTGTGGATGTCAGTTGCAAGGTGAACAACTCCAGTGTGATGGTTAGAACTACTTTTCTACAATACAAAAGTGTAAAAGGAAAAGTGATGGTGGCTCTCTTGGGATTGATTCTATTAGCCCAAAGAGCATCACATATCTTTATATGCCAAGCTCACTGATTTGAGTCAACCAGCTTGCGCACGATTGTGACTATGTTCTTGTTTGATGACTCGGCTTGTCCATTACCTTGATGGTAATAATCTGGTGTGTGTGACAACATGATGTCATGATCAAAACAAAAATTTAGTAGTTCCTTTGATGAGAAACATGTTGCATTATCAACCACAAGTTTGTGAGGCACCCCGAAGCGTCAAATGATGTTCTCCTTCAAAAAGTCACAAACGACTTATGAGGTAGCTCGCTTGGTAGGAATGACCTCAACCCCTTTTATAAAATAATCAATTGATGTAAGGACATAAACATGCCCCTTATTGTAATGTGGGTTGATAGGACCTACAAAATCCATACCCCATTACTAAAATGTTGCATCGATAATCACTGGCCTAAGTGGAGTAGCCGCCAATCTAACTTTGCCAACAAACTATTGACACATTTGACACCTATACACCCATTCATATGTGTCATGAAACATGGTTTTCCAATAGATTTGTGCTCATAGGATCTTGAATGCAATGACTCTTGATGAGAAGTGACCACCACACACTTGACTATGAAAAGAATCGAACAATCTCTGTTGTTGGTCTCTACCGACACATAATAGGAAAGTTTCGTCAAGGCCACACTTGTACAAAACATTATTGATAAGCACGTAGTTCTATGCTTTCAACTTCAAAGTTCTCTTTTGTTGTTTGTCCATGTGACGTGGAAATTCTCCATAAGTTGAATAATACCACAAAGTTGTGTACCATTCCTCTAGAATCAACTAATAGGACAAAAGGAAGGTCCTCTTCAATTTCAGGTTTAGGTTCGACTCCACCATTGCCTTGATACTTTTGATCTCCATCTTCTGCTAAATCCTAACAAAGACCTTACTCGTGAATGAGCTTGGTCAGCTTGATCTCTAGATCATATTCTTGAACTCTAGCAATACAATTTCCTCTTTTGGTGCCCATCTCCTATTGATTTAGCACACTTTTTATTATTAGATCGGTGACAAACACCGTTCTATGAGAATTCAATCTATAAAATATGAAACTTTTAACAACTTTGAGACAACATACACATTCTTCTCAATTTGAGAATAGTGCAATTCACTATTATAACTAGTGCTCATGAAAGCAATTGGAGATTCTCCTTCTCAAAGTCAGGATGAATCTATACTGGTGAATTAGCAATAGCTTCTTTGATTTTGGTAAAGGCATGCTTCCCTTCTTCTATCCATATGAAAGTGGACATCTTTTTCATCATAACTGAGATCTCCTTCGCCAACTCTGAGAAATCTGGTACAAACCTCTAGATAAAGTTAACTTTACCGAAAAAGGAGTGCACTTGTGTTTTATTGGTTGGAAGAGAGGTTTTTAATTGAATCCATCTGATTTGGGTCAATTTTAGTCCCCTCTTTGGAAACGATATGGCCAAGTAACTTGCCCTTCATCACCGCAAAGATAGTCTTCTTAGGATTCAATGAGATATTGTGGTACCTACATCTTTTAAACACTTTCACAAGGTGTGAAAAGTGGTCTTCCCATTTATCTGAGAAAACATTCAAGTCATCAAGATAGTCAACTATTATTTTGTTCTTGAGATCCCTAAAATCTAGATCCATGGCCCTTTGAAAATTAGCACCAGTATTGATGAGGCCAAAAGGCATCCTCTCGTAAGAAAACGTTCCCCACAGGGTGGTGAAATTTGTCTTGATCTGATCCTCCTCTAGCATTGCAATTTGATTGTATCCAGAGAAACCATCAAGAAGTGATAGCATCTTTGAACCAGTGATTGTATGCAAGGTGTGGTCCATGATTGGTAAAGGGGTAGTTGTCCTTCAAGGATGATT
The DNA here is from genome assembly GCA_007115665.2 of Sequoiadendron giganteum. Lineage (NCBI taxonomy): Eukaryota > Viridiplantae > Streptophyta > Pinopsida > Cupressales > Cupressaceae > Sequoiadendron > Sequoiadendron giganteum. Next base: position 616,101,918 of record CM021106.1, read on the forward strand.
GATTCAAATTCTTGAAATCCATGCAAATTCTGATTTCACCATTATTTTTGTGCACAAGAACAATCATAGACACCTAGGTGGAGTAATGAATTGGAAAAATTATCTTTGAGTCCACCATTTTTTGAATCTTCGCATAGATAGTATCTTGGATTTGTAGATTATAATGTCTTTGCTTTTGCCTGAAAGGCTTGACATTAGACTTCAGAGGAATTGTATGAGACAATTCTATGGGTGTGAAGACCTTCAAGTCTTCGTAAGACCAGGCAAATACATATTTGTATTGTTTGAACAAGGTGGTAAACTTCTTAACTTCTTTTGGAGTACAACACTTGCCTAAATTAACAAACTGAGGCTTGTCTTCAGTGCCAATGTTCACTTGGTAATGCTCAACAAAAGTATTAACACTTGACACCTTTTGATCTTGGATGTATCGGTCATACCAGTCAAAAAATTTCTCTAAAGACACCAAACCCTTGGGAATTATATTTCCTCTTAGTTGATCGATCCCAGAATTTGTAGCTTTAGAGTCTTCTGTAAGTGATTCTTTGAAAGGAGTGGAACTTCCTTCAAAGAACAACTCTTTGTAGTTGTCTCCCATGATGATAAATTTTGTAATGTCATCATCATCATTTAAGATTTTCCTGTTATCTAAATTATCTAGAACAACTGGCCTGTAAATTAGCTCAATTAGCTTTTCTATTGTCTATACGTGGAATGTACTTGATGTCAAACGCACCAAACCAATCGATGGCATTCCACACCCTCTATCTGTAGGATCGAAGGTGATTATTTCTAAGTTGGAAATGACCTTTGATCTACTTGTCGATCAAATTTGCATCTCCTTCGACTCTAAGTAACTTGATTCCCATATTCTTTGCATTCTTGAGACCTAATAAAAGTGCCTCATATTCCATCATATTATTGGTGCATTCAAATTGCAATCGATATGCAAATGGATATAGACAACCCTCTGAAGAGGTGATCACAACTCTCAATCCCAGGCCTAATGTTGAGCAACTGTCGTCAAACTGCATCATCCACACTTTTGATTCTTTAGATGATGTAGTTGTGGAAAGTGCAAACTTCTGACTATCTTCAGTTACTTTAGATATCATAGCATATGTGCCCAGACTTGTGTCTTCATATAGCACTTGTGTCTGAGGGTCTTGGGACTTCACCATCGTAAACCTTGACTTGGCCTCTTGTCCCAACTTGAAACTACCTTTCTTCAACGAGATTGTCGCGAATGACCAATCCAACTGAATTTCGCCTCTGAGGTCTTTGCAAAAGCTCCTACTGAGTAACATCTCGTAACTATTTGGAATATCAAATATCAAGATAGTCATCATAATCTTCTTTTTAGGACAAGATGCTAGCCATACTTGTGCATCTTTCAATTGACCAACCAACAACACCGAATTTGACTCAAGTGAATAACACTTGTCATGAGTTTTGGTGTACGAAAGTCCTAATGCATTCATTATTTGCAAGGGCATGACGTTGTTCGAAGCTCCACTATCTCTGCTACAATTACTAAGTTTAAAACCTCCTATATACAAAGATATATAGAACAGTTTTGGCTTGTCTTCTACTGGTACAAAGGCTTCAAGCAATGTAGGCTGGATTACAACCTTCTTCTTTATAACCTTAAGGATCCGATCCAATTGCTCTGGATGATCCTGAAGACACTTCAATTGTGAGATGTATACCTTTGTATTCATCATGGAAGACACAATGTCAAAGTTTGTTGAGGATGGATCCTGAGCAACCGACATGGTTTTCTCTTCTGAATACTTGGAATTGGAAGTGGAAGGCACTTATTTTCCCCTTTCATCTATTTTCCGCTCTCCCTATTCTTCTTTTTGTGCTTTGAAGTGTTGGGCATGTGTGAACATAGGCGATGAGATGTTCTCATGATTGACCGTAAGAGAGTACTGGCGGTATTCTTCTTCTTCTTGTTCATTAACGGGTTCTTTATCGAAGTATCCTGTTGCAGAGTCACCATCAAAATTGTCCATCTATGGTGAGACAACATTTGTAATTGGTGAAGGTACAAAGCTTGTACTTGGAGCAACATCAAAAAATCCCATGATCTGATTCATTCTTTGATTTTTTGGACATGTGGCTTCGGTATGTGCATCCCCATCATGGAAAGGGCAATAGGTTGTAGCCTTCTTAGTATCAACTGGTTATCTTGGTTTTCCTTGTGGGAACCTTGATTTGTAGTTGTTGAATGGTTGGAAGTTATTCCTCTTTGGCTGGTATGGATGTTGCGGTTGATATGGTGGTGGTGTAGGCAGTGCTTGTTGCCCTTGATTGGGTGACTGTCTTTTGAGGATAGTCACCTCATTGGCTACCTTCTGTAGCAATGGATCAACAGACGCTTGAACAAGTGGTCTGATTGAATCATTCTTCATCTTTCATGTCGTGATCATGTTATCTTCAAGCTTGAGCTTCTTGTGTAAGTTGTAGATATACTCCTTAGCTTCCCTTCAAGAAAAAGGCTATTTTTTATGATAGTGCATTGACGAAGCTACTCATCAAAATCTCATCGGATGGGTTGAGTGTATGGGAAAGATGTGTGGCAAGGTGGTTAAACCTTGCTATGAACTCCCTCATTGGTTATATAGGCTCCATCTTTAATTTTGAGAGGTGTGCAAATAATTGGTGATTGTCCTCGGCGGGCATTAATCTTGCTAAGAATCTTTCGCTCGCGACTGCCCAACTTGTGATAATTCATAGTTCAAGATGATTGAACCAATCTGTAGTGTTATTCTCAAGAGTCTCAATAAAGAGACAGATGATGATGTCTTCATGTGAAACATGCAAAATGGAACAAGTCATTGTGAATGATGAGATGTGTTCATCAAGGTGTCAAGCTTCATCGTCGGGGAATCAAGGAGAATTCTTACACGATCCCTTGGGTAGCTCATGGTTTCTTGCTATGGCCAATGGTCTGATGTTGTCTCCCCAAGGTAATGGGGTTAGATGCCTTACATTTCTTCCATTTTGGTCGTTGCCATTGTTGTTGTTGTTGTTATCACCCATTGCTTCAGTTGTGGTTGGAGATTCTTTTTTAGGTCCTTCTAGGAAATGCTCAAGAACCTCTTGATAGATTGGGTCTTCTTGAAATAGAGGATTATTTCTCCTTCTCCTATATACTAAGTGAGTTAGGATGTTTTATTCCCATGTGGGTGGTGGAAAAACTAATCTACCATCTGCAAGATCCGCCCTTTCGTCTTCTTTGTCTAGAGTAGTAGCTGCATTCCTCCACTAAGTAGATGATGTATGATTGTCAAAGATAAAACTTCACAAGATATTGATGATGTTTGACTGCTCGCCTTGAATTAGCACAAAGTTTGGTTGTATGATAGTTGCAGTGAGTCCTAGTTGTTGAACTGGAGTAGTGGGATACCAAATGGTCATTCTCATGACATAAAGCATGAAGCTTTCTTGAATTTTTTTTGCCTCATGGCCCAGCGTGGGTGCCAGAAAACTATTGGCATTACAATTCGCACCTCTAGAGTGCGTATTAGCAATGAAAAACTATGCACAGTGCATAATGAATGATCTTCAAATTAGGAGGGGAAGCTCCCTCTTTTTTTGATGTGTGAAAAATTAAATGATCTAAATCCTATATTTTCCACTCATCTAGAAGAGGCACAAGGTTAAGAAAACCAATACATTAAAGCTAAGGTTTTTCTCTAGTTTTGTAGATCTTAACTACAACTAGCTTAATGCTTAATCTATCTTATTTCCTCAAGAGAAATAGAGCATGAGGACTTAGGAGTAGGGAATATTTGACAATAATCTTTGTCAGGATTTCCAAGGAGGTGGGACACCTATCCAAGGTGTAGATATGAAACAAAGATTATTAATAATATCACATGATAAACTTTATCTCTAAATTCATGAGGAGGGACTCCTATCCAAGGTGTAGATATGAAACAATCTTATTAGAAACAAATATAACCTAGGACAACAAACTATATGAAGGACCTATCACAAAAATAAATTATCAACCAACATTATATTGACAAAAGTGAACAAGTACATAATAACAATATTGCATGGCAAGGCGACTCAACAATTTATTATCACAATAAAAGTTCTTGAACAAATATTGAATAGCAATACTACAGAAAAATTGGGCTTAGCATGTATGCCATCATGCATAAAAGTTAATTAAAAATCAGTAAGGGTGCTCTTATTTATAGAACTTCAAGGAGTAGGGAACCCTAAAATCTCCTTGATTTTACAATCAGTCTTGCAAGCATGCAAGAATTTATTCTCTAATTCTAACTGTATGCAACCTAGCAGTTAACTAGAAAAACAACATCAGTTAATTGAACTATACAAAATAAATGGGCGTGCAAGTCCTTATTGAAATGAAAGTCAACCGATAACTAACATGAGTTAACTAGAACCTAACAGAAATTCCAACCTCTGCAAAAGATATCCTCAAGATAGACATGCAATGATATGTGTAACAACGAGTTAACTTGGAAAGAGACATCAAGTTAACTGCTATGTCTAATGTCTATTATGAACACTGCAAGATCTAACTATCAGTCTACTCCAAGCCATCGTGGGCTATCATATCCTCCATGAATTCACTAACACTCTCATCTTCTAGCACTTTGATGCTATCCACAATGATGAATTGTCTACTCAACTCCTTCTTTACATCCTTGATCACCTTCTAACACTCCTTGATCTCTTCAACTAACTTGTTGAATGTTGTTGACATCACTAAGAAGTGATTCAACTTGGTCACCATAGGGTCACCATCAAGACCATCACGAACCAGATTCTAGAACTCAGTTTGTACAACCTCAAGCTCAACATAGGTGCTATCCTCATGAAGATAATGACATGGGATCTGAGTGACAAATCCGCTCACAAGTTGGATGGCAGAAAAAACATCTTCTTTTATCACTATCAACATTGTAGAGATCCTCTCATATGTTTCCGCTTTGACGAGGTGTTGTTTTCTCCAACCGAAAAATCTTTCTTTTATCTTCCTTTGCTACGACATCGTATGCAACTGCTAACAAAGAGATGAAAATAAAGTCCTTCAGTTTGTCCTCTACCATAATCAACTCAAGTTTTTGGATTCCCTAACGAAGACCATGTGCATGATTCCTCAACTCTTATAACTCTGTGAGAAGGTATCTGCTTGCAACATGTTATCACAGAATCTAGCAGCGCTCGATTCACGGATAACCCCCCTACAAAACTAGTCTATTTTCTAGGACCGTGTGTTTCAAGCATGCAAAACGAGGCAAAACTCATTTTACGAAGTCTCTAATCCTACCTAGTCCGGGTAGGTGACGATAGGCTTAAGTTTCGAGTTTAAAAGTTGACTCCTTGTGAACCCAGGAGTTAAGTCTTTTTAATCTGTTTTTGGTGCTCAGGCGGTGAGATTCACCATCGTTGCACCATTTTACTTTAACTATTTTTGGTGCAATGGCGGTGATTTTCACCACCATTGCACCTATCTTTAGTTTCAACACTTGGTGCTCGAGCGGTGAAAATCACCGCCATTGCACCTTAAGTTTTTTTAAATCTGGTGCTCGAGTGGTGATTTTCACCGCCCGAGCACCTATTTGTGAGTTAAGTCTAAGTTCCCTGCCGCATTCAATGCACGCGACTTAAGTTATTTTTTAGATTTTTATTAACTCAATCATGAGTTATTTCCTCATTTTCGCTAAGTGACTCTCTCCATACTTCGCTCTCGTGCCATCACGAGCTACCTCCCATTCAGATCGAGTTTTGGTTTTTCCTCAAAGCGCGCAGTTTGTACTGTCATCTTCGTCATAGCTATCACAGGTATGTTCGCATTTTTTTTCTCCTTCGGTTGTTGGTTTCCTTTATTCTAGTTTTAAATGCTTTTGTATTTTTTGTGTCGATCTTTGGTTTTTCTCCTCCCATTGTTCATGTCTCCTTGTATCTATCATTTCTTTTCGTTCCTCCCTCCGTGTCCTTGTCGTTTCTTTTATTGTCATTTTTCCACGATCATTCTCGTAACTGTCATGGCGAATTTCTCCCTACCTTCATGCGCGTCGGCCTTCTTTTTTCCCTCGGTGTATAGGTAGGGTTTTTTGACGCTATGGCACGAAGGCACCAAGTAATACTGGTGTCTTGGTAGTGATTTTCACCACCACGACACCCACACATAGAAGTACCCAGGTGTCGAAGTGGTGAAATTCACCACCACGACACCAAACTGTTTTGCAATGTTGGTGTTCGAGCGGTGATTTTCACCGCCTCGACACCAACATTGTCTTTCCCGAAACTCCAAGTCTTTGGTGCTTGAGCAGTGATTTTCACTGCCTCGACACCAACATTGTCTCTCCTGAAACTCCAAGTCTTTGGTGCTCGAGCGATGTTTTTCACCACTTCGACACCAAAATGAAATATCATTTCAGTGTTCGAGCGATGATTTTCACTGCCCGAGCACCAAAATCTGCACTTTTCTCCAACACTCGAAATAGTGTTTTCTCTTCATTTTCACCTCCATGCTCATTTTTGCTCCTTGTTTTCCACACCACACGGCCAAAACACAGTGACTCCATATCGCCATGTTCATCTCAGGCTTCCCCATGTGACATATATTTCCTGACAATCATTGCATCTGCCATTCTTGTAGTTCCATCAAAGATCCTTGGAAATAAGAAATACATCGTTCTCTGCTCTCCTAAATGTCAGCTGAAATGCCATCACCATCTCCTAAAGATAAGGGGAAGATGAAGTATAAGTACCAGGGCATTTTCCCTTTGATTGTGGTGTTGTCCAAGGTGGATGAAATCAAAGACACTGAGATCGGCCATCAAGATCTAGTAGATTTCGTGAGGAGGATCCAATAGAGGCCGTGGGATGAGAATCTAAAAGCTATTGTACATAGCAATCTTCATATGGTTTCTACTTTCCCAACTTCAGCTCATCACACGGAGTTTGTACTTCAGGTAGCTGCACACTACATTCAAGAAGACATAATTGTAAGGGATTCAACAGGTCAAGTTGTAATGAGGCTTGACGGTGAGTTCTTTGACATAGTCTTCAAAGTTCCACAAATGGAACAATACACTCCTATCACAATCCAGAGAGCTCAAGAAATATTTGACAATGATCCATTCAAGGCCAAAACATTGATTAAACTCCCCGACATGTTGTTTCTAGGTGCTAAGGGACTCCCCAGGAGTGACTTCAAAGAAGATGTAAGAGATATGATTACCTTGTTAAGCAGAGTCAAGGGTTTGCATGGATCCTCTTATTTTCAAGATTGGATGTATGAATACATTTGGATCATCCGAAGGAGGAAAGTACACATTGATTGGGGAACGCAGATCAGTGACAAAATCCATGAGCAGCTGATCAAGGTGCCCACCACCTTAAAGTTTTATATGACTTCCTTCTTGGTGTACTCAGTAGTAGTAATGAGGTAGTTTTCAGGTTTATCTACTAGAGGTAATAGACATTCTACCCCAATCTATGACTACTATTACCAATTGAACCTGAGGGAAAGCTTCCACCATTTTAGGAGAGTCACAGATGCTTTCTTTGCTCCTTTGTTGTTCACTTTTGATCGAACTCTAGAGAAGAAGAGGATTTTAGATGAAGCTTACAAGGCGGTCAGCAAGGTGGGATGTGTGTTTCTACAATTTCCAACCTTTACTTACATAAGGGTAGGTTGTTTCATAGGATTCCCTTATATGCTTCCCAGATACCCATCAGATAAACGGATTCTTATGGAGTTGTGCAGGCAATCAATTTATGTGCACAAGGAACGACAAAAGAATCATAAGCCAGGTTTTAAGTTTCCATTAACCATTGGTAGATACACGATAAGAACTGTGCAGAAGGCTAAGAATGTTTCAGCTAAGATGCACATAAATACTATCAAGACCTACAGGTACAGGCATGACTTTGACTTCAGGGAAGTCAAGAAGAAACTCAAGAAAGGTCACAGCCATGTCTACTATTTTGAAGACATATGGGCAGAGTGTAGAGATGAAGAGGATGTACGCAAAATGGATTTTTGCAGGTTGGCAGTTGATCAAATCAGGGCTCTCCAAATAGCTGATTTGCCTAAAGATTTCATAGATCCAAGTGACGTCCTCAATTCTGCCTATGATGAGGACAACATCGTCGGGAAACCTTTGCCTCCAGTACAATGGTCCAAAAAATAATGTACTTACATGAGGGAAAGGTTGGCCCCTATCCTACACAATACAGCTGAATGGATTCACAAGCATGGCAATCAAATAAACGCCTTCAAGACAGATTCTGAAGGTGAGCTTCCTAAAGAGAAACCTAGTCCACCACCAGAATCTCGCGCCAAAGAAAAACAGGCCGTGATTCCCTCTTCATCACAAAGAGGGCCAAGGATTAAGTTCACTGTGGGGAAAATACTCCACAAACTACTGAAATACAAGAAACAAGGGCTACCACATCTCGTGTAGAAGAGAGGGAGCTTGTTTTTGAGGATTTATCTTCAGATGAGGAAGGAGGAGATACAAAGTTTGAATCTGAAGAATCAGATGATGAGAACGCTGGAGAAACTGAATCAAATGAAATAATCCAAGATCAACCAATTGGTAAAGAATGGAGTAATACCTGATAAGGAGAAATATGTGGAAGTGAAAGAATCGCTCAAACATAGAATCCAAGTATTGAAGTTTTTGATTGATGACATTCACTAGGTACAAGAAGATGTTGAAGGCTACCGGGTTCTTCTGGTAAATGGAATGGAAGAGTTGCCAGGTGATCTCCTTGATGACGAGCACACCTTCCTTCCCCTTAGCGAAATAATTCAAGTGTATAAAGAGGCCTTCATGAAGCTAGTGGATGACAAAGGTTTTACCAAAAACACCATGCACATTGTATGTGATCTGCGGCTTTCACTTGATTGTTTCAAGGCTCATCTTGAAAGGTTTAAAAAGGTTTCTTTATCTGCAAAGAAGTTGATTACCAAAATACACACGTTGGTGGATTATACAGTTGGGCCAGATGAAAAGTTCATGAGAGAGACAACAAAGAAATATGAAGACTTTCGCGCCCAGAGCAAAGAACAATAGTCTTCTTTTAGTCTCTAGTGTTTGCCATTTTTGGTGTCCCCTATTTTGCACATTGTAAATAGTTTTTGACACTTTAGGTGTCTTTTTGTAAAACGTAATTGCACCAAAATATGAGGTGCAATTATGTAGAAATAAATAACACTCAGTTAGATTAGGGTTTCCTATTTTTACTCATCTGATTCCCTAATTTTGCTCTTCCCTCCTTTCTATAAATAAGAGGGATTTCTTTTGTAATAGTTACCTTTTGATATTTTGCAACAAAGTGTTTCCTTTTTGAAACAAGCATTGAGACTTTTTGTTCAATATTGTGGATTCAGATCTAATCAATAAAGAAGAGGATTGCATACCAGACTTTGTGTTGGAATCAATTGTCTTGTGTGTTGGTTATATCAGTAGTGATTTGTGTATGAGATTGAAAGGGCTTCAAGTGGTTGATGTAAACTTTGTGTTACATTATCGTTTGGATTTGTTTATGTTTGAAGATTTTTGTTGAAGGATCTACAAGACTTTGTGCTTGTAATCATTCATGTTGTTTGAGGAATCACTATGTCTAAGAATACTTTGTGCTTCTAATACAACGAACGATATCATTACAGGATCCAACATTGAAAAGGCTATAGAACGACTTTGTGCCTTCATGAGCCTTCCCTTTTCTTTTTACCTTTTGTTATTATAAATCATACCTAGTATTTCTAAGTTGTGCTTTGTCAAGATAGGAATATCGGCATTACTGTTGTTGTTTAAGTTTAAGTTATTTCAAATCTAAAGCTTTTCATCATGAAGCATTGTAAACATCTTCTCTGAAAAAAGAGAGAAGTATGAATGTAACACACCCCCCCCATTTCATGAGTACAGTGTACGTTTTGTAAGTATTCCTTTTAAGTTTACTATAGCTTCCAATTAGCAGTAAGAAGGGTGCCTCCCCTTTCCGAGAGGAGAGATCATATCTCACACAACTGTGGTTGAAGTCTAGATGGCATAATCTGTTGAAAAGTTGATTACACTATTTTCACTCAACACAACAATAAAATCCTCGATCTAGTTCTCCAAGAGCATTCCATGATTGACTAACTGACCAAATCTCTTTTGATCTACAGGTGTCTCTCAAAGTTGTGGGAACATAGGTTCTTGGCTGACGGTTTCATGAAGAAGATTTGAGATGTACTGTCGGAGCTGCTTGAACTCAACATCGAGAGTTGCCTTATCTTCTTTGTCCTTCATGAAACGCTCTTCAAGATTACTTCCGATGACCTTTAAAAGGCTCACGTCCATGTGGCAAGTGCTCCTACCAATATTTTATTTGACTAAGGTGAAATCACCAACTTCAACTTCATCTATACTCTTGCCTTCCGATGGTGTAGCAACTTCTATGATGATCTTTGCTGCAGGAGTCTTCTCAATATGCACCTGCTTTTTGACCTTCTTGTTGACTTATCCTGATAAGGACTTCCAAACTCAAAAAGATCAAGTTGATATGAAGGCTTTTGCCTCCTTCTTCCCAAAGTTCTCTTGAGTCAACATGAATGATCAATGTTATCCTCTCGAGGAGAAACTGTTGTTGTTGTATCAACCACTGGTGGATCAAATGGTACGAAATTCTCATGAACAAGAAATTCTAGCTTTGAGTCAATATCAATGGGAGATGACCGTGGAGAAGATTGCAAACCAAGAAATGAAGAGTCATCTTTGGCTTGCACCATTGGCTCTATTGGAACTTCCGACGCTTTCTCTTTTTATTTTATGCTCCTTCCCCTCATTTTTCCACTAATCCTGACACCTTCAGGAGGCTTCATGATAACCTTAACTCGAGGTCTTGACCTTGATGTAGAAGGTAGTGAAGAAAATACCTCTAGAGGCTCTAGAACTGAAACTACCTTCCGCCTCCTCTTACTATCCAAGAAGTACATGCTCTTTTGATAACTCATATCAACTGGTCCTCAATTGAAGTACTCTCCCTAGCATACCAATTCGACTGTCAAAGTGGTTGGTGAGAAACTTGGTGTTTGAAAAATGTGCTAAGTAGTACCTCTTCGTCATCATCTGACAAACCCTCAACATCTTCTAATACAAAATCAACAAGTTATGGAAGAGTAAGTCTATAGTAGTGACGTCGACGCACTTCAAAATCATCTTCGCAGTTGACCCAAAAGTCCTCAAGTGTCGCCTTGTGTGACTGACTTCACTCCAATCGAGCTACATAATGACCCAGAGGATCATATGAGTGTTTCTCAATGAGGTACTTGAGATAGATTTTTGACAACTCGTCGGTCATCTACTTGCAATCAGCTATTGTTCTACACTTGTATATGCCTAATCCGAAAGGAAAGGTGAATGCTTGCTTTTGCCGATTGCGAAGAAAAGTATGAACCTCTTGAGCTTGTCTCAGGAAATCCATGAATAAGACCTTTTCTGAAGGGTACCTCGATAGCATCAGAGGTTCTCTGATGTAACCATACACTCAAATATATGTGAAAGTGGGAAATTGGATAAACCAATCTGCCCAACTCTCCATTGTTGATTTTGCCTCCGCCGACATTCTGATGTGCATTTCATTATCTAGGTCTCTGACTGTCTTCATTAGGAAGTGATCATTCACATGTTTTAAATCCTATTAAGCCTTTGAGAACTCCAATTGTGTGAAGTACTCGTACACATGTTGAACGCCAAGAGTTCCATTGGTCTTCAAAGTTCTAAAATTGCCTTGGAATGCAATTAAGTAGACCAAATAAGAAACCATGTGAAACTTGTGGATTTTAAGGAATCATGTGATTTGCTGGTGAAGACACTCGTTGATCAACATAGCCCAATCAAAGTGTTCCTTGTAGTCGATAATTTGGGAAATGACATAGAACATCCACAGACGAAAAAACGAGCCTCCTCTTGACCTGTAGCCCGATTGAGCAAAGTAATTAGGATAGAAACCTCATCCTTGAACTCTCCATGCCCAACTTTCTTTGGCATGTTGGTCTTTTGTTCTTTTAACCACCTCTGAGCAACCTTTCTTTGAGATCTTTCCTTGTCTCCCTGCGATATCTTGCCACATTCATCAATGCTTACAAGGAAATTGTTTGAACGAGATGGAATGGCAAAAAACTTCTCGACGTATTTTGACTTCAAGCTGCAAATGACTCTCCCATCTGCTGAACGAATTTGTCTTATGGATGAGTCGTAATGCCTTATGCATGCAATAAAAAACTCAAGATCAACAATTGTGATAGGAATAGATGTTGCTGCTAGCAATCTGGATCACTCGAGATTCTTGACTATCGAGTTGTTAGTGCCTTCCAACGTGCTCAATTTCACCACAAGATAGACGTGACCCAAGTCTTTGTCAGCAATTTTCAAAAAGTTGTGAACTAAGAATGATTTGGCCTTGTAATCTATTAGGTTGAGTTACGTTTTGAAAATTTGGACTTTTGACTGTAAAGTCGGGTATGTTCTGGAAAACTTCAAAAGAAACTAAAAATGGCTCTAGATGAGGCTCAAAATAGTCAGTCAGGGAAAAAAAATTAAGATTTTTTTTGAAACGTGGGTTTTGTAGAGAATTAAGTTCTAAGAAAACCCAAATTATCAGAAACTCGAAAAAATGAGGTTTAGCAAGGCATGCAAAGGCTTTTCGGTTGAGAGCTTTATTGGTTGCAAGAAAAACATTTGCGAGAAAAACTAACATATGGGTATTGTAGGCGCTGATGAGCTCAAAGGACCCTTATCCTTCATTCTTCAAAAAATTGAGTTTTAGGCCTGCATGCAAAAGAATGTTAAAAAAAAAATCATAGTGCCTTGAAAATGGAAACATCAGGGCAATTTTGACGAATAATTTTGGAACATGGGTTTTGTTGTTGATGCTATGTTGAATGAACCCAAATGACCAGATTTTGAAAATTCGCCGTTTACTTTGACATGCGAGAGAAAACCTAAGACAAGTATAGAAGAATTTTAAAGATAGAAAATAAAATTTATTTTGCCTCTAAACATTATGCCTATGCTCGAATTGGATTTGATGAAGTATGCATGCACTCGAACAATGAAGTCTAGAAAATATCTCCTCTAAACAATCTCGACCTGACACTATGAAGAACACTAAAAAATATTACCAGTAGCACCTTCAGATCTTTGCTTGCATGAGAAAATATGTGTTTGCTTCCACCTGTGATGAGAATAATGGACACCCAATGCCTTAATAAATAAAATTTATGAAGAAAGATTCCAAATTATGCTTGCAAACACCTAAAAATGGATGCCACCTTCTAATTGGACCTCAAATTCAATTAACTTCTTGAGAAATTAGCCCTAAAATGGGTGCCACCTTCATACACTTTAGTTAATTCTGCATGCAAAAATAAGTTCACCAATTACATGCAAAAATTAAGTCTAGTTGAAGTCAACTTGAGAAGTTTAACTGAAGATTTAATATTATTTAATTTCAGTTAACTAAACTCCACCATTTTGGGGTGGCCTAGTTCACTTCAGTTCAAAATTTAAATTTTGACTTTAGGCGTCACTTTTCCAGAGTTAGCTAAATTTATGAAAAATTCAATTTGCATGTCACCAGAGCCCATGTTCGATCACTAATTATGATTGACTGATGTGCCCAGAAGACTGGTTGATAGTTTCATTGAAGATCAGGATCAAAAGTGACAAGAAAACTCCTTGAGGCTCCAAACCTTAATTCTGACTTTTGAGGCTTCAAAATTCAAGGCGTTGCTAGCCTCCAGGGGCGCTTTTTGCTTCAGACAACCAATTTTCATCATTTTGAAGGTGATTTTGACCTTACTACATCTTGCGTTCTCTGGCAACTAGAAAAACTTCAGAGCTGGCTTAGTTCTGAACATGAGCTCTTGGAGAGAAATTTTCCTTAAAATATCATCTGCTAGGTGAAAAACATGGGTGCCCCTGGCCTCTAGGGGTGCTTTTCTTCCCATAGCCATTTTTTCAACTAGCTAAAAATCCACTTAATCCCCGATTGCAAATTGTTGACAAGTCTTCTGACCCAGCTGATGTATGCAACGGAAAGTTGGAAGCGTCAAAAACAGGATGAGTATCTGAGATGACCCAAAAGACAACATTTGAGGCTCCAAAACTTTGGGCACCCCTGGCATCCAAGAGCGCTTTTGTTGTTTTACACATTTTTGAGCATGATAAAACCTTATGTTTGACTCCTGATTCTGGCAGTTCAGCAACTAAGATTAACCCACTCATGGATTCCCTACGAAGTCAAACCAAGTTTGAGACAAACATCCTGGGTATCATTTGATTAGAAACCTTCATTTGGTGCTTCAAAAATTTAGGTGCCCCTGGCCTCCAGGGGCGCTTTTTTGCCAATGTTATTTTTTCAACCTCCCTCATTTCACGTTCAATCTCCAGTTTCAAGTGTTAAACAGATCTTCTAGACTAGTTGGTAGGCTTATCGCAAGGCTGACAGGATTCCAAAGAAGTTTTCCCAGAAGTGAAAAACCTCAAAAAGTTGATCCCGGCCTCTGAAATCTAGGGCACCCCTAGCTAGTAGGTGCTCTTTTGTCTCTAGAGAAAATTTTAGCATCTTCTCTTCGACAAAAATCCCCTCTGAGACAACATCATTTAAGACATATCTTGCCATAGAAACTTCATTGGAGCGTTTCAAGCTTAGATTTCGACACTAGGCACCTAGCCATCTACCATTGATGACCTCAGAGGTCCTAATTTTTCACTTGAAAAAGTAAAAACTACCCATCATACTTAAACTGACTTTTAACTGAATCTGACTTCACCATTGTGATCATGAAGTAAAATAAGCCAATCAAAACAATTTTCAATCAATTATGACAAGTTTCAATTTTTAGGGTATTTTGCCTAAAACGGGAGTCCAAAAACCCTAATTTTCAAATTTTACTAGTATCTTCCTGACATCAAATTGACTAAAATCGCATACTTGACTTTCCCAAAAACTGACTTTTGGCATCATTTTTACAAGATTTAAACCATTTTAAGCAAAATACCTTAATGAAGATTTTTTTTTGGTTTGGATACAACACAAAGCAAAAGCAACTCATCAAACTAACAACATCAATTTCCATCCATCATCAAATATTTCTTCTAACTAACACCTATCCTGCATCCACGATATTTTCAATGCTATCATGATGATAATAAAGCAATAAAAACATCATGTATCATGTATAATCAACATCCATTATCAACATCCATCATATACATAATAAAACATCATATATCATATAGATATATCGATCATCCATCCAACCATATCATATGCATATATTAGAAAAGTACAAAACATAAACATAAGCATATATACATCATCATCCATGATCACCAAATAACACGTAATGAAGCCAAATTGAAGCATGTATATCTCATATATATCATCATAAAAAATGAGAATGTCAGGAACATCATCATATAAACAAAGTGTGGTATCATAATACAAAAAAATGCATATATACAAGGCCTTAACTGGGCCAATGAATGTGTATACAAAATTGTGTCTACAATATATGTCTCTAAACAATGAACAACATAAAGATCAAGAAATCACTTAGCCCTGATGGCCATCTATAGGTGGAGACCTCAACTGATGCTCGCTTTAATGAGGGGATGGATGGGGCATGACTGACGAACGTCTCACTGAGTGTCCACCCGAATCAGCACCCATAGTAGTACTAAGCTCTTTGAAGTGCAGTCGCCACTGAGCTCTAGGAACAACGGTATCATATAGAGTTTTATAATATGTATCCTCCATCATCAACTAATCTCGCTCTACACAGAGGCCATCGTGCTCTATCCTAAGGCTATCCCTCTCAGTGGTAATAACCTACGACTATGTCTCAACAACAAAATGACACCCAATCTCGATGTCTCGCTCTACCTTGAAGCCATCTCTCTCCTACCAAATTTTGTCTCTCTCTGCAGTAAGTGTAACAATTTGAGCCTCCACATAAAACCTGGCATATCATCTAAAACATGATTCCAATAAGGAAGTTGTCTAGGCTAGGTGTAGGGAAGAAAATCACCATAATGATAAGAATATGGATCCTTCAGAGTCTGATCCAAAATACCATTATTCCTGGTAACTGGGATGTGCTCCCAAGCCCATACATGCAGTAGAGAGACACGAACAAAAATAGATCTACCTCCTCGATAAGTGACCTCGTACATATCTTTGTACAAATGTGCAAGGAGACATGAGCCCCATGCATATATAGTGCCGTGCTTGAACATATGCTCGATGCACACACCCCAACCAATAGGAAATTGTCTACCTCGCCTATCAGGAATGACAAGTCCCATGACCAAATCACATAGAACTAAGGAAATAGGATCGACATTGCCCACAAATGGAGACAAGTCTATCTTTACCTCTCGAACCTAAAGATTCCTAACACCAAGAACTCGATGCATGTCACATGTACCTTGACGTACGAAATAACTTACAAGCTCTCCATGAATAGGTTACATAGAGGATCCTCCACACATCCTCTAAGGCGATGGTTTCCTTGCCAATAGATAAATGAAAGGACAAGGTCTCTGAGTGCCACCTCTCCACAAGAGTGGTTATCGTCACTCTGTGACATCAGATAGTCGACATGTAGCAAATTTTTCACAAGCCAACAACATCTAAAACATCTCACTTCAACTCCTGAAACCTAGCGATCAAATCGAACATCTCTCAAGGTCGTCGCTCCCTCGACATAAGCGGATTGAGAACTACCTACAACCATTCAACCCATGATATTACGAATTCCCTACAAAAATACAAAACGAACCTCAAATCACAAACACACTAAATCAAAATTTTATACATATCAAAAGTGACCACTTTTTGTCAAAAGCGGTGACCTTTTTTTGGAAAAAGTGCTAACAATAATCGAATGTGAACACTGTTTTGTTGAAAGTGCTCAACAAATGCAAAAGCGAAAAACTTTCTCAAAAGCATAAATTTTGACAAAGGTAGAAAAAACATAACAAGAAAATTGAAAGCAAAAATCTCATGCAAAGGCAAAAACAAAAGCAAAAACGTAGGTCAAAAGCGAACATGTAGAGTAGGTGCGACAAAAAACTAAAAATGAAATGGAAATATACATCAAAAGCGCTAAAAATGATTCAAAAGTGAACAAAACATGAAATTAACGCTATTGACTACTTTGAATTCATGCATTAATTACACAAAAATGAAAAGTTGAAAATGTGAAAGAAAAGGGTACATACTGGGGCACTGATGCCTGGAGCCCGTCTGAACTCGCGATTCACATCTGTGCAATGTGGGGCTCCTTGGATCCTCACCATAGCTCCTCAACAATCGACAAATCACAAAATCCAAAACAAGAATTTTCTATAGGCTCAAAGTGAAAATGAGGTAATTTGAACCCTAATTACCTATTTTAACCCTCAAAACCCTAATTTTTACCTAGGAAACCTTCCTAGGTTGAAATTAGGACCTCCCGAGAACATCTGAACTGTTGTGAGCCTGACCTAAAAAATGATATTTTTTGGCCAACCTCTAGAGGGGGCAGCCCAACATCCTACCATCATTCCATCGATCGCCGAGGCATAGTGGGGCATATAATTTTTTTAAAATTTTGATATTAACATCAAAATATTTGAAACAAAGCAACCAATACTTTGTCTCAAAGAGGGACAAAATGTAGACATGTAAAAATGACTTAACACTTATCGCACATCCTAAATTACATTTCCTCATCATTAGCATCATTATCACTAAATATCACTGCATTTCACATCAATTGCATCAAAAACCCTAATTTCCTCTATTAATTGAATAATATTACATTATTTAATTAATTCACTTTTTCACTGTTTTTAATGAATTAAATAAATTTCATTTATTGAATAAAATCCTAAAACCCTAATTTCTTCAATTAATTGAATAATATGACATTATTTAATTAATTCACTTTTTCATCATTTTGAATTATTAAATGAATTTCATTTATTTAATAAAGTCTTAATCTCACTTTATTCTTCCTGATTAATTAAATAACATCAATTATTTAATTATGTTGCTAATTTACCCTATCCCCTAAGTTAATTAAATTATTAAAACATAATAGTTTAATTAAATCATTTTCCCCTAAACATGAATAATTGAATAATTATTCAAAAAATCATCCAAAAGGTCAAATCAAATAAATAAAACTTTGTTTGTGAAATTCAAACATGATTTGCACATTCAACTCAAAATGATTAATTAATTATCCTCACCCACTTTTATGATTGAGCAAATTACGATTCCCGGATTGCTCGATCTGATTGGCTGACCGATCCATCTATTTCTGATTGATTCATCTATTCTTCAATCACATAATTATTCAATCTATTTCCTCAATCCCACTGAAAACTCAAATTGATTTCTTCAATCACACCAATTACGTAATCAAAATCCATTGATTATTCCTATCTATTTCCTCTCAACATCTTTCAACAGTTGATCAGGATATTCTACTACACAATCCTGATCATTCATTTTGAAACACAAATTCTATATAACAACTATCTTCTTCCTCAAAAACGATCGAAGAATCAACATATTTTGCACAACGAAGTAATACCGAAATCACAATCAATCTTTTGACAAACTTTACACACATCTTCGATCAACGACATTGCACAACTTTGAAGCTTTTTTTCTACGCACAAATGGAGGCTTCGCATTGATACATCAAACAATCCAACATCTTTGAAAACACACTTTGACAAAGGATGGTAAAGCTACATTATATTGAATTCATTGTCATTGTTTTGTTTCAATTATTTTTGTGAATTCATTGTTCTTCATAGTTTCATTTCATGAGTAATGGGTATGAATCATAGCTTTTGTTTGGATTAGATTAGTTTCAATTCAAGAATTGTTTTGATCTTATTGCATCATTATCGATTTCCCCATTACACAATCCCACATGTGCATACATGGCCATAAAAGGGATTTGTACCTCCTACTATCCTTTCAGTGTATCATTTTTAAGATATAGTTTTTAAATCCTTTGATGGCTCATTATTAGTAACTACTTGATGACATAACCCTTTCGAGATTTTGTGGGTCTCGTTCGCTGCTAAGTTGGAAAGCTTGTCAACATCCTTAGATTCCCTATAAATTGGTTAATAGTGTAATTCTCTAAATCAACCAAGGATGGCATAGCTACCTCTAAAATTTCTCTTAACTTTAAACTCTAGGTCGATCTTGATTTGACTACATTTATTACTATCACTGAGTCACCCTCTATTTTGATGCATTTTAATTTTTGCTTGAGACCTAATTTTAGTCTAGCTATCAAGGCTTGAAATTCATCCTCATTTCTCATTCCTTTGTTTAGTGGTATGGATGCACTACAAAATTTTTGCCCTCTCTAGTCTTAAATTATACACCTCACCCTAAAAAGTACCTGATTTTCTTCTCAAAGCACCATTGAATTTTAATTTATACCAGCCCTACGGAGGGGGAAGCCACTTGGTCTCTAATTTTTCCCTTTTATAATTCTTCACCACTAGCACCACAAACTAATGGTGAACAGATACCATACCATTCCTTTGCTATTTTGTTGTCCCAGGAGGACCAAAATTTGTTATTCAACACTTGGAGTGTAATCATGTCGTCGGCAATTTCAACTATTGTCACCTCTACCTTATTTAAGAAATTATGGCATACTCATTGCTTTGTATTGGAATATCCTTTTATTCCTCTCCTTCCATAATTCCCATATTAGAATTGATAGGATAATGATCCATAAGCAAGAGTAAACTATGTTTTTATTTGGATGCGGCCAAGATTTGAATAGGTTTAGAATGTTGTTGGGTAGAGCAGTTTTCCATCCCAGCTTAGCACAAAGCCACCCCCAACATTCCTACAAAAATTGGAATCTGAGGAGTAGGTGATCTACCTTCTTCTCCCAACATTTATAGAGAGGACACTAATAAAGGTCGTTGGAGCCCATTTTTATGAATTTATTTGTTGTAAGGATCTTCATCTACAATTATTCCCATGCAAAGGTTCCAACCTTTGGGAGATAATGTTTTCTCTAGCAAAGGTGTATAGGAGTTTTGATTGCTTCTTCACAGTTAGTAGCAATCCTATAGCCATCCTTAGAGTTGTATTGTCCACTCCTTTCCCCATTCCATATTAATATATATTATCCCCTTCTGATTGTTATACTACAATTTTCCAAAATACTTCCAAGGACCTCCTTCTCCCCTAGCAGAATATTCACTCTTTCCAAACTCTTCCACCTCTAGCTACTTATCCCTTTCATGAACACCACCTAGATGTAATCTCTTAATTTTGAGCCCCAATTTTGGTTGAGGTAGTGTTTTAATTGATCAAGGATATCCACCTGATCCAGAGGCAGGTAGCCTCCCCATGAGTCTTCCCAAAAGAGAGTCTCTTGCCCTTCAATAATATCCTAGATTATATGGTTTGTAATTAAAGATATGCACTTAATCATAAAGTTTCATATCCTGGAGCCTTGGGGAAGACTTGTGGTTGTCAATATATTTTTTGGATCACTATTTTCTAAGCATTTGTTTTGAAATATTCTTACCACTTCAATTTTGGTTGTTTGAAAATTTT
The DNA here is from genome assembly GCA_007115665.2 of Sequoiadendron giganteum. NCBI lineage: Eukaryota > Viridiplantae > Streptophyta > Pinopsida > Cupressales > Cupressaceae > Sequoiadendron > Sequoiadendron giganteum. The sequence goes on from CM021106.1 coordinate 616,122,573, forward strand.
CCACACTAGTTTTTCCCCTAATGTTGTAAGGAAGCTAAGGTAGCGAAGCAACTTCCTACACTAATCTTGAGAGGAGAATAATGTAAAACTTTTACAAATCTTTAACAATTACAAAAACCTTAACATAAATATAAATAAATAAACATAAATATCATGCATACCACAACATAGTGATTTACATGGGGAAAACCTTTTTAGGATAAAAATCCACACTCCAAAAGCTGCGCAATATATTATTCAAAAATCACAAAGATTACAATATACTTGTAGAGAAAGCTTCTCACAAGAGTATCACCAACCAGAGATCTAGAGGCAACATGACCGCTATCAAACTCTCAAAATACATCACAATACATAGCCGTAATACAAAACCATCATAAAATAGGGTTTCCTTCTAGGGCAAGTCAAGCTAATAAAATATTGACAGCTAGATTTAAGACCTGGTGATGAATGGTCCAAATTTACAATAATAAAATATAAATAAAATTTTCCTTTTGGGGGCACTGCCCCTGAGCCTTCGTCGAGGCGTGCTACCCCCGAACCCTTATCCAAGGGGATGACCCCCATAGACCTCTCACAAGGGAGAAACCCCCCACGTCTCCCCATCACCGATATATCAACAATATCTTATGTAATTGCAAGGTTGAGACCCATTTTCCTAACAAATGCTTTGTTTTAGGTTAGATGGATCTTGATGCCTACACCACCCTCCTTTTTCATTTATAGACCTTATCCCATACAATCAAAGCCAATTGTTTTTACATTCAAGAATCCTTTCTAGAATAATTTACTCATCAATTGATTTATTTTTTTATTTTTTCCACTCGATAAGGCTAAATATGACATTAGGTAGATAGGGAGAGCTTATATGACTATTTTTAATATTACTATTCTTCTTGCCCAGGAAATCCATCTTCACTTTCAAGATGTTACCTTGTTGAATATTTTTTTTAATAGAGGATCAATAGATTGCTTGGCCTAAGTCTGAGGGCTAAAAGTAAGCCAAGATCAATATTTAAAAAATTTCCTTGTTCAAAGTTCAAAACTCTTACTATCTCTTGTTGTTTCTTGGTTAGAGTTGAGAGAAAGAAAATCTTTGACTTCACAACATTTGTCTCCTAACTTGATTCCTCTTAATATGCATGCAAGAGCTCCATATTTTTTGCTTCTTGAGCAGGAGCATCTGGGTTGCGATCATTTCAGTTTTGATGATTAGTTGAGGCAAAATAAAGTGACATTATTTGTCATTTCATTTGACAAAAATATCATATTGTGATGTATAATTTAAATTTTGATTACTTATTGACATGAATCTAAATTAATTCTTGAAGGGAAATTATTTTTTTAAGATGAGTTGAGTTATAGCATTGAAAGCAAAAGTCCTCTACTATAGAAGATGAACAAAACATGTCGTCAGGAAAGATGTACAAAATCATTAAAAATTTGGGTGAGATAATAAATTAAATATTTTACAAAAACTATAATAATAGATAAAAGAGTGGGTTGCATAGAAGATCAAGGGATAATTTAAAAAGTTGTGGAATATATAATATATATATATATATATATATATATAAATGGATGCAAACAAGGGGTTGCGACTTTAGGGAGGAAGGAGAAAAAACTTCAAGAATAAAACAAAGAGGAGATGACACCATGTATGGTATGATGAGTGTGTATTTAGGGAGGAGGTATGTGAGAAGGGAAGATTGAAACCTTAAGCGGGCCACACCTCATCTATAGGTTGGAATAAAATTGTAAAACAAAAATGAGGAGAAGTGTGTGAGAGTGAGGGGGTGTCAAGAAGTTGAGAGGGAAATTTTTGAAGGCATGTAGCTATTGGGGAAATGAGCAGGCCACAACAAGTTTGGAAGGAGCCTCAATTCAAAGAAAATTAATGTGTAGGGGGTTGATAAAGAAAAATAGAGGATGCTAGTGATAAGGAGGATAAGACATCATAGAGGAAGAAGCCATGGTTATGAAAGAACAATAGAAATGAATGAATAAAAAAGTGGATAAGAAAGGTCCTTCCCAGGTAGGGAGAAGGCAAATAAGGCTCAACTAGGCAAGGAGTAAAGGAGAAGTTCAAGTTAAAAGAAACAGGGAAAAATTAGAGGGTATATGATATGTTGAAGAGAAATAAATAGTTGCAGGGAACTCAAAGTTAAGATGGGGAAATCGTGCCATAGTAAGAAAAATATTAAGATGAAAAGTTCCATTGCATGGAAGAGGGGTTGTACTGATGGGGGAAGTGAAATTAGAATACACAAAATTATAAATTTGAAAATGATATTTGAATTGTAGATTAAAAATATTGGCCTGTGAATTAAGAACAAATAAATTTAGTTGAATTGGTTTTGAATAGGAATGCAAATTGTCTTTTCATTAGAATTTAAATTAGTTGAATGGTTTGTAATATTTCATGTGTATGAAGAAGTGGGAATTGATTGAAAAATGAAATTGTCAATCCAATTTGTCGTTTGGCTGAAAATTATGTCAGTTGGGCAGAGTATTGTCTATTCATAATTGTGAATTATTAAAATTGTGTGGAAAGAGTGAAGTGTATTTCCCTTTGCATTATATGGTATTAAAGAATAGTTATCTTGAGCGTGGAGAGGATCCACCAGGGCCTGCGGGTAGAGAAAAGTGTGAAGGCAGTAGAGAAGAAGCTTGTGAGGGTTGTTGCAGGTAAGAGGAGTCCTGAGCAATAAGAAAGCTTGAAACCACAAAAATATTGAGTGTGATGTGGATTATAGATTGAGGTGAGATTACAACAACAAGTGAGATGGGAATATTGGTGAGGAAGAAGCCCGTGATATAGGAGGGTTGGATGTAGTATGAGAAGAGGAAGATTTTACAATGATGATTGACATTAGTGTGAGAGTGGATAAATTGGAAGCATGGAAACATGATAAATTGGTCAAGCCCGATGAGGATAAGAAAGAGGATGCAAGTGTAGCAACAGTTGAAAATGAAAAGGTTGAAGATGTAGTGATGGAATGCAAAGAGGTTATAGTCATAGAGAATGGCAAAGGTGATGATTTTTTAGCACAAATTTTGGTGATAAAAGAGGAGTGGATTGAGAAGATCATCAATGAAGATAAGAATATGCACATCGTAGCGAAAGAAGAGGAAACTAAAGTTACAACAGGGAAAATTGAAGAGGTAGAGTGTAATTTATCAAAGCTTTGTGATGAGATTTTTTTATGAATTTGCATGTTGCTGAGATGAATAAGGAGTTAGTGAAAGTAGATGGAAAGAGATTTCATGTAGTTGAAGTTTTAGATTTGTATTTAGATGTTCCATATTTACTTGTAGAGGTTGTGGAGGGTGATGCAAGTGGATCTTGGTGGAGGTGGTCATTTTTTGGTAGGTTGGATCCCATAAAGGAGGAGAGGAGAGTAGGTAGTATTTGGTGGAGGAGGATGGTAAATGGTGGATATGAGTCCATGAAAGGAGGGAGGAAAAGGATGCATGATTATTGGAGGAAGATGGCAAGTGTTTCGAAGGGACATTGGAAGAAGAGGAAGAAGGAATGACTTTTTGCATGAGATTAAGTGATGGAGTTTTTTGCAAGTTGCATTCAACCTGAAAGAGTAGTTTGACTACTCAACTCCACCTTTATGAGCCTATTCTCACAAAATTTCTACCTGGTGTCTCTGATGCAGGAGCATCTAGGTTGTGATCATTTCAATTTTGATGATTGTTGAGGCAAAATAAAGTAACATTATTTATCATTTCATTTGACAAAAATATCATGTTTTGATGTATAATTTAAAGTTTGATTGCTTGTTGATATGAATCTAAATTAATTATTGAAGATAAATTATTCATCAAATATAAGTTGAGTTGTAGCATCAAAAGAAAAATTTCTCTCTTGTAGAAGATTAATAGAACAATTCATTAGGAAAGATGTGAAAAATCGTTAAAACTTTGGCTAAGATAATAAATTAAATATCTTTTGAAAAAGAGAGTAATAGATAAAAGAGTGGGTTGCATAGAAGATCAACGGATAGTTTAAATAGTCGTCGAATATATGAAATATATATAAAAATGGATGCAAACAGGGGGTCATGGCTTTGGGGAGGAAGGAGATAAAACTGCCAAGAATAAAACAAAGAGGGGATGATGTCATGTATGGTATGGTGAGTGTGTATGAAGGGAGGAGGTATGTAAGAAGGACAGGTACGAATCTTAAGCAGGCCACGCCTCATCTACAGGTGGTAATAAAATTGCAAAACAAAAATGAGGAGAGGCGTGTGAGAGTGAGGGGGTGCTAGGAAGTTGAGAGGGAAGTTGTAGAAGGCATGCAACTATTAGGGAAATGATCAAGTCACAACAAGTTTGAAAGGAGCCTCAATTCAAATAAAATTAATGTGCAACAATTGCTAAAGATAAATAGAGGATGCTAATGATAGGGAGGATAAGACATCACATAGGAAGAAGCCACGGTTATGAAAGAACAACAATGAATGAATAAACAACTAGATAAGAAAGGTCACGCCCAAGTAGAGTGAATGCAAATAAGACTTGATCAGGCAAGGAGTAAAGGAGGAGTTCAAGTTAAAATAAAGGGAAAAATTAGAGGGTATATGATATGTTGAAGAGACAAATAAATATTTGTAGGGAACTCAAAGTTAAGGTGGAAAAATCATGCCATAGTAAGAACGAGATTAAGAAGAAAAGTTCCAAGCTATGGAAGAGGGGATGAAAGCGAAGAATAGAACACATAAAACTGTAAATTTGAAAATGATATTTGAATCGCAAATTATAAATATTGACCTGTGAACTAAGAACAAATAAATTTAGTTGATTTGGTTTTGAATAGGAATGAAAATTGTCTTTTGATTGAAATTTAAATTAGTTGAATGTTCTGTAATATTTCATATGGATGAAGAAGTGGGAATTGATTGACAAATGAAATTATCAATCCAATTTTTCGTTTGATTGTAAATTATATAGGTTGGGCAGAGTATTATCTATTTGTAATTGTGAATTGTTGTTAAAATTTTGTGGAGCAGAGTGAAGTGTATTCCCCTTTGCATTACTTCTTCCCTTTTTGCTACCCCGAAGAGCATAGTGTCATTAGCAAACTGCTAGTGAGTTAATGGGTGATGTTGCTAGTAGTTTGGATTCCTTCCAACTTTTCTTTTTCTTGAGCTTTATTTACCATCCTCTCTAGTGCATCCATCATAATATCAAATAAAAAGGGGATAGGGGATTCCCTTGTATGAACCCTCTTGAAACTTCAAATAATCCTTCATATATGCTATTTATTCACCATCCTCCTAGTGCATCCATCATAATATCCTTAGATTGTAAAAAAATTAAAAAGTCAATCCAACCATTTTGATTCAAAACCAAAGGCCTTAAGGACCCCAAAGAGGAACCTCAAATCCACTATGTCATGTGATTTATTTATATTTAACTTTACTAACATTTGTTGCTTACTTGCTTGTTGAGTAGAATGAATGGCTTCTTGAACTATGATTACACCTTCCCATAGGAATATTCCTAATATAAACCCTATTTGTATATTTGCTATTATATTTGGGAGAATCTTCTTAAGCCTATTAGCTACTACCTTTGCTAGGATCTTATAAAAGGTGTTGAATAATAATATGGATTTATAGTCATCCAATGATATGGCTTGCTCCTTATTTGGTATTGGTGTTATGAAGGTATTATTGACATATTTTAGTAGTTTTCCTTTTTCTATGAGTGTCTTCTATTGCCTCTATTATTTCCTTGGCAATGATATGCCATAATTTATGATAAAAACCAATAGGGAACCCATCTATACTAGGAGCTTTGTCTGGGTGGAGTTTCTTCACTGCTTCATTGATCTCTTCTTTTGTGAATGATTCCATAGACATCTTATTTTTCTCATATGTTACTAGCTTTGGGATGCTTTCTAGAATTTGGTTTCAGGAGTGCAAATTGGAGCCTTCCCAATTATTTAGTATATGTCTAAAGTATTCTACTGCAAACCTTTTGATGGTATCTAAATACTCGCTTAATGATCCATTTGAAAGCTTTAGTTTGTTTATTTTGTTCACATTCCTCTAAAATTTAGTTGTATTGTGATAGAATTTAGAGTTTATGTCATCGTCTTTAGCCACACCACCCTTGAACTTGCCTCCAATAAACTTCTTTAACTAATACCTCTTAATATTATTTCATCAAATCCTTCTCCTCCCTATATCTTACTTGGTCCATCCTAGCCAAAAAAACCTCTTTATTTAGGCTTTGGATCCTTTCTTCCAACTCTTCTTGGTTTTATATATTATTTTTAAAATACTCCTTGTTCTATCTCATTAGATCCTTCTTTATTTGTTTTAGCTTTGTTAGTATTTAATACATCTTTGTTCCAAGTTGTGATCCCTCAACCCACCATTTTGCAATTAGTTGAAGGAATTATGGGTCCTTCATCCACATGATCTCAAATTTAAATGGGCATATTTCTAATCTCCTATCACCTATTATGTTGAGTTGGATTGGATAATGGTCCAACCTTGAGAAAGGAATTAAAATACATTCCAATAGATGTGGGAATACTCTCGAATCACCTTTGAAATGAAATATGTCTAGCTTTTCTTAGATGTTCTTGAAGCCCAATCTCCTATTAGTCTAGGTATTAGTTATATTTTTTATTGACACCTCTATTAACATATTTCTTTGGAAAAAGTCTTCAAAGTCCAACAGTGACTAATATTTTCTTTGCACTCCACCCATTTTGTTTTGACTAAATAAAATTTCATTAAAATCACCTCCTAATATAATGAATTCATTTGGGCTTACTAATAAAAAATGTTGAACTTCTTGCCAAGTTTGTTTCTTTGCATGTGGAGAGGTGGGTCCATAGACATTTATTAGAACAAACTACAATTTTTTTGAGTGGCTCTTCACTCTGTGACCTAGCCAGTTTTTGTTATCTGACAACTTTTCTACTTGGGTTGCTTGAGGCTTCCAGAATATTACTAAACCTCTTGAAGCTCCATTTGTTGGCATTGATTCTAAATTCCAGTACACCACTTTCATTTTTAGAAATTTCATTTATTTTCTTGAAAATTTTGTTTCCTTTAGCATAACTATATCTATTTTTGATACCTCCATTTGGCGCTTAACCATGCACTTTTTGTTATGGGTGTTTGAGCCCCTAACATTCCATGAGGTGATCTTCATGTCTCTTTAAGAAGGTTTTTTCCCTTCCAAGATCTTAGCATTTTTATATTTTCATTTATCCCTCAACATTGCCATCCTGGCTTAGCTTCTCTTGACTTTTTTCCTCCCTTTCTTTTCCACTTCACCAAAATTTGGAGACACTTTCAGAGTTTTTTTTTGCTTGACCCCTAATTTTTTTGAGCCGCCGCAGATTAGTCTGGGGTACTCTTACTTCCCTACTACTTCTTTCTACATGACATCCACACTCCCATATTCCATCCCTTCATCCCATATTTGAACCACATCATTTGTTTCCACTTATTCTATTACTTTTTTCATTTTTTTTGGCACCTATCTTGTTGTTTAAATTTTGTATGTTAGTGATTCCAAAGAGGTCTCTCACTAGATCCAAGCTTAGGTCTTTTCCACTATCGATACGGTTTTGAATCTCCTCCACTATTGCATTGAGAGAAGGAGATTCTCATAGTCTTAGCTCTTCCCTTTCTATTTCAAGATGTACCTTAATTTCTATCTTTGCCACTTCCAATCCGTCTACCCTAGTTTCCTCTATTTCATTAACTACTCTCATTATTTTTGGGTTTTGTCTTTCACTCCCTACTTGATCTCCACTCGCCTTCTTCCCATTAATGGGGGGGTTTAGTTTTTATTTCTATCTTCTACCTCCATCTACCCAACTCTTATATGATCTCCAATTTGTTCCAAAGGGTTGAGTTAAAATCGATTTCCATGAAAATTCTCACATAGACCCCAAATTCCTCCTCTACTTGAATGAAAGAGCCAAAGGTGTCTTCAATTTATTTTAGAACCTCCATATTCCAATAATTCGAGGCTATGTTATATAGTTAGATCCACATCAAATTTTTTCCCATATTATGGTTTAAAGGATTACAATTGGGCTTCCAATTGGTTATGTAAAAACCACATCCAACATAACGAATTTCTACTCATGATGCCATTTCTTACCTATTTGGAACTACATTCAACGAAAATATAACCATTTGGAAGGAATTTTATGCTTACCTCAAATCCCCATTGATCTTCCCACTATTTACATATTTTCTCCTAAGCATTTGAGTTCCTACCCATTTTGTGAAGGGATCATTCTCCTTGAGTTCTTTGTTTCATTCTGTAACACCTTTGTATTGATAATGATTGCCTTGTTATTGGAGGGGGTCCTCATATAGTGCTCACTTAGTTCACCCTTTTCTCCCTCCCTTCCGATCCTATTGGCCTAATCCTTACCATTATTCGGGTCGAAGGAACCTTTGTATTGCACGTTCTGTCAACTTGTGAGCGCATATCCCCTCTACTCTAGTAAGTGTGAGATAAGAGGGTTTCGTTGCACACAGGTCTCCTCATTCTCAAGAGATCACCAGGGAACGAAATTCCCTTATCTACCTCAACATAAACAGAATGAAGAGATTGTAAATAAATGTACATAAGTTATATTACAAAGAAGACGACTTCAAATCCCGAGAGAGTGGAACTTCTAGATTTCTGCCTCAGATAGAGGAGCTCTCAACCAAAGGAAATCAATGCAGATTCGGGACACTAGCGCAGTGCGTTGTCGTCCAAATTGTGTGTCGGTGTCCTAAGCAACAAAAGGCTTAGGAGATCAAATGGGCAGAGTGAGGTTTCACCTCATAACTTGGATCTAAGGTCTACTGAGCAAAATGATCAAATAAAGGACATAAACTTTAAGAAAAGCACACAAAGAAAACTTACCTTCAATCGGACGTTCAAAATTTCACTCCAAGCTCCACTTTACAACCTACACAAAGAAGGACAAGGGGTAAAGCTTGGGGCTATATAGGGGTCTGCCTCAATCAGACCCCTATTTTGGTGTTCCCACCTCCATGGACAACCAAATAAGAAAGGATTGTAAATGAAATGGACAAAGTGTGTGGTGAAAGCAAATCCCGCTTCAGGAGTAGAACCCGCACCACTAAGTAGCGATTAAACAAGTAGAAAAGAGTGAGAAAGAGAGCGTTAGCCACAGGACTAGACCCTCTCTGGAGCACATAGATGCACCATTGAGTGCTTGTTTAAGATTGTAGCTATTGTAGGGACCTTAGTCTGACATGGATTTGCTTATGAGAGTGTTACTATCAGGGATGAAGAGAACTCAAGAGTGAAGAAGTTGAAGAGAGCTTGATTGAAAACCACTTGAACCCCCAAATGAGAGCAAATCACCTGAAATATGACTATTAGGACACGTGTCGAGAGAGTCAAGATTCAAGATTTCTCATTTCAAACTTGAAAAACTGCTAGGATGTTAGCATGTCGCGTAGGTGTCCAAGGCCTAGATTTTTAGGAAACATGTCATTAGGTTTATGTTGCTCCACCACTGGTCCACATGGGGTCATAATTGCGAAATTTCAATCCATGGGACTTTTGTCATTAATGCTCTAAGGTGTCATAAATGCTAGGCAAAATTTCAAAAATGTGTAATTGCCCTTAGGTGCAATTCTGTGACATTACATTTTGGCCCCACTTTAGTGAGCTAAATTTTAGGAAAAATCAGCCACACTAAAGTAGAGAAGATAAATTTTACCCCAAATTTTTATTTTATGGATTTGCGTGCCAAGAAAAGGGGCCTCAGAGGCCACCGAGGTTGAGCTAATCGGCACCAAAGGTGCCCCTAGCAACTGAGCTCAACAAACAACGATAGTGTGGTTGTGAAAAATCGTCCAAAATTGTAACCTGCAAAACTCAAATTTTAGGTTAGTTTCAAAAATTGAAAGAAGTTACAATGACGAGAAGAATTCATTGATTCAGAAGAAAAATATGATCAAGAGGTGGCTATATTCCCCCTCCTGAGTTTGCCCCTAGCTAGGTGGGGTAAATTCAAGAGAAACCAGGGAGCCAAAAACTCCAGGAAAAATCGACCTCGGGGGGCCTATATATACCTAGGTGGGCCCCTAGAAGGGTCATTTTCACTATTCACTTTGAGGAAATTGTTGACTTTTGTGAAAGAAAAGTTAGTATGATGTTGATCAGGAGAGAGTACGAGGTTCCTAGACTAGAGAAACTGAGCGATGACAATGCCGACAGTCATGAGGTGGACCAAGTAGGTCTCGAAACCTCATTTTTTTGTGAATTTTAGCATTTTTTCCACGTCTAGCCATGCAAGTGTCCTTTTTTAGCGTTGTCATCCAAAAGATGCATTGTCGTCTAGGTTCTGCACCAAAGTCCTGTCTCTTCACTTTCTTCCCTAGGACGCGTTGGCGTCATTGGGGAATCAATGGTGAATCGGGACATATGCGCCACGTGCAAACGTCTACACAACACACAAAAGTCTTAGTGAATTTTTTGTGTTTAGATTAAAATTTCATGTTTTGACAGATTTTTAATTTACTTTTTATAGGACTATCTTGAGATTTAGGATCATCCCAATGGGCAAGCTTATCATCTGGTTCATGAGCAGAGGGACTATCTCAATGATGACGAGGTCACACATCTAGAGCTGGTCGATCTCTGGAATGCATTCACCATGCTAGAGATGTGTTATCACGAGAGGATGCTGACAGCCCCGATGGAGCGGTGGGATTCCACCACATCATCTTTCTAGTTGCCTACTTGGGAGATGATGATTACATTGGAGGACATGTATCGGATCCTTAGACTACCCATCCATGGATGGCGGGTGGCCATTGATGACACCTAGTCAATGCGGGAGTGGTTGGAGGTTGTGCTCTACTGCTCAAGGTAGACCAACGATGGCGATGGCACAAGGCACATCTACATGCACTGGTACAACCAGGCATAGAACATTGCACCACTGCTGTGTCGAGTGATCGTCGTGATCGTGGCTTTTCAGATCACAATAGATGGGCGAGGCTCTCACCTACACGAGGGCCTCATTCATACTACTTGTGAGATGGTAGAGCACCAGACAATTTTTTCCTAGGGGTGCACTTGTACCAAGAGCTGGGGTGATACATTCATTACGAGTATCGAAACCTCACAATGTGTACACTTTTGCAGGTGTGGAATTTCGCCCATATTATGTGCACAAGGCCAGTTGATTTTCCCCAACGACAGTCGTATCATATCCCCATGGCCCATTGGTATGGTATCACGGGGCAGTGGAGACATGGAGATCTACAGTTTTAGCGCTTGCAGTTCAATACACTTTCTCTGGACCAGGCCAGATGGAGACCCTATCACTTTTTTAGATGGGTGGATGATAACAGGTATGTCAAGAACTTGCAGCAATACTATTTTCTTGTAGGTCGCCATGACCATATTATTGTACCATACTACTGGAGTTGGGTCATGCAACAACATGGTCACGTACAAACTATTCCCCCTGATGTACCCACATACACTTGAGCCTTCAGGAGTGCGGTGAGACCCAAGGACCATCCTCACCCTACCATCACCAATTTTGTCCCTTCAGATGATGATGAGCCTGGCCAGGATCTGTCGCCCATAGCACCGACAAATAATGTCGGCATTGCTATGAATTTTAGAGGGTGGTGGGATAGGAATCACCCCTGTCCAGTGTTTGGCGAGGATGCCCTCGGAGGGGATCCAAGCCCATAAGGGGATGTGCAACCACCAACAGCACAAACCAGGTAGAGAGGGTGGCAACAGGCTGAGGAGGTGGAGGAGGCAACATCACAGAGGTCGAGGAAGGGGTGGAGAAGGTCAGACCCTCCACCATCTACCCTTGTCTCATCACTGCCATCAACACCTACTATCACAGAGGTAGCGGCCTTGGCGATACCAAGAGTGGCTACTGATGTCGACGACGTGGGTCCTAATTTTGCTCCTCACCCCGACCTCACATGGCAATCGGGGGACCCAAGTATACTGAGCATGTCATTCATATTTTAGTATCTTCAATTCTCTTTAGTTCATTTGTTTATGATTATAAACATATGTCATGCAATACTGATTTCATTATTTCTTTTCTTGGTTGCAGGGGATGCACAGGGATGGACTGGGTTGATGGCTCAATGCATATCAGAGGTGGCCCTTGACGTGCCTATTCGGGGGATGATTCTCAAGGCTTATTGACCAGTTTCCACAAGGCCACATGCCCACATTTTTGAGCCGGTAGTGCATCTAAGGACCGCTTACGAGGAGTGGGGAGTAGAGATAGTGTAGTTGACTATAGAGGTGACCACTCTTTGGGGGTAGCTTGACCAACTATCGAGGGAGCTACAAATGGTGCTTAACAAGTGATACACGGTCATGACAAGGGCTGATTCCACTGAGCAGGTGCATGACACCCTTCAGAGCCGCCTCGATGACCTCGATGGGTAGTTGGCAGCTATGATCCCAACAAATTTTCAACAGTTGCGACAGGAGCTAACACAGGCATAGTTCATGATATGCTCCCTGAAGGGAGAGATCAGGGGGATGTAGGTAGCTTTGTCTCCACCATTCTCTCATCGATCTAGGTCCATGACCATTGTGCAACCTCTCCCCAGGCCACAGTAGTAGTAGCCAGAGCTAGAGGGCTCCAGGAGCCACGCGTCGCAGCCATAGGTACCTCCCATTTTGTACATCAGTTTTGTAGCAAGAGATATATACTTTTTGTATATCTTCTGTATAGACATATATTTAGTAGCCACTCATTTTTTACAGCAATAGCCTAATACATGTATGACATTTGATAGATATATATATATATATATATATATATATATATATGTATGTATGTATGTATGTATGTATGTATGCATATACTGGTTTTGACATCATGGCATTGTGCATTTTGATGTGTATGCTTCTTTACTTTTATGTATATTGATGCAATGGATATCTATGCTTATATGGATGTATGTTTATATTATATGCTAATATGATTTAATGAAGACACAAGGATGTATGTTAATTAAATACAATGATGATGTAATTACCTTAAAAGATGCAATGTAATGCATGGATACATAGCATAGCAAGACACATGTATGTATATTACACACACACGCATGGTCATATCATAACACAATTTTTTTCATAATGTGTTAATTAATATTGTCAACATATGTAGCGCTACTTCCCTTAAAGAGTGAAAACCACACACATGACACGTTGGACACTATGCATAGTATCAACAGAGATGCATTGCATTAACGAGCTCTTTTAGAGGTATTCCATCCATAGAAGATAATCCATAGGCACCTGAACCATACATGAAGACGAAAATGTAAGGGCCCAACCAATTAGGACTAAATTTCCCTTTTTGATTAGGCGATGCATTTACATTTCTCTGATTCTCATAAAGAACCAGGTCGCCCAACTTAAAAGTTCTAGGAAGCACACCTTGATTATACTGTCTTGATAATGATCGTTGATAAGCTTTAAGATGGTCGAGGGCCTGTAATCACCACTCATCAAGCATCTCTATCTAATGCAAACGATTAGGTTGATAAGCTTCATCATCAATCAACCCTTTAAGGGAAACCCATAAAGATGGAATTTCCAACTCTAAAGGCATGATATCTTTGGCACCATACATGAGGTTGTAAGGTGTCGTTCGCATCACCATACGAACTCTCATGCCATAGGCCCACAAAGCATACGTTAATTGAATATGCCAATCCTTACTATGCTTATTAACAATTTTATGAATGTTAGCGAATGAAATGGCTTTGGATAAATAAACTTGAAATAAATGACTCTTAGCCTAGTTTAGCACTAGTATAAATCCACTAACAGCTCTGAAAAGACCACAATCACATTTGTGGATTTTCTCTAAATTTTGTCAAGATACAGCTCCCTCACAAGATTTTTAAAGAATTTACCTAAGCTAATGATCACGAGTATGCTTTTGACTAGAAAGCAAGAAAGGCAACCAACATTAGTTTAAAAATATAAGACTAACGTGAAAGCATAAATCATAACCATAAACAATCAACACAAAGATTGAAAACCTATGACCATCCCATCAAATAAATAAGATCATACTGCAATAAATGTATGCCACACAACCTATCTCATAAAGAAGACATAACTATATGCACGCATAACACCAAGATCATTGTACTAAGTGTATCATTAAATTCATAACACCAAGATCATGAACTATTATAGTCTGAAATAAATGCCTAAATCCCTCTTGATAACACCACAAGGTGTATATCCGGAGAACCTCCATTACTTTCTCCATTTTAAAATATATAGAGAATTAACCCCACTGAAAGGTCACCAAAGTCGTTACTAAAGTTGGATGTCTTCTTGTTTCTTTCCATCTTCTTGGAAACAGCTAAAGCTTGATCAAAATAATTATCTTGGCAAATGAAATCGAATTGGGTAAGAAAAATGATCTTTATCTCAACAATGGTTGTCAAATGAACTTTCACATAATCGAATAATTAATGCAATATTAAGGAGATGCCATACAATAGCATGTGTCTACTGTTCGATTGGAAATTTAATTTAAATTGTTTCAAATAAAACATTTATTCGAATTGAATTTTTATCTCATTAAATTTCCCTTAGAGAAAGCATCAATGTCCAACCAATCTTCTATAAATTTAGCCAGTGTCACCACTCTTTGCCATTCATAAACATCTAACATGGTGAGCACCCAGAGCGATGGTGATTCTTAAAATAACTTCATTGTCCCGGAGGAGATTGAATGCAGCTCGTTGTTCAGGCATCTATCAAATCAGTTGAAGGAGGTCTTCACAATACAAAGTGAGGTGAAAGAAGAAGTGCTTCACAACATTCTGGGTGAAGTATTCCTGAGACAAGCACACGTACACAACACCACCATGCTACAACATTTCATATACACAATCTTCAAGACTTTCGTCTATCGCAACTAAGGAGTAAAAGCATTGGAACGCCTGGTAAATTTTGAGTTCCATCATCGTGTCAAGGTGGATATCAATGGGATCAATCACTATCCTTAGAATGGACTGATAGTTGATGTCATTTTCATAGCGTCGACTCTTCAAGACAAGACATTGGAGGAATTCTTTGCTCTTCTTCGCTCAAGAATTATAAGGAATGATATGGGACTCTTCGTGCTGTTCCTGTAGTTGCATGAGAACCTATTGTCACCTAATCAAGTTGAATGTCTCCAGACTATGATCGAGGGCATTCAAGTCCTATGTTTTCCCTATATGCTTGAATGAAGTTGTCCCTTTTTATCTTTTGCCACTGATATGAACTTTTTGTAATCAAATCAAACAATTTTGTAGTGTCGATGCCATGTACGCACAAACTTATATATAAATAAAATATCATTTTGGTATCTTTGTATTCTTGTATGCATGGCTTTGTTTGCTTTTGTTCATATTGTATCTAAAAATTATGGTTTCTATTTTTGCATAATGCACTGGTTATGTGAATTAAGCTTACTGTTATTCCATTAATCACCGAAAAGCTTCCAAGCGATGAAATGGGTAGTTCGTGTAACCTAATAAAATACCGCTTAGGTTTCAAACAATTTGAAGAATGTCGCCCAAAGGTATAACTTGCAGGGGAAGTTACTAATTTCTTACATATGACAACTCATCATGTGGGTTATCCACATACACCCACTCTCTTTCAAGGAAACAATAAATTTGAATAAATTCATAAAACACCGCCCAGTGAAGGTTGTAACAATACAAGCAGTAAAATTGAAGGTTAGAAGAACTAAAGAAAACCCTGCCTGAGTTTGAAAAGTAACACAAAATACCGCCCGATCATAAATTTATGTAAAACGACTTAAGGCAAATGAGGTAAGATAGTTTAATGGGGGAGGGGGTCATGTTTATGAGTAACAACAAATAATAAGCTCAATAGTCTTATTAGATGCTTTTGCTTGACCATTAGATTACAAATAGTAAGGTTTAGAAAATCTATGTTGAATGTGAAATCTCTCTAAGAATTTCTTCACTTCCTTATTCTTGAGTGGTGTACCATTGTCAGAGACAAGTGTAGTAGGCAATCCAAAACAATAAATAATTTTGTTTTGAAGAAAACTATAGATAGCTTCAACGTCCATGCATCAAAATGGAATGACTTCGACCCACTTAGTGAAATAATCTGTAGCAATAATGATAAAGGTATGTCCCTTAGAAGAAGGAGGTGATATTTTTCCAATAATATCCAACCCCCATTTCACAAATGGCCAAGGAGATGTTTGATTTTGTAACTCTTGTGTGGGTGCATGAATAAGACGACTGGGTTGTTGGCATTAAGAGCAATTTTTAACAAAATCAAATGAATCTTGTTCCATTGTTTACAAAAAGTACCCTATGTGTATCAACCTCCTCACAAGGGATTTACCACCAAACTATCCACCCTGAAAGCTTGAATGTGCCTCTTTAAGGGCAAGGGGTATTTTTGCTTTAGTGAGACATCAGAGAAGCAAGCCGTTATAAGATTTTTGATAGAGAACATCGGATAAAATAACATAACGGGCTGAAATATTTCGTATACAAGTTTGATCGTTCTTTGTTGCATCATCGAGAAATTTTCCAATCTTTAGGTAGTTGTAAATATTAGAAATCCATTCTCTCACATCCATGTGAGAACACACAGAGGCTTCGAATTCGGGCTGGTAAAAAATAACTGGGTTCTAAAGGACTTGAACCACAAAGTGATATTATTTTGTATCCTCATTCGTGTGTACCAAGGAGGCAATGCTTGCGATGGCATCTGCATGTCTATTCTCCCTTCTAGGGATATTGTCTATTGTGAAAAAAGAGAATTGATTAAACAAGGATAAAGCAAGTTCTTGATACTAAGACCAACTTACTTTGCTTAGCTTGATAGGCTTATGTAATCTGGTTCACAATGAGCTCAGAATCCCCTAGTATGTGGAGATGTTTTATCTTTAGTGCAATCGCGACACGCAAGCCAGCAATGAGAGCTTTGTACTTGACAATATTATTAGTACAAGGAAAGTCCAATCGAAAGGAGAGAGGGACTAGTTTACCTTTGGGCTACCTTAGAACCACACCCACTCCGGAACTAGTTTGACATCTCAATCCATCGAAGTACATTTTCTATTCGAGGTCATGGTTGATCAAAAAAATGTTCTCATCAGGAAATAGATCCAAACCTGGGAAGGAGTGAGATGAGGGGGTGTCTGCCAATTGATTGGCAACCGCTTGACCCTTTATCGAATTTTGAGTAATGAACTTTATGTCAAACTCACAAAGCAACATTACCCATTTCGCTAACCTCCTAGCAAGGTTGGCACTAGAGAACAAATGCTTTAGAAGATCGCTTTTTACGATGACATGTGTTTTGACATGGAGAAGATAGTGCCTTAACTTCTATGTAGCAAATACTAGAGCAAGGCATTGCTTTTCCATGGAGGAATAATGATTTTCATAGTCGACTAGGATGCGACTAATGTAGTAGACTGGTCTCTCTTTCCCAACATCATCATTCAGAGCCAATAAAGAAGCCAGAGCATATGGTGATGTTGCGAGGTAAAGTAAAAAGGTTATATCTTGCATAGCTAACATTAATATAGGAGGATTAGAAAAATAGGCTTTGATTGACTCAAAAGCTTTATGGCACTCTTCATCCCATATGAAGCGAACATTGTTATTCAACAGATGAGTAAAGGGAAGGGTATGATCAACCAATTGAGATATGAATCTACAAATTGCTTGGATTTTCCCTTGTAAACTTTGTAATTCAGTAATATTCCTAGGTGGAGGCATGTTAACAATGGCGTCGATCTTATTTGTGTTGACCTCGATTCCATGATGAGAGACTATGAACCCCAAAAGTTTCCCGATGTCTACGCCAAAAACACACTTAAGAGGATTGAGTCTCATCTTATAGAGTTGAAGCCTTTCAAAAATAAGATGAAGGTTATTTACATGATCTTGACGAGTTATAGATTTTTCCAAGATGTCATCGACATAGTATTCTAAGATCTTATGAATAAAATCATGAAAGATCAGGGTCATCGCCCGTTGGTAAGTTGCTCCTACATTCATTAACCTAAAGGGCATGACCAAATAATAGAAGGTACCCCAAGGGGTATTGAAGGTTGTCTTGTACTGATCCTTCGAATTAATACGGATATGATTGTAACTCGAGAAATCATCCATAAAAGATAACAATGCATGGCCTACAGTCGAGTCCACAATCATATCTATATTAGGTAATGTAAAGTCATCTTTAAGAGAAGCCTTATTAAGATCAAAAAAATAAATCCATATGTGAATATGAACATTAGGTTTACTAACAACAAAAATATTTGAGATCCAAGGGGAGTAGGTAATTAGACGGATAAATCCTGCTTTCAACAACTTCTCTATCTCAGTCTTAACCATCAATGCTACCCTAGGATTGATCTTTCAAATTTTTTGCTAAACTGGCTTGGCGTCAAGACATAGGATGATATTGTGAACCACTATAGACTCATCAATACCGGGAATATCCTTGTACATCTAAGAAAATATATTAGGATGAGAATGTAGGATATTGGAATGTTCGTCTGCTTCTTCTAAAGAAAGACATTTCTCAATCTTAATTACTTTTTCAAAGGACTTAGGATCCATAGATATTTTAGTAGTAACTCCTTTAAAGAGAGAACTATGATCTTCAATATGCAACATTGGAACATCATTACCAACATTAGATAGAGGGTCCTCCTCGTCTATACTCAAGACAAATTCTTTGAAGTATGCTTGTTTATGAAAGCAATACATGAATCATCTCTTGCTATGGAAGGGAGGAAATGGGCAGTAGGCACCTAGAAATTCCTCAAGTGCTTCATCTAAAGAGAAGACATCTAAAGGGACCTTCTCAGCTTGCCCCCTATCCTCTATCAATTCAAGATGGATCAAACTTAGTGGTTCAACTAAAATCATATTAACACTTCACCAAGGTTTTTGTTTAGATTGTTCAATAAAGCACCCCAAACCCAAATAGCACTTTCATGGATTAAACTGGATAGGGACTTGGATTCCTTTCTCAATACACCCTAGGCCTTTCTGGCCATAGCCATATCGAGAAGCAAGTTCATATCCAAACCATAATGAGTTTGCAAAACTTCAGGAGGCAGTGGCTCTACATAGAGGGATTTGTTCCACCAATGAACATCAAACACATCCACTAGAGCACAACCATCCTCTTTATTTGGTTCACAAAAATTAACCTCCTTTGCAAGAGTATGACTACCCTCCTCAATAGGGGAAGGATTGGCCTCCTGGATAGGATCACAGTCCTCTTCCTTAATGGGAGTGTCATCAAATTTTACGTTAGAGGCATTTAGAAACTCTAGACAAGTGGGACTCACTTTGTATTTTTCAATGAAGAATTCAAAGAATTCCAAGGATCCCCAATCATCACCAAGGAAAGCATTTGATTCAAAAGAAGAAGGAGAAGTCGGGGAGGACTTAGAACTTTCTGCTTTAGGTGGTCTGTCTCTAATGACATTCGCTTCGAGGACAACCTCCATGAAGGGTATCATCGAGGAACATGCCATAGTGTTGATAGTTAGGGACGAGTTACAATTCTTAAGAGTGGAAATGAATGAAGCCTGACTGGAAATTGCTAGCTCACAAAGGTGAATAGGTTATGGATCAGCTTTAACCGTGACCACCCGATTATTTGCGACTAACTTTAAGGAACGGTTTAAAGTAGAGGTAACAACACCCAAAACATGAATCCAGGGTCTCCCCAAAAGAAGATTGTAAGGTAAAGGGCTAGGCATCACATAAACCAAAGTAGGAAAGGTAATGGGGCCTAGTTGCAAAGGTAGTATTATCATTCCTAGAGCTTGACAACCGAAGTTATCGAACCCACAAATGTACAAGGAAGAAGCAGCTAAAGAAGATGAATCAACCTTAATCTTAGGCAGTAGGTGAACACCGCGGACATTGAGAGCCAAACCAGTGTCAATGAGAGTATGCCTAATACCAATATTATTAATATTAATTATAATCATCAAGGGGATGCTTGTTTCTACATGTCTGGAGGTGAGAGTTCTTACAGGTGGAACGTGATATTCGGTAAATCCACTCAAATATGAGCCAACGGTGCATTAACGTCCGTAGGCCTAGAGGAGGTAGGCAAGAGGATATTTTGCAAGGTTTCCTGAAGCATATCTTGATAAATCAGAGTTTTCTTAAGCAAATCCCAAAGTGAGATCTTAGTCAAAGTCACAAAGTTGCTCAACAAGATCATAATCACCTGGTACTTTAATCACAGGTTTAGGTGCTGAAGGAAGGCTTGGTTGGGAAGGCGATAAATAAGTAGGAACTTGACTGGATTGAGATGTGGGAATAGAAGGTTGTTGATCCAAGTTTTTTTTATTTCTTCTTGTATTATATGTGTGCCCAAAAGAACTATAAGAAGTGGAGTCCGTAGCTTTTACGAACCTCGAGTACAAGTTCAATGAATAATCTCGACATGAAATCCTATAAATAGAATAATCCTCCCTAGAAGAAGGGCTAGCTGGGATCACATAAATGATGGGTTTCTTAGGGCTTGGAGGATCCACAAAGAGCACAACTACATTTACTGACTCCCCAGCTTGTGGAGAGGAAGTTTGCTTGAAAGGTTTGTGGATAGAGGAGAGCGCTCCCAAGAAGTCATCTAGAGCACCATCCAGCATATCAAAATATTCCTTAGAGAAAGTGTTATTGTAAACATGGAAACATTGTAAAAATAGATCCGACATGTTCATGTTGGTTTCACCAAAATGTGATATAAGAGGGATTCGTTGCACATAGGTCTCCTCATTCTCAAGAGATCACCAGGGAATGAATTGCCCTTATCTACCTCAGCATAAACCAAATGAAGAGATTGTAAAGAAATGTACACAAGTTATATTTCAAAGAACACTACTTCAGATCCTGAGAGAGTGGAACTTCTAGATTTCTGCCTCAGATAAAGGAGCTCTTGGCTAAAGGATGTCAATGCAAATTCAAAACGCCAACATGACTCGTTGTCATCCAAATTGTGCACTAGCATCCTAAGCAACATAAGGCTTAGGAGCTCAAATAGGCAGTGTAAGGTTTCACCTCCTAACTCGGATCTAAGGTCTACTGAGAAAAATGATCAAATAGAGGATAGAGACTTTAAGAAAAGCACACAAAGAACTTGGGAGAAAACTTACCTTCATTAACCAAACGTTTGAGTCTTCAATCCAAGCTCCACTTTGCAACCTACACATAAAAGGACGAGGGGAAAAGGTTGGGGCTATATAGGGGTATGCCTCAGTCAAAACCTATTTTGGTGTTCCCACCTCCATGGACAACCAAATAGGAAAGGATTGTAAATGAAATGGACAAAGTGTGTGGTTAAAGAAAAACCTGCTTCAGGAGTAGAACCCGCACCACTAAGTAGCGATTAAACAAGTAGAAAAGAGTGAGAGAGAGCATTACCCATGGGCCTAGACCCTCTCTGAAGCACACAAATGCACCATTGAGTGCTTGCTTGAGAGTTGTAGCTATTGGAGGGACCTCATTCCAGAATGGCTTCACTTGTGAGAGTGCTACTATCAAGGATGAAGAGAACTCAAGAGTGAAGAAGTTGAAGAGAGCTTGATTGAAAACCACTTGAACCCCCAAATGAGAGAAAATGAGGGGTTTTTGTTGCATTCAAGGGTGGAAAAGAGTCGTTACTCCTGAAATATAATTACTAGGACACGTGTCGAGACAGTCAAGATTCAAGATTTCTCATTTCAAACTTGGAAAACCTCTAGGACACTAGTGTGTTGCGCAGGCGCCCAAGGCCTAGATTTTTGAGAAACGCATTGTTAGGTTTTTGTTGCTCCACCATTGGTCCACATGGGGTCAAAATTGTAAAATTTTGATTCTAGGGGAATTTTTCATTAATGCTCTAAGGTGTCATAAATGCTAGGCAAAAGTGCAAAACTGTGGAATTGCTCTTAGGTGCAATTCTATGATATTACAATAAGACATCCTTTCTCTGAGAGCGTTGGCCCAATGGAATGTTTTTTACTCTTGTAACAATCGATGATGGAAACTTCATTTTTACAAACCATTTGTGATTTCGTCAAAACCTATTGCTTCTACCTTACTTGCCTTGCACCAAAATTTGAAATTTCAATCATGAGCCATTTTCTCTTTTATCATTATTTAAACATACAATTTATTATATATATATATATATATATATATATATATATATATATATATATTTTATTGATAAATGTGACTCTATAGGGCCGCACCCATCTATTAATTTGTGATTATTTTTTTTACATTAGATGCTCATGTGTCTAGGTAGAGATTTTTGTTATACAACATCCATAACATACAAAAGGATCCAACATATCAAAATTGACTCAAGTTTCCCTTTACAACTTGACATATATTATGGGCTCATAATAAAGCCATATACCTTATGACTATTGCTATCTATTTATTATATATATTATATCATTTAGTTTAAAAAAATTCCAATACCAGTTTGTCACCCTTCCATAGTGTCTGTCTCTTTCTTCCCCATATTATCCACCAAGGTGAATGACTAGTTTTTATCTCCTACCACTAGCCCTTCAATGAATTATTTGAGGAAGTTTATTCCCACTATCGCATGGTTTTATCACAGAGTGATGTCCATTCCCATGCCCCATATAACAAACTGCACCAATGGTCCATTCTGCCTTGCTTCATTTTACGACCAAAATCTTAAAAATAAAAATAATATTTAAAAAGCTATAAATATTTAATTAACTACTTACACACTATATGTATTATTTATATATCTTGTAATTAAAAGAAATCTACAAATTTAAGTTTATATAATAATTATTAAAATCAATTAAAATTTAAAATTTAAAAATTTAAACATATAATTTATTGTTTATATATTATAATATAATAATTATTAAAATCTTAAAAATAAAAATAATATGTAAAAATTCTAAATTTATAATTAATTGTTTGTACATAATATTTATTATTTATTACATTGTAATTAAAATAAATATAAAAATATAAGTTTAAAAAGTAATAAAGAAAAAACAACTGCATTCTTATCTTACATTTTCTTACTTTAAAGCTAAGATTGGATAAGAATACAATTATTTTTTCTTTAATTATACATTATATTTTTCAATATTTTAGAAAATTTGACGATTGAGATCATTTTAGTCGACTTGCATCCTTCTCTATAATTTACAACCATTGATTTTCAAAAGCAAGGCATCCACTTCATATAGGGAGAGCCTCCGACGTAATTGTAGCCTTACAATCCTATGCCTATTTTTGAATCTCCAATGCCTTGGGAATGGATACTTGGGAATCCAATAGATAGTTGATTATTAATCAATATTCTCCCTGTAACTTAGGATATTAGTTGTGGACACATTCTTGAGGGAGGTTATTTATGATACTAGTGGTTACAAATTGATTTGAACTCACCTACAACACTTTACTAATTGTATAGGAGGGAATTCGCACCCCTTACACAAATTCCCCTTTTGCACATCCTCACGTTAGAAAATTAAATTCGAAGGAAAAATTCCACATCACCCAACTGCCTTCCTTCCACTTGACATTTGTCCAGACGTCCGTGGAACGTGCTATCATCCTTGACAGATTCCTACATTTGAAGTTGGTAGAGGCATTACACTCCTAATTGGGGACAAATTGTAACGTCCCTCTTCGACCAACCAACCCAAAAATGTCTTATTCTTTCTCATTCTTCTTTCAAATTCATCCATTCTCCATTCAACTGAATCTTCTTTTTACTCTCTAGCAATTCAATCCATCTCTTTTCACACCCTCTTACAATTCTCAAGCATTTCCAACACTTCAACACTCCATTGCAACAACAACAATAATCCATAAACTCTGCATAGCAAATGTGAAGCAAGTCATAGCAACGTGGGCTTAGAGTCTTGCGAGACCTCCCTTCATCACAGTCGAGGCAGTGGTAACCTTGTCAAGTCCACTTTCTCCTTCATTGGCTAGTGAGATTTTGGGTGGAGGTGGTAACATTTTGCTCCTCTCCTTTGTGATTTGGTTGAGTAGCATTATACTATTTTGTAGTGTTTGTTGCAACTTTTACTTTTGTTACTTCTTTATTGCATTTTTCTACTTTATTGCTATCTGGTTGTCCGTGGAGGTGTAAACACTAGAATGGGGGTTTGACTGAGGCAGACCCCTATATAGCACCAACCATTTTTCCCTCTTTCTTGTGTGCAGGTTAACATGCATTTGGAGCTAGTTGGTGAACTAGCGCATTGGTGAGATCATCTTCATCATCCTAGCTTTTATCTATCTACTTTAACATCTTCATTTGTACTTTTCGTATCTTATCGTTTTGTTTTGTTCGTTTAAGAACAACCATCTAGACTGTTAGTTTGTTTTTTGGTAGTTTATATTATACTTCCTATTTTTTGGTTGTACGAACACAAACAAGCTCGAGATACGCCAGCGCACCATGCTATAGTCCCAAAATTGTGTTTTCGTCCTTGGACAAAGAGATGTTTGAGGTGTAGTATTGACTCTAAAACCTAGCTCACCTAGCCCAAACTTGGATTTCGGGTCTGAAGAGCGATAGAAGTACTTTATAGTCCTCATAATTTTTGGCCTCTATCTGAAACACCCCTTTAGAGTGAGGTAAGTTAGGGCAGCCCTCTGCTCTCAGCTCTTTGTGACCTAGAGTCTTGACATGGTTGGTACCCCTCTCTTACATTTTTGGTGAACCTGACGTGAAGAATGTCTGCCCGTTTGTTTGTGTTGAGACTTTTCTCGTATAGCTCATGAATTTTGTGACTCTAAGTGTTGTGAAGGTTTATATGAATCACAACTTATTCCATGACCTTCGGGTACATTATGGGGAGAAGTGTGTGATACCTTCTGATACAGAAGACGAGGGTCACTATTGGTTTCTTTATAGGTCTTTTTATCGGATCTATTGTTGGTCTTTCTACCTAGGAGTAGTTGTCGAGGGGCGAGGTAGGATTCTTTGATGATACTGATCACATCCCCACTCCTCCCGCATCTCCTTTAGATGAGCACGAAGTTATTCACATTCCTTCAAAATATATCGCAACCCTTAGCAAAGGATTGGGCGACTTAGAGAATCACCTGGAGAAGGACCCGAAGATGGCTATGGCTACTAAGGTTATTAGCGTGATAAAGTATATGGTGGGAAAAGATCGAACAAGTATAGAGCTCCAAGCTAGCCTCTCTAGTCTGATCAAGGAATGTGCCCCTTCAAACAATGCTAACATTATATAGGGTGCCGCTCTCAAGGAACATGAGAGATAGTAATAAGTGTTGATGTCTCCCACATCCGTGTACATGGATGACATGGTTCCTTCAATTAGCATCCCCCTGCCTTCGAGAGATCTAAAACTATCAAAGTAAACAGAATGCCCTTAGGTTTCAATTTCACCCCTACTATCACCTCTAGTAGTGGAGGTTTCAGTGGGTTGAGTGGTGGGGGATTTGGTAGTGGCGGTAACTTCGGCAGTGGAGTTGGTGATGAAAGAGTTGGTTTTAATGGAGGCCATGGTGGTGGCTTCAAAAGTGGAGGTGGCTTTGATGGAGGCCCTATTGGTTGCGGTGGCTCCAATAGTGGTCCCGACGACGACCACGTTGGTGGTTCCGGAGGTGGCTCCGGTGGTGCTTCTGAAGGAGGTTCCACTAGTCCTATGTCATCTAGTGACCCTATTTTGAACACTCTTCTTTAGAATATGGGCAAGATGCAAAGCTAGCTGGCAAGTCTCTCTCAAGCCTCTATCCAACCTATCTTTCATCTTTTTTTCAAATATAGCCCATTGTCGGTAGCAATCTTAAGTACTCCCTTCCCACAAGGAATGGAAATTCCTAAATTCTAGAAGTATGGCGGAAAAGGGGACCCATAAATGCACTTTTCCGACTTTAATGTTCTATGTACAGACTTCTTCCATCATGATGCATTGATGGAAAAATTATTCCCCCAATCTCTTAAGGATACAACACTCGAATGGTATTGTTCCTTACCATATAACTCTATTTTCTCATTTGATCAACTTGTAAATCAGTTTCTCCGACAGTTCCAAGCCAACATTGGACTGAAGATAATCTTTTCAGATCTCATCCAATGCAAGCAAGGGGATAATGAGAAGATAATTGATTTAAAATCATGGTATCCAACACTCTTCTCACAAATCTCATACTCGTTGTCCGATTCTGACGTGCATAAGGTATTCATAGGGAACTTGCGAAGACCTTGGCAGGAAAAGTTTGCCCTTATGAAATACCCTTCGTTCACGCATTTGTGTGCAACACTACGAGAATATCAACATATGGTAGTCCATCTCAAGGGATCCTCCTTGCGCTCTTGTTCAGAAGGGAAGTCCATAGTATCAATCTCTGGAAAGGGTAAGGCTATTGCGAATGTAGTAGACGCTACGAATGATAACAACCTCAAATGCAACAAAAAGTTCATAAAGCTAGCAGAATCTTATTCTTCCATCCTACAAAGGTTGTTGAAGGATAAGATCATAACCTTTAAGAACCCTAAAGCTCTCAAAGAATTGTACCCTAGTTGGTACGATGTGAATTCCTTCTGTTAGTACCATCGAGTTAACAAATATGATACCGAATGTTGTATGCATCTACTTCACGAAAACAAGATCGCATCGAGGACAATAATATTCATTTTGATGGAAATAAACAAAATGTAAACAAATCAGTGGTGAAAGCGAATAGTGAGTTGTAAATATACACATACCTGTTTCAGTCGCATTCTGCCAACATGATTATCGATCTCTCCAATTCTACCACACAGCCTGAGGGGTATGTTAACATGGTTACAATTACTCCTACTGCACAACCTGCGACCAACACGCCATATGTGACATTGACACTACAAGATATGCCCTTGAACAACAAGTCCTCTCCCCTTTACATTCTCGCTCGTCTCAATGGGAAAATTGTGACAGGGGTTCTAGTTGACCCTATGAGCCGAGTGAATGTCGTTATAGAGGAGACTTTGTGGTTGAATTCATTACAAAAGGAGTATGAAGAAATTAAGTCCATCATCTGTATGCATGATGGCCTTTTTCTTAAACCTTATGGTTCAATAACTCTGTACATCCTAGTTGGACCTAGAGCTGTAGACACAGTCTTCGATGTTGTTCTGGAGTTAGATTTATTCAGAGTGAAGTTAGGCATTCCTTGGCTAGCTTCTATGAATGGAATTGCCTTCGTCATTCACAAATGTTTAAAGTTATCCCATGAAGGTGATGTGCATGTAGTGCATGACACTAGGTACCAACCTCTAGTATCCCGTGGGGGATATTCATTATATCACTTTTGGCCCACCTTGGTCAGTCCACTTCCTCCAAGAACGAACCTACTTTATAAGAGTTATGAGAAGTATAAGACCAGTGGCAAGGGAAAGCCAAATTTGACCCTTCTAGTGATGCAACAATAAGTTGCCTCCTCTTTTGTAAAGGGAAAAGAGAAGCTATCCCATCCTTAGGATGGCTCTCCCACTCCTCTTTCTAAAGAAGAGTTTTGGATGAATATGTCTAGTTTTTACCCTCTAAGTCTAATGATATTGGCTTGGTGAAAACCCAAGGTTTGGATATCGGATATCCCTACCAAACCACCTGGACCTTGGTACTACCTATATGGCAAAAGAAAAGGTCCTTGTGGGGAATCTTCTATGTCTCATCCTTCACGGCCTCTTACCACTTATGTTGCCAAAGTAGTAAATGGGAAGAGGCCCGCTGCCGAGGCATTAGAGTCGATTCCACCTATTGTTTCTCAACCTTCTCCTCCTTATCCCCTTTAGAGACTAGTCCCTCTACTGGAAACAGCTATATTAGACACCCCTATGGCTAAGCAGGAGTCTTTCATCCCTTCGCAGCTCCTAGCCTCTAGCTCAAAGAGTCGTAAAAACTACCTTGCACATGAGCGCAAGCACCGACGAAAGGCTTTAGTGGTTGATAAAATTGCTTTACAGAGAAAGTATGAGGAGTCGACAACCCCTATATTAGGGCCTCCTGTTGTGTCCTCCTCTTTCCTCCCCTTTGCTTCTATTCAATCAAGCTCAGTCACCCTTCCGGCTTCTGCTGTGAGTACGAATGTGCCTGACCCCAAAAAAGTGCAAGTATTCATCGCTCCTTCTGTTGAGCTGCCCTTAATGATGTCCCTTCCAAACATCCCACCTTTCTTGAAACCCGTGGACATGCCGAATACTTTGGTGGTACTTGTTGTGATTTTCTCCTCCTCTCTTTTTGCACCTCTCACCTCTTCTGTGGGGAGTTCCCATCCCCTAACGAAGCTAAAGGTAGAAGTGGGTCCTTCCAGCCATGGAGAGCATAAGAGGATCCCACCTTCTTCGAAAGGTGGTCTTGTGTTAGCTTGTTTTGTCCTAGTGATGGAGCCAACTCTGACTTCTCTTGAGTTTGTCACCGCTCCTGAGTCACTTGGTGAGCAAAGTGGTGAACCTCGGGCGTAGTCCTCTCCATTCGTTGAGGTACAACATGGCACTCTTGTGAAGTGCATGTTTAACTCTCTGGATAAAGTTTCGACCTTGTCAATGATCTTCACAAAGTCGCTAACCATAGCTCCACAAGATCCCAACGAAGAAGACCTTGCAAGGCATTCTTCCTTAGCCCTTGTTGTGGGAGGGTCAAAAGATCCTCCCCTTAATATTCCACTGTTGCAGGCTCATCCTCCTTCCCCTTATGATGATCTAGATTAGGAAGTGGATGACCTCTTGGTCGATGAGTGTTAGGGGGAGGCCTCTTCTTTATCTTTAGATTAGATGTGTGTGTGTTGTAATGTGTTCCCCGTACTTGTGCTACGTGTTCTTGGATGACCCTTGTCACCCTTGTTGGTGCTTGGATACATGAGTGATTTTTGTGTCATAAACCTTCTTCTATCTTTATTTTTGGTGTTACAATTCGCACGTGTGGAGTGCATATTAGCAATGGACAACTATGCACAGTGCATAATAACTGCTCTTCAAATTAGGAGGGGAAGCTCCCTCTTTTGTTGATATGCGTTAAAAAGTAAATGACCTAAATCCTATATTTTTGACTCGGCTGGAAGAGGCACAAGGTTAAGGAAACCAAGAACGTTGCAGCTAAGGTTTTTCCCTAGTTTTGCATATCTTAAATACAACTAACTAAATGCTTTTAATCTATCCTATTTCTCAAGAGAAATAAAGCATGGGGACTTAGGAGCAGGGAGTATTTGGACAATAAAATTTAAGTCAAGATTCCCAAGGAGGAGACGACTCCTATCTGAAGTGTAGATATGAAAAAAAGACTATTAATCACAACACAACACGATAAACCTACTTCTAAATTCCTAAGGAAGAGACGACTACTATCCGAGGTGTAGATATGAAACAGATTTATTAATCACAAATATAACCCAGGACAATAGATTGTATGAAGAACCTATCACACAGATAAATGATCAACCAAAATTATATTGAACAAAGATGAACCTTTACAAGTAACATTGCACAACTAGGTGGCTCAACAATTTGTTTGTTACTAATAAAAACTCAAAGGTGAACCGATACCGAAAATAGGAATATTGCTGACAACACAACAACTCTCTATCCCAATGAATGGTTCATGAATAGATACACAAATAGCAATACTGCAGGCAAGAGTTGGCTCATCATTTATGCTATCAAGCAAAAGTTAATTACAACTAAGCAAAGGTGGTCTTATTTATAGAAATCAAAAGGTGTAGGGAACCCTAAAATCACCTTGAGTTAACATGAGTCTTGCAAGCATGCAATATTTTATTCTCTAAGTCTAACTAAATGAAACTATACAGTTAATTGGAAAGCTACCATCAGTTAACTGAAATAAAACTAAACTAAATGGACATGTGCAACATGAAAGTCCTTGTTGAAATGAAATTAACTAATAACTAACATCAATTAACTAGATCCTAACTGAAATTCTGACCTCCTCCAAAGATACCTCTGAGGATGAGATAAGCATGCTTAAAATCAACAATCAGAACTCAAGACTGATGTCGAGTTAAATGCTGCTTTTGACTCTATCCTAAAAATTAATTGTAGAATCTAACTGACTGTCTACTTCAAGCCATCACGGGCTATCACCTCATCCAAGTTCTTATCGATTGTCTCATCTTCTTGAGATCATCACGTCTTAACTATCAATTCATTGCTTGTCAGCAACTTGAGCAATCTTGGAAATATTCGCACACTTCAACTAGCAGTTCACTGATTGCTAACTCCAGCGGCTCCACAACTGGAGTGTCGACCTCCGTCTCTTCTACAGCTTGACACTTTTCTTGATTCTTCTCAACAAAAAAGTGTTGCATGACAAAACCGTGAAGTTTGACCGCGAACACTCTAGTTGTGAGAAATGCGCACGAACTCGCCGCACACGTAGAATTCCAACGATATCAACCCTCTAAACTGACCTTAGAAGGCAATCAACTATATGAGGTATGAAACCATGTGGACTTTGAGTGACTATGTCTGTCAATTTAGCAACCCTCCAGATGCGCTTGATGCAAATCAGTATCAATAGTTTTTATGAGATCATGAATTAAGACCGATTTGGTCTTGAATTCAATTTGAGTGAATTGCATTATGAAAAACTTGCCTGTTGACTGTGAACACGACTATGTTCTGACAATTTTTTTGAAAAGCTAAAAATAGCTTCTGACAAGGCTAAAAATAACCTGTTGAGGGGTAATTTTCATGATTTTTTTTGAAATGTGGGTTTTGTAAAGAAAATTATTCTAAGCAAACCCACAACATCAGATATTCAAAAGAACGTATTTTGCCTTGGCATGCAAGAGCTTTTCGGTAAAGAAGCAACATGAGCTATAGGGGCACCGAGGGAAATTTTTCTCAAGAAAAATTGGCATATGGGTTTTGTTGTTGCTGGAAAACTGATCAAACCCAGATTCTTCATTTTCCAAAAAGTTGAGTTTCTAGCCCAAATGCAAAGGATTTTTTTGGAAAAAAGCACAGTGCCTCAAAAGTGGAAGTAGTGGGGCAATTTTCTTGAAAAAATCTGACATGGGCTTTGTAGGAACTGATGAGCTAAGAAGACCCAGAATCTTCATTTTAAAAAAATTGAGTTTTAGGCCCGCATGCAAAAGAATCTTAAAAAAAAAACACAGTGCTTCAGAATGTGAAGCAGCAGGGCAATTTTCTCAAAAAAATCTAAGACATGGGTTTTGTTGCTAACACTGAAATATGTGAACCTAGATGATCAGATTCTGAAAATTTTGTCATTTACTTTGACATGCGAGAGAAAACCTAAGACAAGGATAAAAGAATTTTAGAGATAGAAAATAGAATTCATTTTGCCTTTGAAAAATATGCTTATGCTTGAATTGGATTTGATGAAGTTTGCATGCACTCAAACAATGAAGTCTGAAAAATATCTCCTCTGAATAATCTGGACTTGGCATTGCGAAAAACACTAAAAAATATGACCTGTAGCACCTTCAGATCTTTGCTTGCACGAGAAAGTATGTGTTTGCTTCCACCTGTGATGAGAATAATGGATGCATCTTGCCTTAATAAATAAAATTTATGAATACAGGTGCCAACTTATGCTTGTAAACACCTAAAAATGGGTGCGGCCTTCTGATTGGACCTCAAAAATAGTTAACTGCCTGAGAAATTAGCCCTAAATAGGGCAATACCTCCATGCACTTCAGTTAATTGTCCATGCAAAAATAAGTTCACTAATTGCACACAAAAATTAAGTCTGATTGAAGTTGACTTGAGAAGTACAACTGAAGATTTAATTTCAATTCATAACCTCCACATTTATAGGGCATCCCTTTTCACTTCAGTTCAAAAGTCAAACTTTGACTTTTAGGTGTCACTTTTCAGACAGCCAAATTTATGAAAAATTCAATCTACAAACGTCAACGGAGCTCATGTTCAATCACTGATTTTGATTGACTGATGTATCCAAATGACTGGCTAATAGTTTCATTAAAGAGTAGGATGAAAACTGACAAAAAACTCCTTGAGGCTGCAAATCCAAATTTTTTACTTTTGAGGCTTCAAAATTCAGGGCGCCCCTAGCTTTCAGGGGTGCTTTTAGCTTCAAACTTAGTTAAATTTTCATCATTTTGAAGGTGATTTTGACCTTACTTCATCTCGCGTTCTTCGACAACTGACAAAACTTCAGAGCTGGCTAACAGGCTCATTACAGAGCTGGCCCAGTTTTAAACATGAGCTCTTGGAGAGAAAATTTCCTAAAAACATCATCTACTAGGTGAAAAAATTGGGAGCCCTTGACCTCCAAGCGCGCTTTTCCTCCCAGAGTTGGCCATTTTGTTGAATCTCCACTTAATCCCTAGTTGTAGACTGTTGACAAGTCTTATTACTTGGCTGAGATATGCAATGAAAATTTGGAAGTGTCACAGATAGGATAAGTATCTGAGATAACCCAAAAGATAAGATTTGAGGCTCCAAAACCTTGGGCACCCCTGGCCTCCAGGGGTTCTTTTGCTATTTTTTGACATTTTTGACCATGATTAAACCTCATGTTTGACTTCTGATTCTGGCAGTTCAACAACTTAGATTTATTCATTGACAGATTTGTTACAAAGCCATACCAAGTCTAAGACAAACATCTTGGGTATCATTTGGTCAGAAACATTCATCTGGTACCTAAAAAATTTGGGCGCCCCTGGCTAGCAGGTGTGCTTTTCACTCCAGTGTCATTTTTTCATCTCCCTCATTTTGCGTTCAATGTCTAGTTTTAGGTGTTAGACATATCTTTTGGACTAGCTAGTAGGCTCATCACGAAGCTGAAAGGATTCTGAAGAAGTCTTCTTGGAATTGACAAGTCTCAGAAAGTTGATCTGGGCCTCTGAAATCAAGGGCGCCCCTGGCTAATTGGTGGGCTTTTGTCCCCAGAGTTAGAAAAAAAATTTGCATTTTCACCTCGACGAAAATCCCCTTTGAGACGAATCATTGTTTTGGACATATCTCGCCATAAAATCTTAACTAGAGAATTTCAAGCTTAGATTTTGGCACCTGGCACCTGGCCATCTGCCATTGTTGACCTTAGATGCTAACTTTTCACTTGAAAAAGCGAAAACTACCCACCAGAGTTAAACTAAGTTTTAACTGAATCTAACTTCACCATTGTGATCGTGAAGAAAAATAAGCCAATCAAAACAATTTTCAATCAATTTTGACAAGTTTCAATTTTTAAGGTTTTTTGACCTAAAAATAGGGGTCCAGAAACCCTAATTTTCATTTTTTTTTCAAATTTTGTCATAATCTTCATGACATCACATTGACTAAAATCCCATACTTGATTTTCCCAAAAACTATGTTTTGACATCATTTTTACATGGTTTAGACCATTTTAAGCAAAATGCCTTAATGAAGCAAAAAAATTGGTTTGGGTACATGTATCATTATTCTTCTATGTTTGTGTTTGATTTTCGACAAATTAGGGATGATGCAAAGTGTTGGGGGAATTTAGGCTTCCCTTCCATGTTGACCCAATTTTTTACTTTTACTTTGTTTTTCATGCATTCTTCATGATTTGGTTGGGGATTGATGATCTTTTGCCTTGCACAACCATTACTTATTATTTATATAAGCATGAGCAAATATGACTTTGCAAAACCAGATCCCCCTGTTTCCTTTGTTTGTGACTACTTCTCTTTTGCTCTTTTCTTGTCTTTTTCTCTTCTTTTCTTGAGTTGTCCCTCTCATGCGTGACAACACCATTTTTATGATACTTTGATTTTCAGAAATCGCACATTACTAACGAATCTTTTCTCGAGAATCTTTGCAAACTTTTTCAAGAATCACATTCTCGAATTGGACCCCTAACAAAATGTGTTTCCTTCATCATGGGTTCACAAAGAAATAACTTGAGAACTTTCCTCTGAGGTGGGAGTAGCTTTGGACTTCCCTTCACAAGGGGGCATTTTCTTCCTTTTGAATTCCTTGATGAAGTGAACATCTTTCGAAAGCATTCCTTAACAATGAGTCGATTTGAGAAAAAAATGTCTCTTTCGCACTTCTAAATGACACGTCCCTTGAGTGGACCCCTCTTCACATCGGGTTCCCGAGGGACTCCTTTGAAAACTTTCCAATTTGTCAATAGTCTACATGACTGTCTGCTTGATTGCCTACATGGCCGCTTTTTTTTTGACATGCTTTATATGCGGGTAAACATGTTGCTTTGCAAGTGCGCCTGTAAAGCCACTTTTTTATTCGACTCTATAGAGTCCACTCCTTTGGGTTTCCTCCTTGAAAGAGATCTTGGGGGACACCTCCTTATAGGTGTGCTGGCCTATAAGGTACTTTCATCAGGGCTTCCTTCATGTGAGAAATCTTGGGGGCTGCCTCCTTGCAGGTTTGCGGGTCTGTGAGACGCTTTCATCCTACGGGATTTTTCCATCGTTGGTCTAAGGGCCTTCGGTGTGCTTTGTGTGGCTTTATAGTTTTTTGGGGCTATGGAGTCTTTTCTTTTGTCCTACACTTTTGAGCTCGCCAAATCATGGTTTGCTTCCTCGACAGTTCAGGTATAAATTTCTAACTTTCTATCTCTTTGATCTACTTTACCGAAGCACTCATCACTACTCGTGCTCGCTAAAGTGGGGGAAAAATGTATAGGAGTGAATTTGCACCCCTTACTCAAATTCCCCTTCCGCACATCCTCACCTTAGAAAATCAAATTTGAAGGTGAAATTCCATATCACCCAAATGCCTTCCTTCCACTTGGCATATGTTTGTTGTGTTAGTGGGAGTATATTTTTAGGGGGCATGTGCACGACGCGCAACCATCCTTGATGAATTCCTACGTCTGAAGTTGGCAAAGGCATTACACTCCCAATTGGGGATGAATTGTAACATCCCTCTTCGACAACTGACCTGAAAATGCCTTATTCTTGCTCATTTTCCTTCAAATTCATCCATTCTTCATTCAACTAAATCTTCTTTTCACTCTCTAGAAATTCAATCCATCTCTTTTCACATCCTCTTGTAATTCTCAAGCATTTCCAGTACTTCAACACTCCATTGTAGTAGCAACACTCCATCAACTCCACATAGCAAGTGTGAAGCAAGCCATAACAACATGGGCTTGGAGTCTTGCGAGACCTCCCTTCATCATAGTTGAGGTTGTGGTGACCTTTCCAAGTCCGGTTTCTCCTCCATTGGCTAGTGAGCTTTTGGGTGGAGGTGGTAACATTTGGCTCCTCTCCTTTGTGATTTGGTTGAGTAGCATTATACTATTTTGTAGTGTTTGTTGCAACTTCTACTTTCGTTACTTCTTTATCGCATATTTCTACTTCGTTGCTATTTGGTTGTCCGTGGAGGTGGAAACACCAAAATGAGGGTCTAACTAAGGCAAACACCTATACAACCCCAACTATTTTCCCCTCTGTTTTGTGTGTAGGTGAACATGCATTTGGATCTAGCTGGTGAACTAGCGCATTGGTGAGATCATCTTCGTCACCCTAACTTTGATCTATCTACTTTATCATCTTTGTTTATACTTTTCGTA
The DNA here is from genome assembly GCA_007115665.2 of Sequoiadendron giganteum. Lineage (NCBI taxonomy): Eukaryota > Viridiplantae > Streptophyta > Pinopsida > Cupressales > Cupressaceae > Sequoiadendron > Sequoiadendron giganteum. The sequence goes on from CM021106.1 coordinate 616,158,166, forward strand.
TCTTATCATTTTGTTTTGTTCGTTTAAGAACAACCAGCTAGGTTGTTAGTTTGTTTCTTGGTAGTTTATATTGTACTTCTTATTTTCTGGTCATATGGACGCCAGCGTGCCCGAGAAATGCTAGTGCATTGTGCTATCATCCTAGAATAGCACTGTCATTTTCGAACAAAGAGTTGTTTGAGGTGTAGTATGAACTCTGAAAACTAGCTCACCTAGCCTAGACCTAGATTTCGGGTTTGAAGAGCGATAAAATTAATTTATAGTCCTCATCATTCTCGGCCTCTATCTAAAACACTGTTTTAGAGTGAGGTAAGTTAGGGTAGCACTCGACTCTCAGCTCTCTGTGACCCAGAGCCTTGACGTGGTTGGTCCCCCTCTCTTACACTAATCTTGGGCTCTAATAGATAATGGAGTAACTTTTGCATGTCAAGTGGGGTGTACTGTAGTTTTCCATTCCATTTCAAAGCACCATACTTAGGAATGTGTGCCCACTTTTCACACGAGTAAAGGATTCTAATGGTTATGGTTGTTATATGTAATATCCCTTCCAATTTTCTCTAATCAAACTTGCAATTTTCACAGCTTTTTCATTTAGATATTTAGTCAAATAATTTGCATTCAACTAGACTAAGTTTGTATTTTATATTGTTTCAAAGGAGTAACATAAATGATCATCATAAAATTAACTTTTTCAATTCTAAATATCAGTAACAATGTTCTCTTACTAAACTATTAAGTAATGTATGTAGAAGATGCCATTTAATAATTTTGTGAATTGTTATAATATGATACATACATAAATAATAACTTAAATAAAATGTCAATATTCATAAACCTTTTTGTTGACTTCAACTACAAAATGGCATGTTATCTAATCAAAAACCTTTTTGTACTTTTTTTAGTTGTACAACCCTAAAAAATAGTATAACACCCGTATGAAGTGGTTATATAAAAACATACTAAAGGCTATGACCCCCCTTTGAGATGCTACAACTAGCTCAGTGGAGTCTTGGAAGGTTGTGATAGGATATGAAAAGGCATTAAAAGCCTTCTAACATATAAATCGATCTCCTCTACTATTTTGGTTGTGTATGACCCCTTTGGATGGGCTATGAAATGGTAATGTTTGGTTTAACTCCCAACTATTATAAAAATCCAATTTTGGTTTATCTTATACTTCACACACAACACTAAAAATACTATTATTTGTTTGCAAATCCCAATAAATTTGTTACCTAAAATTCTTGAAACCTACAAACTAGCAACTTAGCTCAATATCTTCGTTTCTCCATTTAAGTGCAATTGTGTATCCTATCTAGATCCACCACCAATTTGAATAGGAAGAAATCACTTATTCAAAGCCAAATATCCTTAATTTTTTTGTCCCAAGGTTTGAGTTAGACAAGAATGTCCAAACTTCACAATGAGAAAATATGAAAATGACCAAAGATATGATATTCTTTTTTGCAACTCTTTTAATATCCATCCTTTGAACTTTTGAGAAGTTTGTACTTTAAAATTTATTTAAAAAAATAATAATCATTTTTGCTCCTCATAAAGTGACTAAATATATTATTTCACTTTTTGGCCTAACTTAAGTCACTTTATAACATTAAAATAAACATAATTAATTATATACAAGTTGCCCAATAAATAATAAATTGAGACAACCTTAATTAATTAATTAATATATCCCCTTTTAAAAAATCCTTAATTACCCTATGAGAATGAAATAGGCTAAAGGGTCCTTCTCAAAGTCCTAGTTCAAAGAAGGGGACACTATATTATCCATGGAGCATTAAGTAATTGTTCATGCAAGTGTTGGATTTTTATCATACCATAGATTTTGGTAATTTGGGTTTTAAGAAATCATTCATGGTTTTCCCATAGTTCTCTATAATTGGATGCCTTGGATAGTTGTTTTATAGGCCTTTTATGTGTGAAGAAAATTTATTATGATCAAATGATGTTGGATCGAAGGGAGAATTTGGATGTATTATTGTAACAATCGTTATTACTTTAATTTATAGACTTCTGCTCTCTTTGGTGGTCATTTTTTTAAAGGTTTTCTCCACATAAATTCTAGTGTTGTGTTTTTGAATGTCTTTGTTTATTTAAACTTCCTCATTGTAATCTAGTGGTTACTCACAAGACATTTTAATCGATAATTCAGATTTGTACACTAAGTGAACAAGTTTTACTATGGTGGTTTATATGGTTTACAAATAATAAGTGTGCATGGTTTTGATCTATTAACATAAATATGGACTACAAATGGGGCCTTGTATTCAACAACACATAATGTACAGATGCATTAATATAATAGTGTAACATGTTGTGACTACCCCATCTTCAAGCATGCATAATGTGGACTATTTTCAATGCATTAATATTTAGCGTAGGCATAATGTGAAAAAAATTCAATACATTAATATAATAGGAAAATATTAAGTATAAAGTGTGTGCTTTCCAATGCTCTAATAAAATAATGGGATATTTACCAATGGTTCATGCATGAATTGAATGTGATTCTTTGTTATACTAATGCTTTGGATCTTTACAATTCAATCACACTTATCAAACTTTTAAAATATCTATTTACTTTGACAATATTTTTTAATCAATAAAAATGCAAAGTAACAGCCTTATGTGGATATTTCTTTGATAGGGAGATTAGAAAATAGGCAAGACATGAAACCTAAAAGCCTATATAAATTATATCCAACCTTACAAACTAGAGCATGCAAAGAAAACAAGTAAACTCATAAAACTTTGAAGAGCATAAGTTATTTTCCTCAAAGATTTCATGATGCATCTTTATTCTTCCATCATTTTGTCATTATTGGATTGAGTTAATAAATAGAATTTAACAAAATCATTTATCTATTTGGTGGTTAAATAAATTTATATTTTAAATGAGCTTAACACCCACTACATGGTTAAGAAAATAAGACAATCAAAAACATGTGTCAAAAAAATTGTATCACACTTAGTGGTAGATTATTAGGACTTAGCGCGATCACATTACATCCAATTATTCAATATCTCATAAATATCTCTAGTAACTTTATAGATTTTAGTTATTAAAATATTGCTAGCTTGTTTGTGATTCTCTAACTTTAAGATGGTGAGTGACTACACCTTGAAGTTTGTAAATTTCTCATCTATGTGGTGGATACCTCAATAAAAATATTTTGAGCATGCTTTCATTGTATCCATATTTTGACTAAGGTACATAATTTTAGATGTGATCAATTTGATTTGATTATCTAAGCACAAGGTAATCACATTGATGCAATTTGTAATATAATTCCAATGCTTTTTTACTAAATTTTCTAAGATTTAAAGATAATGTCATTCATAGTAAACTATAACAAGTGGGATCTTATCAAAACCGTATGTACTAGGTTCTAGGGCCGCATCAAAACCTAATTTTTACCCTTAATCAAAAACAAGTGGGAAGCATGTTGAAGGTGATCCTATCTTAGGTCTATGGTTTTAATTAATCAAGGATATTCTAGCAAAATTATTTTTTGTTGGACTATTTGTAACTTCCTATTAAATAGAGAATTTTCATGAGCTTGAGTTGTCTCAAGGGTCACCAAGCTTTAAATAAGGACAAGCGATGTGTAAGAAAAAATTGGTCTAACCATATATAAACAACTAAAGGGTGAACAAATTGTAATTTTAGTAAATCACATTGATTTCTCAAAGAATAAATAAGTCTATGAATGCCATATTATTTGCTTGTTGTGAGTGCATCAAGGTGTAGTAAAAAAATATAAAAAAATACAAAAAACCATGTTATGTATGGATTAGACCATGTTAAACATAAAAAAACAATATTACAAGAATTCTGTGAAGAAATATAGGACATAAGAATACAATTTTAATTAACAACACATAAGAAAGTTATATGAGGAGAGAATATGTTTGTTTTTCTCTTTGAGGAAAATAGAAAATAATGAAATTTCATAACAAATCTCTAACTGTCAATATATGTAAATACATTAAGGTTGGATTGCATGCACAATCTTTTTGAGGAAATCAAATCTATGCGTTGAGGATTAATCCTATATATCCCCTATTTTTAGAGACAAGACTTGAAAATAAAAATGAATTGTTTATCAAAACTTTAAATAGGTCAACCCTCTTAAAGGAGGGTGCAACACTAAAAGTTTGACCTTAGTTGAGAATATTTTCTATTTATTGAAAAGGTCGAACATAGAAAAGCATAAGAATTTCTAATTGAAATAAATATAAATAATTTTACCTAAGTGACCTTCATTTTCTCTCTATGTACTTGTTCGTGACTTTTATGCTTATAATAACATCCTAGCCTAAGTGCATTAATACTTAAGGGTTGATTCTATGTGTTGTCTTTTTTAGGATGTTAAGTGTGCTCGTGACTCTAGGGTTAATTTTAAATATTTATTTTTAAACATGTTGAATGTATTCAAAACATAAAATATGGTGACCTTAAAACTAAAATATATGGTCAATGGGCCATCATTTTTAGGATTTCATTAGGATACAAATCAACAAGGTGCATAGATTGATTTTTAACTTCCAAGGTGAGTCAATCACACCTGGATATGATCCTTTTGAGTCTTAGGAATGAATTGGAAATGATTTGGAATGATTTCCCTAATTAGACTATATGACCTAATATGATAAATGTAATTTTTTGAAGATATACAAACAAAAATAGTGATTTGCAAGTGGATTTGGGAAGCGCAGATTGATGTCTACCTGTCACCAAAAGTTGAGTATGAGAGATGTAGCAGGACTGGGTCACCTAAGGGTTAATGGGTCCTTGATCAGGGCCAGGAAACTAATTTTTTAGTCCTTTGGTGCTGGATTTGAGCTCCTCATTCTTGGTTGTAAACTTATCAAAATGTCATCAATAAATTATGTAATTGAGTTTTTGTGGCTTGAAAACTTTGATGACAATAAATGCAACAATAAAAAATGGATCTTCAAACTCTCTTCAATCCTCTTTAGACCAATAACTTACACATTCACAGAGGGAAGATGTTGTGCCATATAGTCAAACCCCACGTGCAAGTGTTTCCACTTCCACTTCCACAATGGCAATGCCAATGATAAACCAATAATAGAAAGGAAGGAAATGATGAATGAACACAATGTTGCAACTCACCACCCTTCAATGACTATCTTCAAGGACTGAATTCATACACATCTCTTCAAGGATTTGGATCTTGCTTTGCTTGAATGTTTGAATGCTTTGGATACCCGCAAAAAGATGTTAGCCTTCACAAAACAATACCAACATGAATACACATAGACCTTGAGATGATATTGGATCTTGAATTGTTGTACTAATGCTTTTATATGCTTCTCTTGATTACTCCTGAGAATAGTATTTGCTCAATTGTGTGTCTTGATACTTGTTAGATTTCAAATAAAAAGACTAGGTATTTATGGGTGTATCCAATTTCTCGAAAATTAGATTCCAAAAGTCAACACTTCACATTTAAATTTTGGATGTTAAAATATAACCAACAACATATTTAAATTTGGGTCTTGGCTAAGGAGGGGGACCCATTCGCCCATGAGTGAATGGGTCTTGGCCCAAATTTCCAAGACACTTAAAGTCGGGGATAATTTAATGATTGGATGCATTTTTTTAATGTTTGTCCTCCTTCAAAAAATGGTAAAAATTAGGCTTTAAAATGTATAATTTGGAAAATTAGAAGCTTAATTAAGTCCAATAAATCAGGGGGATAAAACATAATATGAAATTGTTAAGCTATACAATTTTCCACACTACATTTAGCCACCACTTTAGTGAGAGTATGACCTTACACTCAGAGTCACACTAAAGTAGAGAAATATTTGTCAAGAGGGGTTCAAAATGTACAAATGTTGGAGAGATAGGATGACTAAGGATCAAGGGAGGTGATCAAGCCCCCGGGATCCAAGATCCCATGGCAAACCAACATAAGCACAAAGGAACACACATTGACACACATTTATGAGATGTAGCAATACAAGATACACCATCGTACATGTCAACAAACATGAAGCATACATGATGTCAACACATGACAATAAGCAAAACACAAGGTTAGTACTAAAAATTTGAGTCAATAAGGAAAAGAGACCTTAGTCTGAAATTGTCTCAAATACCAAAAATTATCCATCGAATAAAGAACATGTTCCATGAGGACTGAAGTCATACACATCACTCATGGACACACAACTCCACTAGCAAGCAAGTTGTATTATGCTAGGTGGCCATGTTAAAAAGGGGATGCTCGAGTTCATGACCCAACAATGTGCATTATGTTAAATCCATTAACTCTCTCGCAAAAACTCACCTTAGGGGGTGAAAAAAAATAATGATAAGACAAGGCTAGAACCTCAAGGGTTGTCATGGTAACACTACCTCAAAAGGTAACTTTATCAACATCAAAGGGGCATCACTTGATACATGAAAGGTCACTCCTTAAAGAATGATGAGCCTAATTAACAACTAGTTTTCTCTTGTTTATTTCACATATTTTAAATAATTTAAGCTACTTATTTCATATACATTCTTGAACTTATATACCTTTTATATCTTTTATGCCATCCAAACTAGACTTTGATAAGTAGAAATATGATTACGATATGATGATGCTTGCATGGATGAATTTGTATGAAATTCAATATGAATCTATGTTTAGTTTATGTTTGTTAATGGTATGTATAATTTAGCTGAAACTAACTCCTTGCAGCCAAAAGGATTGCAACCCACAACAGCTGGAGAACTCAACCCGTAGCCAAAGGATTCTGGGCTGATTGTAGGGGAGATTCCAAGGATGTTGGAAACATGACAGTTGCAAAAATGATGGAAGCAACCATTGGAGTGGTTAGTTGTGAGTCATCAGAGCATTCAATAAGATGATGGAGGAAAGAAGTTTGTAGTAATCAAGAAACTGACATGACTATTTGCACAGAGCATGTCTTTGTCATACCATTAAAAGAAAAGTTATAAACCTATTTGTCTTCTTTTATCTTTTTCAGTTACATTTTCAGTCGCAAAGACTTTATCTCTCTCTATTTTGAAGGAGAGAGGACATCTTCATTTAATTTCTATTTTCAATCCTTATGTAAATAAATCTCATCCCAAACCTATATATTTGGATCAATGGTTGAGGAGCGAATCTAGTGGGAAGATATGCTTTGATAGTTATAGTTTTGTTTCACTTGGACAATATCTTTGTTAGTTTTTTGTTATGTGTTCATGAATGAGTAATCTATGAAGATTCTTGTCAGATTATAGAGTTCAGTTATATGCAATAAAGATGTTCCAGTTTACTGCTATGATTACTTGAATCAAGTAGCACATATTTGATTTCTCTTATGGGTACAATAACTTGAGAACGAGCCACTCAAGGTAATGGTCACCCACCTTCATTTATGTTATCAATTTATATGTTTACATTATTGCATTCATTCCAATAGATTCTTCATTACATGCACATGAATGATACTTAGTCTCATGCTTTAAGTTTTGCAATGGATCATTGAGTCATCCTTCAGAGTGAGTCAAGTAGCTAGAAGTAAGAATCAAAAGTGCTAGTGAAATTGTAGAGTTTAGGTTTAGTAGTTAACAGTTACAATGTTAAGCCAAAGGTTTCAGTTTTGCCTTAAGAGTCTATTTTGGTGGTATTTTTGTGCACATGTGTAAACCACCTATACTTGATGATATAGGCCGTGTAGAGTCTATGAATGCACATATAGTGCCAACATCATCAAAAGCTTAAGAAGCCCTGGTTGATAATTTAATGGAGTCTTTGCAAGGGTTTAATGGAGTGTTCAGTTAGCAACCCTTCCCTTTGAATTGAGTGTCTAACATGAAGTTGACTAGACATTAGTGAGGCCTTAAATTTTTGGTGTCGTTGCCGAGGATGGTGCTACATTCAAGATTCTCCTATGTTATTTCAAAAATTTCATAGTTAGAATTTTGTCTTTAGCATTAGGGTAATTAGGATTTATTTATCAATACAAAAATGCTTTACTAACAATGTGTAGGAGTCGTTGATCCAAAGAGTCACAACTATTGTATGCAAAGGTGACAAGATGCTCTGGGAAGATTTCTCCCCTCAACGCACGAAGCTTTAGAGGATACTAGTGATCATAGTGAAGAAAGCGAGGGTATTCTCAAAGAAGAATCATCCTCGACACCAATATCCACGTTATATACAAAGGAAACTTCCCATACACATATCATCACCATGGATGATGCGTTTGAGTTCCCCATTGCCAACTAGGAGAGAGAAATTGCACTATGGAACATACCTCCTTTAGCATTACCTGTCTTCTATGGGTTGGTCATGGAGGACCCAAATACATTCTTATTTGAGTTTGATGTGCTATGAAGAAGTTATGATTATACTACAAATGCATATAGGCTCAAATTGTTTCCAATAACCCTGAAGGATGGTACTCTTATATGGTTTATGGGTTTGGGAAGAGATGTTCCAAATTGGAATACCACGAAGACAAAGTTCTTGGAGAAGTAATAGGACTACTATAGAGGAATAAACATAAAGAGAGATGACATCTTCAGGATGCCACAAAAGGAGGATGAATCCCTGGAAGACTAAATAGAAAGGTTTCAGTTTTTCCTTAAGAAATCCCACCAAAATAGACTCTCCAATGAGTCTTTAAAGCTAATATTCTTAAGGGGGATTAATGAGGATTGCATGGATGCACTTAACCTTATTGGGGTAGGATATATCTCTCAAGCACCATTTGAGGAGATTTGCAAGGTATGCAAGAACTATTCAAGGACTTTCATAAAGAAGGTTAGAGGAGATGAGGCATATTCCATCATCAAACCATCCAATGGAGTCTCTAGATTTGAATTGAAATATCTTCTATCAAACACGAAGGAGGATATTATCAGCCATTTGGCTACACAACTAGATACCCTCCATATCAAAAAGAAGCAAGATGAGGTAGAATAAGCTCTTACAAAAAATTCCCCACATTGTAGATAAAGAAGGACTAGTTGCAAATGCAAGAAGGTGGCATATATCTTTGAAGGTATATCAAAATTTCATGCATTGGAAGGAGAAGATGGGAGAGTATTCTACATAGCTCAAAGGAAACCATGGAAGCCAAGACCAGGTATGCCCCAAGATCCTTTGAATTATAACATGTCATTTCCTGGTAACAATTCAAATCTTTCTAATTGGAATCCTCAGTCTTGGGCCAATATGCAAAATTGACAGTGGAAAATTCCTCAAATCGATTGGAACCAATAGCAGCAAAATATGTGGCCATCACAAAATTACTAAGGATTTATTTCCTAATGGCCACCCCAAAAAACCAATGGCGATCCCAGTGGCAAAGAGGCTAGCAATGGAAAAACCAAAATATGAATTACCATTAGCCACAACAGCCCTTGCAGCCACAACAACAAGCCATTATGCCAAACCCAACAAATCTAACACCACAACCACCTAGAGCACCTCAATTGCTAGCACAAAGTGCACCTAACCCCTATAATGAGCATGTTTAGCAGGCCTACACTAATGAAGCTGTTCAATACCATACTTATGGGGTAGAGGTGAAGAACCAATAGCAGCAAAATATGTGGCCATCACAAAATTACTAAGGATTTAATTCCCAATGGCCACCCCAAAAAAACCAATGGTGACCCCAATGGCAAAGAGGCTAGCAATGGAAAAACCAAAACATGAATTACCATCAACCACAACAACCCTTGTAGCCACAACAACAAGCCATTATGCCAAACCTAACAAATCCAACACCGCAACCACCTAGAGCACCTCAATTGCTAGCACAACATGCACCTAACCCTGATAATGAGCATGTTTAGCAAGCCTACACTAATGAAGTTGTTCAATACCCTAATTATGGGGTAGAGGCGAGTGATGTCCACCTTAGATCAGGGAAAACTCTGGTTGGACCTCTATCCCCTCAAATCACTGAATTGGTTGATAAAGAACCCCCAAAAGGGACCTTGGACACTCAACTTGAGGAGCTTGAGTCAAATTAGGTTGACTAAACCAATCCAAGTCTAGAGCCTCCATTCCTTGAAAGATTAGTAGTTCAAAGACATCAAACACAAGCTGAAGCTGATCTGTTGGGACAACTTAAAGATATTTGTATCAAAATACCCCTTATCTAAGCCATTAAGGAGGTTTCTATATACACCAAAATAGTGAGAGAACTCTGCCTTAAAATGCTAGGTAGAAAGAGGAAAGATCCTCACAGTATAAGTCCTAGGAAAACTTGCAAACATCATGTTGGGAAACATAACTATTCTCAAGTATGCAGACCCTAGGAGTCCTGTAGTGGTTGTAAAGATAAATGAAACTCACATTAAGAACACCCTAATTGACTTGGGATCAACTATCAATGTAATGACTATAGAGACCATGAAATATTTATAATTGATAGAACTCAAGCCCACACCTACTATTCTACAGTTGGAAAATAGGTCCACAGTTAAACTTGAGGGTATAATTGAAGACTTGGTGATAATATTGGATTCATGGGAATACCTTGTAGATTTCATGGTGTTGCAACCAAAGGATAATCTTGCAGGTTATCCACTCATTTTAGGAAGACCTTGGCTAGCAAAAATAGATGCCTTCATAGGTTGTAGGTCTACGAATATGATTATCTCTAATGAAAATGTGACAAATAAATTAGTCCTTTATCCACCAACCCAACCACACGCAGACCTAGAACAAACCATTTGGCCTTCTATAAATGAGGAGGTTCAATACTCCTTGCAAGCCTTGATGACTATTGAACACAATCTATTGTTAGAACACCAAGATGAAGATGACTTGATAGTAAACATCATGCAAAATGATTTTGGTAGGGACTTGCAACATCAAGACTTCTTCACATGTTTGTAGGATCCTCTGCAAAATATTATCCATACCAATTCATTTGATTCAATTTCCCAAATATTTCATAATTTTTTACCTCACCAATGTATTCCAAACACAATAGGACTTAACATCTCATCAGTGTAAACAACATCCAAGACTTTAGAGATCATGTCGGGTAAAACATTGAATGTTAACAGCTAATTGACTGATATAACTAGATATAACATGGGGAGATAACTAGATATCTTGGCATTCCTTTTGGTTTGGGAGTCTATCTTTTTGAAATGTGGGGTTGGTTTTTAAATAGAATTAAGAATAAGTTGTTTAATTTGGGCAATAAATTCTAGTCCTTAGTTGGCAAGATTCAAGTTGCTAATAAGATTCTCATTGTGACCCATGTGTATTACTCCTCTTATTGGATGCCATCCAAGCAAGGTTATGAAGAGATGAATATAATAATTCGTAAATTTTTATGGTCCAAGTAGGATGGTAATGTTGGGTTCATTGCTTCTTCATGGTCTCATTGCATTTAACCGAAACATAAAGGTGGTATGTGGCTTACAGATCCCAAAACCCAAGGGACTTGCCTTGCTGCAAAATGGATTATTAGATTTGCCAGTGGAGATGAACCATGAAAATCTTAGTTCATCAAAAAACCATGGAAGTGTCAATCAACAAAAACTGACAAGCTATTAATTGGTTGGACAAAGTGCTATTATCTCATTTCTTTAAAATTGGAGCTTTATTTCCCCTTCAATCTATATGGAAAGTGTGGTAAATAGTTTGCAAATTTTTAAAATGGAGTGACTCCTTCCTACAACATGGTTTTATTTTTGCTTCAACATCAATATGATGGAATAAACTTAGTACTTGTCATAATCAATCTTTGACTATTAGTTCCCAAGACATGCTCACTACTTGTTCAAAGAAGGGGTTAGACAATTTAAAGATATTTGAGGTTTTGATACACTTGATTTAGCTTCATGGAATAATATTAAAGAGCATCATGGGTTGAATAATAAATATAAGTAGTTCTTAATTTTTATTTAGTCACTTGTTCCTTTTGATCTGGCTATGAAATTCTATACTTCAAGGGATTGTTATTTCTGTAAAGATTGGAAATGGTTGTCTTTGAGTCATTTAAATCATTTTCCCTTAAAGAAGATTTATATCCAGTTACTTCCTAGTTGGCATCTTGCTCGTAATTTGAATCATAAGTGGAAGTGCAAATTTAACTCCAAATTTTGGTGTAAAATGAGTGCTCAAATATGGAAATCTAGAGCCGATTTCAATACACAAGTATTGGCTTGGAATATACTACATTGCAAGCTACCAGTGGGAGATAGATTGAGATGTATAATGGTCTAATCTACTAGATGTCCTTTTTGTCATGGTGTTGAGAGTTTGAAACATATATTTTGGGATTGTTTACATGTCAAAAAGAAATGGTTTGTTGTGTTTAAAGATTTTTCAACAAATTTTAATCATGATTTGAGTTGGAAAGAAGCTTTTCTTGGCTTTGGTATGCAAAATGACATGATTGCTAATTCTAGTCGACAAGTGGTTTTTAAAAATATATGGAAGAATATATGTGTTGCTATGTTTTCTAATAACTATCATCAAATAACTAGTATTCTAAGGCTTTATCCGATATATTTTTTCAAGCAACTTTATTTTTTCGTATATCCAAGTCTCATGCAAGAAGAATGGGATGGTCAAACATCAGCTACAACAGATGAAAGATCAAGTTATAAAGTTTCAATTTAATAGTAAGCTCAACCATTGTAAAAATGTTGTTAAGCTAATGTAATTTTGTCTCTTTATTGTTGCCTTTGTGGCTAAATTGCTGGACTATTTTTGTTGCCTCTATGACTGAGCTCTTGGTTGCTCAACTATTTAATTCACCTACTTTTTGTAGCTTCATTCTTGTAAATTAATTTTTATTTTGTCCAATATAAAAATAAAATAATAATCAAATAACTAATAAGAAATGACACAAATATACTAATTTCACCATTAAAACCATATATATTGTCATATTATCTTAGCCCTTGAATTTGAACAATAATTAGACTAATAAACACAAATCAAATAATTGAAAAACCCTTTAAAAACTAAATCATTTCGTTATTTGAAACTTAATAACGAACCCTGTCCATAGAAACGAAGTACTTCCTAACAAAAAAGCAGCCCATTAGCCGCCATTTATCCGTTAACATCTTACAATCTTGCGCATTGATATAGACGCATTTTCAGTTTCTTGATTCACATTGTTTTATTTCTTTCTCTGCAGATGGCCTGCCTCCCCATTCCCGCCCTGGTATGTATATGTCTTCTGTAATTCTTAATGTGATTTCATTTTTTCGTGAGCATTTTTTTGATTATGCTGCAGTTTTTAGTCACATGGAACTCAACTCACGGGATTCATGGGATTGTACCGCAATTGCTTGAACCTTGAAGTTAAAAGGGTTACAATCTTTTTTGAAAGTTTAAATAGGCCACCATTGTTCTTACAATGTATAAATGGATCACAATTGTTCATAGAAAGTTGAAATGCGTCACTATTGTTATTACAGAATTAGGCGACCTGTAACATGGGGTGGGGTGAGCTTGGATCACATTCTTGAGATTTGTAAATATGAGTCAGATATTAATGTAACGAATATTTGTAAACACCCTTTCAAATATGAAGATAAGCTAACATGGTTTAATAGAAGAACACGAGTTAGGCTTTTCAATAATGTAAGGATCTACTACATGGACAATGGTTATACCAAACCCTCACTGTATGTTCACTGGAGTTCTAGGCTTCCTGATTTTGGGGGGCGAATTTGAACCCACATTATACTCTTATACCAAAGTTCCTCACTGCTATGGCATCACAGGGATGCCAGAGCTAAAATAAAATAATCAACTGAACATCTTAAAAACCAAGCATATACCAACTACTACTTAAAAGTTTAAACTATGAGTTCCTATAGCCATTGCTTAGTACTCCACAAACGAGCCAGAGGATTTTGCAGGCTTAGGCTTTCCCTGACTGTGAATTTAACTTGCACATATGTTTACTCACAGAAAAGTTGAAACAGAATGGAAACTGACAAATTAGATTACATTGATGCTTTGGTTGAATTGCGTACAATGTGCAGCAGATCAAATCTGAGAAATGACTTTACATTGATGTAAATTGTCAGATACTATCAGTTGAGACTATTTTGCTTCACTGTTTGCAAAACTGGGTGACTCCTCCTGTAATTAGGTGTAATCCCCGGTTTATCCGAATAATCTTTCCTTGTTGACCAGTGTGCAATTCCTGCTGGAGATCGCCTTTGTCGCTGAGTTTTAAACTTGGATGTCCAAACAAGCTTGATTTTAGCATTTAAAACCTAAGCCTTAGCAGCTAAAATAAATAAATAAAACAATTGCACAAAATGGTCAATCTAACTTTATTTGTGTTTGCTTATCATTATTAGATTAGAAAAAAGTAAAACAAAACAAGAAGATGGTAGCTTTATGGTTGTTCAAATTATAAGAAGCTCTCAAGGTGGAAGTGGGAGTAATATTAATTTCTCGCAAAAATACATAGTCTCTAGGTTCTTGTGGGAGCCAGGGATGTGAAAAAAAGCAAAAAGTTGAATTAGCGGGTTATCTTTGTCTTCCAATATCTGCGTGCAACTTTTTAGTTCTTTAGGCTCTTTTCAATAAAAATGCTTTCATTGCCAAGGCCGTAAACAAACTCTTGCTTTATTTTCAAAGGATAATTCAATTTTTACTGGTTGCTCTGTCTCTTTAGGGTGTTTATTAACTAGATTCCAGAAGATATTGGATGGATAACACTCTTAAATAGCCAGAACTCAGATATGCTAAAATATGGAAGCAAATACTGAAACAAGAATTTAGAAATGGAAATAACATAAAGAAATAAACCAAGGTCTGATATAGAATTCTAACAGAAATTATATTAATTCTGAACGTGAACATGGTATTCTGGTATGTACATGAATGATTGTTTATCTTCCTCTATTTGTTTGTCTCTTCTATCTTATCTGTCTTTCAACCATATATCCAGATGTGTACCCAATGCTTTTATTCTGCTGCAGAAGTAAAATAACCATTATGGATGATGAAACAATTACTCACGAGTGAGTGAATGAAATGCCTTTCATTGGTTATGGTTCAGATTCAAAAAAATGTAATGGTTAAAGCTGGACCTTGAGTCATAGGAGGTGCTCTGCCTCATTAAGGATGGGAACAAAGACATTCTGGGTACTCATTGTTGATGTTATAGCAGCTGGAGATATCCTTCGCCCTATTTAAAATAATAAATGATAAAATAAATAATTAAAAAGTCGCCTTGTTTTGTGAAAGAGGCTGACCCCAAATGAAGAGACACCTTGATTTGTATATATACAAGGCAATGATCATTCATTTGATCATTCAATTTATTCAGAGATAAAATCGCACTTCAAGGAGGAGTTCGCACTTTTGCAGCAGATCGACATATTGCATCAAGCAGATCAATATCAAGTAGAAGTCATATTGTTTGTATATTCGCATCTAGGAAGAGGTGCTATCCTTCGTTAAATCAGATCGGCCTCATGTTTGGGCCAAGTTGTAAAGCAGATTTCTGCTCTCTTCATTCAATATATAAGTGATATATTTTGGCTGAGTTTTTCCTCCCTCGAGAAGGAGGGTTTTCCCAGGGTATTTGCTGTGTTTGATTGTTCATCATTTTGTATTTCTGCTTATTCTTCAATTCTGGTCTAAAACTAACACTCATGATATCCTATTCTGAGAGTTAAGTGTAAGTCTTTGGATTTTTTCTTGCTGAGACCATGGTAGATCCTCTGATGTAGACTGCATGACTTTTAGTTTGCTCTTGAGGCAGCTCAATGTAATTAAGCTTCCAGATTGCACTGAGCCACTGGAATGTTGAGCATGGATGAACCTTGAATTAATGGAAGTGGTTTTACATTTCCACATGCTATAAAAGACAGTATGGGTATAGTGTCACAACAATTCGTGATTGATAGTACTGTTGATGGTGTATTTGGAGCTACCATTTGGATCAGTTTACTTGTAATATCTTCAATTTCTCTAGCTTCTATTCTAGAAAAGCATCAGAGCTTACAGGCCACATTGCACACAACACTGCTAATATAGAATGGGACACAAATTAACAATGGACACGAGTAGCATAGAATAGCATTGAATTATATCATTAATTTTAAAGATAATTTCATAGTAAAAATTTCATAGGTACACAAAATTTCTTTCATTGTCTACAACATGAAACATAGTTTGGATACCATTAAATTTGCAGATGAAATCATTGAAGGAAACATTTTACTCTTCTATAGACTCAAGGATGAAAGTGGTTATCATTGTGTGCTTTGTAGCTGTTTACCTTCTTGAAGTTCTCTGATTTGGCAGAGGGATCAGGCCACCTGTCAGGTTGTTAAGCATTGCATCAGCCTTGGCTAGGGAATTCTCTTAAATTGCCTCAAGGTCTTGTATGACTTTCTTGTAGTGACAAAGCTGGCATGGCATATGATCACCAAAAAAACAACAAAGTACTAAACCCTGGAAGCTTTTTCTCCAAAACCAACCTCCTACTCCCATGTTTTGATCAAGCTTGGGAATGATTCTGTATGCAAGCTATTGTAATGTCCCCTATTTGGTATACTTAGAATTCTGCCTTAAAATCACAATTTCCAAGTAAGAGCATGTTTATTAAATTGCAACTTCTGATAGACTCTAGTTTAACTCTGCATATGTTAGCCAATGATCCATAATATAACACAATCAATTGATTATTAGTATTGTTACATTTAATACAATATTTAACATGTATATGCACTGATCTAGATGAGTAATTCACAATGCCGAGTCAGAATTATTATCCCCTCAATAATCCTTCATTGGGGAAGATTAGAGAAAGGAACTTCAAGAGAGTGCTAGGAGCCTTTCCTGCTTTAGCAAGGAAATTTCTCTCCCTCAATCATTGAACTTCCAGCTTTAGGAACCTCAAGAGAGTGCTAGGAGTCTTTCATGCTTGGCGAGGAATCTCTACTCCTCAATCACTGAACTTCTAGCTTTAGGAACCTCAAGAGAGTGCTAGGAGTCTTTCTTGCTTGGCAAGGAATCTCTCCCCCTCAATCATTGAACTTCCAACTTTAGGAACCTCAAGAGAGTGCTAGGAGTTTTTCCTGCTTGGCAAGGAATCTCTCCCCCTCAATCATTGAACTTCCAGCTTTTCTTCCCATGAATAAATTATAGAGGCCTTAATAATTTATGATCAGATTGATAATGCAGTATGAATTACAACTATCAACCATTGTAGAGGTTGGAAAGGAAATTACAATAGGGTGCTCGGAAATCTTCCTATCTAAGCCCAAGAGCGGACACTCACCCTCTTGGCCACAAGTGGTAGGCACATTGGACAATTAACATGTGGTGGTCTACTTAGATGGCATTCTTGTATTTTCTCCCCTTCCTTGCATTTCCTATTCATATCCTCTTATTCATCCATATGATTGTTTAGTGTAGATCAAATGAATAAGAATCTATTGATGTACATTTATATTAAAGAATCATAATTACTTATAAGATTCAATAATTGCTACAAGCATCATTATTGCCTAATCATATAATACATATATATATGTATTTATATATTAATAATTATATTTAATTTTACTTATTTAATTATATTCTTGCCGATAATATTTATTCTAATATGTGTATTCCTTCTGCTGTAGTTTCCAAATTTCCCTGAATACAGACCTGATTTGATGTATGATGTCCTCTTTCTTCAACTTCTATATCATTTATATTTTCCTCATGTCTCTTAATGAAGGGAGGCATTCCTTAGAAAAACGACATCATTTCAACAGTCGCAGCCTTTCCTTAATCTCCATCACTGCCTTCATAACCTTAAGCGCTGCCTTCTCTATCAAATAGAATTGCTATATTTCATGTTAATTACTGCCCGTAATAATGTGTTATATCACATTTACTAATCGTTGCTTTCTCTATAATATATTCGCCGCTCTTTGTAATATTGATCACTTTGTAAACTGATCGAGACTCTTTCACCAATGCAATCACTCCATCATAATTGTTAATGATTGCTGTTTGTTTAATCGCTACACTTCATTATCATATTATATGCTTCTTATTAAAATATATTTATTATAATTTATTTTTATATATATTTATAATTATAATAATATTTAAATTGTCAATATTTATATTTTTTATTTATTTGTATTTCAATGTTTTATACCTTGTCATTTCAGGGGCATGACAGTCCACCCCGCCCAAGATTGCTTGTCCTCACACATCACATTTTGTCCTTTTTAGAACAGAAAACTTATTTTCTTCGATGGTCATTTGCCAATTAGAAAAGTTCATTGCAACCTTTTACTTCCCTTATGATAGCATCTTAAAATATAATTATATAAGCATTAGAAGTTTTTTTAATTGACCCAAATGTCACACTCGAATTATATTGATGTTATCTAAGGTTTTCTTGCCTTCTAGAAACACTTTTTTTTGTTGTTATAGGTTGAATTTATTAATATATTATTATATACTAGACCCTTTGTGTTGCAATCATTCTGTTCTTGGTGTATCTTTGAGTTTGTATTATGACATTCTTTTCAAGGAATATCCCGCTTTATTGTAAGTATTGCATTTAATACAACTTGAGCCCTAAGAGGGTTGATTTTTGCTCTTTATATTGCGATTGTTTTGGTATGCTCTTGCTATATTTATCTATTCTTGTGTGGTTTCATTTTAATAAAAAATGGTGAATCCATTTTGCAGGCAGAGTTACATTTTTCTAGGGGCAGGTGGCTTTCGACAACACGAATTTCAGAACAAAATAGCTTGGGGAGCCACATATGTATGCGTAAAAATAAATTACATAGTTATGTATGGATTTCTTCGGGAGAAAACTATCGTGGTTTTGTAGTTCAAGCTATAAAGAAAGTGAAGGTAATGAAAATATCTTGTGCCAATTAATACATGCTTCTGCATAATATTTGATAATTTTTTATTAGATATGATGTTTCCATATTCCACGTAAACTTTTAAGTATGCTTTTGATAATAATTGTGTCAATATTTTTGCATAGGATCACACTCCGTGATCAATCATCAAGATGAGGAAAACATATATTTTGAATTGTAGACAAAGCTCTCTAAACTAGTTGTTAAGGTCAAGAAGAAGCATGGAGAGCACATGAAATGAGAAAACAAGAGTAGGTAAAGAAGAATTCAAGAAAAATAGTAATCGTGACTCATAATATTAATAATACCACCAATAATAATAAAAGTAATACTAGTGTTAAAGATGTTAACAATGTAATATAATCTCAAAAGATCATTATTAGAAAATTATTATGATAATATCATTATTATATCATTAAAATTTATTATAAAATGATATAATAATAGTGATAATAGTATCATTATATATTTTCTTTGCTAATTAAATTGAGGAAGTTTGGTCACTCACCCATTTATATTAACCATTCAAAAATAGATTACATTTTAAGAATGAAGTCACCATCTAATGATGACAAAAAAGATAACCATCCTAAACATCTAATCATTGACAAGGCTGCTTAACAACCAAGAAAAATGTCATACTTGAACAAAATTTTAACCATCCCCTTGTCTAGCTTCAAATCCTTGACCTATAGGAGAAACCTATCTTTTGCTCTTAGTGGATCTAAGAGTCATCAGTAGTGGAGTTTTTCTTCTTCTTGGGATCCCTCTTCTGATTTTCACATTGATCTAATCATTATTAGAAGATGTTGCCAATCGCAATTCTATATCAAGATCTTGCTTTTTAGGTGTATCTACACTTGCTCACTCTACCTTTAGAGTTGGAGAGGTAGGAACCTTCACAACTTTGTTTTCCATGGAAGATTCTTGCTTTTTAGGGTTGAGTGTTGGATCTGAGATCTATTCTGGGCCCTTCATATCTTTCGTAAGAGTAGGAGCCAAAACCACAACTGAAGCTTAAGAATAAGCTTCCTTCTCATCTTGGGAGGAGGTTGAGCAATTGGGGAGGGTGATCCCTCTTGAAGAGCCTTGCGAGAGTCATCCTTAATCAATTCAATTGGAAAAATCAAATGGTGATGAGGTTTAGCACCAATCCACCCATTGCATTTCAAAGGTACAACCAAACTTTGCCCACCCTACTAAGATTTCAGCCTCCTTGAATTTATATTTTTGGAATTGGGAGGCTCGATGCTCATTAGAAAAACATCTTCTCCACTTGAAGGCAATTTTCATAATAAGTGTTTGTTTCCACCTTTTATCCCCAACCTTCAAAAAAATTTCAGTAGGCAACCCCTTGGTGATATTCATCTCCACACATATTTGGTTAAAGGTGGTGTAGGTTCTTTGAGCTGTTGCATTTGAGATACAATAAAACTTTCCAAGCTAATTTCCAATTGCCTCAAGACCATTGGTATCCCAATTTTGTAAAGATAAGTAAGGCAATCTTACCCAAATATAAGCAGATGTGATGGAGTCTGTTTGGGGATCAAAGGTTGGTGACCAAGGCTTGATGTAGAGAAAATTGTCCTTTAAATCCCATGGTCCAAATTTTAAAGCAAGCTCCTTATCACTAACTGTTTTGAACTCAAGAATTAAAAACTCCCAGATGCAAGGGTAAATATAAATTTCATCCTCTAGGTATTGTTTCCATTGCTCTATTATCCACTCACGTAATCTCGATAATTTGGGCCATAAAAACTATCAATTTACAAATGATGGTATGCTCCATCAGATACTCTTCATGCTCAATCACCTCAGCATCCGTGCTATTTTCTGGGATTAAATAGATGCTCTTATAGCTGTTATAACTTGTCATATTTAACTCCTTGATTTGGGTGCCCATTTTGGCATATTCAAACCCATTCAAAGATGCCTTATGTCTAGGAGCATTTGGATGGCATTTACATGGTCAAATCTAGGAAATATAAAAAATCTATTTTTCAATATTTTCTACATTTTAATAATCTGCAGTTTTGGAGGCCTTTGGAGTTTTTCTGGCCCTTGGATGGTCTGGGAGACTAATACTTCCTTGCAACTCTACTTAGGCCTTTTGGAATTCTTTCTAACGCTCCAAGAACTTCAATTTCTGATAAGCAGGCTAGGAGTTATGATCACACCAAGTGGGGATACCAAAAATAAGTATTTTCCTATTTTTTAAATAATTAATAAATCAGAACATTATGATGCGAGGTTGAGACAGTTTTTTCAACAACAGGATGGTATCACATAGTCGAATATAAATTTGAATTAGATCCTTCGTTTTGTTAATTAGGCATTAGTCTGTAAGTTAAAAAACAAAACATGTTAAGTGAGGGTCCAGCAAAGTCAGTTTTGATTTAGGCTGCAAGTTGGGGTTGCAACATATATTATTTTCATTTCCTCTCTATTTGTTGTTGTAATTTGAAGGGCAATGGTCTTTTGAATAGATTAGGATGAATAATCCATTATTTGATGAATTTTACTTACTATACTTTGGTTTTAGGTCCTTGTGACATTTTGTGTTGATATGCTTACACAGAAAAATGGTGGCAGGCCTTCCAAAGGTGAGAATGATGCTATATCAAAGGCACGGTACAATATCTGGCCTTATGCTGCTCTAGTTGAAGTTCTTTGTGGAAGGATTTAGTTTACATGGTCATTTATATCTCAGCAAGCCATTCTTTCTCATTTTGTATTTCAGAGAATTATAATTTTGGTGCTTGCCTATTGGCTTTGGGTTTTGTTGTTAACTTATTTTTGTCTTGTCATCTGGATTCTCCCTTGCTAGTAGATCTACATTAGCTCTTTTAAATTTCTCATCACAAGGAAAGGTCCCTATCACTTTTAGTTCAAGGAGAGTTAATCTTATGCCACTGAAATAAAATGCTAAATTGTGTAGAGGAAAAGAAGGAGGAGCTTGATACACAGAGGTTCCATTTCAACAGAATGGTAAATTGCATAAATCACACCATTCTAGAATATTTGAAAAGATTATCAGCCATGCCATATAGTTAATCTATAATATTTTTCCTTTTATATGCTACAATGCTGGAAACACTAAGCATTTATTGTATGTGGTTCCAACTTCCAAGGGTTTACTTTATATTCACCGTGCTATCAAACTCTATGACCCTTAGAGCATTCAATGATCCAATGGGTTGCTGTACTTTTCCGTCACTCTTATTTTTGTACTTTTATTGCAGTACGATGAAAACTACTGTATTTATAAGTAAAGTAAACTGTATTTGCCTTTGCTTGCCTGTAACACCCTTTAACTTACTGTCAGACTGTCGTGCTGATATGTACGTACAGAAAGAGCAACTGTTAACTGTACCTGTAATATTTGCAAAGCAGTTACTCATAATCTGTAAAGTTTGTTAGGGATGGTTGGCAATTCTATCCTGGGGCAGAATTAAATGCTATATGAGCATATTTAAGGTTAATGGTACACTGAAGTTTGAAGACCAATATTTCTCTTGTCTATCAGAAGATACACTAAATAATTTCCTCAGTGTTTAATTGTCACATATTTGGAGGCACTCTTGTTGTTAGGAATCACTGCTTTAATGTATTGGTTATAATTATGAGACACGTTTTGAATTATTTTTCCTCTTCTTAGTGCTCATTTTTGTAGATGGCATTATCTAGATAGAGAACAAGTTAGAAGCCCTGTAATAAGACTCACCAAAGATTTCTTTCTTTTTAGCCATGACTAGCTTCCAAAATGAGTCAACCAGTTAGACTAAATTGAACTTCCAAAGACTTGGTCCAACTCTGTTAATATTGATAGTATTTTACAGAAACTTGGAAAAACTTAGCAAATATAGATGTTTTTTTAGAATTACGGATTATGCCATGTTTGTGACTAGCAGCAAGTTGACTCTTAGTCTGCCTTGGCAACTTATAACAAATTTGAGTAGTATGACTTTGGTTAGGGTTTGAAGTAAGACTCATGGTGCATAAGATATTATATAGAAGGATATGGAATCTTAACGTGAAAATTGTAACTTATTAAATAGAATGGTCATAACATTCTAAAGGAAGCGTCATATTAAATTGATAGATTTTCTGAGCAAATCTGGATATAGCACACTGGATAAATCATCAAGCGGTATGGAGAGGGATTGCAGGGTACACCAGGGTTTTGTGGGAAGTTATGCAGTGAATTAATAACTTTTTAATTTGGTTTTGAACTCAATTGTGGAACTATATAAATAATAAAATAGTATAAACTCTGGATTGTTACCATGTGATGATATCTCAACAAGAAGCAGAAAAAAGAAGAAGTAAAAAATCCTATCTTTGGAGCTTATTTTCTCTACTCTCCTCCTACATTAGCCTCATCATTATATGACCATGATGATACCTTCACTTTCCCACACAATCACTCACATCCATTTGTCCAGGAATGTTAAGTTCCTTGTCACCTTATCTATCCTCAAATTCTCTCATATTTTAAACAACTCTTGCCTTTTTCCATACTTAAAACAAGATGACAACCATGTAGACTCACTATAAGGAGAATTTCTTCTCAAATCCCAACTTTAATGTCTATACTCACATATCAGGCCCCTGAACAAACTATATTTCTTCACGAACTAGATCTCCATCAATAATATGATTGCTCAAATACACAGATTTGTAATTGCCTTCAATTTTTATAACCTAGAAAATCACCAAACTGCAATCAATGCTTTGTTAGAAAGGTCTTTTTGGACAACAGACCACCAATACTTGGTGTGAACTTGGCAAGTCAAATGACTCTTCTTGTTCACTGTTCATGCTTCCATGCTTTCCTATTTCAACATCTGGAGCTTCTCCTAGCACGATCAACATGTACTGGAGATAAGCTGATAGGAGGCACCCTCAGCAAATCCAACACTGGCCCATGGGCATCAAGAGAAAGGAAAATAGAGTTCTGATGGAAAACCAGACAATGATTTACACCTTGCTCTATCATGCAGCAAATGATAAACCCCTAGATACTGGCACTGGGATTTTTACTTTTTTCATTTCGTGATTTAGAGGAATCTGAATGGATCTGTTTAACATATATGACACATTTAACATCAGCACTATCGAATATTTTATGTTGAATTGGCACTGCGATGAGCTGCAAGTTATGACTCTTTGCTTCATGTCTGTTATTTTGGGAAAAAGCCGTTATAATATCTCTGGGTATGGCTTTAATCTGGTTGGTTTTGTACTCTTCTTATTTCTCTATATTAAATTTTAATACAAGTGGGTTCTTGAGTATCAAAAAGAAAATGTATGTCTTGTTAATAGTTTCATAACAAGTCTTACAAATGCTTAAAAATTAATTATTATAAAGGGTTGAACTATTAATGTAACCATGTGATGAGTCCTCTACGTATTTAGTGACTTTGTTGTGAGTATTGTCATAGTAGCAGTAGTATCTCTCTCTCCTTTCCATGCATTCATCATGCCTTCTGAAAACACTCCTTGAAGTGTTCAATTTTATTAATTCATTTTATGCTATTTTAAGAGGTTGTTTGGTGCAGTCAAGGTCGGGGAAACTAGTTAAAGTATGCCTAACCTTGCAGCCAAAATTCAAAAATCACAAATCAATAGTAAACTATGTTTTGGAGACAAGTTTTAATGACAGGTTTTACTATAGCTTTTGTAGCTCATTCAGGAATTTAGCATACTTTTGTAGCAGACTAGTCTAGTTGAATTTTTAACAACTTTGTTTAAGGAGATATGGATAGCAAAAAGAACAGATTACTTGATCAAAATCCATAGCAGAAGAACCATGATCAACAAAGAAATAGATGACAGTCAGAATTAGGGGCTGTGCTTTGTTGGTTGGTGTTTTTGTTGGTTTCAGCAGAGTTCGACTATCAAGTCCCATAGACTGCCTGGTCTTACGGACATCATTAAAAAACTCTCATTTCATTTCATTCATGCATGAATGAAACAAAATATCCCTCTTACAGAACATCACTTTAATATGTATTCCTGTAGCCTAGCAGATTGGCTCTATTGTTAAACTTGTATTATATGCCCTGTTTTCTTCTTCTGTAAACTATCTTTTTCTTCATTCTTTCTGCAGCATCAAAACTACTTCTTTTATCAACATTTCCTTATTCCCCTTCGAATCTGCTCTCTCTGTGTTCAAACCCCTCTTTTATGTCTCTTTTTTTTTTCTTTTTCTTGCAGTGGCTGTCACCATCTTCCCCAAATTGCCACATGGCTCCTGCAGAAAATTTAAAAAGCCAAGAAATTGTTCACCTATCTAGGCAGATCGTACCACTAGCTCTTATAGCATTCATATACGTCCCACAGAAGGTAAGATCTTTCAATAAAAAAAATGGAACGGCCAAGAAGAGGTGGAATAAACTCCATGCAGACTGTAGCCAAGCAGAACAAAGATGTAAGGATATAAAACAGTCAAGAAAAGCTTAGGGAAATCCCAAGTGGCCAGAAAACTCCACAAAACATTCTATAAATGATTTCTGATCAAACGAAGCTAAAACATAAACCATAAACTCATAGAGGATAACAAAAATTGCAGTTTAGAGGTTATGTTTTCACAAAATCAACATGCTGTCCATCTGTTCTCCAAAAAAGAATCTTGCCACAAATCATAGTAATAATCTCTGCAAATTGATTCATATTGCTCAAGGCGATGGGGAATATTTGGACAGCCGACCTAGATGCCAAAATGGAAAAAAGACAAGACTCTCATTGAATAGAAGGTAACAACTGTTGATTGACAAATTTCAATGATATGGATCTTTAGTTCATTTGAACAAAGTCCAACTCAGCATTTGAAATAGGCATTTCACTTCCTGTCACAGCTGGCTAGACAAAGCGTACTAGTGACAAGTATTCACCCTATAGTAGAAGCAGCTCCTGTAGATCCATACAAACCTTGCTGTTAACACTCACGGCTACTGTTGCCATTTTGTAGCCGCTCATTGAACTCAATGATATACTTTTTTAGAACTGATACAAGTCTGAAATAGCATCATGATGACTCCAAAACATCTCTACAGAAAGATTGAAACAAGAACAAGCCTGAAACTTTCCTGAAGCTCACTCAAAGAAAGCAAAATGACATGAACTAGGAACAACTACTCAAACAAATCTGAACTTTAGACTTAAAACAAAACTTCACTAATGTTTTGGCGGTGCAGGATTGCATATGAGTCTGGATGCTCCTGCATCATTGTCCTAACTCTTAACCTTTTTAGACCACATGAAGTTGTTTATACCCCTTTTAGATCTCTTGAGGCCAATCTATGGTATGATCAAGTAACTTTTGGAGCATCTGCAATGTACATCATTGTCACATCATGGATCCTTTTGAATTGATTTAGTTTTAGGTCACAACCTGATTATTGTTCCTCCTTGAGATGCTTTAATGGCTCTTTTCTGCCCTAGGTTTGAGATTTTAAAGGAGAAGAAAAAACTGCGAAATAAACTACTATTAATCACTGCCTGACACCAAAATCAAGCTGAGTCAAACCACCCACCCTTTTTTGAAGAAATTGATATTTTCATTGCAAATCTGCCCAAAAACTGTTTCCACTCAATTATAGATAGCAGGCTCTTTCATTTGTGCTTCGTGTTAACAGTTTCACTCCCAAACAATTTTTTTTCAGAGCACAAGCGAACTAAGGAATTTGCAGATTTCGGATTTAAAGGATTGACATAAAACGATTAGGGCACACCCTAGGGCATGCCATTTTTTCTGTTTTCAGCTTTGAACAATTTCTTCGTTTTTTAGGATACCTCACAAGAGTTGAGGCCTGTAAGGACTTTTTTAAATTCAAGATTAAAATTATGACATTTTTTGGGTTAGGGTTTAATATTTAAAACTTGAAAATTTAACTTTAATCCTTAATGGTTATGGTTTGGTTGTTATTGATAAACCTTATTTGTTAGGGTTTACACTTCAATTAAAAAATGAAACTCTAGGTCTAATCCATTATTAACCAGCCTTACAATTTAAGCCTAAACATTTTATATAGTTAGGATATTTTAAAACTTAGAGTTTACAAAGATACTAACCCTAACCTAAACCCTAATCTATTAAGGGAGAGAATTTTTCAATTTTATTTCTTAGTAACCATAAAAATTATTATTTATATTTCAGGTTAGGGTATTTTAAAAAGAATAGTGTTTACTAAGTTACTAGCACTAACCATAAACTGTTTTTAAAGTTTAGGGTTAGTGTTTGAGAATTTTTAATTTTATTTTTTTCTAACCCTAATCCTAGCCCTAAACTAATTCTTTTAGTTTAGGGTTGGGGGTAGGGCATTGTTTATATTAACCTGGATGCTGCTATGGATATGCTCATGATTTTAGTTAATAATGTTGTGAGAAAGTAACTTTACATGGGTCTATTGCAAACCTGTTCCCAAATCGACTAGTTTAAAATGCAATTTTTGTGGGAATGAAAAGGTTGTGGTATTAATTACTTAAAATGGTATTTGACAAATTTGCTAGGGCATGATGTGAAGGCTTTTGAAAAATGTCTTGATGATTTAACCCTTGGGTGTCTTGAGGCTTTTGGAGGAAACAAAATTAGAAAGATAAGAACTACTATTTGATTGTCCACAAAGTCATCTATTGATATTGAATTTAAATGGAGGCCTTTGGATGAGGAGGAACTTAACAACGGTCTCTTTCTTATGTTTCTACACCTCCTTGCTCTTCCAAAAAATCAAATATAATTGGGACAATGTGGCTTTTTTTGGTGCCTTGTACAACAATTGGAGCCCAAGCATCTTTGGAGAACATGAGATGGATGAAGAGTGTACATGCATAGGCTAAAAAGGTAACAGTCAAGTTTTCATATTGCTTTAGCATTACATTCAATATTCCATGACCTCCCTATTGGCAAATAATGGTTGATGCATTGTTGTTGCAGGCTTTGCCTTTAAAGCTACATCATACGTGAACCTAAAAGGTTGATTTGTTGAAAGATGCAATGCAATATTTAGTGAGGTATTTGTTGTGCATTGCAAGGAGTGGGTAAAGACATGTTAAACGATATGTTAGATAGGTGAATTGATAGAAGATAGCACATTAATCAACTTACTCGTGGCATAATCTTTCACAAGTTTGTGGAGGCATTTGATAGAGTGATCAGCCTACACACTTTTCTTTGGGTTTGATGATGTAGTGACTGATGTTGGGATACAATATGTGGTTCAATTTATTATAGATAAAGTAATTAATTGTGTGGTAGAAGGCAATCTTTTGATGGAGAAATACTTGGCATTATTTTGGAGCCCATCGATAGCACATTGTTTTAATTTAACCTTAGAAGACATTGACAAATTTCTATGGGTTAAATCTACAATAGAGGAAGAGATGATCACAAAGTTCATATACAATCTCACTCAAGTGCTCAACATTTTGAGATCTTTTATTTTGAGAAAGGTGCTCATTTAGGGTTTAGACATGATTAGATTTGCCACTCATTTAATAATTAATCATATGGTAAAATTTGTGCGCAAATGATGAACTCAAAATGCATCTTTGTGTTATTAGATTGAGTTGGGTTTAGCTTGGCCAATCACATGGATGGCATAACCATTGCATGCCTTATTTTGGATGAGTCCTTCTAGCTGAATATGCATGGGCTTGTGCAAATTTCAAAGCCATTGGTCAAATTTTGAGATTGGTTGATGGAAAAACATCTCCTATGGACTAAATTTACAAGGCAATGGGTAGGGCGAAGGAGTCATTAAGTTCAAATCATAGAATGATGAGGAAACGCACATGATTATAGGGGAGATTTGTGCAAATTTTCAAGCCATTGGTCAACATTTGAGGTTGGTTGATGGGAAAACATCTCCCATGGATGGAATTTATGAGGAAATGGGTGTGGCAAAGGAGGCAATAAAGTTCAAATCATAGAATGATGAAGATATGTACACGATTATATGGGAGATTATTAATGTAGGATGGGATCAACACTTGCATTGTTACCTCAATGCAATTAATGTTGTTTAAATCCAACATTCTTTTACAACGAATCTTTCAAGGATGACATGCAAGTGACAAAGGGCATGTTCTCGTGCATTGCAACATTTTTCCTTGATGTGGAAGAATGGCAAGAAACTACTATAGAGTTGCAAAGGTATGAACATGTGAAAGGGTTCTTGTCTAACATGTATTTTGTAGACTCAAGGAAAACTTTAAAACTAGGTAGTGAAATTTAAATTAAAAATTTACAATTAGTTAGTGTGCTTTCACTTATTGATTTTTTGGAATACACAATGGAATTATAATATAAATAAAAGTTGCTTTATCTACTAATCAAATGCTAAAGCAATGGAAACACTACTTTGGGAAAATTAAATTGTTTCAGTAGATGGCAGTGCATATTTTGAGTTAGTATTGTAATTTGTTTGCTTGAAAGCATTGTTGGACTATGTTTGAACATATACAATTGAAGAAAAATAATTGCATGAGCCAACAATAGATGGATAATTTGGTGTAAAAACACCTCAACCTTAATCTTTCCTTAAGAAAATTCAAGGTTAGAAGTTATTAATTATTTAAAATTGCTAATGTTTTACTTAGTTGCATATTTTAGATTTTAAGTACTTCAAGGTCCATCAATGTTAACTTCATTGATACTCTAATCTGTCACAAACTTACACCTTGATTATGTCAGGTAGTGTCAATAATGATCAACTAATTGAGCTTGACCGGATTGATCTCTTAGTCAACAAGGAGCTATCATTTGATGATAAAGATTTTGTAATTTTGAATGAGGTGTTTGATGATTGTGACTGCAGTTTAAGGGAGGAGAATGAGGATACTTGAATATCGGCTTCACATTTTGTAGTCTTGTGGCAAATTGTGTTTTCAAGTTTTGTATTTGTATTTGATTGAGAATTTGAGACTCGTTGAGAATTTGAGAGTGTAGGCTTGAGACAAAGTTTAAAATTTCTAATTTGGCAACATTGAATGACGAAATTTAGAATGCTTTTGGTACAAACTATGTAAGAGTTTTTGTCAATGTTTTGGATCATACCTTGTGATTCATCATCAGGATGAAGAGAAAATATGATAGATTGTAGACTACTCTTACTTAATAAATAGAGGAGCTAGGTAGGAGGGAGAGGATACCTCTACAATTAATCATCTTGGTCATTTCAGCATCTTCATTTCTCACTAGAAAAAAGTTGCCAAATTTCCACGTGTTACAAAGTCTTTTTATGCATTTGATTGGACAATCCACATCGTCCTTAGATTTATCACTCATTGAGGAGGCTATGAACCCACTGACTAGTTTAAGAGGTGCATTTTCAACATTGTCAATTTCTTCACTTAGCTTGTAAAACATTTGATAATAAAGATTGAATTAAATGTGGTGGCAGCAACAAGTTTTAAAGACGTTGTTTAGCTTCACAAACTAAGGCATTGGCAGGTCAAACAATTGTTGCCCGATCTTCACACGAGGATTATTAACACAAAAATATGAAGATTTGATAAGAAGAATAAGGAAACTAGTCCTTAGAGATTGGATTTTGAACTATTATTTAAAAAAAATGATGGCTACAAATTGAGAGGGCAAATGTTGAGAGCACACAAACTGGTTTTGTTTTTCTCACAAAAAATTAAAATAGCATCAAGTATGCTATCCCCATTATTGTATAAATCCCTTTGGTGGACACTTAGCTAAGATCATGTTGTAGTTTATTTTATTTTTTTGCTAATTTTTTAATGAATATATTGTATTTTACTAATTTTCTAAGTGGACATGTTCTGAGAAATGGAAAATCAAACAGCGCCCGATTAATTTTGAAAAAACTAAAAAAATGTTTTCAATGTGTATAGAATGAAGTGCAGGATGTGAAAATGTAACTTTTAAAATTTAGGCAAGTAGATAAAAAATTACATAGGAAAACCAATCCATGGGTTTTTGCAAAAAATAAAGACACTACTAAAAGTAATTAAATATCAAAACCTTAATATACTCCAATTTTAGAAAAAAAGACATGGCTGAGAAGCTAAGATAGAGCCTAATATTGTAGTGTTTTTTTTTGGGAATTTTGTCGTAAAATATGTGAACCTAATGGAGAGCACATTTGACATTTATATGTTTTTTGTAAAACATGGATTTCAACACCCAAATTGCATGTACAGCTCTTAGAATTTGTGAATTCAAACTTGGTCCAAGATGAGGGTGAGATTTCATTGGTTTAAATTGGAACGTGCATGCGTTATGATCCATTCACACTTTAGAAAATGCATCATGAGCACATTATAATGCATGCACATTATGTTTTATAAAATGCAAGCACATTTTGGAGAAATATGAATGTTTGGCCACTTTTTGGCCCATCTTTGTGCACATACCTATGTTCTACATACTTATTCTACCCAATCCTACGTTTGAGAATATCTTCATTTGATGAAGGAAGAGTATGCTCATACCAATAATCACAAACTAACTTCCTTAAACCATTCTCAATCTTGTTGGAGTGAGGAGCTGTACACATTAATGCCTAATTGCCTTCTACATTGTTGTCATCCAAAATCTTCCTTTTTTGCATATATCATTATGGTCATCCTACTCACACCAAATATAGTTGAAAGTGAACTAGTATGATGTTTCTTTCGTATTCCACTCCCTCTTATCTTGCATATCTATCTATTTAGTGAGTAGAGTTTGCAATCAATCATTTTTTCTCTTCATGTTGATGATGGATCAAAGAGTATTATCCAAAACATTGATATAAAAACTCTTACACAATATTTACCAAAAGCATTCTAAATTCTGTTTTTATGGATTGTGGAAATATCATGTTTGTTAACATTCAACAAGTTCCCTTTTTTTATTATGTTTGTTTTTGTTTCTGTGCCTTATCTTTGGCATGAACAATAATAACAATTTTCCCCCATTTTTTAGGAATATTTCAGCGTTTTGTTTGTTTGTTGAGTTTTTTTTTTTTTTCACTTTAATTGAGTAGTTTGATTCCATTTACACTTTTAGTTTCCCATGTCGATGCCATGTAAATGGAATGCTAATGTGTTTTAAAGCTAAACCATACTTGACATTATTACTCTTCACTTGGTTTTTAGATTTGCCTTGTAAATAATTCTAAACCTTAAGCCTTCTCATCTTGACATCACTACATTCTAGCATTTTAGCGAAGGCATTCTTGGACACGATTACGAATAGCCAACATGAGTTTCATTTTCTATGATGTTAACACCGACAAGGATTCATTTAATCTCTCTAAAGGTTGCACTTCCAGTCTTATCTCCAATCTCCAGCACTCATACTCCGTTATTTTAGATGCTGTAATTCACTCCTAAATTTTTTTAGGGCAGCCTATAGGTCATCTCTTATTTCGCATTAGAGCTACCTTGCAACCTTATGTCTTCTTGCTTCACTACTCTTTTTTCTGTCTTAGCATGGTCCACTCAGCCACTTCAATAGAGTCTAGTCAAGGATCTAGTCACTCCTACATGGACGATTGGCACATCCCTACTTTCATCTATCACATGACTTCTGGACTCTAGGATTTATGTTAGTAGTGTGACGTTCCTTGGAATTTTTCAGGGTTTTTTCATTTTAGAATCCTTTGGAGGAAGGCATCTCCAAGGATTTAGCATATTTCATTTGTTTCAGTTTTACTTTATTGTGGCTTGATCATTGATGGTGTTTCTTCTAAAATGGCATCTAAGATGCCATTGGCTGCTAAAAAATCTATGCTCATTGTATGAGCATTTTAGAGTCAGAAATTAAAATTTGCATCCTCTAACCATTTTTTGATTTATCAACGAGGGATTACCAACTGCTCGGCCCAGGGAACACAGATAAGGGCTTGGTCCCTGGAAATGCATAATGCACACTTTTTGTTGCATCAACAAAGAAGAGCTTGCCCAACAGTTGCTTGGGGGAATCAAACATGGGTCTTCATTGTGGTAACACTCCATCTTTACCATTCAGTCATGCCTGCTGGACAGATTCTCTAACCATATTATTTTTTATTTACAATTTAAAAAAAATAAAATAGAAAACTAATCAGCTTGTTTGCATTCAAGGTTAGATTAGGGCTTTATTTCTGTTAGTTTTGACTTAACATTTATTTAGCTGAGTGATTTTTGGATTTGATTGTGTGTGAATTTTTTGCATCAACGTTTCGGATCACACTCCGTAAAAATTTGTGATGAGCCCTGCTGGCTCAGACCTCTAACCCCCGTCTTTTATTTATCTTTATTGTGTTTTACGTTTTTTAGAGAAGAATTTCTAGAGAGAAATAGAAGGGGCGCACAGCATAAATGCTTATATAATATAAATCTGAGCTAATTTAAGCAAACTGAAATTATAGAAGGTATTAAATAAGCTCAACAATGGATTTAAAACTCATAAACATACCCAAAAGCTCCCAGATTATTTAAATAAGAAATATAGTCCAGTTGCCAGCCAAGATGGTGCAATCTGGCTAAATCCAGTGTAGGAAGCTACAATATATGTAAACCAGCTCTGAAACTGAGGTAAATGAGTGGTAAATGCCAGACGCCAAGAAAAGGGAAGAGAAACCCTCAAACTGGAAGGCGTTTCTCCAAGAAACCCCAAACGCCTTTGCACATAGGGCTACGCACTTCAAGCAAACAGCCCAGCTCTCAACTCTAAAGGTACGGCCATGATGTCAACTGCCTGCCATGATGAAAGAAGGAAGCCATCTCCACAAACCCTCCTGTCTCTGCTAAATAACTCAACAAAACTCTGATAAAGCACAGTAGAACCTTTGTATGAAGCCCTCACAAACTGCACAAATTTAGCTGGTCTCTCACAGCCTCAAAAGTGCTTAACATTGAAGAGATTCCGTTCTATTGACGTGTGTTTTATGACAACACCAGCACAAAATAAAATGTCCAACGGTCACTCTATTCTCTCTTGATCAAAGTGTTCCGCATGCTAAGATTGCGTGAAAGTTCATGCGTTCGACTCCAAGGTTCCTTTTATTGTGAATAGACTCAGTTGGTTGATGTGAATATGTTGGGTATTCCAAGGGGACTTACGTAATTGTTCGATTTCTTTACTCAAGCAGATGAAAGGTTTTGGCTATGATGCTCTGGTATTTGAACGGACCGGGAAATACTGAATTTAAAGGGGATAGGGATAGGAATTCTACAATCTATCTCTAGGGGTGGAATGCAAGGACTAGCTTTAACAATCTTCAAACCAAACTTTGTTTTGTCTCCCCTTCGGACAACTCTGACGAAGCAAGTGGGCACACAAATCACAACCGAAGTTAGGTGCTGAGATTCCAGTTGACCATGCAGGGGCGGACTTACCGTCAGCAAGCCCGCTAGTGGTATGGATACAGGAAGATATGCTCAAACCAACGTCACATTCCACAATTAACACTACTTGCATGAAAACAAAATCTACTTTACTCTACTCTATTCGAATTGGAAAGACGAAAAGATCTCGTCAACTGCCCACAATGCAAAATGAAGTCACCAATCAATGAAATCCTTATATTATGAGAGCCTTACACAACAATCTTTTACAAAAACTTTCAAAGGGAAAGTCTTTCTTTTCTTTACAACTAAGCTAACTCCTAGCTCTACTTTAACTTCTATCTAGCTCAACTCTATCTCTGATTTCTGTCCAACTCTGATATATTTCTAACTATTTACAAATGAGGGGGGATACCCCTTTTATATCTAGCCCAGTCCAGTGGACGACTTAGATCGAAATACAATGGAAAGCGCAGATTGAGCCACCTAAGCCTTGATTAGGGTTTTAGCCCTAAAAATCGCCACTGAGAGGAGTGGGGCAATGAATGCGCCCTCCACTCCTCATCAATGAACCATAATCCGCCATCAATGCACGTCGTCTCCCTCTAGAAGGTCATCGTCCAGAAGGGCGTTTCCTTTCTCTTTCTCGCTGGCTGCAAATCCGATGAACCTAGCCAATATTGCCTCAACTTCCTGATCCGAAATGGGAGGAATGTGATCCAACTGAAACTCCAAAACTGTAACTGCCTGCCCATGCCGGGCACAAGATTTCTTCCAGGCAACAAGGGCATCCTGGGTGTTCTGTATGATATTGGAGAACGTAGCAGTGTTCTCAAAATCATCCTGTGTGAAGGTCTTCACCTCAAAAAAGAATGGCGTTAATCTGTTCTTCAATCCATCTGCAGTTACCTCTTAAGAAGTCAACCTCTTGGCAAAGATTGCCTCCAATCTGTTGAGAATTCCATCTAAGATGTTCGTCATGGCCTTTTTGACCCTGACAGAATCTGTCTATGATGCATCGTAGAATCCCCGGCCTGTGACTACTGAAGAGTACCATCCGGCGAAGTCGTATCTATCCCCCTGCTGGATTACACCTCCCTCAACCAAAGTCTGTTGAGGTATGCTCATCAAAGCCCCCAAACAGAGAACAACTCTCGTCTGATAGATACGCGCCTCACCCCAAGCATGGTTAACTGCATCCATCCTCGCCATAATATCGGAGGCTTGCCGATAGGCATGTGCAAGGTCCTTCATAAACTTTCCTGTTTCGACACGGACGCTGGCAACCCATTTGTCTGCCTGTTGTGCCATCCTTTTCAAATCTTCTAACCCACTGATTGACTCCCTGGAAAATTCAGCTGGAAGCTCAATTGCCGGATTCTCTTGCCCACAAGGACGGGACAAGTGTTGTACGTATCCAATCAGTGTCTTGTGCTCTACCTTCAATTTCTTGTATTTGCCCTCAACATAGGACAATCTATCCTTGAGTGCTCGATAGGACCTATCGCACTCCTCTACTACTTGTGCTCCAGTAGGGCGGCCAAGTTCCATAGTTGTCACAACATAATTTTCAGGAACGGCCTCATCCCGATCACACTCTACCCGAGGCACTGCCATATGTAGAGTTCGAGATCCATCCTCATTCGTGGATATTTTGGAGAACTTCCTAGCCTTCTTCTTCGTTGGAGGTGCGTTGATCCTTTGTAACAATTCCTCCATCTCAACTGCGAGATCAGTCGCATCTACAGGATCACGCCTCATCCTATCCCTTAGCCATTCTGGCACCTCCTGTCGCATGTCTGATATAATAAAAGGCTGCTCCACCTCGGCCTCTACCTCGTGAACTTCATTTCTGCCTTCGCTTCGACGGGGCTCATCATTATCAATAGGCTCAGTGTCTCCTGAGCTCTGGGCATCCTGATCGGAAGTAGCATCATCCTCAAGAGCTGCCTCAATCTCCTGCTAAAACTGAGTATCAGTGGCCGTCCCCTCATCTGTCTCTTGCTGATTTTCTTGATGATTATCTTCTCGGGGCACGTTGATGCTTTGGCCCACTGATTCTCTACGAGGTGGTTGACTTGCCACTTGCACTGTCTGCTCTACATCCAATCTCTCCCTCTGATCAACAAATAGTGATACCTCCTGCATACTTGGAGAATGTGTCCGAGATGGTGTATGGAAGGACTCCTCAACTACCAAAGGCTTAGGTCGAACTGGGTCTTTTCCTCTTGGCTTTGGAGTTTGATCCACCTGCCTTCTTTGTCTGACTGCCGGTGATCTGTGATCTCCCTTCAAATTATAGGTAAGGGGAATTGATCGTCCCTTAAGTCGGCTGACATGCCTCTCTACCCAACTTCGTGTGAATGTTAAGACTGGGATACAGAGTGTATCCAAGTCGGTGATCTCTGGCTCCGACCAATTTGGGAGTGGTAGAGGCGTATCTCTCATTGTCTCGTAGTCAGCTTGTACTACGTTTATGTCTTCTTCGATCTGATTCGGCACTGGGACAATCTCGCACTCTCTGATCATTACCAATGGTATCCGAGAGAACATTCTTTTCCTAACCTCGATCTCATCCACTGCACTGGCCCAAAAGTCTTTGATCTGTGCTTTGTGCTTGAACTCTTTTGACAATATCCATTTGATGTTCCTGTGGGGATCATAGTGGTGCCTGCTGGTATGGTAGGAAAGATGGAAGAATTGGAGCTCATTTTCTGCCTCCCTAGCTGCTTGCAGCGATGGGTAGATTTCATTTGAATTCCCCATGGTAATTGGGAATCCGAGTCCACCTTTCTTCTTCTTCTTTTGAATCTTGTCATAGGCAATAAGTTGCCTAGATACTTCCAGCATCACTATCCTGTTGGTGGGATACCGGGGCAATCTATAAGGATAGGAAGAGAATCCTTGCAGCCTTATGTATGTGAACTTTGGAAATTGGATAAACTAACATCCAAATTTCTCAATCATCTCTTGCACTTCCCTGGATATTCTGTGATGGGCTCTTTGCTACAAGGTCCTCATGATATGCATTGTGAAGGCGTCATAAGTCATTGACCCTTTTGTAGTTAGTTGTGCTTGTCAAATGCAATTGCGGACAAGCCTCATGTATTTTAAATTGATGGGAACCACACCCAATTGGTTCCTTGTAAGAGATCCCCCTATACTTTGTCATGCGAGCCAGCATATAGACAATATAAGAGCCCATATAAAATGTTTTTGTTCTTCTTGCGCCACGGAGCTGCTCGTGAATGCTATCACTGATCAACAGTGCCCAATCCATGTGATCCTTGCCCTCTAATACCAAGTTGATATAGTAGAACATCCAAGGTTCAAAGATGAATGCTTGGGGGCATCCTCCAACTCTGCTCAGCATCATAATCAGATCATCAAATTCTTGTTTCAAGTCCTCCGAGATTATCTGTTTGGGTAGTTTTGTACGAGTTGGTTTGGGCTTGATCATCCACCTGGTGTTTATCAAATCAGCACATCGGTCCGTTGTGGATGAATACATTCTTTCAACACTTTCTTTCGTCTTATAGATCATCTTCTCATGCACTGGAATCTCGAATGCCTCCCTGATTGCTTCAGGTGTTAGGTTGGCCAAAATCTTGCCATCTGGCGAGGTGATCGTTCTTTGCTTTGTGTTGTAATGGTGGGCGCATTCCATGATGAGTTCTGGACATCGGATAGCTGGTGGAAAACTGGCAGTTGCATACAATCTGCTCCTAACAATATTGTGTGAAGTCACTGATGGGTGATGGCCTCCAGTCCCCGTTATCCTTCTTTTGAATGCCTCTAGGTTGAACGAGCCCAAGTTTGTGTCAGCCAGCTTGCCCAACTTTGATGAAAATTTTGATTCCGGCAAGAAGGACTTGCTTAATTTCTTGATCACGGCTTGTTTGGATTCGGTGTGGTTGTTCCTGCCTGCAGCTCTTCTGCTTGATTCAACCATTCTGCAAAAGGGTAAGAGAGTTAGAAAACAAGATTTTAAAATAATAAAATAATCACTGTTGAGGGTGTCAGCAGACTCTTTTAAAAAAAAAAGGCTGCAACACTTTTCACTTTCAGCTGCAAACCTCAACACTCTTGTTCACTTCAACTGTGAAATTTCTGTACTTGCAACAGCTCTTGAGACTTCTCTCAAATTTGTACTTCTCCTCTAAAAAACGTACTTTCAGCAACTCGTAAGTGCCTTCACAAATTCGAACTTTCAGCAAATGCAGCCTTTTCAACTTCAGATTTCTCAGCAACTTGTGAGGAGAATGAAGAGGACTCAGAATATTATAGCCAGGTCGAATTCCAGCAGAGGCTATACTTAGCACATTTTCGAATTCCACTTTCACAGCAGATTGGGGCTTCTCAGCAACTTCGTACTTCAGCAGTCTCAGCCACTTCAAACTTGCTACTCAGCTTCCTTCACAAATTCGAACTCTTCCAGCAGCTTGAGAATATTTTATTTCTTTGCAAACTCGTACTTCAACTTCAGAAAATGCTCTGCATTCAGCAACTTGTGAGGAGAATGAAGAGGACTCAAAATATTATAGCCAGGTCTAATTCCAGCAGAGGCTATACTTAGCACATTTTCAAATTCCACTTTCCCTCTCTTTTCCAGTCGTAACACTTGTCATTCGAAGCATAAGAATCTCAAGCTTCTAGAAGTATGAATTTCATCATTTCTGCACAGGCCTGCTTCATCACATTTGATCTTTTAAAATATTAAATCACTCACTCTGTTGGGCAATTTTGAATTCATTTGGCTAAGTCATTTAATCTCATCTTTGCCTTGGCGAAATCATTCAGTTCAATCTTCCAGCGAAAACACTTCGTGAAGTCATATTTCCCTAATTTGCCTTAGAGAAATTCTTGAACTTACCTTAGGAAATTTATCAAAATAGGTGTCGGGCAAATTTCTTGTCAAAATGATATGAGCGAGGTGTGGAGCAAGTTTGAATCCTTTCTGAATTGCAAACGTTCAATACCCAGAAGAAAAATCTTTCCAGAATCCATCATTTTCATGTGTATCCGGATGAAGGGGTACTTTTAATTTTTATTATTTAAAAATAATAAAATGGCTAAGGTTTATTTTTCTCCACTTTGGACGTCTTCCACACCTACAATCTCCAGTTTCTCGGCCTCGGCAAATTTTCTTGATTTCTTCTTGAGGAATTTTCCCTTTGAAGAATTTTCTCTCTGGAAATTCTAGCATCATCTTCTAAGCGTATTTTCATTTTCTCCTTAGAAAATGCCTTAGGAAATTATTTTTAAATTTAGATTTTGTTGACTCACCCTTGAAGGGCGCATTTTACCCATCATGCTTCCATTCCATTCCTTAGGCAATTCCACGCCTAGACTTCCTTGCTCACACACTTAGCAATTTTCTTCTTTAAGTCCTAAATCCTTGGGCGCATTTCACATGGTGAGGAGGAAAAATATTTGACCTTAGGCGCGTTTCACCTAATGAGGAAGATCTTATCACACTTAGAATATTTTCAAAATCACGTCCCCCTTTTACCTTGCCTTTGCCTTAGGTGCATTTAGCATGTGGAGGAGGAAAACACCTTGGGCGCATACCACACATGACACTTCCAACCTTGGGCGCATTTCACCTAGGCAACTTCCAACTTTGGGCGCATTTGAGGGTGTGGAGAGGAATTTTTTCAAGTCTAGCGCATTTCCTCAACACTTCAATGTTTTACCTTCTACCTTTCCACCTTGGGCGCATATGCTATGGGGAAGAGGAACTTGAGGGTGCAAATGAGGGGTAGTGAAGGAATTCTCCATGCCTATGGTGACTCTTCACCTTCCTTGAGCGCATTTCACATGGTGGGCTTCCATCCTTGAGCGCATTTCAACTTTGTGAAGGAAAACGCCATCATCCAGTGACCTTTCACCTCCCCTGGGCGCATTTGACCTATGCAACTTCCAACTCTGGGCACATTTTAGGGTGTGTGAAGGAAATTCCACACTTAGAACATTTTCTCCATACCTCAGGCGTATTTGATACATCTCCATGCCAGTTATCCCTTATAAGTTTTCAACGCCCTAGCCATGCCTTGGCTTTCTATTTTTAGCAAACTCAGAGCAATTAGGGTTTTCTTTGCGTTTCATCCTGTTCTGAGCTGGAGCATGCGTGGCTGTGCCTCCACTTGGCCTTGCCACCCTGTTCATACCTTCTTTGGCATAGTGTATTCTATTTTTAGCAAACCCTAAAATTGATCAATTTTTGTATCTCCGTTTGCTCTGAAATTCACTTCACCTGTTCATGATGTTGTAAGTGATCTGTTCACACCTGCCTTGGGTACAGACCTGCTATTTATAACCATGAGATGACTTACTAAAAATAGTAAGTATTCAGATCGTGCTCAAATTTTGCCAGTAGGTAGCCTGAAGGATGCTGATTTCGGTGGCGTGCTTCGTTTTGACATCTCTGTATTTTGTTCCATCTATTTTTAGACGTAGCAGGGGAAACCCTAATCTGACTTGCATGTGCTCCGGACTGCTCTTGATCGTCTTGATTTCTACAGTTTGTCGCTCTGCTTGCCGGAATGAAGTGTTGGGTAACTGCTAGGCTGAAGCTGCTATTTATAGTAAGTGTTCGGAGAGTGGCCCATCGGACGTCAGATGAGTTTGCATGTCATAGTGCCCGTGGGATCTCAAAAAACCCAGAAAAACCCAAAAAACTGGTCAACGTTTTGGCACTGGCTAAAAATAGTAAGTCCCTTAAAATTGACTCATTCCGTTTGCATGTCATACCACTGCGAAGCTCTTGCAAAACCCATATGGAATATCCGGACATGCACTGAAAATCACTGCATGCAAACCCTAAAAATAGCCTCCGAAGGTTGAACTTTGAAAGTCCTTGTCTCGGTTTGCATGTTGTACTGTCGCGAAGGTCTTGAAAAACCCAGATCCATTCTCTAGTCATGGATTGGAGAATCGTACGTTTAAATCTTGAAAATGGCCTCCGAAGGCTGAATTACTAAAAATAGCCAGTTGTCTGAATCCGTTCAAATTTCCTGTGTGGGTGCTCTGAAGCTGCCTGAATGTGCTGAAGTAGTAAGAATCTTGAAATCCTGAGGAAAAGACCTCAAATTAGGTACTTACTAAAAATAGTAAGTTGTCGGATTTCAATAAGATTTCAGTGGGATCATGTATTGAGCCTCTTGATTGTACTGCTGCACTTAGGTTTTACCTTGATAACTCAGTTT
The DNA here is from genome assembly GCA_007115665.2 of Sequoiadendron giganteum. Classification (NCBI taxonomy): domain Eukaryota; kingdom Viridiplantae; phylum Streptophyta; class Pinopsida; order Cupressales; family Cupressaceae; genus Sequoiadendron; species Sequoiadendron giganteum. The sequence continues at coordinate 616,199,563 of CM021106.1, forward strand.
GACCTGAAACAAGCCTAAAGGATAGAAACCCTAATTTCGTAGACTTGGCAATCATTTCAATCTAGGTCAAAAGACGGGACATCCCCGGAAGGACAAAAGATCAGAGACAGAGAGAACCAAAGCCAAAAGACCAGAATGGGGCAAAAATTAGGGGGTCCCCATCTTGGATGGGGTGATGTGTGAAAAGGTCACAACACGTTCTCCAATGGAAGAATGCTCAAAACCCTGATCACAAGTGAAAGCACAGGAAGAAGCCAAAGGCAAAGTCAAAATATTCAATAGATGAATTTCTCATTGCCAAAATGCCTTATATGCAAAAAGGCACGACTTCCAAGAAAGATACGCCCTTCTTCATATTTTAAATCTTTTAAAATATATTTAAGTCATTTCAATAGTTTTGACTTAAATACTTGGGCGCCCTTTTATATTTTAAGTGATTAAAATATTAAATCACCTTTATAGAATATTTAAGTGATATAAAATGTATAAAGTCAATTTGACTTTATAATAAGTCATTAAGTTAATTAATTAACTCAAATCACTTAAAAATCCATAACTCTCTCAAAACTCCAAATATTCCCGTACTGTCAGAAGCTGTCAACCCTTGAACTGCTAACGCCTGCTGTGAACCAGTCATTGAGCTTTGAAAACGAGAACGACCAAGCTCTCCAGAAAGTACCACTGACCCTCTAACCAGATCCTGTTAGCCTACGAGAGTCTGAGTAATAGGCTAACCACCATCAAATAAGATCACACCAAAAAGGGGGACATTACAGTCCGCCCTCCCTGAAATTGCTTGTCCTCAAGCAATCTCAACAACAACGAATACTCCATTCTACCAGGATCCCAAGGATAGTGTCGTGTAATGTCCCTGCTGTCATCCACAGTCCCCTGTAACTCACATATCTGATCAACTGGCTCATCATGTTGTACTCTGTCAGTCTCAACACCATCTGTCACTGTACTAACCACGGGAGAACCTGATGCAACAAGGGTTTCTCTACTGCTTTCCACCGAAGTACTCACCTCAACAATGTGGACTGCGCCTGTATCAGTGATGGGTGTGACCACATCCTCACTACAACTCGTGGAAATAAGATCATCACCAACTGCCTTTGTAGGAACCTGTACAGTATCAATAGCTGGCGAAGTATGTGCCGAACTCAACTCCATGGTAAGTTGGAGAGCACCCAACTCATGGGCGAGCTCATCAACCTCCTCCTCCTTTCCCTTCAGTGCATTGTAGCAAGTGCAATCCCACTCGAGAAGGTAATCTCTATCAGCCAATAACTGCAAGTAATTTTGTTTCATAATTCCAATAGCTTCACGAAGTGCATAAAACTCAGGAAGGGAAAGAACACCATCATTGCGCCCATCTATCTCAGGAATACACCACCCAAAGGTAGCCAACATCTGACGAGCAACATCAAAATGCTCCAAGGCTGTGGCAATCATGTCATCACTAACCTTCAACTGTCCAGCTAAATGATGATACCCCTGTGACACATCATCTCTGCCCAAATCAACACTATGGTATGAGGTTGAATCCTCAGCACTCACCACATGATCAGCAGAATCATGTGTGCTAACAACTGTGCACACATCAACATCTGAGGTACTACTACTATATACCGTCTCGGATGGTTCTACTGGTAAAGTAGAAGTTGCTGATATGACAATATCTGTACCCACTTCCACCACCAAAGTCACTGAATGTTCATCTGACTCACGATCCTGGGATTCTATGCCAACAAATGAATTCTCTAAGGTCTGATTTGAAAAATCAGACTCATCATGGCATGAATCTTCAACATACAATGCACCATTAGTACCCAATTCTTGAGTACTTTCATATGACAACTCATTGGTAGCATCCTGTACACTAGTAGTCACTGCTGTCCCATACTGATGCAAAGTTTTACTACTGCTGTCATGTAAATCAGAACTGCTGTGGCTCAAATTCTCCATGCTATCTTCATGTCTGACACCTGTACCTTGTATGCCATTGCTCAAGGTCTCTCCCACAACACTTTCTGGACTTGCCATGACTGCCAATTCATCGTCACGCTCAAGTGGACAACTGCTGTTATAAAAATCAGTCTTGTTATCATGACTGCAAGCAATTTCTTGAACGTTGATAATGACCACTTCCTCCTCAAATTTGCCCTTCTTCTCCTCTATAGGCTCCTCTTCAACCAAACAAGGTTCCAATCTGTCTTTGCATTGATCAAAGACACTACATACCAACACATAGGCAGCTGGAGATGTTAATTTCTCACGCCTGCGTACTGCTAGAAGAAGTGTCATAATGGGCTGAGATATGCTATCAATGTTGTCCACAATGGAGATCATGATATCTCTCATGTAGTCCTGTATACACCTGTCATGCCCTGAACTAATGGATTCTACAAAGACTTTGAATAACTGCAACACAAGAGCATGCTGATCAAAGTCAAGCATGGCAACACATGATCTAACTCGTGCCATGAGCTCCAAGACCTTAACCTGTTGTGCATAGTTAGGACTCCCAATGTCTCCTATCCCAGCCATACAGTCAATGAGCAGCTGAAAAACCTCTCTCATGGTATTACCTGTATAAGGAGTCAGAGGAACTGTGAGCCTCAAAATTTGACTATAGCATAGGGCAATAGCAAGCCTGATCTCACTATCATCATGTCTCAAATACCTATGCTCAGTCAATACCTTCACTGAAAGATCCATAGTGATCTGAAGTGATGCAGAAGGTGAATGCTCTACTAAATTGAGATGTTCTTCCAGCCTCCTAAGAATGCATAATGTATCATACCTAGACTGTGGAATCTCACCAAGTTTCACCCCTTCTTCCTGTATAGTTCTAGCCAACCAATTCCCATCACTAGATACAATTTGTCTGTCATTACATGAAGCATCTCTACATGCAAATAGATCTTGAGCTACCTTATGATATTGTCTTTTAACCTCATCAGTCTTATAGCATAGCTTTGGATGAGAGTCCATGAAATTATTAAAAGATAAATCTGTTTTAACAGATTGAGGAAGAGTATCATATTCTCCAAACACACTAACTAGTTCTTCCCTTTTATCACTCATGACTGAAAAAAAAAATAGAGAAGTGCTGGTCACATCGAAAGTGCGTGTGTAGTGCTTGTCAAATCTATTCTGGTGTGGCCGCATAGAATTATTTTTCCCACAAGCTGGCAGGATTAGAAAACTCTGATACCACTGCGATGAGCCCTGCTGGCTCAGACCTCTAACCCCTGTCTTTTATTTATCTTTATTGTGTTTTACGTTTTTTAGAGAAGAATTTCTAGAGAGAAATAGAAGGGGCGCACAACATAAATGCTTATATAATATAAATCTGAGCTATTTTAAGCAAACTGAAATTACAGAAGGTATTAAATAAGCTCAACAATGGATTTAAAACTCATAAACATACTCGAAAGCTCCCAGATTATTTAAATAAGAAATATAGTCCAGTTGCCAGCCAAGATGGTGCAATCTGGCTAAATCCAGTGTAGGAAGCTACAATAAATGTAAACCAGCTCTGAAATTAAGGTAAATGAGTGGTAAATGCCAGACGCCAAGAAAAGGGAAGAGAAACCCTCAAACTGGAAGGCGTTTCTCCAAGAAACCCCAAACGCCTTTGCACATAGGGCTACGCACTTCAAGCAAACAGCCCAGCTCTCAACTCTGAAGGTACGGCCATGATGTCAACTGCCTGCCATGATGAAAGAAGGACGCCATCTCCACAAACCCTCCTGTCTCTGCTAAATAACTCAACAAAACTCTGATAAAGCACAGTAGAACCTTTGTATGAAGCCCTCACAAACTGCACAAATTCAGCTGGTCTCTCACAGCCTCAAAAGTGCTCAACACTGAAGAGATTCCGTTCTCCAATGGAAGAATGCTCAAAACCCTGATCACAGGTGAAAGCACAGGAAGAAGCCAAAGGCAAAGTCAAAATATTCAATAGATGAATTTCTCATTGCCAAAATGCCTTATATGCAAAAAGGCACGACTTCCAAGAAAGATACGCCCTTCTTCATATTTTAAATCTTTTAAAATATATTAAAGTCATTTCAATAGTTTTGACTTAAATACTTGGGCACCCTTTTATATTTTAAGTGATTAAAATATTAAATCACCTTTGTAGAATATTTAAGTGATATAAAATGTATAAAGTCAATTTGACTTTATAATAAGGCATTAAGTTAATTAATTAACTCAAATCACTTAAAAATCCATAACTCTCTCAAAACTTTAAATATTCCCGTATCGTCAGAAGCTATCAACCCCTGAACTGCTAACGCCTGCTGTGAACCAGTCAATGAGCTTTGAAAATGAGAATGACCAAGCTCTCCAGAAAGTACCACTAACCCTCTAACCAGATCTTGTTAGCCTACGAGAGTCTGAGTAATAGGCTAACCATCATCAAATAAGATCACGCCAAAAAGGAGGACATTACAAAATTCACACACAATCAAATCCAGAAATCACTCAGCTAAACATTATGGATTGTGGAAACTTGATATCATTAATTAACATTTATTATTATGGAAAATGAAATTAATAGAAGGCCTTTTCTATTTGGGGGTCTTTATCTATCCAAACAATAGATACCCTATTCTAAACCCTAATTTGATTACTTTGTATTTTGTGGTTTGACTTTGGGCTTGTCCTTCATACTGTTTTGCTTCACCATGTTAGTTAAGGTCTTGCTTGTTTCTTTTCTTGCTTTTGCACTCTCTTCTAGCACTTAACCTTTTGCCAGATCTTTGTGATACAATTATGTTGTTCAATAAATGTTGATGCCTATTAAGACAGGGCTTTGTCTCATTTTGGTCTTCATTCTCTTAAGAATCATTAGAATATATTAATTCATTCCCGAGTAGGCATGAAGTCAGAGCAACATACTGTAGCTATGTATCTTAGACAGGTCAAGATTAAAAGAGAAGGTATTCTGTTAGAAGTAGAATGTTTTGGGACTTGTTTCCTGAGATCAATTTATATGCTTATTTCTTCTAGTAAAGAGGTGGGATCTTGTCATGCAAAACAATTATATCTTGAATTCTTCCATTTGCGAGTATATATAAGTTTTCATGCAAAACAAATATATCTTGAATTTCTCCATTTATAGGTATATATTTGATGTATGTGTGCCAGAATTGTAATGTTATCAATATACTCATTTTCAGGTTTTTGATATTGTTCTCCTTCTTATTATTTGAAAAACATTTCTTTGCTGTTATTTCTCTTTTGAATATTCTTTCTGATTGCCTTCCTGTTGCCCAATCTGTTTTGATGCATTTTTTCTGTCATTAACTTCAACTTATTTACAACCTTACCAATGCTTTATGTTTCCTTCATTTTGATCGAATCTAAATCATTGCAAATTTATTCTCTTAATCCTATTTTTTCTTCACCATCTTCATTTCCTTTACATCTCCATTTATTCCCTGTACAGTTTGACTTAAAGACTTAATGCCAGCCCCTATTTTTGTAGGTAAATCTATCATTCTTATATATTTTAATCTAGCAGAACCTTAAGTGTATTTTGGAGAAAATTCCAAGGGGGCGGTTTTAGATTGATTGACGTGCAGTAGTAGGTTCTATTATTTCCAAATGGATTAGATCCTTAACATTCAGCATTTGTAAGATTTTAATAATTAGAAACTGATGAAGTCTATCTTTGATTCTTGGCAGGCAGCAACTGATCATTTATTTACAATTTAACAGAGCATTTGTCCAATTCATAGGTTTGAGGGTTTCCTGTTATGAATTCAAGGATTGAGACACATAGAGCACAATTCCATTTTTTTGTAGATTCTTTTAGTTGAGAACAAAATTTATAAATTTAAAGGGAAATGTTTTCTTTTTGAAACATTTGATTAGTGGGCTTGATGAAATTCAAACTTAATTGAATAATAATTGCTTGGAAAGTCCTTTAGTTCTTTGCTCAGGCCTTCAGACAGGTTGGAGACAATTCAAATCACAGGATGGTGTAACGAGAGAAGGCATTGGGCTAAATTAAATTGTGTCTAGTGATAGTTTTCAGTCACCATTCTCTTCTCCACCTGGATTGTATCTTTGGTACTTGTTATCATATTAGTATTCTGTTTACATGAGATTGATATAGTGTGGGAAAAGTGTAAATCGAATTCTATTATCTGGGTTTAAAATAAAGAAAAAAATGATTTTGTTATTTCATGTCAAATATAGTGTATAGAGATTAGAAATAATTATAATAAATTAATTTCCAATTATAAAACAATAGGATTTTTAAAAGCAACTATTTTACTTTGACATAAGAGGTTTTATGTAAAAATATATGGTTGGGCCTAAAATAGTAAGTGCTATTGTCATCGAACACAATCTACTATTTTAGGGACAACCCAATCTTTTATACAGGACTCTCATTAGGATATGATCAAAAGCAAAAAATCATTAATGTTTAAAATTTTAACAAAAAAATTAATCTATTCAAAGTTAAACTTGAAAAGTTAGAATGCCACAGCCTTAACAATAAATTAAAATTTTAAAAGTTTCTTGTGCTTTAATTTTTCTTTTGCTAAGTGTAAAAATGAGTTAAACTTTAAAAAACCAGAATCACCTCAAAAACTTTGGAAATGGCACAGCAAATGAGGTGGGTAGTGATTTCTGAGGGTTAAATGTGAGGTTTTGGAGTGTTATGCTACTATACTTGTTATGTCACTGTGTTAGATGGACCAACGTTCAGGAAGCCAGTTTGATTTAATGAAATAGTCATGCTTTTCCTTATGTATCACTGCTTGACGATCTATTACTGCTTATCAGTGTAGCAATTAAATCAGAGTGTCAACTACTTTGGGGACTCCATCCTGACACCTAGCCAATCTCATAATGTATGTATTCACTCATTCTACCCAGAAGAACTTATCTTCCAAGCAGCCACAGATATACAATAATGAGAAAAAATGTAGCTGACTCTACTAAATAGTGCTTGGCAAAAAATAATCTTGTAGAACTTTTTCATAATTAATTTTCCTGGCTAGCCAAATCCTTTGATATATTAAACTATTAATTCTTTCCCAAAATACTTTTCACTATCAGCAAAGCAACTGGTGTGATTGGATCTACTTGTCTTTAATGAAAAGGTAATTTTTTTTTTATTTTTATATTTTCATCAAAATTTTAACCATAACAGAATGAGTTTTTTTTATTCATGTATTGCCTTTAATGTTACTGCTTGGTAGCAACAAATTTGACATAGATTCCACATCAGGTTCACATGGGTTTTATCTCCTTGGGTTTCAGGCTATTGGCAATATAGGATGTCAAACAAACATGTCATGTCTTTGAAATATACTCCAGTGACTTGTTTAGGTTGCTATTCAATTGATTGGGGGGAATGCTCACAGGTAATTATAATTACTGAGGACTCTAATGAAGTGACAGAATTAAGGGAAAACATCAATGAAATCAGAAATGTAGTTAATATTCATGGTCAGTATCCACCTCCCATCTTGTTTACAGTTTACCTATTACTTTAACAAAAAACTTGCCGAGGAGAAACTGACAAACAAATTTTTGATTATGCCACTAAAATTGATTACAGATTGATTTCTTCTTATTTCTCCCCTATTAGCAGCTACATGTATGATGAACTCTTCAAAATAAATTTCAATATACAGTTTCAAGGCGTGAAGAAGTCAACTATTTTGGTAAACACTTAAAGACAAAAATTGATGGATACATTGTCTTGAGTTCCTGTCCTGTTCATCTTCTATTAGAAAGATTGAACGTTGCTTCTGTTCATGTTCTTAGTTTACCATCAACTGATATCTTGACCATCAAGTTTTGAGCTTCTTTCTTCTTTTTAACTGGATCATAATATTTAAACTTGCAGGTGGTTGCCATCAAGAAAGCCAAATGAATTGATGAATGGTAAGTCAGCAGCTAGGAACAGTTCCATTCTTTGTATTATCTCTCAACAATTGACTTCTTGGGGTGTTTTCTATGTTATTGATTGTCCATTGATTATTTGTTTATAGTTCATGGATTTTATTCTATGACAACATATTTTCTCTTTGTGCCACCAGTCTACTCGGGTGAACCTAAGAATGCAATTATAATATGTTTTGATTGTTCTCATTCCTTTTTTTTAAATAGTAATGAAACCCATGGAATCTCATTGTAATTCTTATGGATCTAATCAATTATTTGAAAAATGAGCCTACCAATATCATAAACAACCATTAGAGAGTAATCTCAGATTGCAATTAGTGTAAAGTGTAAACAGGCACTCAGTTACATTAAATAACATATTACATACGTGTGGAATGCTACAGTCTTTGGGTGACCTTACTGTAGCGTGGACCAATTTCTTTACTCACTACACACTTATTCTTATCCCAAATTGCAATACTCCAAACAACAATTCCCAAACATTTTATTATTTTCTCATGTCCTTGAGTTACTCAGCCTTTCACAGGAAAAGGAAAAAAATAAACTATATTAATACTCACAAATGTCTGAAGTAGGTCAATGACTCAAAAGTAGTTTCAGTTAAAAAAGAGAAGTACTAGGGTAGAATGACTCTAGGTTATGAAAGTAAGTAAGCACTAAGAGATAAAGAAAAGAAAAGAAAGTAAATGGTAATAAACCTGAAGTGGTCAAACCTCAAACCATAAGATTGAACTAATTTTGTAGCCCTTTGTTTTTCTGATGAGATTGCCTCTGTGTTTATCCCAGATGGTGACTTTGTTGATAATCTGAGACCAGGATGCTTCTTTAGTCTGTTGACATCTCCATAGATTGACTCTCACCATGCAAATCCTATTTGGAGGCCTCTCCTCACCTTCTTATAAAGGATGTGATTAATATATTTTTACATACCATTTGTCAACAATACATTCAGGCCACTTGGTACTCTTTGATGTAGTATTTTAGCCTCAAGATGGCTTTCCAATTTGAGTATTTCATATCAACTGTTGATGGTAAGATCTGTTTGAATGATCAGACAAACTGCCTTATACTATGAGGTGAGGATCTACTGTTTTGTTTTCTTCATGTAGACGGAAATAAGGAGCACCTTGTCTTTTATGATGTCCCAAGGAGATCATATTTTGTATAGGGACCCAAGAGGTTACCTTTCTTTGGTTATCCTTCTTTTTTCATTCACTGTCAAAGGTGTGGCTCTTTACATTTTGAAGGCTCTCACTTTCAGAGTTAAGCCTTACAGGGAACTCCGAAGGCCTTTATGCTGATTTCTTTCATCATATTCTAGTCATCAGAGGTTTCAGATACCTTTTGGATACTACAATTTCATGCATATATGGACATGTGTTAGTGATATAATGCCCCCTCTCTTAACACACTAGCACCAATGCTTGCCAGTCCTCATATTCCTGCATCATGTGTGACAGGTGATAGGGATTTGATTGGCAATGTGGTACAATATGCTAAATTGGTGAAACTTAATGTGTTATAAAAGCACAAAAAAGAGAAGTCTTTTGGCTTGCTTCTACACTTGGGAATGAAGGTAATAATGATTGGTTATGATAAAGGTCATATTTTTGTACTATTTATAAGTTCTAGCTTGTGTTTAGTGGGAATTATCCAGCGTTATATTGACTTAAAGCATAGTTTTCTTGTCTTGTTTTCCATTGTAAATATAGACTGACTGTTAGGCTCTATTTATTTATTAATTTTTTTTTTGCAAAGATGATTCAGAAAATTTCACTGTAATACTGTCATGGGTGTGAAAAATCCCATTTTTTCCCTTCTCAGGGAAATTCTGTTTTTGTGACCTTGCTATCTTTTTAATATAATGGTGACCTTATTCTCAATGGCCATTTTTTTATAATACTAGTGAACCACAGGTAAGGCAAATCAAATCCAATAAACAGAAGTAATGTAAACTGTAGTGTAAATGAAAGCTTTATTGAAAATGAGAGTTATTTAATGAAAGACAGCTATCTCTGTCAAGAGACGTTTTTGTATGAATAATGAAACTACAATGTGCCCCTTTGTATGAAGCAGCTTAATATATACAACCAAATATTTCAAGAGATAAAAATATCTTAATAAATCATCCATTATGCATGGACAAGGACAAATAAGGTGGGCATAGAGGATGGACAACCTTAGGAGTGATAATCAAGTTATGGTCAACATTTTATTTTGCAATTTTGAGGCCCTTTAGAGTGGGTTATGGGGGTCTAACTTTGCTAGAAGGATTTATATATCCTTTCTTCATGTTGTATAAGCCTTAAGTTCTCCGATGTTTTCTGAATGGGGTTGATTTGAGCTACCCACAAAGTGACCCACTAATTTTTTGGTGCTTTTTTAGAATTTTGACCTGAAATATAATTTTGTAGGGAGTCAATTTAAGTTATTGATTTGGGTTCAGGGGTTTAGTGCACGGATCCAACTTTCTTTTTGGGGGTTTGGGCTTGTTTTGGGTTCATTTGTACAAAAAACATATAAAAATTATAAATATATACATCTTTGCAGCCAAAAAATAGGAATTAAGTTCATAATACCACATAGCATCATATATTAAACAAAACCACCATAGAAATAAAAAATACTATTTCACTAAGAGGATACAACTGGAGATTACCCTAGGAGAAACATAGGGTGCATGATGATTTCAATGTAGTGGGCGTAGGAGAGACTGTCATGCCCCTAGTAAACTCTTTCCTTGTTTTCCAACTTTCAGGCCTTGGACATTCCGTCAAACAGTTGTCTTGTAAAATCTGAACTTGCTGTTTGTGTTTTCAGTTTGTTTTGTTTGGTCTTTGATTGATGCCAATGATGTTTAAATGCTTGAGAATGCTTGCTAAGATGTCTAAATAAGTAACTAAGGTGAAATGCAATTCTTTTTGTATTTTCCAAGTGCATATATATGACTTAAACTATGCAGATCAACACTTACAGCTAATAGACATTTTAGCAAACACTTGCCATGCATACTACTTTCAGCTATAATCAATTGAAGATGATGCTTAAAGAAAGTAAACTAAACTTTTGCCAATCTTTTTGTTCTTAGCTAAGAGCACATGGTTATAAAACTCTTTGCATTGTAGCTAAGGTTTTCTCTTTTAGAACTTCAACTACAACTAGGCCTACTCTAATGACGCTTCTAGCAACTCAAGTAAACCTAGAGCTTGAGAGTTAGAAGTAAACAAGGAATGATTTTAACATAGAAACTCAGATAAACTCTCTTCCAACGCACACCTTAAGACTCATTGTACTTTTAGATGCAAGCTGAAATAAAGATTATATAAGCATAACACATTAAACAAAATCTGAGACAATAGATCAGAGTAACAATGCAAGCATAAGATTTCCTTTCTCAAATTTCTAATTACGATTACACTTTTGGGACAACAAGTTTGTAGCAATAACAGGCTTACAGTTTAGCGATCAAACCAGAATACACTTGACACAAATTATACATGAACTGAACAATAACTTGCAGCAAAAGGCAGGCATGCAAGCTTGCTCTTACACTAAGTGAATAGACATTGAATAACAACTTGTAGGCAAAAGTAGGCTTAGTAATTTGTTATCACAATAACGGTTAAAGAAAAATGGGCAAGGTTGCCCTTATTTATACACAAGTGAAGGAGTAGGGAACCCTAAAATCTCCTTGCTTTTACAACAAGACTTGCCAACATGCAAGCTTTATTTTTAAAACTAAAACATGACAACTAACTAACAACCTGCTAAAACAAAAAGCAGGGAAAGTTTCAACTATTACAACTTGATATTTCCTATTTCTCAAAGAACAGATAAGCGTGAGACAAGAATAGCAAGAAAACTTGGAAAAGGCATCGAGTTAACTACTGCTTTAAATCTATCTTTGGAAATCTTTGCTGTCCTGAAAAGATAACTCATCCATGGATATTTTGGGAAACTAAATCCACCAAAAAGCTGGAAACTGCCTCTTTGTTGGGATTTCCTCGCCTTCTGCAATCGATCTTAGAAAATCTTTGGCCTCTTCAGTTGCTTTATCAAATCTTGCGTGTACCACCCTTTTCCACACTCTTCAATGGAGATGACTAAGTTTTCTGTCCATGTTGGTATTGAAAAGCATTTCTCAACATCTTCTGCTCTAAGGTTGCGAACTACACATCCATCTACTGATTGGATTTCTCTTGAGGTTGGATTGTAATGCTTAATACAAGCAATTACGAACTCAGGTTTTGAGTTGAAATGGGAATTGCAGTTGCTGCAAGCAACCTGAAATGGCGAAGATTCTTCACTGCAACATTTCCTGCGTCTTACAAAGCATGCAGATTAGGAATTGGAGCCACATGATGCAAATTGATTTCGAAGGTTCTCAAGTAATTGTGCAGCGATGCTGATTTGGTCTTGATTTATGTTGGAACATACTGCATGTTGAGAAACTTGACTTTTGACTGTGAACACACCTATGCTTGGATAAGTTCTGCACAAAATCTAAAAATAGCTTGCTGAATTTTTCTTTAAAAGGCAGATTTTTCCAAAAACAATATGAGATATGGGTTTTATAAACATTCTCACTGTGAAGAGACCTAGATCGTCCGATTTTGGAAAATGTTTTTGGTTGATTGAAAAAGTAGAAACCCTAAAATTTTAGGATTTTTCCAAAAAAAGTTGAGAGTTGGGTTTTGTGTAGAATCACGTTTCAAAGGAACCCAGTTGATCAAAATTTAAAAATACTAAGGGTTTCTCAAAAAAAGCGTGGAAAAAGCAGGTTCTTGAAAAATTTAATTTTTTTTAAAGTTGTAGACAATCAAAAACCAAGTTGACCCATATTGATGAAAATTGAAAAAGGTGACCCCCTTCTTTTGAAAGATGATGCCCTTCAAAATTGAAGCATGAGAAAGCGAGCCTCTAAGCAACCTGATTTTGGAAAATATGAAGAATTCTGAAAAAGCACCTCGTTTAGGCCTCCAAATCTTGATATGAAGAAAATTATTTGTCTCCTCCTTTGGACGCCAACCTGCAAGATGTAAATAATGAATGCTAAAGCCTTCTTAAATAGGTTTTGAGGATCAAAAAATGCTTTATTCTCCAGCTTTAAATCTTTGAAGCCAATCCTGAGCCAGGTACATTGAATGTCGACGCTGTTTGAATGTTAAATGATGAAAAATTGGAAATTTCACTAAGGCATGGATTCTTGGGCGCCTCTTTGGTATTGGGACGCCTTTACTTGGCGAATTTAGCCATTTTCTTCAAATTTCCAACTTTTTGCTTTATAAATTACATCCCTTTGATCTTTGATTTCGGATACTAGATGAATCCTATGAATTGATTGATGATCTTATTGCAGTGCTTGATCAATTTGGAGATGATTGTTTTGGAAGCAACATCTGCTAAAAACATCATTTGAGCCCTCAAAATCTTGGGCGCCCCTGTAGGAGGGGCGCCCAACTCCTCCAGAGTTAGATTATTTTCTATGTTTTTATCTTTCAATTTTGACCTTTTTCATTTTGCATGTGTTTATCCATCCGTTCAATTTGCAATATCTGGTTCTTGACAAATTTGATGAGCTTGTAGATGAATCCATTGAAGAGCTAGACTGAAATTGAAGAAAACTTGTTGGAGGTCTCAAACCCTAATTTCCACTTTTAGATCCTCAAAAGCTTGGGCGCCCCTGGCTACTTGGGGTGCCCATCCTCACTAGATAGTCATTTTAAGTGATCTTCAATTTCTCAACTTTGTCCCCCATGCTCTATCCTCCGTTTGATCTGTAGTTGCTGATGATTGATTAATCCGACGATTTGGCTGAGACATTCACTAGATAGCCTGAGGAATCTTGAAGACAATGAGCATATTTGCAAACCCTAACAATATTTTCTAATCCTCTAAAACCGTAGGCGCCCTTGGCTACTAGGGCATCTTTTATTCTCCATACCTAGAATATTTTTGATGTTTTTCACAACTTCCAGTTTGCTCCTCTATCGAGACTTCTCTGTTTGATCCGATATTCCGATTGATTGATTGATCCGATGGACCTGCTGATAAATTTACTATGAAGCTGAAAGGATTCTGAGCAACACTGTCTAGGAAGCACAAACCCTAATTCTGACTTTTGAGGCCTTGGAAAGATGGTCGCCCCTGGCTAGCAGGGGTGCCTTTATGAGCTAGACTTAGAGATTTTTCATGATTTTTATAATCTGCAGTTTTGTCCTTCTGATGCAACTCCTTTGTTCAATCTGAGATTCTGGTAGTTTGACAAATCCAGTGATCTTGTTGATGAATTCATTGCGAAGCTTGAAGGAACCTGAGAAGAATCCCCAGAATGGCAAACCCTAAATACTGCTTTTGCTGGTCTTAAAAGTTGGGTGCCCTTGGCTACTTGGGGCGCCCAACTCTTCTAGAGTTAGTTTTTTCTCTTCCGAGTTTGCATTTTTTCAACTCTCAGCTTTCCTCGTGTTCTTCGCTCCATGCTTGCCGTTACTCGTTCTGTGCAGTTTTGAGACCTTGAATCTGACACCTGGTAGTTTGAGCAACCTCCATTAATGACCTCAGAGCTCTTATTTTAGCTTTTGAAAAAGCAAAATAGACCCATTAGAGAAAAATTGATCTTTTGACGATGCTGACTAGACCAACTTGATGAGGAAGTATTTTAAGCCAATCAAAATCAGTTTGAACCCTGGAAGCGTAAATTCTATTTTTAGAAAATTTTGCTAGTATCCATTTGAGAAGAAACCTAGAAAAAGTCTATTTTTAGAAAATTTTCTAAAATTTAGGGCCGAAGAACTGAGATTTGGGTTTTGTAGACAAGATTGCTCTGAGTAGACCCAGATCCTCAGATTTTGAAAATTTTGAGTTTTTGACCATCATGCGTGACATGCAAATTTCCAATTTTTACCGACTCTTTTCAAAATGCCTAAATGTAGCAAAATTTGAATTTGGGGTACAACAAAATGCTAATTTTTTGCCTCTAGAAGTGGGACGCCAATTTTGAGCTAAACATAAGGAAAAATTAAAAATAAATCAAAGGGACTCATGGGGGGGGTGTAACATTCTTGGAGGGAAAGTGAAATTTGAAAGTGTTGCCCTAATTTCCACTTCTCTTCTATTTATTCACCTTTTGGGGTCTCATTTCATCATCTCTATTTTGGCAACATAACGTGATGCTGCTGAATTGTCTCCAGGTTTCCATTTTTGGTGGTTGAGGACGAAAACCCTGATCTCTAGTTGCTGGTTTCGGTGGTGAGAGACCCACCCTAGCCGGTTGGAGTGATTCTACCTTAGGGATCATCGTTTCATTCACAAAGTTCATGTTCTTGAACATTTTGGGGGGTGTAACATTCTTGGAGGGAAAGTGAAATTTGAAAGTGTTGCCCAAATTTCCACTCCTCTTCTATTTATTCACCTTTTGGGGTCTCATTTCATCATCTCTATTTTGGCAACATAACGTGATGTTGCTGAATTGTCTCCAGGTTTCCATTTTTGGTGGTTGAGGATGAAAACCCTGATCTCTAGTTGCTGGTTTCGGTGGTGAGAGACCCACCCTAGCCGATTGGAGTGATTCTACCTTAGGGATCACCGTTTTATTCACAAAGTTCATGTTCTTCAACATTTTGGTGGAGTTAGAATGAAGATATTTTCAGTATTTTGATATGGGATTGAAAATTTTGGTTTGATGAATGTTTTGCATCTTTTTGGAGTGTGTTTGGAGTTGTTTGTCACCTTTTCTCAGAGCTCTAATATATTTTCACGAGTTCTAGAAAAGTACATTTTCATAGCAGCTGGAAGCACTAATATTCTCATAACTCCATTGGTGATTGGAAACTTGTTCTAGGCATTGCTCCTAAAGATTCCTCTCTACTGGGCGCCTCATTTAGAGCATTCATTTGTATTTATTGGTGGAGAACTGAATAATCTAGGCAGATTGCCCTCCTTGGGAATCGTGCCAATTTTTGGATGTTGACCTACAGCTGGTAATTCTGATCTGCGCTTTTCAGGGGTCTGTTCCAGCCTTAAAAAGGTGTCTTTGTTTGGTGAAGAGTGCGCCAAATGATATTCAATATGTTGGAGTTTGATAGCTCTTGTTTGGGGTTCATTCCATGAAGAGATTATGTGTAATGCTACTTCTTTTGTATGACTGGAAGGTGCATTTCTGAGCTAATATCAGGTCTGATACAAACTTCTAAAAGTCTGATTTCAGTTATTGTATGATGTCAAATTTGATTTGCAATGAGTTTAATATATTATGATGCAAATATGTGTTTACATGTTATGGTTTTTGTTTGTTTGTTTACTGAGTTTGATGTAGATTACAGATTTGTTTTGTCTCAAAGTTCCATTCAACATGTGTGGCTTTCATAGAATATCAATAAACATTGCATAGAAAGGAAATGAACATGGATTTGCAGCATATCATATAGAACCATTACAAATCATCTTAGCATATAATAATAATTGAAATCAGACTTAAAGAAATATGTATCAGAACTGAGAAATGTGTTGGCGTTTCAATTCGCACCTCTGGAATGCGAATTTGGAATGGACAGCTATGCACAGTTAGATTGCTCTTCAAATTAGGAGGGGAAGCTCCTTCTTTGCTGATCATGCTTAAAAATAAATACTAAACTACTTCCAATCTTTTTATTCTTAACTAAGAGCACAAGGTTATAAAACTCTTTGTGTTGTAGCTGAGGTTTTCTTTGGTTTCGTAACTTCAACTACAACTAGGCCTAAAGTAATGACGCTTCTAATAACTCAAGTAAATTCAGAGCCTGAGAATTAGAAGTAAACAATGAATGATTGGTTTGACACAGATGCTTAAACAAACTGGCTTCCAAAACACACTTGAAGACTCATTGTACTTTCGAGATGTATGCTGAAATAAAGATTATGCAAGCCAAACATATAAACAAAACACTGAAAGATATTGAGACCGTAGATCAAAGCAAAGTAGGCATGAGATTTATTTCCTCAAATTCTAACAGAAATAACACTTCTAGGACAGCAAATTGTAGCAAAGTAGGCTTACAACATGCGATCAAACTAGATTACACTAGAGACAAAAATGAATAAAAATGAATAGACATTGAATAGCAAAGTTGCAAGCAAAGTAGGCTCAACAAATTTGTTATCACAACAACGGTTAAAAATAAATGGGCAAGACTGCCCTTATTTATACACAAACAAGGAGTAGTGAACCCTAAAATCTCCTTGTTTTTAACTACTAGATTTGCCAACATGCAAGCTTTATTTCTTAGTCTAAATAAAAAATAACTAATAGTTAACTGGACTACAAACATCAGTTAATTGATTTAACAACAAGAAAAACTCCAACTATACATTCCAACTATACATTTGATATTTCCAAAGAATAGATAAGCGTGAATGAAAACAACTAGTTTAACTTGGAAAAGGCATCAAGTTAACTATTGCCTTTACTTGATTTGTATCTCTAGAAATCTTTGCATGCTCCAACTAGTAGTTCACTCATTGTTAACTGCCTCTTCATCAGGAACATTGATACTATCCAGAACAACATATTGCTTTCTAACATCTCTTCACCATCTGTGATCAAACTTAGCAATTCTTTCCTCTTTTCAGTTGCTTCATCAAATTTTGTTGACATTGCTACAACATGATTCATCTTGCAGGCAACAAAATCACAATTAAAACTGCTATGGATGAGATTTTGAAACTTCATTTGCACTTCACTGAGATCAAAGTAAGTGCCATCTTCATGACAATATGAACAGGGGATTTGTGAGACAAACGTACTTACGAACTTGAGAGTATTAGCAACCTTTTGTCTATATCCAGCCAATTCTACAGATATTCCTTCATAGGTTTTTACTTTGAAGAGGTGTTGTTTTCTCCAAGCAAAAAGATTTTTCTTATGTTCTTGTGTAGTGACTGAATCATAAGCTGTCCCCAAATTGCAAATGACGATCTCATCTCTTGGTTTCCTTTTTGCTATATTCTACTCAAACTCTTGAATCCCTGAGTGAAGATCATGGGCGTTATGCCTCAATTGGTACATCTCTACAAGTATAAATCTGCCCCTAGTGACAAACTCTTCTATCCAATCTCTCATATGTTTACCGTAGATGACCGATTGACTCAACTGATGTTGATCTGCAAGTGACTCCAGAATTTGTGGAAGCAACAAGGTGGCTTGTGAAGTACCATGAAGGAGATTGGAAATATACTGCTGCAATCGTCAAACCTCAGCCTTGAGGGCTGCCTTATCTTCTCCATCTTTGAGCACTCGTTCCTTCAGATTATCTACTGCAACCTCAAAGAGATTTACATCAGTATGCTCAGTGCTTCTTCCGAGATTGGCCTTGACAACTTTGAAGTCATCAATTTCAACCTCATCAATGTTCTTGTCCTCCGGAGGTGTGGCAAATTCAAGGATGATCTCGCCTTCAAAATTCTTCTCCATATGAACTTGCTTCTTAAGTTTCTTCTTTGTTGTGTCTTGGTAGGCGCTATCAAGTTCTGCGAAGTTCAACCGATTAGAAGGCTTCCTCCTCTTCCTGCCTAGGATGTTCTCAAGCCAAGACGAGGGGTCTATACTAACTTCTCTGGGAGGATCAGTTCCAACTTCAGCAACTCTTGATGGATCAATAGGTATTGAGACGTTGTGAACTAGTGAATCACCTTCTGAATATATATAAATAGGAGAAGGCCTTGGCGATGGCAGAAGAATAGGAGATGAAGGCATGGTCTCAACTTGCGGTGTTGATTCAACTGAAACTTTTGGTGTATCTGCTGATTGTTCTTGCTGATTTACCTTTTCCTTCAAGCGCTTGTCATTTTGCCAATCTTTGTATCTTCTGGAGGATTGCTCATAGCTTTTGCTCTTAGTTTTGATTTAGAAGAAGGTAGAGATGTATGAACTATTGGCGGCTCTACAACTACCTTTCATGTCCTTTTACTGCTCAGGAATATCCTATTGTTCTTGACAACTCGACTTGTTCTTTCCTCAATTGAGGTACCTTCTTTGGCAAACCAATCAACTTGTGGAAGTGGCCGCTGATCGACTTGATCTCGAGCATACATGGGAAGTAGAACTTCCCCATCATCATCTGAAAGTCCTTCCACATCTTTTGATAAAAAATCTTCCATCTGTCAAAGAGTAAGTCTGGAGTAGTTGCACTTGCACACTTCAAACTCATCTGCACAATTAACTCGAAAATCTTTAACTGTAGGTACATGTGTATGATTTTGACCAAGATGAGCTGCGAAGACACCATGAGGATCATATGAACGTTTGTCCTTGAAAAGCTTGAGACCAAACTTTGACATTTCATCGCTCATCAATTTAGCATCAACTATTGATCTACATCTGTATATACTCATCTCAAACAGGAAGTTGAATGGAGGCTTGTGTCTATTACGCAAAAATGTGTGCACTTTGTGTACTTTCCTTAGAAACTCCATGAACATGACCTCATCTATTGGATATCTAGGAAGCATAACTAGATCACCTAAGAAGCCATATACTCTTATGTAGGAGAACGTGGGGAATTGGATAAACCAATTAGCCACTTCGCCATTGCCAATTTGGCATCCGTTGAAATCTGTATATGCAACTTATGATCAAGATCCCGCATTGTATGCATCAAAAATAGATCATTCACCTGCTTATAACTCCACCCAGACTCTGAAAACTCTAATTGTGGGTAATGATCATATACATGTTGAACACCCAGGGTTCCAATGACAGTCAAACCTCTAAACTTGCCTTGAAAGGCCATTAGATATACAAGGTAGGATATCATGTGGAATTCATGGGCCTTGAAGAACTCTCTCATCTGACGGTGGAGACTATCATTGATCAATGCCGTCCAGTCATAGTGTTCTGTTTTGTAAACAATCTGGGAGATGATGTAAAACATCCAAGGCTGAAATTTATTTGCTTCTATTTGACCTGTGACTTAGTTAAGCAAAGTAATCATGACTGCAAATTCATCCTTGAACTCAGTGCGCCCAACATTCCTTGGCAAAGTATTCTGCTTCTCTTTCAACCACTTCTGAGCCATTCTTTTTCGGCACTTGTCCTTTTGCGCATACCACATCCTTTCACATTCTTCAATAGATATGATGAAGTTTTCCGTGCATGGTGGTATTGTAAAACACTTTTCAATATCTTTCGGCTTGAGGCTGCAAATAATATGCCCATCTGTTGATATGATTTCTTGTGAAGTTGAATTTTAATGCTTGACACAAGCAATTACAAATTCAAGGCTTTGCATCGAGATGGGAATAGAAGCTGCTGCAAGCAACCCAAAATGATCAAGATTTTTCACCATAGTGTTTCCTGCGGCTTCCAAAGCATGCAAATCAAACACTGGATGCAAATGATGCAAGTCGGTTTCAAACGTTCTCAGAAAATTGTGGAGCAAAATTGATTTGGTTTTGATTTTTGTTGGAGAGTACTGCATGTCTGAAAACTTGACTTTTGACTGTGAACATGCCTATGTTTGGACAAGTTCTGCCCAAGAGCTAAAAATAGATCGCTGATTTTTCTTTAAAAAATACAGATTTTTCTTTAAAAAGCTGAGGTTTGGGTTTTGTAGATAATCTTACTCTGAGGAAACCCAAATTGTTAGATTTTGAAAAATCTGACTTTTTTAAGAACATGCAAGATTCCCTAAAAAGTAGGGCCAAAAATCTGAGGTCTAAATTTTGTAAACAATCTCGTTGTGAAGAGACCCAGATCGTAGATTTTCAAAAATTGGAGTTTTTTTCTGAAAAAAGAAAGATCTAAAAAATAGGAGCCGACATGCAAATTTTTGAAAAAAAGCTAAGGTCTAGGTTTTGTAGACAATCTAGTTGTGAAGCGATCCAGATCGTTAGTTTTTGAAAAATCTGAGGATTTTCTGAACATGTGTGAAAAAGTACTTTTTTGAAAATTATAAAATTTTCCAATCTTCAAGAGGAGCGAAGAACAAGTAGACCCATTGATGAAATTTAAAAATTTTGACCATCTGTTTTTGAAAAAGTGATGCCCTAGAAAAATAGACCATGAAAAAGTGCTCTTTTGTGCTTCCCAGTCTCAAATCCACGAAGAATGCTGAAAAATCACTTTGTTTGAGCCTCCAAATCTTGAAGAGAAGAAAATTTTATGTTTCTTCCTCTAAAAGCCAACTTGTAAATTATGAAAAATGAATGCTAAAGGCTTTCTTAAATAGAATTTGGAGGTAAAAGGCGTTTTCATGCAAAACCCTATTATTTGGGAGCCTGCATGTGAAAATATCTGTCTTCGTTTGAAGATGACTTGGGCGCCTTCCTTGAAATAAGGCGCCCAACTTCACCAGAGATAGTTTATTTTTCGAAATTTTCAAATTTCGCTCGCGTTTGCCTCCTTTGAAGCCTACCTTTGATTTTGACGATTCAACAAATTGGCACTGTTGACCGATAATCATTGTTTGACCATGGCAATCTCATCTTTGACCACTGCTGAAGTGATCCCCAACTTCGTTTCGACATTTGACGACGTTTGATCATGATCATACAACCTAGAAACTGTTGATAGAGGAGAAATGGAAGAAAATGTGGATGAAGCGAAAAAGTTACAAAGGCATGAAAAGAAAGGCGCCCTCCTTGAAATAAGGTGCCTCGCTTTGCCAGTGTTAGAAACTTTTTTGAGATTTTGTAACTTTTTCGCTTTTCGTGCTTCGAGAAGCTAGTACCCCCTGTTCGGGCATCATTTTTTGCCAATCTGTGAATAGCTGAGACTGAAAGTCAATCAATCTGGCAAGCTTGATCAAATCTGAGAAGAATGATACCTCATGTTAGCCTCCATCATTGCATTCGATTGATTTGCCAAGATCCGAAATCGGGCTGACGAAGAGGTTTTAACGTTTTCTAAAAAAACGTAAAAAAATGCGGAGTGTTGAAGACTTGGGCACCCTCCTTTAAATAAGGCACCCAAGATTACCAGACTTGGTTTATTTTTTGAAAATTTCAACTTTTCTTTGATTTTCTTCATTTTTTGTGCTTTTACCTCTGTTTGATTTGCGATTCCCGCTGTCTGATAGGTCCTCTGAACTGGATGATGGATTCGTTGAAGAGCCTGAACATATTTTATGATCTCCTGCTTTTACCCAACCCTAAAAATTGCTTTTGACTGCATTTGATTGGATTTGAATTGGGTTGACAGGTCAAATTGCACGTTATTTGAAAAATGCAAAAAAAAAATCTAAGGCATGAGATCATGGGCATCCCTAGCTGATAGGGGTGCCTTTACTCACCGGACTTAGCCATTTTTTGAAGATTTTCAACTTTTTTCGTTTCCCATTCACCACCTTTGTCGATTGTGTTGACCCTTGTTGATGCGTTGACTGTGTTCACTGTTGTGCATGCATGATCTGCGAAAACTGAAAAATTGGCTAAGGCATTGATTGCCAGGCGCCTCCCTTGAAATAAGGTGACTTTCTTTTCCAATGTTAGAATATTTTTCTCAGTTTTCGATATTTTTAGATTCCTCTCCTCCGTTTACGGTTTTTCGAACATCTTTCGCCATAGATTGATTTGTGTGGCGTTTGAGACTTTGAATTTGACACTTGGCAATTGGCCATCCTCCATTGACGATCTCAGAGGTCCTGATTTTTGTTTGAAAAAGCAAAATAGACCCACCAGAGAAAAATTGACTTTTTGACGATTTTGATTGGACCAACTTGATCGTGATGTATTTTCAACCAATCAAAATTAGTTTGATCCTTCCATGCAAAGATTCTATTTTTAGACATTATCCTAAAAAGTAGGGCTAAAAAATTGAGATGTGGGTTTTGTAGACATTTTCGTTCCGAAGAGACCCAGATCTGAGGATTTTGAAAAATCTGCGTGATTTCCTAAAAAGTAGGGGACGTCATTCAAATTTCTATTTTTAGAAATTTTTGCGAGCATCCTTTTGACAATAAACCCATAAAAACCCTTATGGTTCGTTTATTTTTCAGAAATTTCTAAATATAGAAAATTTGACCCTTTTTTGACTTTTGATGACAATTTTTACAAGATTTTGGGTATTACAAAATGACACCATTAGCACACTGTTGTAGACCTCTGAAAGACGCTGTCCTGAGAAGAAAGTCTGAAAATGCAAACCCTTAGAATGGTATGGCTCACTAGGAGGGGCGATCAGCTCCAATAAATCAGTTCACCAATAAATGCAAATGAGGGCTCAAAATGAGGCACCAACAAAGAGGAATCCATTGGTTCATTACCCAAAATGATAGCCCAACCACAAACGGAGTTACGAATAGATTTGTACTTCCAGCTACTGTAAAAAGTAATTTCCAGAACTCAGAAAAGTATATTAGACCTCTAGAAAAGGTATCAAATAGCTCCAAACATGCTCCAAAAAGATGCAATTCATTCACCAAACCAAAATCTCCAATCCCAAATCAAAATATAGAGAAAATATTCATTCTAACTCCACCAAAATGACGAATGTCATAAACTTTGTGAATGCAAAGGTGATCCTTGAGGTAGAATCACTCCATTTAGCTAGGGTGGATCTCTCACCATTGAAAGCAACAACTAGAGATGAGGGTTTTTGTGCTCAATCAGCAGAAAATGGTAACATGGAGACAATCTAGCAGCATTACATTATGTTGCCAAAATAGAGATGTTCAAATAAGAGCCCAAAAGGTGAATATATAGAAGAGGAGGGGAAATTAGGGCAACACTTTTCAAATTTCTCTTTCCCTTCAAGATGCTACACCCCCCTCATGAGTCCCTTTTGATTTATTTTTAATTTCACTTATGCCTCCCCCAAACTTGGCGTCCACTTTTGGAGGCTAATATTTTTCTTTTAAAAACAAATTAAATCACCTTTTTGCTAGATGTGAGTCAAGAGGGTCCCTTTATGACACATGACCCTCACTTAAGTTATAAAGTATCTTTATAGTAGAACTTAAGTGACGAAAATATAAATATTAAGTTAATCACCCTTAGAACTCACCAATGCCATAATAGGAAATATCACACTGCTAGAGAAACAGAGGTCGAGACCAACTGCTAAAAATAACACTTGCTAAAAATAGAAACTGCTAAAAATAAAAAAAGTGCCAAAAATGCCCACTGCTAAAAGTAGTAACCCTTGTCAGAAATCTCCGAAAACCACCACAAATCCCAACACAGGCCTTGAGTCCCCTAACCAACTCCACTTAGCCTACGGGAACCCTGGAATAGGCTAATGGAAAGCTCATATTGATCAGGTGCAAGAAAGGGACATTACAGTCCTCTCTCCCCAAGATTTCTTGTCCTCAAGCAATCGCAATTGTGGATGTTATAATATTCGCTCACTCTCCCAAGTAGCATCATCCATTGGCAAGTTCTTCCACTTCACAAGTTACTCCTTGATCACCCTCTTCCGCAGAGTACGCTCCCTGACCTCAATCACAACCTCTAGAACCAATATCAATTTGCCTTCCTCATCCAAAGGAGGCAACTCTGTGGAAGGAACCACATTCTGACCAAGTGCCTCTTTAATGCAAGAAATATGGAAGACATTGTGCACCTTGCTACTTTCAGGTAGCTCAAGCTCATTTGCCACCTCTTCGATCCTCCTGGTGATTCTAAATGGTCCATAGAAGTGCGGCTTTAGTTTCTCTGACCCACTCTTCTTGAGAGTGGACTGCCTATAAGGCTGCAATCTCAAATAAATCATGTCTCCTACCTCAAAAGACAACTCAATGCAATGCTAATCAACATACAACTTCCGTTGATTCTGTGCATGCTTTATATTATCCCTCAGAAATCTTATGACATCCTAACTCTTGTAATGTCCCCAAATTTATGGTGGAGTGATTTAATTAATTTAATTGATTAAGTTGTCCAAAAATTTAGGTCATTTCAAAAAGATGGCTTAATTTATTATTTTTATTAAAATTAAAGTGGGAATATTAATTTAATTGTTTATAAAGTTATCTCCATAAATTAAAATCAAAAGGGTAACTTTATTTATAATTAATTTAATTAAAGTGACAAAAATAAAATAATATATTATAAAGTCACTCTTGGAATAAAATAATAATATTTTCTAGAAGCTTCTAAGAGGTGATTGAGAAATCTTTATAAGGGGATATGGGCTTGGCATTTGAGCATGTCTTGAGTTATACTTTCATATTAGATTGTTGAAGAGCTTGAATGCTTGCTTGTCTGAGGGTTTGAATACTCTAGGATACCGGTTTTGGTTGTGAAAGATCAACCCTAGTTGGAGGTTTGTGGAGGGAGATAATTCAGTCTTCCTACTTGAGTGATCATTGCAAAATTTAGTGGTCTATGGCCAAATTTTGAAAAAGCATAAGGAGGTTGATTTTTGGTGAGGAAGCATTAGGAGATTGGAGAATCACTTGCAGTCATTTTGGCATCGAATTCATTATTGAAGGTCGATTTCATTGTTGGAAAAATCATAGAAAATTCAAGGCACTGCAATTTGCTCAATTTTGGAAAGAATTGATTCATTTGGGTCTCTCGCTCGTGATCGATTATTGCTGGGAATTCGTGGCACTTCCAGCATTCCTGGCACATCCATTTTGGACACTAAGGACAATTCGATTTCAGCTTGTTTGAGGTGCTTGAGTAAAGACGTCATCTTGCTGGGAAAAACGACTTCAAGCAATCAGTCTAGGCATCAATCAGGTTCTCCATATTATTGATTACATTGTATTTGAAGTTGCATTTAGAAATCACTGTCATCACAACAATCATTGTATTGTTGTCCGTTTAGTTTATTATAGCTTGCATTTACATGATAAAATATCCAGGTCCGCATTTGTATCGCTGCCATATCAGTCTTAGTTTGCATTGTCATTCTTGCATTGTAAAATCGTCACCTATAGAGGGCGATTAGTTGCGAGTTGCATTGTCAAAGATTGTAATCAGTTTTGAGTTTCATAAGCTGCAATATTATACATAATAGAGTTTGGGTTTTGCATGAGAATTGTTTGTCAAAATGTCTCTTTGCTGTAACTGCTTATTTGGTATAATTACTTTCATTTTCAGTCATCCTAAAGTCTTGAAAAATCAGAAAAATACATGCATTGCATATCTCATTACATTCGCAGTCATTAGCATACTTGTTAGAGCCTTTTCTATGCATACTTTATCATCATATGAAAAAGAAACAACTTCTACATGCTGAAAGTGGATTGTTAGATAACTGTTTGACAAAATTACAAAGCACTCAAAACTGAAATTTAAAATCAGAAATTGCAAGGGTCTTTACAACTCTCCTGAAGAAGATCTCTAGCTTTGGGCACCCTGCAATCTCCAAAAAACAAATCAATGAAGCTGGAAGCATCATAACCCTACAATGCCATGAATGGAGACATCCTAATGGACATATGAAAGGTAGAGTTATAGCAGAACTCTCCCAAATGCAACCACTTAACCCATGCCTTCTGCTGCCCTAAAACATAGTTGCATAGGTAGCCTTCCACCCATTTATTAACAACCTCTGTTTGCCCATCAGTTTGGGGATGATAATTGGTGCTAGGAGTCGACTCCGTGCCACATAATCTAAATAATTCTTGCCAAAACAAGCTCATGAACTTGCTGTCCCTGTCACTAATGATGGTCTTAGGTGTTCCATGGAGCCTAAACACCTCTTTGAAGAACAAATCTGCCACTTGTACCGCTGTATACCTTGCTGCTATGGAAAAAAAGTGAGCAAACATGGTCAATCTATCCATCACCACATAGATACAATCCTTCCTTTGCACCTTGGGAAGCCTTGTAATAAAATCCATTGATATGCTTTCCCACTTTTGAGTAGGAATGGGTAGAGACTGCAATAAACCAAAAGGGTAAGTATGTTCGTTTTTGTTTTGTTGCCATGCCTAGCACTCACGAACATACTTAAGAATGTCATCTTTCATCCCTTTCCACAAGAATCTCTCATGGATATGCCTGTATGTCTTGTAATATCCAGGATGACCAGCCATGGGAATGTCATGGAAAGCCTTAAAAAACTGCACTTTAATCTTAGATTCAGGGACTAACCAAATTCTTTCCTTGTAAAATATGAGACCATCTCTTACTTGATACTTATCATTTTGCAATGAACCATCAAGAACATTGTTTGCAAGTGCTTTCTTGGCGTAATCAGTTTGTATCTTCTTCCAATCCGCTGATATGACTGAAATTGAACATAAATTTGTCCTTTAAGACAAAGCATCAACCACTACAATCCTCTTCCCTCTGACATATTCAATGTCAAGGCCATAGCCTTGGAGTTTGCTTACCCATTTCTGCTGCCTCTCATTAAGATCTTTCTGATTTAGGAAGTTTTTAAGATTGTTGTGATTAGTCTTAACAACAAATCTCCCTCCAACAAGGTATTGTTTGAATTTAGCTAAGGCATGCATGATTGCCAACATCTCCTTGTCATAGATGGAGCATGCTATCTCACCTCCTCAACTTCTGACTCTCAAAGGCTATTGGGTGTTTGTTTTGCATAAGGACATCACCTATACCTTCACCTGATGCATCACATTCAAGCTCGAAAGGCTTGGAAAAGTTTGGAATTGCTAACATAGGGCATGTGCTCATCAATTGCTTGAAATGATGAAAGGATTGCTGTGCTGTTTTAGACCAAACGAATGCTCCTTTTTTGGTCAAATCTGTAAGTGGGGCAGCCAACTCAAAGAATACCTCGACAAACCTCCTGTAGAATCCTTAAAGCCCAAAGAATCCCTTCAACTGTCTAAGATTAGTAGGCGGAGGCCAATCACGAATAGCCTTGATCTTTTCAGGATCAATGCTAACTCCCTTAGAGCTGATTATGTTTCCAAGATATAGCAATTTCGTCATGCCAAACTCACACTTGCACTACTTAGCAGACAATGACTCACTCTCCAAAATGCTTAAGACCTCATCCAAATGTATAAAATGCTCCTCCCATGACCTACAATAAATAATTATATCATCAAAGAATATCAACACAAACTTACGCAACTGTTTGCTGAATATCCTGTTGATGCATGACTGGAATGTTGTAGGAGCGCTAGTCAATCCAAAGGGCATCACAAGGAACTCAAAGTGTACATAATGACATTTGAATGCTGTCTTCTCAATATCCTCCTCTCTAACTCTAATCTGATGGTATCCAAATCTCAAGTCTATATTAGAAAAATATTGCTTCATGTAGTTTATCAACGATCTCATCTATTCGAGGAACGTGGTATCTGTTCTTGATGGTTTTCTTGTTCAATGCTTTGTAATCTATGCACATGCGCATAGTCCCATATTTCTTCTTCGCTAGAACCATAGAAGAAGCAAATGGACTCTTACTCTGTCTAATATGTCCCATGTCCAAAAGCTCCTTAATCGCTTTCTCAATCTCATCCTTGTGCCTCTTCGGATGCTTGTATGGTGTAGTAATGATGGGCTTGGCACCCTCCTCCAACTCAATCACATGCTCAATCCCTCTATCATAAGGTCTACTTGAAGGTGTGCTACCAAAAACCTTGCTTCGTTTAGATAGCATAGCCTGAATGTCTGGGGAATAAGAGCACTTCTCCTCTTCTATAATTGTGGGCATAACTACACACTTTGCTGCCCACTCTACCTGATCATGCTTGAATAGTCTCTCCATACGTTTGAAAGAAACTACCCGTGGCCATCTATTGGATATCCCCCTCAAGATCACATTCATACCCTTTGATTTGAATTTCAGCTCCATGGTCTAAAAATTAAGTGTGATCTCACCAAGGGAACGTAGCCATTGAATACCCATCACAACATTTGTATCTCCAATGCTTACCACATGGAAGTCATCCTTGACTTCATAGTTACCCAACTAAAGGTTGAGTTGGGGAATCATCCTGGTGCATGTAATGGTAAACCCATCTGCAACCATCACTCTAAAGCCATCAAGCTCTTGCGTCTGAAGACCCCTGCGTGCTACTGATCTTTCATCTATGAAATTGTGTGTAGCACCCAAATCTATCAAAGCAACCAAACACTGCCTATTAAGAACTCCTCGGATGTGTAGGGATTCATTTTTTTGGAAGCTATAAAGCTGGGCAAGCTTTCTCTCTTTTGCCTCTTCTTTTTCGGACTCCTTAGAAGACTCTTCTTCCTCTTTTTCTTCCAAATTAGATTGCTGGTCTGATTTTTCTAATGAAGATTCCTTTGGTGAATAGTACTCAATCTTGTTTACTTTTCCCTTAGTTGCACATTTATGACCTAGGTTTCAAGGCTCCTTGCATGAGAAACATACATTCTTCCTCCTCAAGTCATTTAAGGTGTCACCATCAAGTCTTGTGACTGATTGGTGTCTTTTGTAAATGGCCTTTTGTTTTTCTTGTGTAAAAATGGTTTGGACTGAAATTTTGATTTAGGGGCAGCCCACTCCACACTCCTTCATTTTTTCATGGCTTCCTGCAAGGTTGGAGGATCAGAAGCCTTAATCCACCCCTTAAGTGGCTCCATAAGTTCCTCACTAAATAAAACCATTGATCTCCTCTCTGTAATCCCAGTGACCATCACTGAAAGCCTCTGAAACGTCCCCTCTTTGTGCTGCCACCACCGCCAATAGATAGAGGATGTCCATGGGATGTTTCCCTCAAAGAGGGGACATTTTTAGGGCATCCACCTAATGTGGAGACTTTATAGAAACACCATGATGTGCTTAGGATCCTCAAGGGATTTGCAATGTCCCTCAAATGTATCATAACTGTCCAATCATCCCTTGTGTGAAACAGGTTATAAAATAATATTTTAGAAAATCGTGCATTTTTTTTGAAATTTGGGCCACTAAGTCTACCCTAATAGTCTAATGGACCCCACCTACATCCTAAACACTCAAGAAAAGCTATAAAAATTGCATAGTCCTCATCATTTAGACTATTCAACACTTCAACTTCATTGTGAGTTCTCTAAAGAATGAAGATTTGTTAGAAATAGTGAGGACTTTGTTGGAGAAAACATGGTGACAAAACTATGAAAATGACATGTGCCATGAAGGTTTGTGTGGTCTTGAAGGCCTTAATTTGGACTTTTGCATTGCCTCTCTTTTGCTTCTATTCTTGTTGTCTACTTTAATTTTTATTTGTTTCATCAAATTGTATCCATTGTGGATCCTCTTTTTGTTACCATCTTTCACCTCTTTCCATTGTCCATTAATAGATTTTCATTCCAATTGATGCTCATTTTAATCTATGCTATGAACAGCTTGAGTTTTTAGTATGGACATGTAAATGTTAGGTTTTCCATTGCCTTCGGTCAAGTGTTTGTACATGCTCTGATTTTCGAAGGAACTCTGGGTAACAATTGGTTGTAATGGCAGTTTGAGGAACTTGCATATTCCAATTTTACCTAATTGGAACTCTATGATTATAGTATCTGATAATGTCTGATGATTCGCATAGATCTCATTGTTTTTTATGAATCATAAATAGTTGCAAGGGCATGTTCAATTTGTTATTATCAAGAAAATCTGTAGTCTAACATTCCTCTTCATTGATTTGTGGTTAATCTATTTTTTTATTAAATTTGGGAAGATTTATGTACTTTTTAATTTTATATTGTGAAATAGCAATTTCTGATTTCTTAGGCCATTTGATTGTTATAAAAAATTTATACTTGATACTTATATTAGTTTAAGATTTGGATTAGGCCACAAACGCCTACTTTCCATGTTGCTTCTTTATTTCTCCTACCTATGTAAATGATGAAAGAGTTAGTGCAAAAATTATAACCTAAAGCTTTCCTCAGCTAGTTTTATAATCTTTGTCACTTGCTTATTTTTTTGATTTATTAGAGTTGCCAAGCATGTTGGGAGATTCTGAGGTGAAGAAGAAGTTAGACACTGATTTTGATCCAACTTTTAGTCAACGCCTTGAGGCAATACGAAGGTATGTTGATTTTTATTGCAATTCAAGTAGGTAATAATAATAATGCTGGACCTCAATATCTTGGCTTATCAATGTTAAGAACCAATTTTGAGTTATTAGAAATTTGCATTTAAGAGATGTAACTCTTCAAATCCACATAATTGAATTGATAGTCATGCCATTAAGGATTATTTAGTGGATGTTATAATCACCATAACTTTATATTTGTTAATACTCATGTGGAAGACTTGTTTTATTATCCAATTGTCAGCTAAATGTAGTAATTTAGTAAATAATTGTACGAAGTTAACCCAATGGTCATGCTCTAATCAACAATCAGTGGCTCATTAAGAAGAACACATGCAGTCAGGCAAGTGCACCGATTTTATGTACAGTCCTTGAACTACGCTCTATGTAATTGAACATTACCTTAAATAAAGTATCAATTGTGATATTGTTGTCTGATCATTTCTGGTATGAATTGTTCCCTTAATTTTTATACTGTTGCAATGGTAGTGTACCATTACTCTAGTAAGATCTGGTCCCACTGCCTTGTCAAACTCAGGTTAGAATTCAAGAGCATCACAGTTTCTATCAACTACTGACAACAACACAACAAGATGGAATAGTAAGACTAAATGGGTCAGTCAATACAAGAAACATCTGGCACACAAATATAGAGAAGATCAACCAACCCAAGACCTCACGCACTTGTGGGAACTTTTGGTTTACGAGCACGCCAGAGAAGAATTGAACAGAGACCAAGCATTCATAGGTTCCATCTAGGGTAACTTGGCTGTGACTGAAGAAGTTGACCAATTGTTGAATAATTTTCCTAGACTCCTAGCAAGTCACTACATATTTTTACAAGATCTTCATATTGAAGGAGACCATGAAGCACACAAACAACAAAATAATACAACAATACAAAGACAGGTGTAATCAGGAGGTAGAGGAGTGAAATTAGGACTGATGCCATACCCCAATAGATTAATGGCACTAATCCCCAATGAAGTTGGGAGAAGACCACAATGTGATTAGGGGGCGGGCTACGAAATCATATGGTCTCTTAGACTAGTGGAACAACAAGAATGAAGGAGGCTATGGTAGGCAATCGACTCGAGAAATTCATTAGAACATTTTCAGAGCCA
Organism: Sequoiadendron giganteum; assembly: GCA_007115665.2. NCBI lineage: Eukaryota > Viridiplantae > Streptophyta > Pinopsida > Cupressales > Cupressaceae > Sequoiadendron > Sequoiadendron giganteum. The sequence continues at coordinate 616,231,514 of CM021106.1, forward strand.
AAGTGAAAGTAGAAGTAATAGCATAAGCTGAAGACGATGTCATAAACAAAGGCATAAGAATCTAGTTGACTTTGGAGAATAGCCCACCACTCATGAAAGAGAGCGGGTTGAAATTGTTAGGCAACTTCCTGCTCTTGAAGAAGGAAGTACTTATCTTAGCAATTTTGAAATGCATTACAATGATTTTTCTTTTATTTTCTTTAGATAAAACCGAAATGGGTATGCAGATTTAAACATAAAATACCTCAGACCTTGATCAAACCCTATTCGTCTTCCAAATATGGCATCAACTCCCAAAATAAATCAGCGCTAGGTCAGATCTTTTGTTGGCATTCTCAAGAATGTTCAGAAATATGAAAAACCATGCTGATGTTACTCCAAATCTAATAGACTCTGAATTTTATCTTCAATTTGGCCTCCAAACCTGATAGACAATTGCAGCTCTGAAAATTGATGTGCTAGGGTTTCACAAACCAAAGTTCTTCCATTGAAACACACCTTTCTGACTAGGGGGAGCTCGTATGTCTCTCCATAACTAGGGATACTTGAGGGTTTCAGACCTTAAACCAAGTTGCAGCAGCAATAAACAAAAAACTCACAACATAATGAGCTCTAAAGGACCCCTAGAAAGTTATATAATAACTCCCAAAAAGATGAATTAATCTCAGCCTTTGAATCATAAGATGTCCCCCTGGGGTTTTAGTTTGAAATTTTTTGTTTTTTGATCGTATTCCTATTTGTTGCCAGAAATGGTGCCGAAAATTGGAAGTAATTGCAAAAATGCTAAAACAGAAAGTAAATGCATAAATAGAGAGGAACCCAGTTAATATTTATTGCTTTCAAACACATTTAGTACATACCCATTTGCTGGTAATGATAGTTTCAGGTCTGATTTGCTTGGACCAGCAATTTGATTACACAAATCCTAGGCCGCCCTTCTCAAATCTGCTTCCTATTTACCTTGGATTTGATGCTGGCCTGTAACTCTGTCCAAAACGTCACAATATCACTTGATTTCAGCTGACCTCACAAATGGATCGGCATTCTCTTGAAGTTTCACGCCAGGTTGGAGATGTACGGCTTCTTATGGCAGTCCACATGTGCCAATATAAGGTCTCCAAACTGTTGCAATTTCTGTTGATGTTATAGCAGCTTCGGGCTGCACTTCCTTTGCACAAATACCAAGAAGAAGACATGAATTAAATAAGTAGCCTTCGGCTATTTAATTCATGGCTACAAATTTATTAATGACAAAGGGCCGACCCTAATATGATTCGCATTTATTAATTGTTGTATGGGCCGACCCTAATTGTATTTATCCTTATTTATGTTAATCCTAAGAGGGCCGACCTAACTTGAAGAGGCGCCTCTCTTGTATTTATACAAGGTCTTATTTGTCATTTGATAACTCATTCATTCAAGCAAGTTTGCAGTTAAGAGCAGAGTAGAATTTGCACTTTCATAGCAGCAGATTTGATTCAAGGAAGATATTGTATTCATTGCATATATTGCACTTAGGAGAAGTGCGATTTCTTCATATCAAGTATTGGCCATTGTTGGGCCTAAGTTGTAAGCAGATTTCTGCTATTGTTCTACATTATATAAGAGATTCATTTGCTGGGTTTTTCTCCCTCAAGAGGAGGGTTTTCCCAAGGTATCTTGTTGTGTTCATTGTCTTATATGTTGCAATATTATTAAGTGCTTTCATTGCTTAATCTGATCTAAGAAACCCTAACAATTTCCACGTGCCAATTGTGGAGATATGGATTTGCAATTATTAATCAAAACCCCTTATTCTGATTTGCTAATAAAACTCTGGAAATCTGAAGTATTATCCTTCTGGATCTTGTGAATGCTCAGATAATAATCCCATTGTGAGATTATCCAATCAAGAGTCTTTGGGTGATCTCTCACACCTGCAAACTCTATCCTATTCGAGGGATTTTGTCCTCAAAATAGCTTGATTCTCCAAACCAGCAAACCCTGTTGCTCAACTCTTTCCATTTTGCAAAATAGACAATATCAATGAATAATCACAAATGATCTCTTTTGTGCTTTTTATTCTTCTCCCAGTTTCCAATGCCAATATCACCACCTCTTAATCCAAAACTCCACATTAAAGACCTAAAATATGATCTAATAAGCTCCTTGAAAACCTATGCCCCCTTTGCCTTTTTATCACATGCTTTTTAAAATCACTTAAAGTATATAAAAAGGGGACAACTTAAGTCTTTTGGCTAGGAGTTACTTAAGTTGCCTAAAAAGACGTGCCCGCAACTTAAAATGCCTCAAGTTCACTTAAGTTGCATAAAAAGACGTGCACACAACTTTAGAATGTAATACAAGCCAAAGACTCCATAACCAATAATGCTCTATGTCCTCTTCCTCTTTGGTAATCCAAGGAAAGGATAGCCAATATGCTGCTAATCCTTATGATTTGAGTTGGGGACATTACATGAGCTTGAGGATTGAGTACGTCATTGCAAAACATGTGTAACCATTTGGACAACTAATGGATAGACCAATGAATTTCATTGGTTGTGATCATTCCCAACCACACTTGGGGAGTGGCAATTGATTATTTCATAGACGTACCACCAATGGACATATGGTTGTGGAAGAAGTTACAAAAGACCTTTGAGAAAGGATTAGAACCTATTTGAAACGACAAAAAAGTGAAAAGAAATATGACTCGGATGCAAACAATGATAGGGAACTAGGACTGGTTCAAACTCTCAAGAGGATATATGCTTCAAATGATGAATGAACAAAGGGATACTAGCAAAGAGTTGAGGGATTTATGGTGTATGGACTGCAAGATGGAAGGTCACACCAAGGCTAAGTGCCTCAAAAGGTTGTTGTGTAAGATTCCCAAATGATAGGCCCTTCAATCAAGGATTGCCTGTACAACTTGAAAAATAAATGTACACAAGTCCTTTTTACCTAGGGAGTGATGTCAACCCCACATACCAAATCTCCAGAGCCACAAAATAATAAAAGCACATAACTGGGTGGCTGTTGCAATTAGTGGAACAATAATTCTAATAGATGTCAAAATAATAATGGTGAGAGAGGTTGGAGTTGGATTCAATAGTACTCTAAAGGATGACGTATCATAGAATGCTGATGGTACAATGATTGTGGCCAATTTGTGAGGGATTATTTAAGAAATTAGGGTAGTTTGGGACTACTTTGTAGATGGTGTCGGCCCTAGAAATCATGATGATGTTGGATTTTTGAAAGTGCGAAGATTGACATGGATAAGGTAGTATTGGCCATTACATGTGCTAGATCATTTCCTTTCATGATCGTTTGAAACTTTTGTTCATGTATTGAAGGATGTGTGCCATACAATGGTATTGCAATTTTTTTGAAAATTTGTTCTTTCTTTCAAAAGTGTGCCAATAAACACTTGTTGATAAGATCATTTTGTCCACAAGATTGCATTAACTAGTGATTACTTTGTGCTAGGCATATGCTATGACATATCCTTGCAATCTAGTTTTTGAAATCTGCCCTTCCCTTTATCTGGCGCGTACTTGATAGTGGTCTTGCAAAAACTGATTTGAAATTTTGGTTCTTAACTTTTTTGGCTTGTGTCAAGATACTGTAATGCAGACTTTTCAAATTTAAACATTTTTTCTTTGCTTTCTGGCACACCCCCAGCTCCATAACTGCATGTTTTTGTTGTTGAAATTGCACACTTACTATAAGGTGTGTGCCTGAATGTGAAGCAGCATATTTTACCTTGAATCTTAATTTATTTTTGACTTTATGTGGTGCCCATAATTGTAGTTGCAGGTTTCTGAACTTTTGAAACATTTTCGAGTTAACCTTTATATAGGCGCACACCTGTCAATGTTCTTAATGTTTTTGAAGACTTAAAACTTGACTCTATGAATGGTGCACACTTCTGTTTCACTTGTGCCGATAACTCTTCATTTCAAAAATCTTCAATAGTGCACTCTCTTCTCAACCAAAGAACACACTTTCAATGCCTTAATGATTTTTTTGGAAACTCTTCATTATTGGATATCCTTCTCAGCCATGACAAAATTTTGAAATTTTTTCTCCATTGGCCCTGCAAAGACATGGACAAAAAACGACAAAAATAAAAGGATGATGATTGACAAAACTTGGAAACATGATTCTTAATTCGATAAAAAGATAAAGTTTTTACTTATATATTGACACAATATGATTTTTTTTGTATGGATACATTAGGGTTCGACAATAGTCTGAACAATTTATTCAAACTCCTCACATTGAAAAGGGTTTGTACTTAGTTCATCTGAAAGGGGAAATCTCACGACTTTATCAAGCAACCTTTCTTTCCTAGCGCTTTGTTCCAAAAGCTGTAGAAAGTTTAAACCTTCAAAATTTGTGCACTTCTTTGATCCATTTGATTGTACTGCTTTGACATCCTTCTTGTTATTGCGTTTGTTTTGGTTGGAGTTTGTCATGGTATCATTGTTGGATACTTTTGTGTTCTATATCTTTTTCTCTTTCACATAAACTGATTGGATTAAACTATGGACTGATATTGAGGATAAACTATCCTTGTAATTCTATCCAATTGATAAATGTATTTGGATCAATCTTTGGGAATTTTGTAGTGGTTTCCTTAGTTTATTCTTGAGTGTCAATCCGGGAATCGTAAACTTGTGAAAGGTGTTGCGGAAGTTTACCTAACGGCTGAAAATAATGAACTAAGTGGGGATGAATGCAGCTATTACACTCAATAAACCTTTAACCTGAAATCTAGTTTAATTCTGTTGTTTCTATTTCCTGACATGAATTGTGACATGAAGTGTGTCAGGAATTGTGACAGGAATTATAGTGACACAAATTATTACAGAAAATTAAATGACAGAAAATAAAGCACGTTCTCTAAATGATGAACCGTCGACGGTAAATTCCAGTCTTCAAAAATAAGGTTTTCAATCATTGAGTCACAAATGATCACATTAACAGATAATGAAACCAGCTTCGAAATCAAATTACACGCAATTGTAAATAACCAGATTGCGTACAAAAAAGAAACTAATTTCAAATTAAAACCGCACGCATACAATTACCACACTGAGATTGAAAATGAGTCACCAAGCAACACAAAGAGTGGGCCTTGCCTCCTTGGCCGTTTGATGATGAAATATCAATGCAGCTCTTAACTCAGCTCAATCACACATGCACATGAGAGTTCCAAAATGTTGATTTAAGTGTAGTAGAATAAATTCGTATTAAAATCTATATATCAAGTCTTTGGATCACACACATTTATACTAGATGGATATCGATAAAAGTTATTATGGTTTGTTTGTGGGCTATGGCCAACAAACCAAAGTTTGTAATCGAAAATAGATAATCGGCCTAAGCCACTAAACAACATTTTGTCTTTATCAAAAACAAAAATATAACAAAAAGGCAATTTGAGTAAAACGCTATCAACAACTGTTCCAACTAAGCAACTTGTTATTTCATTTCATCTTCCTCGTGCTCATAATAGTTGGAGCCGTGCTATTCCTGTCAATTAACCATAAAATGATTAATAATGCTTCAAATAATTAGTATTGTGGACAGTTTTAATTCTTTTCACAATTTATTAAATATACTCATTTTCCTTTAACAAAAGGTGACAGGAAGTATGAATAGGGCAGCATAAACAAAGGAAAAAGGTAGATAAGGAATGAAATAACAAGGCCTAATTTTTCCCCATCATTTTCCCCCTAGTTGGAGATCTTGCATGTCCCCATGCATGGAAGGAAATACTACAAAGCAAGAGAACCTGGTCAGCCTCTGAATGGTGTTGGTGATCTCTTGGAACCAATGCAGTCTCAGTGCCTCCATTTGCACCTCATGATCTTTGATGAGCATATACTATTCTTTAGAAACTGTTGCTTGTTCTAACTCCACCTTCAACCTTTGAATTTCATTTGCCCGTGTCCGGGAGATAGAATTGGCTTGACGAAGCTGATTCTGCAACTCTTTATTCTTCTCCTTTAACTTTTCGATTAAACTCTACAAGTCTTTAACTTGTTTGAGGAGGATCTCATTTTCTTCAAATTCTTCCTCAGCTTCTATTTCAGCTTTTGTCTCAATCCTTGTTTCATCCTTCATTTCGACCTCTTGATTTCCTTGATTGAGAAGGTCTTTGTTATTATTCTGTTTGGGTTCTACATATTCAACTATCATTAAATTTTCTGCACCAAATTCGGCAACAAGAGAAAGGGGACTCTCATGCTTCCTTGTTATTCTGCATAAGCGATGATAGGGCTGATGGGCACTTTTACCCCATGTTCTTCATCTTGAGTCTCATCATCTTGCTGATCATCTAAATTCTCATCAAAACCCATGAAGCTCCCCATAGTATTGAATTGTTCCAACTCTGCCTGTATATCGGATACATTCATCTCTACTCCAATATCAGTATCCTTCCTCTCACCTGTTGTAGGAAAATCAAAGTGCTCTTGTTCTGGTACAGTACCTCCTGTCTCATGAGAGGAGGGAACTGCCTCTAGTTCACTAGGATCAAGAGGATCAGTTATAGGGTCAGCATTGGAGTTAGGATCTTTATCAATTGGTAAAGCAACTTCAAGGGTTTCAGATTCCGAAGCTACCTTACTAGAACTAAATTTTCCTTGCTGCTCCTTCGTCTTTCTTCTTCTAGACCGTCTACACTCCCTACTAACTTTCCCATTTTTCTTAAAAACTGTAGCTAAGTCCCTTCAATTTATCCATAGATCCTTTGTCATTCTTATTCGTTGGAGATTCTTTTTCAACAATTGGGTTTTTTGAATTTGGTCCAATGGAAATTCGCCTACTAGACCTACATTTAGGGCTTGAACTGGTGGTAATCGGGGTCTCTTTATTGAGCTTCCTTTTTTTGCTTTTGTAAAGATCCTTGCAAATTTGGATCCCAATTTCAAATGGCTTAACAAAGTGAATTACAAATTTTTGGGAGAAAGCGTACTCTCTTGCACTTCTAGGTTTTTCACCTAAAAGGAGAAAGATCTTTCTATTCACAAGAAACTTGGAGTTCAAAGCTTTGACACCACTGAAATGAGCCTTGTAGATTTAGACTCAAAACCCCTTCTATTTCTGTCTTGGGAATTTTGTCAAACACTTTCCTTGCAACCTCCAACTTGCTGATAATTTGTTTCAGTTTGTTGTGTTTTGATTTGTTTTGGTGCCAATGATGTTTGAAAGCTTGAAAATGGGTGCAAATGAAACTAAACAAGTATCTAAGATGATATGCAATCTTTTTTGTATTTTCAAATGCATATATATGAAATTCTGATATAAAATGCATACCTACAGCCAAGAGGCATTTTCACAAACACTTGACATGCAAACTAGCTTAATGGAATGCAAATACATAAGAGAGACATTTTGACAAATAGTTTGCAAACAAACTCCTTATCCCTCCAACATCCAATTGCACTGATACGAAGTGATTACAACTGATTATAGAGTGCTACCATTATCCTTCATGATTGAAATGAAATGCAAATCGACTATGTTTGATACAGCCATTCAAATACATTTCTCTTGAGCTTGTAATGACTGTATTTACAATATTAAAATGCTGATAGTATCAGCCACTATCTCCTATATGAAAACTATAGTCTAAATGCAATATAGCAAATAAAGAGAAACCTGGAAATTCTGTAGCAGCAACCATAAAATGATTCGATTCTCTTTGTTGAAGGTGCCAAAGTCTTCAATAATGATGTGCAAACATTCCTTGACCCCACACAACCCTTGGAGAATTTTATTTGAATTTTAATTGCTTTCTTAAGCAAAATCGCACCATCTCAAGAAGCACCCAGCCATGAAGAAGGATGCCAAAATCATAATCAGAAATTCGTGCCTCTTTCCCTTCAGCAAAATCGTCCTCTTTAGCATGAGATTGAGGAATCTTTTAAACTGGAAAATAAACTCCCAAACAGCTGCAATGCTCTTCCTCCAAGTTGATTTTCTTCGAGGCAAAGTCGTCCCTTCCAAAACTGAAAATGCATCAACTCAAATCTGCAATATAAGATAAATTTGATTTTCTTCTTCAACTTCAAAATTTGGCCAATGGCCACTAAATTTTGCCCAATGTGAAGAACTGAAATATTCTGCACTCTATTCCAGCTAGGGTTGATATTTCACAACCGAAACTGGTACCTTAGAGTCTTCAAACCTCAGGCAAGTTTTCAAGCATTCAAGCTCTCCAACACAAATATGTGAATATGCAAATCAAGACCCCCAAAAATGAGCCCTTAAGAGCCTTTTATTCTTTTCTTGGGAGAGCTCACCCACTTTCCTTGTCAATGTGGGATAAAAGATATATTTTATTTTTAGTGACTTTATGATATAACATATTTAAGTCATTTTATTAAATTAATTAAATATAAAGTCACCTTATGATATTTAATTTTTGAGATAATTTTATAAATAATTAATTTAATAATATATTCCCTTATTTCTCCTTTTAGCCTTCGGGAATAAATAAAGGCTAAAATAACATTGAGGTGGTCATCAAGAAGGGGACATTACAGCTTGAGCGAGAGGTAGAAGATGTGGTAGGGAGTTTTTCTTCAATGTGAGTGGGGCTTGGCGGTGTAGGGTTTCCCTCATCCTCAAGAGTCTCTTCCTCATTAGGATTCTCCTCTTCGTGGTCTAAATTCTCCTCCCCAAAACTAACAAAACTATCCTAGTCACTGGGAGGAGACAACAACTTCAATTCCCGGATAATTAATAACCGAATTAACCCATGATGGGCTAATGAATACTACTTCCCACTTTGAACAACCCTACTCATTCGTTGCAATGAATAGAAAAGGAAATATGGGATATTCACAAGCAGGTCTTTTCACAAATGCAACAGGAGTCGAAAATGTTGTGCATATAAAAATATGTACCTTCCTTCACAAGTGAGATATTGTATGATAAAATTGGCAACATTGATCCATGGGCGAGGAAGTGAGGCCAACTTAGTCCCTTGGCCGCTAACATACTCAATGGACTCACCTTGCTGCAAAAATTGCTTTCTCAGGGGTCGTAAATCTGTAACTTTGGAAGAATTGTCAGTAAAGTAATGATCCCCAGATAATGGAAGCCCCATGACATCCGCAATTGTCTCAATTGTAACAGAGAACTACAATCCCTTAAGACTCACTTGATTCTTGTGAAAACTGAGTGCAAAATCCTTGGCTACATTACTGTCAAACCCACACAATCTTTTGAAGTATTCATCCCAATGTGCTTGCCTGAAGATTTTATAGGCCTCTTTTGTAGCTCAGAGATGTGTCATGGAGGTGGGTTCATAACGGTGTTGGCGTTTTGCCATGGTTGTGCCAAGAAGTCGACACTAGGAAAACCAGAAAACTGAAATTGCTAACACAAAAATGCTAAAAATGGAACAATGGAAAAATAAAAGGTAAGGCGAGTTAATGGTAAAATAGCAAAATGACATACGATATGTGGTAATAATAAGTGAAAACAGAGGATTAATTGCATGGTACGGTTAGGGTATCGGAAATGACAGATAAACTGGGCGAAAAATATGCCCTGCCGAGGTAATCATATCATAAATAGCTACAAGGAATATGCCAAATTTATCCTCCCCCCAGCTAAAGGTTGGACTCGTCCATGGGGCAACTCACCAGTGGTCGTGGAAAAGAAATATAACTAATAAATTGAAAAGTAATATAAAACCTACCATATTACCAATTACCGAAGGACAACTGGAGATCAGGCCACCTGAGAGATCCAACGTTGGAGGACGGTGAATGATATAGCATAAATGCAAAATCCTCAAAGAATTAATAGCAGGAGCGGAAGAAGATATTGACAACGGTGATGGGATAGGAAGAAACAAAGCAAGAGGAGGATGATGTGGAAATGATGATGGAGTGGGGCGAAAAATGGATGACCCTTGGATGGGACGTAAAAGGAGGACATGGAGAGAAGACAGGTAGGCGAGTGGTACGACGAATCCAAAAACGACAGAAAATCCAAAAAGGCATGAGAGGAAGCGGCCTCGTAGTAATAATTGATTAGAACCAATGCCAACTTGGATTCGAAAGCACACATGATGATGACACAAGGGAATGGGAGACGACCTGGTAATACTGGAACACATACAACAGTCATGGAACGAGAAATGACAACACCGAGTATGGTAGCCTTTGCAGAAAAGGACCTCAACATTGGCACAAAAGTGACAAGAAAGTTCCTGGCATGCAAAGGCAGCTCGAAAGGGCAAAAAGGTAGGCCATGGAAGCTAAAGACCAGAGGACCAAACAATCAGCTAACCCAAGGAAGCAAAGATGGCATGCAAAGGCAGCTCGAAAGGGCAAAAAGGTAGGCCATGGAAGTTGAAGACCAGAGGACCAAACAATCAGCCAACCCAAGGAAGCAAAGAAAAACAACACCAGGAGGATACGAAAACATCCAAGAAGGTGGTGAGAGCCAATCGACAGATCTTGGGGAGTGTTGTGACCTTTTCACACATCGCCCCATTGCAAATGGGGACCCCCTCTTTTTGGGGTTTTTGCCTTGGCATCGCAACTGCTAATCACCATTTTTCTTACAATGAGGAGTTAGAGTTTTTAGTTTTGAGAAGTCATCGGAGTCAAATAGAGAATTCAGGCTTAGAATAGTGTTTGGACATCGTCAAAGGGCTCAGAAGGCCCGAGAGACAAAAAACGCCATTGCTTTGGGTCAATTCTGACACCTTCCTATTTTTTAGGGATTCTGCTTTGTTTTTTGCTTTTTTGATTTTTGGAATTTTGGGACCAATCCGGGAAGTAGTTTTTTTGGCTTGCTTTTTGCTTTTTTCAACTTTTTTCAAAGTTGACCTAGGATTGGGTCCCTCTGGTCATGGTAACAACGTTCATATCTTCAGAATAAAAAAATTGTGTCTCCGAGTATAAAAAAGCAAGGGAAAATTTCTAGACAAGGTTTGTTCCAGATAAACATGAGACTAGCATGAGGATGGCTAGACCAAGGCAAAGTCCGCCCAAAGGAAGTCTGCTCAAGAAGAAATGTGGAAATGGCAAGACATTGGCAAAGTCCACCCAAGGTGAGGATGGATGTCCAGCTAGCTGCAAAGTCTGCCCAAGGTAAAGTTGGCATGAAGTTGGCCAAGTCCGCCCAAGAGAAAGAAAATGTCCAAACATGTGCCAAGTCCGCCCTCCAAAGGAGAATGTCCAAGCAAGCATGAAGTCCGCCCTCCAAGAAAGAGCATGGCAAAGGGTATGTAAACTCCGCCCAAGAAAGATGCAAGCTAAGCATGAAGTTCGCCCAACACTTGGAAAATTTGGCATGACAATCACCAACTCTACCTTAGCAAACGAGCAAAGTGGCACAACAACTATGAAGTCCGCCAAGGAAAACTCAGAAAATTGGCTAAGTGTTGATACCTTGGGGAGAAAAACTCAGAAAATTGGCTAAGTGTCGATACCTTGGAGAATAAAATTTCAGAATTTGGTTAAGTGTCAAGGAAATTCCCTAAGCATTGAGCAACTTCGCCCAACATGGCCAACCAATCATGAAGTTTGCCAAGGCTAAATTGAAGATGTCCAAGACACAACCAAGTCTGCCAAGGAGAAATGAAGGAAGATGTCTTGCCAAGTCCAAAGTCCGCCCAAGAATGGCTTGTTGATGATGAAGTCTGCCACGCTATAAATTCAAAATGTCCAAACAATAATGAGCTCCACCTTGACACTTGGGAAAATGTCCAAGATCATTCAAAGTCCGCCCATGATAAAAGCAAGTTGTCCAACTAGCAACCAAGTCCGCCTAAGGAAGAAAAAAAGGAATTGGCTTGCCAATGAGGAAGTCCGCTCAAGCATAATAGAAAAATGGCATGACATGTGCCAAAGTCCGCCAAGGTTAGAAACAAGCATGGTAAAATTTGCCAAGAGGAAACAAAAAAATGGCTAAGTGTGGAATTTTCCTACAACAAAAGAATCAAATTTTAACTAAGTGCTGGAGAGAAAACATGAAGAATGAAGAGGAATAAAGAGGAAAAGTAAAGAGGAAATGAATAAAATCCTTGTCCAAGGATGGAGTTTGCCCTACTTAGCACAAGCCAAATTCAGAATTGAAGGCAAATCCATGGGCAAAGTTCATTCAAGCATAGAGATGGCCAAAATCTTGGCTATGTGTTGAATGGTCCACATGAAGGTGTTACAAAATGAAATTGAATAGCCAAAATTTGGCTAAGTATGGGAAATACTTCACAGAGAAAGTTACAATTTCCTCCATTGTGGCGAAAGCACAGGGGAGTTCTTCTCCAAATTCAAGGCACTTGAAGGCATTTCAAAGCAATCGGGAAGGAAAAGTTTAATGACTTTAAGTCTAGACATTTGCTCCAAGGGGAGACTTCCAGACCTCAAAGATTCAAATGCAAGTGCAAAGGATAGAGTCGTCGGTAAGGAAAGATATTCTAAGGCAAGCACGTGGAAGAAAAACAAAGTGACCAAGGAAGACATCCAACACGTTGAGGTGGCGCCTGGTCATCTTCCAACCAATCAAATTGTTCCAAGTCAACATGTGTAGGTTCAATGAACTTGACTTATCCATGGAATTGGTTTATATTTAGCCGAAGGACAAGTGTCCCCAAATGTAATTTTCTCATTGGTTGAGGGGTGGTTAGTTGTAACAAACCCTAATTAGGGTTTTATTTTGTAATCTCGACCGTTAATTTGAAATCAATCTTGGCCATTGAATTGTAATTGAAGAGCCTATAAATTGAGCTCGCCCCTCATTTGTAAAACCTGGGAGCATGTTGCAAAACATGTTGAGATAAGCAAATTGTTGCTTATGACTGCCAAAGTAACAAGTAATGCATTGTTTGAATTGCTGGTGATTACTTCTCTTATTTTGGAGTTTGCATGTTCTTATCCCTCATCATAGTTTAGATTTTATTTCATGTATGTTAGACGAATATAAGATTTGATAAATATTGATTTATGGTGAAACTCTTGCTCATACTTTCTTTGAATAAATGATTTTTGTTCAATGCGTAAAGTTAGCCTGAGCTTACTTTGTGGATGCTTAACTTCTGTCTGGATAAATATTGTTCGATCTAATGGTAGTTATTCATGGCGTGAAAATCATAAGCACACCCCTTGAAGATTGCACCCACTTTGTGTAGTTGTCCTAGCGTTGCGAAGCAAAGCATGGTTATTGGTTTCATCGAGTCAATGCCGTCTCTTGAATTCTTAGGAGTAGATTAGAACTTCTAAACCCTTATCTCCTTTTCAGTTTGCTTGAAGTCCATGATCCAAGACCCAAACAATAGAGCTTCATTGTCTAGACCTTCATTGTGAATTGAATGAGCCTAGCGTAAGTCCCTTTGTGTATTACTAGAATATCACAACGCCCATTGAGCTTATCCACACATCAAGACCTGACAAAAGAAACCTTGGAATCACCATATGATCTTGCAATCTTAGCATATGCGGTGATTTTGTTCAAGAGAGGATAGAGTGTCTTTGGACATCCTATTTTGTGTTCGGTGGGTAATAAAACGCACACCAATAGGGAGGAGCTGGAAAAAGCCGTAGGGGCTGAAGTTCCTGGCACCTTGGTGACAGTAGGAACGCATTGCAAGGGGATAATTTTTTTTTCTTTTTATTTTTCAATGATAGAGTGCCGGTATCTCGGTTTTCACTCTATCACCGCCTAGAGGCACCGAAAGAACCATTTTCACCCCTAAGTTTATTTAGTAGTTAATACCCGCCGGAAACTGGTTTATAAATATTAATTGGCCAACAATGCTCAAAGGTTTTCATTGTTGGACCTTTTATTGCATTTTTTTTAATTTTTTAATTTTATTTTATTTGAAAACAAATTAATAGGAAGAGGTGATAGGAACAAGAGTGAGTTCCTTTGCCATATCACGAACAAAAGTTTCTTTTGAAAGGGGCTGTTTGTAAAGTTTCAAACAGTGCCCATTAACAAGAAGAGCCATGCGCTCTGAATCCTCATTGCATAGTTTAACAACACCATTATCATAAACGACCTCAATCTCGTAAGGACCAAGTCACCGAGTGTGAAACTTCCCTTTGAAGTCTTGGAACCGAGAGTCATAAAGCAATGCCCTGTCCCTAGGTTGGAAGGTTCGTGACTGAATAAAGTGGTCATGCCACTGTGCTCTTTGCTTTTGTACCACCTCTGCATGAAGAAGAGCCTCCTGCCACATCTCATCTAAAGAATGGAGTTGAGCAATTCTTTCTTTCTGTGCTTCATTGAGACTCATCCCAACTTGAAGAGCAGTGCAGAGAGTCTTCAATTTAAATTCAATTAGTAAGACAACCTTTTTGCCATAAACAAGCTAATATGGTGTCAGTCCAGTGGTTGTCTTCCAAGTTATGCGGTAGGCCCAAACTCCTTCAGGAAGTCTGTTTGCCCAATCTTTCTTTAGCAATGCTACTGTCTTCGTGAGAATGTTCTCCAACTCTCAATTTGTTACTTCCACTTGCCCATTAGCTTGTGGATGGTATGGGGAAGACTTGCAATGCTTGATTTCATACTCTCGCACCAATGCAACAACCAAATCAAAGGTGAACTGTGTCCCCTGATCTGTAACAATTTCTCTGGGCACATCGTACCTTTTACAATCCTTGTAGATCGTTGGCCAATAGTATCATGTAATTAAAACCTTGTTAGCAGTTCGTTGTGCTGCGAAATTGCCTCCATAGGGCTCAAAATGGCAAGCGTGGAGTATATCAAAGACATCCTCCTCTGCAACACAATGACACATAACATTATCAATTTTGGTATGAAAAAGTAAACCATTAATCCAACTGTACTTCCCACTAAGTTCTATAAGCTTGCGTCGCTCTCTCAGAGAAAAGTGGGGTTGAAATCTACAAGTAACAAGATAGTTAGCAATATTAGCAAACCATGGGCTCTTTACAAAAATAGCAAAAAGATGTTCATTCGGAAAAGTGTCATCCACAGGGACTAGTTCATCATCACGCCACAGATTGGATAGAAAATCAGTCACTACGTTCTCTCGTCCTAGTTTGTCAAGAATAGTAATGTCAAATTCCTACAAGAGAAGCAACCACCGAATCACTTGTCTTGTAAAAACCGGTTTATTCATCAAAAATCTAATAGCAGAGTGATCCGTATGCACAAAGACTTTGTACCGAGTTATGTAGTGGCGAAATTTATTTATTGCATAGACTACAACCAAGAATTCCTTCTCAGTTACCGTATAATTTACTTTTGCGCTCGTAAAATTCTTATTGATATAATAGATGGAGTAAAAGAGAGTCTTCCTTTTGTCCAAGTACGACTCTCATGGAATTGTTTGATCTGATGCATCGATATGTATATGAAATGGCAGTTTCCAATTAGGTCCTCACAACATAGGTGTAGTTATAAGTTTACCTTTGATTTCTTCGAAGGCTTGTTGGCATTTGGGTGTCCATGAGAAATCAACATCTTTACCTAGTAAAACAAAGAGAGGTGAGACAATTCTGCTGAAATTTTGGATAAACCTTCTATAATAACTAGCATGTCCCAAGAAACTGCGTACATCCTTTGGAGAAGTAGGCACATGCAAGTCTTGAATGATTTTTACATTTTTGGGATCCACTTCAATTCCTTTTGTAGAAATATAATGTCCCAAAACAATACCTTCAGTCATTAAAATATGATATTTTTCATGACTTAAAGAAAGATTAGTATCAATACATCATTTAAGAACTTTTTCAAGATTTGCCTTAGCTTCATCATATATGTATCACCATAAACAATAAAATCATCCATATACGCTTCCACACAATCATGAATTAAATCTGCAAAAATACTTAGAACAACCTGCTGGAAGGTAGTAGGTGCATTACACAATCCGAAAGGTAAGACATTATAGGCAAATGTACCCCATGGGCAAGTAAAGGTAGTTTTGTCTTGATCTCCTGTGGCTATATGGATTTGATTATACCAACTAAATCCATTAAGGAAAGAAAAAAACTTCTTTCCAGCTAGGGTGTCTAAGACCTGATCAATCAAGGGAAGTGGGAGATAGTCTTTCTTGGTAGCCTTGTTAAGGGCCCTATAATTGACGCATATTTGCCATTTTCCATTCTTTTGAGGAACTTGTTGTGACCTAGTTCACACATCGCCCCATTGCAAATGGGGACCCCCAAGTTTTGGTTTCGCCCTCTGCGTTGCCGGTTTAGAGTTCAAAATTTGAGTAAAGTTTTTGAGAGTCAGTCCGGCCAAGTTAAGAGTTTGAACCCGTTTGAGTGCCTAAACGTCATAGAAGGGCTTGGAAGGTCCGGGAGACGAGGATCGCCTGTGCTTTTGGTCATTTCTGACACTTCCTATTTTTTAGGGATTCTGCTTTTTTGCTTTTTGCTTTTTGGCATTTTTAGGCCATTCTGGAGTTCCTATTTTTTAGGTATGCTTTTTGCTTTTCCTATTTTTAGAAAGTTTCTATTTTTGGAAAGTTTCTATTTTGGGATCCCACAGAGCATGAAGTCAACACGCCTCCAAAAATCATGAAAATCAAAGTAAATGGTAGAAGTTTAGCAAAAATGGCTAAGTCTGAGAAATGCGCCCATGAACAAGGAATGGCAGGCCAAGCATGAAGTCCGCCCTACCTTTGGCAAGCCAAAGGTAGGCACTGGCAAGCTAAGGCTGAAGTCCGCCATGGCAAGAGAGGCCTCCAAGTCCACCCATGGCTTGAGGAAGGGTGAAGTCCGCCCTAAGCACAAGGAGGAGTGGATGGTGAGAGAAGAGGCCAAGTCCGCCCTTGGCAAGGCAAGGTCAAAGTCTGCCCAAAAAAGCCAATGGCAAGCAAGACAAGAAGTCCGCCCAAGCCAAGTGAATGGCAAGCCAAGGGGTGAAGTCCGCCCAAGGCAAAGCAAAACCAAAGTCCGCCCAAGTCAAGGAAGAAGCCCAAGTCCGCCATAGGGAGAAAGGGAAAGATGAATGGAATGAACATGTGCCAAGTCCGCCATTGGACAAGGCAAGGCTAAAATATGCCATGGCAAGGAGAAGGGTGAAGTCCGCCCTATACAAATGGAAGATAAAATACGCCATTGGCAAGGAAATGTGAAGAAATTCGCCCAACTTGGGAAAATAATTTTTTTTTTTTCTAAGGCAAAAATAAAATAAAAATGGAGAAATATCTAGAGGAAGAAGAGGTTAGGCCGGCACAAAAAAAATCATTCCTCGGCGTAACGGAATAAAATTCTTTGACACAAAATAAAGAATGTTTGGCAGAGCAAGTATGAAGTCCGCCCCTCTCAGCTTGGATAAATGCCTAAGGCACGAATAAAAAAATGGCAAAGTGACAGAGAAATCTCCAAGTTCGCCCAACCCAAAAGGATAGAGAAAATGAAGTGCTTGGCTAAGTATAAACGTCCGGAGAAGCCAAAAGTACGCCTGAAGAATTGAAAATTGGCAGACGAATTATTGAGCACGTTTTGGCTAGGCAGACAATTGGAAAATAAAATATTTGGCCACGGACAAACAAATTAGCCATGCATCAACTTTAAACAGGTTGGAATTTTAATATTTTTAATTATTTCCCAACACTTAAGGAATTTTAATTAAAAATTCGAAATCTGAAGATTATTTAGAAGATTAAATCATTTTCGCCTTAGGTAAAATTGAATTTGCCATGATTTGAGGATTTAAAACATGTTGGAAAATTAATTTTAATAATTAATTTAATATCTTTTGATATTTTCTCCAACACTTAGGCAAATTTCTTGAAGATCTTAGATAGAGGTGGCGCAAAGGTAAAAATTGGAAACTTGCCTCAACGACTGAGAGAAAAATTAGAAACTTGCCAATCGGAGAAGGAAAAACGTTTCTAAAATTGAAAGAAACTCAGGAAAAAGAAAGCAATTCCTTGAGAAAATCGCACTTCTCAGCCATAAAATGAGTCTTAGCAACTCATTTCTCACAATTTCGATTGAGAAGAAGTTATCTCTCTCGAATCTTCAAGGGATAATTTGCGAAGGAAAAGATAGTGAGAATAGCGTTGAGAGAAGTTATTTTGTGTTGAAAGACGTGATCTTTAGAGAGAAATAAATTATTTCTTTGCTGAAAATCGTACTTCCCAGCAGATTGGCGCACTTCCTCTGTCAAATTTTCAGATATTTTAATTCCTTTGCAGCCAAAGGTCAATCTCAGAGGTTTGGAAATTGATTGGTGATATGTTTCTACTCTTTTCTATCTTCTACTTTCTTTCTGGCACGAGTTTTATTCAATGCTTGGCAAATTTAAATTTTACTTTCAGCTTGCTTTTTCACAGAAATTTTACTTTAAACAAGCTGAAAGTACAATTTTGTCCAACAACACCTCGGAATAAATCAATTTCAAAAAGGTCTTGTATTAATGTTAAGTATTTTTTACTTGCAGGTTGAAGATCAATCAGGGAGAGTCATCTCGAAAAGCACAGATGAAGTTCGCCAGCAAAGGATCGCAGCCAGAGACCAAAATAAAGTCAAAATGGAAAAACATTACGGACACCAATCTTGGCCATATTGACC
The DNA here is from genome assembly GCA_007115665.2 of Sequoiadendron giganteum. Taxonomy (NCBI): domain Eukaryota; kingdom Viridiplantae; phylum Streptophyta; class Pinopsida; order Cupressales; family Cupressaceae; genus Sequoiadendron; species Sequoiadendron giganteum. Next base: position 616,250,029 of record CM021106.1, read on the forward strand.
TCGACGAATTCAAGAGAAGGATATACGGGCACAATGGACCTTTACCAATGCCTGCCGCCAGAAGAATGGTGAGGAACAGGATTTTCCAAACTGCCGGATTCTCGCTTGCGGTTGATTATGCTGAGCTAATGGTGGAATGCGCACTTCATTATGATGCTGAATCAAGGAGGATTGTGGCACCCGATGGGAGAGTACTGGCTCATCTGGGAGAGTTGGCCATACAGGAGGCTTTTGGCATTCCTACATATCCCAAGACCATCTACAAAACCAAGGAGGACGCCCAGAGGCTGTATGATGAAAAGTCTGACCTCTGTGCTGCCAACCTCAACAAGTCATGGCTAGATAAGCCAAGACCTTCCGTGAAGAAAATGCGTAAGAAGCTGCTGTGTACAGACTTCAAAGAGGATTATGGGGACATCATCATCTTGCTAAACAGGATAGCGGGCAATCCTTTGGGGGCACCTTTCGAGCCATGGATGTACTATTTCATTGAGGACCTTAGGGAGGGCGTGAAGATGTTCAACTGGTCGCGCATGATAAGTAAGAATCTCCATGGGCAGCTTATCAACCTGGAGAAGACTAAAACGTTCTACATGAGCTCCTATGTCATCTATATGTTGGCTAGGACGTACAAATATGCAAGCTTGATCTGCAAAGGCACAGTTGGCAGTGGAGCAAATGAGTTGAAGGCATATGACTGTTATCCACAGCTGCAGTTGAAAGAGAAGGCACACTTCAGGCGAGCTCACGACGCCTTCCTTATGTACATCACAAGGATACTCCAGGGAGGAACACATCAACGGCCGACTCATGAGGCCAAAAGCCTGATTGGCAAGTATGGATCTTGGTTCATCCAATATCCAAGGTATACTTACATCAGAATCCAGGGATTCACTGGAAACCCGTACCGATTGCCAATCTTCCCCACAAACAAAATGGTCTTGCTTGAAGTACTGAGGCAGCTGGAAGAGTTTCAAGGCTTCCAAAGGGCGAAGCAAAAGGCGGTAGTCACTTTTCCCTTCTTTATAGGGAACATGCTGGAGTCATGTCCATCATCCCAGGCCGCCGATAGTGCCAGGCTTGAGATACAAAATTATTCTTTTACCACTTATCAATCCAGGGGCAATTTTGACCCACATCATCACATCAAGGCAGTGGATGGAAGGAGATACAAGCACAAGGTTGAATTGGAGGATTTCTGGGCAGATGTCGCACATGAGTTTGAGGTTAGGCGAAGGATGTGGTCTAGATTGCCTGTCAGCTTGATCAGAGCAACGGAGCTTTGTTGAGTGCCGGATCAGTTGGAAGAGGATGGAAAACAAACGCAGCCATGCTTCGATGAGAGTTTGCCTTTGCCTACTGTCAGGTGGTCAGAATCAGAGCATGCCGATTTGAATACTTTGATGAGACCTGTCATCAAGTATACACAGTGGTGGGTCGATCAACAAATTCAGGAGCTAAGGCGAAAAAGGGTAACATTGACTTATGATATGTTGAGTGAGGCGAAGTCCTATTCTTCTAATGCAGACGCATCCGAGGACATAGAAATGATAGAGGCCACCACTTCCAAGAAAAGGAAGGAGATAGCTGTGAGTAAGGAGCCAGTTCAAAAACAGGCAAAGCTAAAGCCTTCATGCTCTGCCGCATCGAGAAATATTGAAGAGATGCTGGCTACCATTGATGCTTCATTGGCGGACATTAGGGATCCTTCTCCGATACCAGAGGACAATATGGAGCCTCAGCCAGACGATGATGAACCACCATCCCCCACGGGCACAGAGATATTGGGATCTGATGATGACAATGTAGGCGCCCAGAATGATGACTTTCAGGAGGGAATGATTTCAGCCCTTCGAGGAATTTTGGATGTTCCTGACAGAGAAGGTATGCCGGAAGAGGATGGCGTGGAGCAGCTCACAATCCCGGACTGGCTGAGGGAAAGGCTGAAAATACAGGTGCCAGTGGAAGAGCCAGAAGAGGATGATACTGCAGACTTCTTGGCTAGACTTACACAAATTGCAGTCAAGAAGCCGGCAAAAAAGTTCTCAAGCATACAGAGAGATGAGGCCGGCAACCGAACCATACAGCTTGCAGTGCCTACAGTGGACAAGCCACGGGAGGACATGGCCCTGCAGGATTACGCCATCACCACCATTGGCTTGGGTCCAACCACGAAGGGCCAAAAAATTGAAGATTTGGACAATTCTGTGTCCACTATCAAGTCAAGGTTGGCGAAGAAGGTGGCAAAGAGGAAAGAGTGCCAATTAGAGATTGAGCACTTGAAGGAGTATATCCAGCATTTGATCAAGCCACTTGATTAGGATAACACGACAGCTCCTCTTCTCCCGAACTCTTTGCAGGAGGCAGCCAAAGAGATGGAAGAAAACAGGGTCACAGTTCGGGAGGCCAAAGAATGGATAGCGGTCAAGGGCATGGAAGTTGAGGCGTCCATGGAGAGGTTGACCTTGGTTTACGGTCAGGCCACTTCACTACTTTCTAGACTGGCCGCTTTGGCGGAAGTATGGGAGAGCCTTCCAGATATACAGGAAAGAATAATCCCTTGCCTTAGGATTCTGAAAGGAGTTCCTAAGCAAGAGCTAATAGACGGAGGCATCATTGCAGCGGGAGCAACCTACGACTTCCATACTTGGTATTGGGCCTTGACGGCACGAGGGGAGGTTTTGGAAAGGGTAAAGGTTGACGGTCTCAAGCTGGAGGAGCAGGTCAAAGAAGTCCAGACCAAGATTCTCAACATGATTTCCGACATCCTGGACAAGGAAGCCCTACGAGAGAACGACTTGCAGTTGGAGGTTTTGAAGGGAAAGGTCCAGGAAAACATCTTTGCTATCACTGGACCCATCTTGAAGCAGGACTGGGCCAAATTGGCGAACTTCCTGAGCATCCGAGAATCCTTTGAGAAGACTGAGCCGGAGTGGGAGAATACCTTTGTCAGGTGCGCCGAGAGCGTGGATGGACTAGAATTCAGGATCAGAATGCTTCCACAGGTCACCATGGATGAAGTTGCCTTAATCGTGTCTAGATTCGTCGAGCACACGACAACTCGGGAGGATCGAGATGTGATTCCTTGAAAATAGCTTTGGGCGCCAACTCACTGTTGTTAACCCTTAGTTCACTGGTGTTGTTTCGGGAAACCCTAATTAGGGTTTTATTTGTTCAATCTTGGCCGTCAGCTCATTTTTAATCTGAGCCATTCTTTCAATTTTGTGAACTCTATATAAACTTGGATACTCTCATTTGTAAGATGTGAAGTGAGTTGTATGAGATTGTTGCGACAAAACTATTTCCGTTTATAAAAGCTCTAATACATGATTTGTTTAGAACAACTTTTGTTTTCAAATAGTGTGCAAGGTCTACATCTTCTCTTTCAATATTTAGAGTAGAGTTAAATTAGTATTTCGTTTATATGTTTGTTAGTGAATGATAGATTTGATAGCAGTGGTGGATGAAATTAAGCTCATACTTTTGTTGAATGGATGATTTGCATTCAATGTGTAAAGTTAGCCTGAGCTATTAAGTTGTGGATGCTTAACTTCTGTTTGTTTTAATTATCAATTCAAACATGGAAATCATTATCACCTCCGTTGAAGATTGCACCCACTTTGCGTAAGTTGTCCTAAAGGAGGCGAAACAAAGTGCGTTTATTCCAATTTTATCTAGTCACTGCCGTCTCTTGAGTTCTTAGGCATAGCTTAGACTTCTAAACCCTTATCTTTTTGCCTTTTTTTTGGAAAACCTAAAATACCCCATCAGAAAGAGCCTTCAATGATAAAACTGTCTAAGTCCTCAACTTGCAAACAAATTTAACGTAAGCCCCCTTGTGATTACCAGCAAATCACAACGCCCACTTGCCTTATCCACATGTCATGACCTGACCAAAGAAACATTGGAGTTATTGCACTATCTTCTTAGTATTTGCATTAACTTTTCAAGAGAGGATAAAGTGTCCTTGGGTATTTTATTTTGTGTTCGGTGGCGTATCCAAAACACACACCAACAAAACTACCACAAGTGGAGACACCCATTGGCTATTTGAAATAGGATTAGATAAAACCTATGTTAAGTAGCTTTTGAAGTTCATCCTTAACAATTTCACGCAAGATAGGGTTCAATCTTCTCTGGGGTTGTCTCACAGGTCTACTCCCTTCCTCTATATAGATATGGTGTGTGCAAGTAGCAAGATGAATACCTCTCATATCTTGGTAATCCCAAGCAAAGGCCTCTTTGTGGGAACACAACATAGTAATAAGGTCGTCTAATTGTGAGGCACTCAAGTTGGGATTTATGTTGAGCATTTTTCCAGGCAAGATTTCCATAGCTTGAGATTGGATAGGGGAATTTACAGCAAGCAATTGTGAGTTAGATGAAGATGGGTCAGAATTACTTGATATAAAAAATGGACTATATATACAAGTATCGGTAATAATTGATGCAAAGTAATAAAATGCTGAATAGACTACGAATTTCTAACTAGTGGAAAGTTTCCAAATGGGCAATTATCATTTATACTCGTAGGAAAAATCATTGTCTCTAAAACATTATCAACCAAATAATAATTTTGCAAGAAATTATTAATAATAGTGCCTTCCGATATATCCTCAAATTCCCTACTTTGATCTATTGTCAAAATAGGTAAAGATTCTTCTTAATCATTATTGATCCATGACAAATCCCCCGTTTCCAACAATGGCTGTGTTGGAGGGTACAACATCAATTGTTTCGTTTGCTCCCCATTCGAAATCACCATGTTTCCAGACCTGCAATTAATAAAAGCATTAGCAACGGCTAACCAAGGTCTTCCGAAAATTAAGGGGTACCCCCCCAGCTTAATATTTGGTTGAAAAATCATAAAATCTGTGCGATACTCCCAAGACTCGAGAGAAATAATGATGTCTTCAATCATACTTTTTGGTTTTACAAGGGAGTGATCAACCATTTGCGAGACCGTCAGAGTAGGTCTTAGTCCTTGAAGTGATAGTCTCTCCTTAGTCTCATTAGTCATTACATTTATGGCTACCCCTAGATCCACAAGTGTATTTGGAATGACTACATCACCAATACGTACCTTTATCATTGGGCTCCTAGGATTTGCATACTTAGGGACATAGATCCTCCTCAACATTAAATCTGCAAGCTGTCCAATGACTTGGACCGTCTTGGGATCTTGCTTCTTCTATTGTTTTCTCCCACATAGTTCCTTAACTGCTTTGGTGTACAATGGGACATCTCGTATAGCTTGCAACAACGGAATTTTAATGTTAACATTATGTAACTCATTCATAAAATCAAAACTTTATTGAGATGTTTCTGGTGGTTTTGGTTGCTCTTGCAACCTCTCAAAAAATGAGGGCCTTGGTTGCTCTTCTTCTATTTCAACTGGAGGATCCTCTACTTTTGTGATGGTTGGCCCTTGAAGATTCTTCGTTGATCTTAGGTGTACACCATCGATTTCTAATGCATTGACAGGATAAGTCGAGAATCTTGCCACCTCATTGTTATAAGCCGGTTGAGCCACCTTATTATTCAAATTGGCTGATGGTTGTGCGGGCATAGGCATGGATTTTGGAGGCTAAGCTAAACTAGATGGTTGATTAGATGATGATGGAACATGTGGCAAGAGCTGTTGGGATTGTTGATAGGGATTTGTTGCTGGAGGTGGTGGATATGGAGGAAATGATTGTTATTGTGGGTATGCTAGTGGTGGTGCTCGCCATGCTTGCCACAATTGTGGAGCATGGGGATATTGTTGTGTCCACTAGGGGTAGTATGGAGGTTGTTGCCAACCTCCATACCATCTAGGTTCGTTTGGGAAAGAATTTTGTTGAAAAGGACTTTGGGGTGCTGCTTGGTAATCAATTGGGGGCATTCCTCTTGGTTGCCAAGGTCTCCTCTGGGCCATAAAGTATACAGGCTCATTTGTGTATTCTACCTCAGTCATGCCTATAGGAAGAGGTTTTAGAATAGTGTCCCTACTGGCTTCTTGTAAAGAAGAGATTTTTTTGCTATTGTATGGACATTCTTCGCCACTATGCCTTTTACGACAAATAGGACAAAAGGTAGCTAATGCTTTTTCAGCCTCCTCTTGCTTCCTTAGTGTATACAAGGTATCTATTTGCTTACCCATATGGCTGAGTAGGTCGGTCTTAAGATCCTCGAGTAGTGTACCCAATTCTCGTTTTGTAACTCCAGATGTTCCTCTGGGAGAAACATGCTTCCCGACATACCCCCTAGATGAACGAGTAGACCTTGAATAGTTCTTGCACACATCACAAATATCATCAAACCTCATTTTAGAAATATCACCTCCACCTATGAGATTTAAAGTATCCAAACATTCATCTCTAATTCCCCTAAGGAAGAGCATTTTTACAGTGTCATGGGTCAACCTTGTGTGTCTGATTCTTTGTAGACTAAATAGGAAACGTTCCAAATAATCTTCTAAAGTTTCTTTCTCACGTTGCATGATGTGGAATATCTCATCTCGTGTTTCCTTGTCCTACAATATTCTTGGTATTTCTCCAAGAATTTGTTCTTCATATTGTCCCAACTATGAATGGTTTCTCGTCCTAGTCCCATAAACCACCTCAATGCTGCATCCTTTAGAGTAGTGAGAAACAATTTCAGCTTCTGTGCCTCAGTATGATAATTGTAGCCATGGCACAAAATGTCAAATTCAAAAAGGAAAATATCGGGGTCCTCCATCGAAAGACCTCAAAAGATGGGCAAAGCTAAGTGTGGTATGTTCTTCATAGGGGCATCCTCTTCTGGATGTGCAATGAGAAATTCAAAAAAGTAATTGGGTTGTTGTTGGCCAATGCCCTTTCATTGTTGTTGAATCTTTCATTGTTATTGTTGTTGTTGTTGTCGTTATCCATGGTTCCAAGTGCCCAAGGGGTATAGATAATCTTAGTTGGTTTAAGGTCTCTTGGGGTCGGATCACTTTGGAGTTCAGAAGATTCTTGAAATAATTTAGAAACCCTTTTATACAATTCTTCAGAAGACTCTTGATAGGTACTAGAAGGGGTCTCAAAAATGGTAGATTCAATAACACACTTTTGGATATCTAGTTCGACTAACTTTTTCTTAGATGATGTGCGCACAACTAATGGTTTCAATTTGTTTTTCGATTTTTCTTGTTGTGAACTACTTCCCTTATCCTTTTTAACAAATCTCCCTCTACTATGATTCATGCACCTATATGATTTATAACAGGGTAAACTAAGGGTAATTATCCAAACGAGGTCGACTGTCGCGTAGACTTTTGCATTAGTTCACTGGTCTAATAGGCCTTTAACACCATTCCTCGGCAACGGCGCCAAAATGATTGGATTAAATTGTGGACTGGTATTGAAGATAAACTATCCTTGTAATTCTATCCAATTGATAAATGTATTTGGATCAATCCTCGAGAATTTCGTAGTGGTTTACTTAGTTTATTCTTGAGTGACAATCTGGGAATCGTAAATTAGTGAAAGTTGTTGCGGCAGTTTACCTAAGGGCTGAAAATAATGAACTAAGTAGGGATGAATGCAGCTATTACACTCAATAAACCTTTAACCTGAAATCTAGTTTAATTCTGTTGTTTTTGTTTCCTGATATGAATTGTGACAAGAAGTGTGGTAGGAACTGTGACAGGAACTATAGTGACATAAATTATAACATAAAATATAATGACAAAAAATAAAGGACGTTCTCTAAATGATGAAGTGTCGATGGTAAATTCCAGTCTGCACAAATAAGGTTTTCAATCCTTGAGCCACAAATGATCACATTAACAGATAGTGAAACCAGCTTCAAAATCAAATTACACGCAGTTGTAAATAACCAGATTGCGTACAAAAAAGAAACTAACTTCAAATTAAAACCACACGCATACAATTACCACACTGAGACTGAAAATGAGTCACCAAGTGACACAAAGAGTGGACCCTGCCTCCTTGGTCGTTTGATGATGAAATATCAATGCAGCTCTTAACTTAGCTCAATCACACATGCGCATGAGATTTGCAGAATGTTGATTTAAGTGTAGTAGAATAACTTTGTATTAAAATCTATATATCAAGTCTTTGGATCACACACATTTATACTAGATGGATATCGATAAAAGTTATTATGGTTTGTTTGTGGGCTATGGCCAACAAACCAAAGTTTGTAATTGAAAATAGATAATCAGCCTAAAGCCACTAAACAACATTTTGTCTTTATCAAAAACAAAAATATAACAAAAGGCAATTTGAGTAAAACGCCATCAGCAACCGTTCCAACTAAGCAACTTGTTTTTTCATTTCATCTTCCTCGTGCTCATAACAGTTGGAGCTGTGCCCTTAATTATCCCTGTCAATTAACCATGAAATGATTAGTAATGCTTCAAATAATTAGTATTGTGGACAGTTTTAATTCTTTTCACAATTTATTAAATATACCCATTTTCCTTTAACAAAAGGTGACAGGAAGTACGAATAGGGCAACATAAACAAAGGAAAAAGGTAGATAAGGAATGAAATAACAAGGCCTAATTTTTACCCATTATAAACCATGTATCAATAGATAATCGAGGTCCAAGGCTGTTGGAAAGTTGGTCATTAACAAGTTGACATACTTGTATGAGCCTACCTTATCCAAGATATTGTTGAGTGTAACATGAGTTTCACAAGCTTCCCGGTGAATGTGTTATTGAATTGTTATGCTCTATAGGAAATTTAAGTCTTCAACCAGTTGGTTTTTCTTCTTAACCTATTTCAATCTCTTTGAATTCCTTGTTCATGTCCCTCTCTCATACTAACCTCATGACGCCATTGCTATTGACATCTTTGACATACTTTCTAATTGTAAAGATGCTTGACATCTTGGTCTGGTTTGAATTGAACCTTTAATATAAAAAATAAGTCTGGTCTGCATCTGTTAGAGAAGCATCAGAAGGTACAAGCACACCTTAAACATAAAATGTACACATTTAGATTCAATGTGCCACCATTATAATAACATGAAAAATGCTTCTGAAATTAATTCTCACGTTCTAAATCAGTTCACATTACACAAAGACAGATCTTATTCCTCTGTAAAAATGTTGTTTTACAGGAGGAACCAGATACAGTACGTAATGGGAAGTGTGTAGGATTGTTTATATCAATTATTTATATTATTACTTGGTGAAAAATGACACCAAAATGGGGTAAAAGATGACTACGTCAGTCTTCATTCAATCTACATTTATGTCATGCTCAGATTGAATTTTATTTTTTGTTCTTATTGGTTTATTCAGGTCCATGGCCTTCCTATGGATGTCTTGGCTTTTCTGTTTGGATTTCCATTAGAAGATTTTGTTTTCCTAATTTGTCCCCTTATGCACCATTGTGAAAACTAATTGAGCTACATCTTCTAACTTGATAAGTTGGTTTTCCTTAGTCCGTGCTTTTCTTCCATTAGACTAAGTTACCAAATTGCCAAGTTTACCTGCCAATTTCTAGTACGGCTTGTAATCCCTACGGAATTGGTAGGGTTCTCTTTTTTGGTGTTTGAAACATTTCCAAATCATTTTGGCCGAATCTTGATGTTTCCATCATCAACATGGCAATTCCAGCACAATACCAAGGCAATTCATATGCTGGTTCAAGTTTCGATTTTTTTTTTCACTTTTTCGTTTGTTGAAAAGGAAAACCCTAACCCGCAAAACAAATTGTTTTGTTTTTGTTTTTCTCATTTTTTTTTGTTGTGGCTGAGTGTTAAAAGCGTCATTTTTCCACACCAGTTGCAGGAAAGAGTTCATTGGGAGCAGCATGTGGGTAGTAAGACCATGCATGCTGCTGGTTCCTTTGGCGCCGTCATAGCCATGTAGGTTGTTTTCTTTTCCTAGTTTCAATGTAAAATTAAAAAAATGTAAAATTTTAGAACATAAATGATTAAAGGTAGGTTGCAATTTTTTTTTTGTTTCAATTCACAGTTTACAAATAAAAAATACAAAATGTTAAAAGTCTTAATTGAAAACATAAATGATTAAATTTGAATGATCAAATCCCTAGTTTTTTTTAGTGGTACCCCTTTATATTAACTACAAAAAATCATTGCACTGTCTTCTTGTCAGCTGGTAAAGATCATGATGCGAATGCTTTCAATGACCTCTTGTAGCCTTTTGATCTGAGCAGGGTAGAAGGTTTTTAGTGAAATTTACAAAATATGCATAAGTTTCCATGTTATTTCATGCTAGTCCATCTCTCATGAGAGTAATGGCCTACTTCATGTCTTCGTTTTTCCTTGCCTTAGGGATACAAATTGCGTCCTCCACCAAGCCTTCCTTTGGGTCCTTACTCAGGTTTGCTAGAGCCCTTGTTGCCTCAACTTTGAGTTCAAGATCGACGAATCTGTTTATGGCATGTTCTCCCTAGTCAAATTTTCTCAGAGTCCTCACAATATTGTATACAAATCTTTCCACGATCTCAGCATTGTGGATGCGTGCGTGTCTAGGTGCTTCTCACCAATAATTTGTCGAATTGTTGCTTCCCCCATATTTGTCTTTAGCACGAAGATCTTCAATTGGTTTGTGATGTTACGCTGGTTGCAATCACAGTTGCATCCATTTATCACCAAGAATTCCTCCATCATTCTAGTGCAATCCTTTGCTGTTTGTTCTTTGTAGCTCCTCTTGGTTTGCGAGTCCTTGGATGTCCATTCCTTCTATAGCCTGGACTTTAACATAAACATTGAGTTTACAGTGCCAAGCTATTGTGAGTGTGGTAAAACATGGATCTAGACTTGATGTTATGTAACCTTTCTGGTGCTCACCTTAGGTTCTTGTGTTCAAACCATCTGGTTAAAATTCTCTAACGACTAATCCTTCACGATCTCGATGTAATCTTCTGGCCAGATTTATCAACCAAAACATTCTTGATTCTCTAGGAATGTGTATCAGTGCTCATGAACTCGGTCATTCTATCTTAATTTTTCATGCTTAGTTATCTTCCTTTGGCAGTTTGGCTGATGCCAATTGCCATTTGAAGTTAGCAATTGGGAACAACATATACAAAGGCTATACGAAAGTCTCTAGCATTCTGTACCAAAGTGATGGTTGTCAACACTTAGTTCGTTTTTAGATGCATTCCTCCAAGCATTGTTCATCGAATTGTGTTCAGGTCTTGTGACTTCTCAACTGGTTTAACTGTTCCATTCCTTCTGTTCTTTTATTCATGAACTTCGGCTGTTCTGCCCAGTTCAAATATGTACTTAATATCTCTTTTAGACCCCTCCATTCGCCTATGCTACTTGAGATTTTGAGTTGGGCATTTTGATCAATTGCAATGTTGGATAAGTAATTAACAACTTTGTTGGCTTCTCGGTATGTGTGGTTTATGGAACATTCTTCCAATTTGTTAAGGAGTGAGTAAATTTGATTCGTCCACATGCATAGTCTCCAACTTGGCATCTTATTTGCCACTATGGGGCGAACAACATTCATAGAGTCCCCTTTGATATGGATCACTTTGATTCCCTTACTCACACACAGATGTAGGCCTTCATAGAACATTGAAGATTCTGCCTCATTGTTTGTGCCGTTCTGCAGCTTGATAAGATATCCCCCCCTGTTCTGAGATATCTTATAACTGATACTGCTGCCGATTATGATTTTTTGGTTTTGGTGTTTATTTGTTTTTTTTTGGTGTTTCAGTGGTTTTTGAGAATGAATGCCAGGAAATGCAATGAAACATATACAAATGCAAGATGAAGGGAAAACTCGAAGTAAATGCTAAAATGATTCAAATCTGATTTATTATAGTTTTTGCAAATACAATATATTCATATCAGATTTATTATTGAAGGCTTATACAACATTGTCATACCCGGGATAGCCTTGGCATATTAAATTGCAAATCTGAAACTTCACATCAGCAACTAGAAAACCCTCTCACATGGATGCCATGCTTCAAAATCAGGTTTCTCCACCATAATAATGTTTCAGATTGGTAGCCAAAGATCAGCCGCCCAAAATGGAGTTGAATAGAAGCTCAAGACATAGGTGTTTTAGCCTAGGAACAAAACGCGTCCCTTAGAGCCTGTACGGCCTGACAAGTATAGATTGGTATGGCTTGCTTGTTGTACCCAAACCAAATTTTTTGCTTCATTAAGGCATTTTGCTTAAAATGGTCTAAACCTTGTAGAAATGAGGTCAAAACTCAGTTTTTGGGCAAATAAAGTATGGGCTTTTAGTCAGTGTGATGTCAGGAAGATACTGACAAAATTTGAAAATTTTGAAAATTAGGGTTTCCGAAATCTATTTTTAGCTCAAAACCCTAAAAAATAGGAACTTGTCAGAATTGGTTGAAATTAATTTTGATAGGCTTATTTCACATCACGATCACAGTGGTGAAGTCAGTTTCAGTTAAAGGTCAGTTTAAGGCTGGTGGGTAGTTTTCACTTTTTCAGGAGAAAAGTTAGGACCTCCGAGGTCGTCAATCGCAGTTGGCCAGTACCAGGTATCAAAATCTAAGCCTGAAACTCAAAGAAGAACGTTCTACGATGAAAGAAGTTGAAAAATATGCTTTTTGACGGAGGGGATTTTTAGATTGGCAAAAGGTGCTAAAATATTCCAAGTCTGGGAACTTTTTCACTATGTAACGTAGTAGACACTTGCGCAATCAACGTGCAAATCAACTTTACAGTGTCTGTACATGTGAAAATGATGAAGTATAGCCATACACACTCCTCGACAGTCACAACACTTCAACGTGGTCAATCCAAGCAGCAGATATAGTGTTTGTAAAGCATAAAATGGTGAAAATCAGTGAATTCAAAGCAAATCTGTGCCCCTATAGCCCAGGGGCGCCCTTCCATTTGAAGGTCAAGATTGATTGCTTTGGGTGGAGAATACATTCATTGTGTTCGGTTTTCAGTTAGCTTTTTGACTAACTATGGAGCAAGATCATCTGAGTTGCAGAACTCCGACAGATGAAGACAAAAGCAGAGGTTACGAAGAGTGTTTTCCACATGGAGGCAGTCTAGAAATACAGATCTGCGCCCCTGTAGCCCAAGGGCGCTCTTCTTTTTGAAGGCCCAGATCTGGATGCATGTGTTTGCTAATGGTTTCAGTCTTTGTAGAATTAGTCTGGCTTTTTGGTGAGCTATCAAGCGGAAACATTTCCAGAGTAGAACTCCGGTTATCAGTATCAGAAGTGGAAATTGCAGGTGGGATACATGTGATCAAAGATTGCTAGTACATGGTTTGAGCGCCCTTGTAGCTTAGGGGCGCCCTTGAAAATGACTTGTCAGATGGATGAGTTTGCAAAGAGGGTCTTTCTAAGATCTTTTCCAGTTCAGTCCAACCCCATAATGCACCCGTTCACAAGACGATCCGGCATTCTGAGAGACCATGACAGAGACTCTACCGAGCATGTAAAACAAAGAATGGTGAAACATAGCTACACAAAGCTACACATCTGTAGGCTAGGGGCGCCCAGCCTTTAGGCCTGCCAGATGGGGTTATTTGCAATTGTAGTCTTCACAAGACTTGTGTGCAATTACTCCAGCCATTCAACGAGTCCAGTTGATAGCCTCTGGGATTTGGTGAGCACTCGTACGTGCAAGGTCAAGGTGACAATGCTGTAAAGTGGAAGTGGTTGAAGACAGTTCAAAAATGACTTAAGTATAAGGCTAGAATTTTTTTTGAAAAAAGCGATTCTCTTTTAAAGGCCTTAGAAGTAGTTTTTTGGCTTCGTCTTCTCCAAGAACATCTCTTGCAAGTTGACCAATCTGTATAGAGAGACAAACGACACGCGAATCGGAGCATTCCAGCTCCCGGTATCAAGGGTCAAAGTATGGTGTTCGGATGAAAGTGGCACTTTTGTCAGAATGGTGTTTGCATCTTCACAGGCCAAGGGCGCCCATCTTTTTGGGGTTCCTAATTCAATTTGCAGATGCCTCACATACAGTCATTGGATGCAGAGTACTTCCAGTCACGCAATGAATCCATTATTCAGTCAGTAGGACTCATCATTCACCGTCAATAGCAGTTTGAAGCATCAACAGGCAATATGGAGAAATGGCCAAGTCTGGAATCGATGCATCAATTTAATCAGAGGCGCCTAATTTTCTAAGGTGTCAGATGATGATTTTAGCAGTTATTGCTTCCAGCAGACATTTCATCCTTGTTATACAGGCTTTACAGTGGATATCTCAGCAAGGTCGCAGGATGATTCAATCATCCGGAAATCAGAGTTGAATATGGTCAGATGTAATTTCGTAGCTAGCTATAAAATAGGAGATTCTCAAAAAACTCATAACTCTTGCAGAGGGACGCCTAAAAGATCAAAAATTGACTTTTTAGAATCAGTGAAGTGTGTTGAGCACAGCAAGAGGCTATTTTTGGCAAAATGATTAAAAAAATATTTTTGCATGTAGAGCATTGAAAGTGACGAATTTCTTCAAAGATAAATATTGATGCCACTTTTGGTTCTTTGCATGTTTTGAAATTAAAATATTATTTTTAGTCTAAGACTCAAAGATAGTGGCAGTTCAACTGGTGAGAGACCAATCGAATTCCTTCTTCACAATTAGGGTTTCAGCATGCATGCATGAGGGTACAATTTCATCTATTTAACCAAGCATGGCATCTTTTCTCATTCACACAGCTTTGAAAGTTCGAATTTCCTCAAAGAGATTAGCGAATTTTCATCAGAGAATAAAGCTTGAAGGCGATAGGTAAATTCTTTTGCAGGTTCAAGTCCAGATTCAACATCAAATTCAAAGACAGAGTGGCTATTTTGAAAGAAGAAGGCACAAAAACAATTAAAATAATAAAAAACGTCTTTTTCTCTTCTATATTTCTTCCTTCTCGTCTTAAATTCTCTCGCATGTTCGAAGTGTTGGCAAATTTTGGCGAAACAAAGTATTTGGGTTGATTCAGAAAAGCTTCCTCAGCAAAACCCATGTGCCAGAATTTTTCAGGAAAATTTGTTCCAAAACATCTGTTCTTGAAGCTGTAATTTTCTCAATCGAAATTCTTTTGCATGGCTGAGTAAAGGTTAAATTTTTACATTTCTGACGTTCTGGGTTGTCTTAGGATCACTTTCTGGACAAAACCCATATCTCAGATTTTTTCGTAAAAATTCTCATCCGACAAGCTATTTTTAGCCTCAGCAGGTTATTTTTGGCTTTCCAGAAAAGTTGTCAGAATATAGCCGTGTTCACAGTCAACAGACGAGTTTTTCAGAATGCAGTTCACTCAGCTCAAATTCAAGACCAAGTCAGTCATAGCTCATAACTTCATCGGGACAGTTGATACAAATCTACATAAGGTATTGCCGGAAGTAGTTTTGGATCCACTTAAGATCAGGGATTCGGTTATCAAGAACATTCAGCAATCCGGTTTACTCGAGGCCGCTTCCATACCTATTTTAGTGCATTGCGTGGAGTTTGTGATATCTTGCATCAAGCATTTACAATTCCGCTACACGAGAGATACGGTCAATAGATGGACGTGTCATATGCAGTCTCAAACCCCTTGATATCGAGCGAAGTTTGGATATTCCTCAACATCCAGATGGGTTGGTTATTTCCATGAGTCAGAGCGAGCAGGCATTCAATGCTGAATTGGATAAATGTCAGAAGAAGATGACGGAGAGGTGGCTAAAACAAAAGAACAAGTTGCCAAACAACTTGGGTCGTGGCGAGTGCAAGGATGAATATGGTATTTTGATTACATTGCTTAATCGTGTCTCAGGTCATGCAAATGCAAACAAATTTCACCCGTGGATGTATTATATCATTGGTAGAATCATCTCAGGGTGAGAGCATTATGACTGGGCATCCTTCATCAGCGATGCTATTCACGAGCAAATCACCAGTTTCCTAGCTGTGCATCAATTTCACATGTGTTCTTACCTGGTGTACTTGATCGCTTATCAAAATCAATTTAACGGGTTGAACACGGTGGGCATACTCAGTGTACAAAAAGTCTATCGTTATTATGACCAACTTGAGTTCACAAAGGCTGAAAGTCATTTTAAACGTGTGCAGGAGGCTTTCTTGACATACACAGTGAGAAATTTGGATCGGGAGTTGCACATTTGCATCTCAACAGTTGCCAGAACAGCGATGAAGAATTGGTCAGATTGGTACATTCAGTTTCCTACTTGTCGGTGTGTGTTTTGAATACGCCACCATACACAGAATAAAATGCCCAAGGACACTTTATCCTCTCTTGAAAAGTAATTGTAAATACCTAGAAGATAATACAATAACTCCAATGTTTCTTTTGGCCAGGTTATGACATATGGACAAGGTCAGTGGGCGTTGTGATTTGCTGGTAATCACAAGGGGACTTACATAAAATTCATTTCGCGAGTTGAGGACTTAGACAGTTTTATCATTGAAGCTCTTTCGATGGGTGTTTCAGTTTTTCCAAAAAAAGGCAAAAGGATAAGGGTTTAGAAATCTAAACTACGCCTAAGAACTCAAGAGACGGCAGTGACGAGATAAAATAGGGTAACCACACTTTGTTTCGCCTCCCTTTGGACAACTACGCAAAGCGGGTGCAATCTTCAACGGAAGTGATAATAATTTTCATGTTTGAATTGATTAAAACAAACAGAAGTTAAGCATCCACAATTTAATGGCTCAGACTAACTTTGCACATCGAATACAAATCATCCATTTGACAAAAGTATGAGCTAAATCTTATCTACCACTGCTATCAAATCTATCATCCACTTAACAAACATATAAATGAAATGCTAATCTAATTCTACTCTAAGTGTTGAAGGAGAAATATTAAACCTTGCACACTATTTGAAAACAAAAGTGATTTTAAGCAAATCATGCACTAGAGCTTTTATTGACGGAAATAGTCTTGTCACAACAATATTATACTACTCACTTCACAAATTGTAAATGAGAGCAATCAAGTTTATATAGAGTTCATGAATTTGAATAAACGACTCAGATTAAAAATGAGCCAACGACCAAGATTAAAACAAATAAACCCTAATTAGGGTTTCCCAAAATGACTTCAGTAAACAGAGAGTTGATAGGGTGATGTGGCGCTTTGGAGCTATTTTCAAGGAATTACATCCCGATCCTCCCGCATCGCCGTGTGTTCAATGAATCTGGACATGATCAAGGCAACTTCATCCATGGTGACCTGAGGAAGCATTCCGATTCTGAATTCCAGTCCGTCCACACTCTCAGCGCATCTGGCAAAAGTATCCTCCCACTTTGGCTTGGTCTTCTCAAAAGACTCTCGGATGCTTAAGAAGTTCCCCAATTTGGCCCAATCCTGCTTCAGAATAGGTCTTGTGATGGCAAAGATGCCTTCTTGGACCTTCCCTTTCAAAACCTCTAACTGCAGGTCATTCTCTCGTAGAGCCTCTTTATCCAAGATATCGGCAATCATGTTGAGGAGTTTGGCTTGAACTTCTTTGACCTGTTCTTCCAATCTGATACCATCAACCTTCACCCTCTCCAAGACTTCGACTCGTGCCGTCAAGGCCCAATACCAGGTGTGGAAGTCATAGGCTGCTCCTGCTGCAATAACACCTCCGTCTATCAGCTCCTGCTTAGGAACTCCTTTCAGAATCCTAAGGCAAGGGATTATCCTATCTTGCACATCCGGAAGGTTATCCCATACTTTTGCCAAAGCAGCCAGCCTAGAAAGTAGGGTGGTGGCCTGACCATAAACCAGAGTCGACCTCTCCATGAATGCCTCAGCTTCAGTCCCCTTTGCTGCTATCCATTCTCTGGCTTCCCGAACGGTGACCATGTTTTCTTCTATCTCTTTAACGGCCTCCTGTGAAGAGTTCGGAAGTAGAGGAGCTGCCGTGTTGTCTTGATCAAGTGCTGGATATACTTCTTTAGGCGCTCAATTTCTAATTGGCACTCCTTCCTTTTGGCTACCTCCTTTGCCAACCTTGACTTGATAGTGGACACTGAATTGTCCAAGTCTTCAATTTCTTGGCCCTTCGTGGTTGGGCCCAAGTCAATGGTTGTGATGGCATAATCTTGTGGAGCCATGTCCCCCTGTGGCCTGTCCACTGTAGGCATTGCGATCTGCACTGTCCTGTTGCCGGCTCCATCTCTCTGTATGCTCGAGAATTTCTTTGCTGGCTTCTTAATGGCAATCTGCGTAAGTCTGGCCAAGAAGTCAGCAGTGTCATTCTCTTCTTGCTCCTCTACTGGCGCCTGTACTTTCAGCCTCTCTCTTAGCCAATCCAGGATCGTCGGCTGCTCTATGCCTTCATCCTCAGGCTTGTCTTCTCTGTCAGGAACGTCCAAAATTCCCCTAAGGGTTGAAATCATTCCTTCCTGGAAATCCTCATTTTGGGTGTCCACATTTTCATCATCGGACTCCAATATTTTTGTGCCCGTGGAAGATGGTGGCGCATCTTCGTCTGGTTGAGGCTCCATATTGTTTTCCGGAATCAAGGAAGGATCCCTAATGTCAGCCAGTGAAGCGTCTACAATAGCCAGCATCTCCTCAATATTCCTAGATGCGGCCGAGTGGGAAGGCTTTACCTTAGTTTGCTTCTGAACTGGCTCCTTGCCTGCAGCTATCTCCTTCCTTTTCTTGGAAGTGGTGGCCTCTATCATCTCTACGCCGTGGGATGCGTCCGCATTGGAAGAATAGGATTCTGCCTCACTCAACATATCATAAGTTAAGGTTATCCTTTTTCGCCGGAGTTCCTGAATCTGTTGATCAACCCACCACTGTGTATACTTGACGACTGGTCTCATCAAAGTATTCAAATCGGCGTGCTCGGGTTCTGACCATCTGACCACCGGCAAAGGCAAGCTCTCATCAAGGTGCGACTGTACCTGCTGTCCATCTTCCTCCAACTGATTCGGCACTCGGCAAAGTTCTGTTGCTCTGATCAAATTGATAGGCAATCTGGACCACATCTTTCGCCTAACTTCAAACTCGTCTGCAGCATTTGCCCAGAAATCTTCCAGTTCAACCCTGTGCTTGTACCTCCTTCCATCCACCGTCTTGATGTGATGATGCGGGTCGAAGTGGCTCCTAGATGGATAGGTAGCAAAAGGATAATGTTGAATCTTGAGCTTGGCACTATCTGCTGCTTGTGATGATGGGCAAGACTCCAGCATGTTACCTATGAAGAAGGGAAAGGTTACTGCCGCCTTTTGCTTTGTCCGTTGGAGGCCCTGAAATTCTTCTAGCTGCCTTAGTACTTCCAATAGGACCATCTTGTTAGTTGGGAAAATGGGCAAACGATATGGACTCCCAGTGAATCCCTGGATTCTGATGTATGTGTATTGGGGATACTGGATAAACCATGACCCATATTTGCCAATCAGCTTCTTGGCCTCAGGAGTCAGCCGTTGATGCGTCCCTCCCTGGAGTATTCTGGTGATATACATGAGGAAGGCGTCATGAGCTCGCCGGAAGTGCGCCCTTTTCTTTCAATTGCAATTGTGGATAGCAGTCGTATGCCTTCAGCTCATTTGATTCACCGCTGACCGTGCCCTTGCATATCAAGCCTGCATACTTGTAAGTCCTAGCCAACATGTAGATGACATAAGAACTCATATAAAACGTTTTCGTTTTCTCTAAGTTGACAAGCTGCTCGTGGAGGTTGTTGCTAATCATTCGTGACCAGTTAAACATCTTTATGCCCTCTGTGATGTCCTCAATAAAATAGTACATCCATGGCTCAAATGGCGCCCCCAAAGGACTGCCTGCTATTCTGTTTAGCAAGATAATGATGTCTCCGTAGTCTTCCTTGAAGTCCATACGCATCAACTTCTTGGGCATTTTCTTGACCGACGGCCTAGGTTTGTCCAGCCATGACTTGTTGATGTTGGCGGCACAAAGGTCAGGCTGCTCATCATACAATCTCTGGGCGTCTTCCTTAGTCTTGTAGGTAGTCTTAGGATACTTAGGAATGCCGAAGGCTTCTTGTATGGCCACCTCTCCCAGATGCGCCAATATTCTCCCGTTAGGTACCACAATTTGTCTTAACTCAGCATTATAATGCAGCGCACACTCCACCATTAATTCAGCACACTCCAGTGCAGGCGGAAATCTGGCAGCTTGGAAGATACCATTTCTCACCATCCTTCTGGCGGCGGGCGTTGGCAAAGGTCCATTATGCCCATATATTCTCTTCTTAAATTCTTCGAGGTCAATGTGGCCAAGGTTGGTGTCCGAGACGTCTTTCCATTTGGATTTAATTCTAGTCTCTGGCTGCGATCCTTTGCTTGCAAACTTCATCTGTGCTTTCTTGGATGTTTCTCCTTGATCGACTGTCAACCTGCAAGTACAAAATGCTTAACATTAATATAAAAACTTTTAAAATCAAATTACTCCGGGTGTAGTTTGGACAAAATCGCACTTTTCAGCTTATTGAATTGAAATTTCTGTCAAAAAGCAAGCTGAAAGTAATAAATTCGCCTATCTATGAATGAAATTCGTGCCGGAAATGAAGTAGAAGATAGGAATGAGGTGTAAACATATAGCCGATTAACTTCCAAACCTCAAAGATCGTGTTTTGGCTGCAAATGAATTTAAAAATTCAGAAAATCTACCAGAAGAAGTGCGCCAAAGCTGGGAAGTGGGATTTTCAGCCAAGAAATGACTTATTTCTTCCTAAAAATCACGCCTGTCAACAAGAAATTGCTACTTTGATTCTCACAACAACGTTACTTGCACTAAATTTTCCTTCGCAAACGATTCCCAGAAGATTCGAGAAAGATAGCCTCTTCTCAGCCGAAATTGTGAAGAAATGAGTTGCTGAAACTCATTTTATGGCTGAGAAGTGCGATTTTCCTCAAGGAATTGCTTTCTTTTTTCTGATTTTCTTCCAATTTTTTAGAAACGTTTTTCTTCTCAGATCGGCAAGTTTCTAATTTCACTTTCAGTTGTCGAGGCAAGTTTCTAATTTTCATCTCTGTGCCACCTCTGTTTGAGATTTTCGAATTTCTCAAAAAATTGCCTAAGTGTTGGAGAAAATATCAAAAGATATTAAATTAATTGTTTAAAATTAATTTTCCAACGTTCTTTAAATCTTTGAATCATGGCAATTTATCTAAGGCAGAATAATTTAATCTTCCGAATAATCTCCAGACTTCGAACTTTTTAATTAAAATTCCCTAAGTGTCGGGAAATAATTAAAATATTAAAATATTAAATTCCAACCCGTTTAAAACTGATACATGGCTAAATTTGTTTGTCCGTGGCTAAATATTCATTTTTCAATTGTCTGCCTAGCCAAAATGTGCTCAACGATTTGTCTACCAATTTCCAACTCTTCGGGTGGACTTCTGACCTTTCCGGACGTTTTACTTAGCCAAATAATTCATTTTCTCTCTCCTTCTGGGTTGGGCGAACTTGGAGATTTCTCTGCCATTTTGCCATTTTTTATTCATGCCTTAGGAATTTTTCCAAGCTGAGAGGGGCGGACTTCATGGTTTGCCTTGCCTTGCATTCTTCATTTCTTGCCAAAGAATTTCATTTCGTCTTGCCGAGGAGTAATTTTCATGCCGTCCTAACCTCTTCTCTCTCTAGACATTTCTTCATTTTCATGCCTTAGAAAAATTTATCTTCTAAAGTTGGGCAAATTTCTCATAATTCCTTGCCAATGGCGTGTTTTATCTTGTATTTGTCTAGGGTGGACTTCACCCTTCTCTTGCCATGGCGAGTTTTGGTCTTGCCTTGTCCAATGGCCAACGTTACTTGTAATTTCACCATTTAATTCAATTAATAGCGAGTTTTCTATGTAATTTCACCCCTTCGAAACACCTTGGAGCGGACCCCTTCATAATTTTACCCTTCTCCACACTTCTTGGGGCGGACTTCTCATATCTCATGCCATTTTCCATATGGCGGACTTCATAAGTTGTTTGCCATTTTCCTCTAGGCCGGGCGGACTTCACATTTTCCATGCCACTTTCCATATGGCGGACTTCATCATGCCTTAGCCACTTCTTATCTTGCTGGGCGGACTTGGAGACCTTCATGCCATTTGACTTTCTTGGGCGGACTTTGACCTTCTTGTGCCAAGGGCGGACTTGGCTTCTCCTTTGCCATGGGCGGACTTTAGCTTCCTTGTGCCATTCGTCTCTTCCAAACATCTTGGGTGGACTTCATGGTTTTCATGCCAAGGGCGAACTTGGCATCCTTCTTGCCTATGGGCGGACTTTGGTCTCTTTGTGCCATGGCGGACTTTGGGCCTAGCTTGCCAGTGCCTACCTTTGGCATGCCAAAGGTAGGGCGGACTTCCTATACTTCATGCCACTCCTTCCTTGAGGGTGCCATCTTAATACTCAGCCATTTTCAAAAATTTTGCTATTTTACCTCGATTCTTTTGACATCTGGAGGTGTGCTGATTTCTTGCCTGATGGAATCCAAAAATAGAAACTTTCCGAAAATAGAAACTTTCTAAAAATAGAAAAAGCAAAAAGCATCCCTAAAAAATAGGAACTCCAGAATGGCCTAAAAATGCCGAAAATCAAAAAAGCAAAAAGCAAAAAAGCAGAATCTCTAAAAAATAGGAAGTGTCAGAATTGACCGAAAGCAATGGCGTTCCTCGTCTACTGGGTCTTTTGAGCATTTCCATGACGTTTAAGCATTCAAACGGGTTCAAAATCTCACTTTGGTCGGACTGACTCTCAAAAAGTTATTCAAATTTAGGACTCTAAACTGGCGACTCAGAGGGCGACATCAAAACTTGGGGGTCCCCATTTGCAATGGGGCGATGTGTGAAATAGGTCACAACACTACTTACACCTATATCCGTGTCTATGCATACACAGGAAAATCAGCCATGTTACCACGTTATCCTTCGGATAAAATCATATTCATGGAGTTCTTGAGGCAGCTATATGAAGTTCACAAACGTTTGCGCAACAAGCGTAAACCAGTTGCTGAGTTTCCTTTACAGTTTGGGATGTATTGGTGTAAGACGACAGTTGATGCTAAGGTTGCAGGTCAAGAGTTAGAAAATTTCAAACTCAAGTACCTGGTTGATACTCGCACATATGATCCTTGGGGTCATTATGCAGCTCGCCTTGGTAATCTCTCTTATCACAAACCTACGATGGAAGATTACTAGGTGAATTGCGAGGATGATTTCGAGATTCGCAGACGTAGCTATAGCAGGTTCTCTCTTCCACAGATTTCTGTCTTTTTGGTAGAAGATGTGGAAGGATTGTCAGAGGATGAGGGAGATACACTTCCTCAATTTTACAAAGAGCAGGTTGATGGACAACCACTGCCGTTAGTGAACTGGTATGCCAAGGAGTTCACATCAGTGAAGGAGAGATTGAGTAGGGCCATCCAAAATAGTACGCTTTATTTAGAAAGCAGAAGGTTGAGAAAGGCATCCATGCCTAGAGCAGAGCCGCCACCAGAAGGAGATATACTACCCTCCTCATCAAAGCCGAAGCAGAAGAAGAGGAGTAACCTTGCTAGGAAGAATCCAGCGCCTAGTAATTCAAAGGGAAAAGCATCTGTTGCGATTCCACATATAGAGCTTGTTGTAGAAGTTGTGCAGAATTCACCGCAGCCTGAGTTTCAAACGCATTTACCGTCGCCAACACCAGAGCAGCCTCCAGTTCCAATTCACATTGATTTGGACGTGGATTCACCTCCTCGCAGTGACCCTTCTACACATTCACTTTCATCAGATCCTATGAACAGTACAGATCATTCCAGTGGGATTAGTCGGGATTCGTCTTGGCTTGAGAATCAACTGGGAAGAAAAAGGAGATAGCCATCTTATGTACTTGATCATTCCGATTTCGATCAGGCTCATCAAGATGTGCCTGACAAGAGGATCAAGAAACAGGTCCACGTTGAGAGGAATGCGGGAAAGGAGATTATTGTTGAGACTGCTGCGCCTCCTGAAGATAAGAGTCTGGACGAGATGGAAGTACAAGACTTCGAAGTTATCACAGTCAACTTCGGTAAAAGTACTCGTCAGACGGACATTGACCTCCTACAGGTTGCTACAGATAGTGCCAGGGATAGGATGATGAAAGATGGTGAAGATAAATCAGCTCTCAAGGCTGAAATACAACAGCTTCGCCAATATATTTCCAGCCTTGTACATAGGATAGAGGATACTGTCATCACGCTTCCACATATGTTAGAACCACCAGCAGAACAGGGTCAGATTGATCACTTGGTTGCATATGGCAAGCGGTTAGACGAGTGGGAGGAGGAATTCATTACTAGAGGCCGCCTTGTACTTTCAGAGTTTTACCAATTGCGGTATAATGCACGCGAGCTTCGTCTACGACTTCAGGAGGAGGAGCGTGATTTGGCCATCACTAGACCCAGGGATGAGATTTTGATTGCTAACCTGGGAATGCCATTTGACTCAGTCACAGATGCAGAGGACAAAGAAGATGTCTACTTTTGGAGAACACAGTTGATCTTCAAGGCGGAGATAGAAGGAAAGATAGCATCTGAGGTGGTTGAGAGTAGAGTGCATGTTACTAATGCACTCCACTATGTGAGAAACTTTGTGTCTCAATTACCATGCTTGTATCAGCATGTGGGTGGTGACTATGTTGAGCTTACTAATGTTCAATTAGAGCTCCAAGCACTTATTCACAATATTTTCAGTGGTGAGACCATTGGCTGCAAGTTGAATCAGCTTACAGTCATGTCAACATTGTTTGATGAGGCGACCAGGAGTAAGGGTGAGTTCCAGTGTCAGATAACTAGTGGAGAAGACATGTTGCATAGACATGGGATTCTCCGCCAGAGCTTCAGTTCCCCAGAGGGTGATGCAGTAGGCAACTTCGTGGATGGGTTAATTGCCAGAGATCAAGGCCGGTAAACTTCAGTTTAAGGCATCCCACCTTTTCCAAGATAGACATTAGACACAAGAGTTAAACTTGAGGCTTCTTTCCGAGTTAATTGGTTGTTACACATTGCATGCCATGTCTTTCTTGGAAACATCTACAAACACTTGGAGCTTAGATTAGATCTTTCAGTTGACTGATGATAGCATTCCAGTTGACTTGCTTTCAATAAGGACGTGCATGTTGCACCTTGTCCATTTAGATTAGATGTTTCAGTTAACTGTATAGTTTCATTCAATTAGTGTTTAGGAATAAGATCTTGCATGTCTTGCAAGACTGTAGTTGACTCAAGGTGATTTTAGGAATGCCTACAGGTTGAAGTCTATAAATAAGAGCTTCAAGCTCATTTGTAATTTAACTCTTGCTTGATAGCATACATGCTGCGCCTACCTTGCCTGTAGTATTGCTATTATTGTATCTGTTCAAAGAGTGATTGCTGTTAAAATAAATTGCTGCGCCTACCTTGCCTTCATGTTATTGTCATGGTGTTTATTCAATCTTAGTTAAATGGGGTTGCTGGTTTGATCGTTATTGCATGCATGTTTCGTCTATACAATATACTGTCCTAGTTGCTTACCTTGTGTTTTGTTTATCATGAGCCTATTTAGAAGAGCAAATAGTTGTGCCCACCTTGCCTTCATGTTGCAAAACTGTACTTAAAGCTTATTGTTTGATGTGTGTGATAGTAGACTCATTCAGCCAAGCAGATAGTTGCACCTACCTTGCCTTCATGTTGTGAAGTTGTACCAGGTTTACCGTTTATTCGTTTGTTTTAATAAGCTTCTTCTTGGATAAGCAAATAGTTGCGCCTCCCTTGCCTTCATGTTGTGAGCCCGCACTTGAAGTTTATCGTATAATACATTCCTGCTCCATTTCCTCATGCTCTGTTTCTTGAGGAAACTGGACAGATTTAAAGAAGTTAGCTCAGTTGTAGTTAGATGATCTGCAAAACCAGAAAATACTTAGCTGCAACGTTCTAGGTTTTCTTAACATTGTGCCTCTACCAGCTGAGGACAAAAAGATAGGATATTAGTTTACTTTTCCATTCCATGCATTCCAGCACAACGAGGGAGCTTCCCCTCCTAATTTGAAGAGCACTCATTACGTAGTGTGCATAGTTGTCTGTACAAACTCACACTCCGGAGGTGTTAGTTCTTATGCCAACACTACTAATGATGTTTGTACGGCCCAACAAGCATACACTCAGCAATAAAAACCCTTACAGCTGAAACTTATTATTTTAAGTCATCAATCTTCTCAAACCTTGAAAATAACTCTTCAAATGAGCACAATGTGACTTCTGATATAAAGCCACCTAATAACTGCAACCTTTGGGTGATCTTTCACACCTGTGGGAAGCACGAAACTGAGAGAATAAACGTTCTCCAAGATCAGATTGAAGCAAAACCTTGGTTTTCTTCTCCAAATGCCAAAGCAACAAAAGTAATTTCAAGTGTTGAATGAATAATGAATCTATTTGCTTTTTGAAAGCTTTTTATATCACCTCCCAAATGGCATGATTTCCCATGAGCAATTAAATCATTAAATATGATAAAAACATTTGCTTTTGTGGACTTTATAATATATCTCCCACTTGGGTGCTCTAAACAATGACATTATTTGACTTAATATCATTAAATGCATTTATAATAAAGTCAATAAGTCATTTAATATTTTCTTTATAATTAATTAATTATTATTAAAGTATGACTTTAATAATAATTAATACCATAACTCCAACAATAATCATCATTAACCAATTCTGTTTGCACCATAAGGTAGCCCATTGAATCCACTGCTCACCAGGGTGCCTTACTATAAATAGTAAGGTTGGCCCCCAATATCCCACTGACTTACTATAAATAGTAAGTATGCATAAACGGAGTCAGAAACCCATGCAAAAGATCACCTTTGAATATGCCAATGCATCGGAGAAGAAAACATTGCCAACTGCCCTCTGGAGAACCAATTAACTCCCCCACAAGGCCCTCTAATCACCAATATTAGCCTACGAGGACCCGAGGATAGGCTAATCCGTCGAACGTTGACCTAGGCTAAAAAGGGGACATTACAGTTCGCCCTCCCCAAAATTGCTTGACCTCAAGCAAGCTCAACTGAATGCCCTGGCCTGTCACTTGAATGCTGGGATCCCAAATCAATTTGTAGAATGCCCAACCATGTTCAATACCACTGTGGACAATTAACTCGATGCAAAGCAAACTACCAAACAAAAGAATCCCTGAATCCCATAACTTGAATGGAAGTCTGCTGTACACATCACCCACTGACTAGAATGGAAGTCTGCTATATACATCACCCGTTGACTTCCGTGGTGCTACACTGATATAATCTTCACCATGCTAAAAGTGGTGAAGCAACTCACCAGGATCCAATCGCGCTGACGTGCCAACCTTGTCACCACCTGGATCCCAACACAACGGAACCTCACATCCATCGATAATGAGGAGATAAAAGTATCTCAAAGTGTTTGTATCACAACACCTCTCTCCATCCTCTGCAAACCTCCTATGGATGTGATGAGTATCTCTCATAGGTACCAAAAACGGTGTCACAATTAAGGGTCTCTCATCTAGACACTTGGTCAAAAGGCTCTAAATGTCCTCATTAGGCAAACTCCACGTGCTTGTGTCATAGTTTGTTTCCATCTCCCAAGTATGCCCATTAATTGGCACAAATCTTAGAAGTGAAGCAGCTACATACTCCCCCAATGAGTCAACAACATGAGAGGATTGCATCCCATTGAGCATGTCATGAATGCTCATAAACCAATACAAATCTGCCTCACCCATGTTTCCATCCACAAGTATAGTCATGACATTAGTGGCTGCTCCACTAAGTGTGTGATCAACTATTCCACCCAACATTAGGACTTGAGCCTTTAATGGGCTTTCAACTAGAGGCATCTCATAAAACTCGAGATGTAGATTAGGGGCACAAATAGAATTTTCTAAATCATACCTCTTCTCCTGCTCATGCATAACTACACTTTCTTCTCGCTCCCTTATCTCAAGAAACTCATCCTTTGCATGCTCAACTTCTACACATTCTTCCCCTAGAAGAATGAGAGATCTAGGGTGTGACTCACCCTGTTTCTTTGCTTGATCTAGCTGGTTGCAACGTTCCTTGACCTCTTGCAAGCGCTGTTTTGCTTGGGCAGCCAATAACTTTGCCTTGCTAGCTTTTTGTAACCACCCCTCACACAATTCTTGTGTCTTGTTCAGATCTTCCAAGGTCTGATATACAAAATCAGAGTTTTTGTGGCATGATTCCACAACACATAATTCGTCTTTAGCACCCAAATCTTGAGTATCAACATTAGAAGACTCCAAAAAACCACCATCCTCATGTGAAATTCCTGCTATCTCATGATGAGCAAGGAAATATGACTGCTTTTGCAAAAATCAGAATTGTTGTCATACCTTTGTGTCATGCTTTCAACATCTCCAAGTGGCCAATCCATGTTTGCATTCTCTTCCTCTTTATGATCAACCTGAAAACTCAAAGGTGTAATACATGATTCCTTTTGATACAAACTCCCATATGGTGGAAGTGAGCTTGTGAACAAGGTCTCATCTTCTTTAGAACTCCCACATGATGACGGATTTTTTTCTTTCCCGATGATCACTTGTAGGATTTTTTTCTTTCCTTTCTTGTTTTTGTACCTTTGGCTCTTCTTTTGTGATTGATTTTTCTACTTCAAGTTTCTTCACCTTTTTATCCGTTCATTGGTGGTGGGGTGTATCATTTTGAAAACTCATCTTGTTGCCTGTTGCAACATTTTTACCATGACTAAATTTTGCACCTTTCACTAAAGTTTTTTCCTGAAACATCCTCCTAATATACTTTACCATACCAATCTTTCCAGGACTCAAGGTGATAACACAATTCAAATAACTATTAAAAGAGTATTGTGTTTTAAAGTCATCTGGCATGCTTTGGTAGTCCTCCAAGAGTTGATTGGCTTCCTGTTCATAAACTTCCTTGTATTGTTGTTTGTCCTCTATACTGGTAAAATTATGTGCATTAGTGTTCGCTTTCCTTCCCTTTGCAAACATAGGGTCTAATTTTTCTGGATGTTGTATAAAGTCCTGTAAGACCTTTGCCAATTCTGTCATGAGTTCTTGTGTAGACTTCATTTTTTTAAATTTCTGAATAATTCTAATTCACCCAATAGGATGGTAGGAAACCGCTCGGATACCATGTCATGTCCATTGAAAATATTTACCCCAAATGTATCAAAATACAAAAATTAAAATCTCAATATAACCAATTTGTTGTTTAAATATGATTCTAATTATTATTGTATTCATTTTATTAAAATGAAATAACTTATATAATAAATTAATGATGATTTCACACAACACACAAAATATAATAAAATAAATAAAATACAATACAAAATATAATTACCAAACCAAAAGCAAAACAAGCAAACCACAATTTAGTCAAATTATGAATCAACTCTAAGAAGCAATACAATGGTTGCACCAAAAGTCGTGTCCAAGAGACTCGTCAATCATTATAAAGGAGGGACGATGCAAGAAGGGAAAGCATCGAATAAAAAGGAGAAATTACTTAGCAGCATCGAAGGAAATAGAAAAAGGCTCCAGCGGTAGTAGCAGATCATAGGTAAGTTGCATATAATGTTTGGTAAACATATTGCAATCTCCATTTTTTATCAAATCCAAATTGTTCCCTGATTTTCATTAGGAATCTCCAATCGACATGATCATAAGCCTTGCTAATGTCCAATTTTAGCACCATACTTTTCAAATTCTATCTTTTGATGGAGTGTAGTGCCTCATGTGCAATGATGATCTCGTCGGTTATGTTCCTCCTTGGGATGAATCCACTTTGTTCTCGTGAAATTAGGTTCGGTAGAAGGTTCTTGAGGTGTTTTTCCATTACCTTTGGGATGATTTTTTACATTGTGTTGTAGAGTGATATATGCCTGAAATTTGAATATTTGGTGCTATCTTCTTTTTTGGGAATCATGGAAATATTTGTGTTATTCAAATATTTAAATTTTTTTCCCAATTTTCGCAATTCTTTTACCACCTTATGTATATCCGAGCTTAGGAAACTCCAACATGCTTGATAAAAGGAGGTCGATAAACCACTGGGGCCAAGTGCCTTGTCCGAGTGTATTTGGAAGAGAGCAAATTTGACCTCTTCAATTGAGATTGGGGCAATCACCCTCTCATTGTATGTGTTGGATATAATTAGAGGAATCCAATCTAAGAAGCCATAGTGCAATGATTCAGCCTCCTACGCCCCCAAGAATGTTCTGAAAATATCTAACCCCTTCCTACTGTATTGCTTTGTTACTTGTCAATGTCCTTCCCTCATCAATGATGATTTGGGAAATCCTATTTTGGCTTCTTCTAACCTCAGAGTTGTGAAAAAAGAAAGCGTTTAGGTCTCCATCATCCAACCATGTTTCTCGAGATTTTGAGCACCAATAGCATTCTTCTCTTGCCAAAATTTCGTTATATTCTGCCATCAAGATTTTTTCTTGTATTCCTCTTGAGACATTCCGATTGCAATACCTTTTCATTCAAGGCGCCCAGCTCTTGTTCAACCCTCTCTTTCTCTTGGAAAATATTCTTGAATGTTGTTTTGTTCCATATTTTCAGTTTTTCTTTTACTTGTTGGAGTTTTTAATTAAATATGAACATCTGCATTTCATTCAATTTTTGCTATTTTGTCCATCTAGTTTGTAATAGTCCTATAAAATCCTTGCTTTGGAGTCACATCTTTTCAAATTTGAACTGGCTTTTTAGTGGCGGATGATCTTCTTGTATACACAAATCAATCGGGAATGATCACACATTCAGATGGATTTGATGTTAGAGGTGGGGAGATTTGGATGCCGAAGCCAACTTTCAGATAGTAGAAATCTGTCTAGCCTTTTTGCTATGTTGGCGAAGCTCGCTTGTCTATTATTCCAAGTAGACGAACCATTGGAGGGTGCGATGTCAATGAGGTTGTTATGCTTGATGAAGTCGGTGAAGTCTATTTGAGATTGGGATATTCTCTTGATTGCCCCCATCTTCTCTATCGCATTTGTTATTGCATTGAAGTCACCACCAATCACATAATCTTTTGGTTCTATCTTGCTTAGCTCCAGTGATGATTCATTCCATAGGGTTTTTTTGTCCACCGGTTTGGATGGTCCATATACATTGAAAATTCTGAAACTTAACTTGGAAAATAAACTACATACCTTCGTCTGCGAATTGGATTTTGAGTCAATTAGGTTTATGGATACTTTATCTGGTTTCCACATCAAGCCAAGTCCCCCACATGCACCTACGACTTTTGTGAATAGGCTATCCCACCCTTTGCAATGCTTAATGAATAAGTCTGCTTCTAATTTGTTTAGTTTTATTTCTTATGCCATCACTGTTTCAAATCAAATGATCGCTTAGATGGCGCTTGATCATGCGCCTTTTGTTTAGGAGCGTTTAAGTTGCTAACATTCCATGAGTATCTTCATTGCTCTCCAAAGGAGGGGACTACTCCCTTGGATCTCAGCAGATGTGAATTGATTGATGCTTGTTCCACACAAAGAGCTTCTTCCAGCTTTTGTTAATTTGTTTTCCATCCATGCTTAGAAGAAGATAGATGGAGATGACAATTGAAAATTTAAGATGCCGATAGTTGAATCCTTCGCGGATCAACCGTGTCTAATTTGTCCACTGTCTCCTCAAAATCATCTCTATGAAAGGGATGATTGCCTTCGTTATGGGTTGGATGCTTGTTTGCTCTTCATTCATTTTTTTTACATTTTGGACATTTGAATTTGTTTGATCTGAATTGTCTGGCTCTAGTGTGTGACTTGTGTCTTTTGTTTTAGAGATTTCCTTCCCTGTCTCTCAATTGGTATCCATTGTTTCTTACCTGATGGAGGTGGTCTTTGGCAAGTTGACTCAAAATGATCTCTCCTTTTGTGTTGTAGATAGCAAAACTTGTGGACTTCCACAAATAATTGTTGGATCCATACCCTATCCATGATGCACAATTTGATAATATTCGGGATTTCATATATCGAAATTAATCTAAGTCAAGTGTAAATTAGGGTTCCACCATTCCGTAAATCCACCTCTAGGGTCCTTCCAATGCTATCTTTGATTTTGTTAGGTAGTCCTTTGACCAATATTCAAAAGGAAAGTTGTACAATTATATCCACATTGGACCTTTTGGTGCAGATGTTTCCAACAGGTTGAAATTAGGTGTCCACTTCTCTAGAAATAGGTAGTAGTCTCCAAACTTCTATGGCTCCTCTTTTAGGATGCTCTCTCTATCAATCTTAGATTCGAACACGGCTACCAAAAACCCTTTAGGAAAGAAATTTAGTACCAGGGAAAATTTCCAGTGTGCTTGTACCCAATTGCATATTGCTTTCTTGGTCAGTTTTGTACCAAGGAATTTGCCAATTAAGGCTATTTCCATTAGTTGTTTGGTGTCGCCATCAATAATCACAACGA
The DNA here is from genome assembly GCA_007115665.2 of Sequoiadendron giganteum. Lineage (NCBI taxonomy): Eukaryota > Viridiplantae > Streptophyta > Pinopsida > Cupressales > Cupressaceae > Sequoiadendron > Sequoiadendron giganteum. The sequence continues at coordinate 616,282,365 of CM021106.1, forward strand.
GTTTGATGATTTCTTGGGGTGATTGAGGGTAATTATCATGTATAGGATTCCCATATCGTGTATGTCTTTTGGCATTTGCGTTGCCGTTCACTTCCTTCCTATTTTGTTCTTTATTCATGTTGCCCCGCTCTTCCTTCTTTTTCCTATGCTCTTTATTCGCTCTGCTCTGCTCCATTTCCCTTAGTTCTTGTTTTCAATGTTTCATTGTTTCACATTTATATTGTGAAATATAAATTTATAATTTATTTATATTTTTTCTAGTATTATCTTTTAAATTTAAATAATATTGTATAATTTCGTAATTATAAATTTATAATATAATGAATATATTATTTATTAACATAATAATTTAATTTATATTTACTAATATTAAATAAATATAATTGTTTCATAATAAATATTAAATATACAATGTAATAATTTAATTTATATTTATTATTTTAGTATTTTATAGTTTAATTTATATAATAAACGTAAATGTTTAATAATAAATATTACATTAACTATTAATTCTATATTAATAATTTAATATTGTATATTATATTAAAAAATTATATGGGTTTTTACTAGCTCAATAATTTATTAATTAATATTATAAAATATAAATTATATTTATACTAATTTTTAATAATAAATTAAATATTGAATAATAAATTATAAGTGTTAATTTTAATTTTTAAAAAATTGTATAAAAATTTAAATATTTAACATTTATTGTTTAATAATTATTTTTTGAACTTGTTGTAGAGAGACCATAGTTTGCAAACTCGGACTCGGCAGCCCAAAAAATGACTCGGACTCGGGAAAAGACTTGGCAAAAAGAAAAACCGTAGTTTTACAAAAAAACAAGAACAAATTAATGCATTTAGAGAACATAAGAGCTTAATTTGATTATCAAACACTCTTAATCCAAAGATTACACATGTCATATGATCATCAAACACTCAATAATTGAAATTTAATCATTCATAGTCATCAAATACTCATAGTTTCAATGTATAACAACATCATAAGTTTATATATGTTTACATATAATCATGTCAAAAAGAGGAAAACATTAACAACCACATGTAATCTACATCTTCCTCTTTCCCCTCCCAATGGTACTCAATTTTGGAGGCCTAGAACTAGAAGGTGCCCGTGCTATAGTATCCAAACGAGAACTAGGAGATCGAGCAGGGGAAACATGATATTCAAATGTGTCTTCGTTGTCCTCCATGGCATCCAATCTTGTTGCTTCTTCTTTTGCTACTGCTCTCTCTAATTCAGCAAGATCCTCATCAGTAAGGAAGACATCAGCCTCATCATTTTGTTCATCAATAGTCCATTCACCATATGGATCAATGTCATCCAAGTCGATGGACTTGTGTGAAACACCCTCCACCTTTCTAGTTCAAAGGCAAAGGTTGTACTGAACAAAAACTAAATCATTTAGGTGCTGCTAAGTCAACCTGTTTCTTTTCTTTGTGTGAATGTTCTCAAATAAACTCCAATTGCGTTCACACCTAGAAGCACTACATGGCTGCGACAAGACACGTATGGCTAGCTTTTGAAGATTTGGTGTGCTAGCACCATAGTTCTCCCACCATAGATCTACAAAAACATGTTTAAAAAATATAAGTATTAAGAAATAAGAATAAAGTAAAAAATCTATATGTAAGAATCAAGTTTCTAATTTCATTTTTTACTTGGTTGTTGTTTTCCTCTCCTTTCAATTGCTTGTTGGGAGGAAAAGAGTCTCCCCTCTGCACCCTTGTAGACCTTGAATAGATAAAAGAAAAAGTAAATCAAATATAGAAAATTCATAGATAGTCAAGGCTCAACATTGCAAATTCATAAATAAGATATAACAAGTCTCACCTCCAACTCATCAAGCACCTTATCTCTCAGCTCACTATCAGGCACCATCCTATCAATGCAAGTGACAAGGCCTTCCATGACCTCCTCATCCGCCTTAAATGTGTCCGAGAAGTAGAACTTCGGATTCAAGAAGTAGGCAAAGGCATGAATCGGCTGGTGGAGTTGGTTTGTCCATCTCCAATCAATGATGCGCCATATGATTTCATATTTCTTTTTGTTGCCGCCATAGTAATGTGATATGGCCTCTTTGGCCCTATCCATGGCCTCATAGATGAAACCCATTGGCATGCCATCTTCATCCACCATACGAAGAACCCTCACCAAAGGTTCTGTCACCTAAAAAAATGAAAACAAATGTTAAATTATAACAAAATTAACCCCTCAAAAAATAAAAACAGCAAATAGATTATCATGTATAATTTTTTTTTGTGTGATTGCTACTTAACCCCAATCAACTCTCCATTTTTGATGAATGTCTCATCAAAAACTATGGCAACAATCTTCTCCCCTTTAGCTCTATTGGAAAATGAGGATTGCTTCCAAGCATCAGACACAAACATTTGCTTGAGATGACCAATGGCACCAAGAATGCTTTGCAATGTGAGGAAGTGGCTAGCAAATCATGTCACTCCAGGTCGCACAAGTTCCTTGCCATTTGTGAATTTCCTCATCAAAGAAAGCACCCAAGTATGGTTGTAGATAAATTTTGTAACACTTTTTGCATCTTCAACCACTCTTTTGACCCATGAAATCTTCCCAATGTCCTCTAGCAATAGGTCCAAGCAATGTGCAGCACACGAAGACCATGCAATTGTGGGATACCTCTCCATCAGTAACCTACCTGCAGCTACATATGCAGCTGCGTTGTCCTTGATAATTTGGACAACATTATCAACTCCAACCTCCTGGACCACCCCATCTAATAGGTTGCATAAAGTCTCAGCATTTTTAACTTCATGGGAGGCATCTATTGGTTTTAGGAACACCAATCCACCATTTGAGGCCACTAAAAAGTTTAGGAGAGTTCTATTTCGTCCATCTGTCCACCCATCAAATAAAATGTTGCAACCTTTTCTTCGCCAAAATTTCTTTTGCTCATCAACCATAAGCCGTGTATTCTTTACGGCTTCCTCTAGCAATGGCCCACTCAAATCTTTAGCTGATGGGGTCTTAAACCCCTTTCCTGCAACTGTAAGGGCGTTCACTAAACCTTCCCAATATGGGCTGTTTGCAACATTGAAAGGTAGATTATTGTAGTACCAAAATTTTGCAGCAACCATCCTAGCTTCATGATGCTTTTCCTTATTCCAACCGTTACCTTCAAGTGAAGGTTGTGCTCCTGGAACATTACGTGGAATAAAATAACTTGGTCCTGATTAAAGACCCTAGCCAACACTAGCAGTAGAATAGGAACCCTCAGGACTCTCACCAAAAGATGAATGTGGACCACGGACGCTTGGACTTGCAGCACCATGGGGCATAGTTGGTGTAGAATGGGGTCCACTCATCACTTGCTAGGGAATCCTTTATTTTTTTTCTTTCATCTTTTTTTAGCTCATACTCAGCAAGAAGGGCCTTTATCTCTCTAATAATCTCAAGAGTTGTTTTAGTGCATCCCTCCACATTTTGCCCAAGTATTCTTGCAAGGTGGTATTTTAATCTGTTTATTCCTCCTGTCATCCATTTCTGGCATTCAGTACATGTCACTTCACCTTTTTTATTTCCTAGTATTCCATACTTCCATGCAGGGTCTTTTCTCATTCCCTTTGGATTTGAAGATGGCATTGCTATTTCAAGTTCAACATGGAAAAAAAAATCAGCAAGGGTTTGCTAAAAAATCAGCAAATAAATGTGATTCGAAGTTTCATTTATTTGCAAAAAAAAAAAAAAATGCAAAACCAAGCTAGAAATAGTAGGAATTAGGCTATTAAGGATTCCCCTTATTTTTCTTGATTTTTTTGATTTTGAATGCAAGAAAACAAAAAAAAAGAATTGTTAGATCACTTACTTGGCTCTATTTTGATTTTTTTAGCTCGTTCTTTTGGCTTCTTTCAACCTGAAATCAAATTGCAGACCTGAAAATCACAAACATTCAAGTTAAAATGAAAAAAAGAAAGGGGTTTTAACCCATTTTGACTTCCAACTGTGTAGGAGAGTCTTGGGTCGGGACTCCCGAGTCATGGCGAGTCAACTCGGCTGGCCAACGGACTCCTGAGTCCGCCGAGTCTGTGGCGAGTCCAACAGAGTCCGCAAACTATGGTAGATTCTATAATGGCAGCTATTACTAGCTCTATTGGTTGACCCACCTTCAAGAACTGATCCAAATTCACTTTTATGGAGACATGTACAAATGATAAAACAAATTCGAGATGGTGGAACATTTGTTTGGATATACAGTATTTGTAATGTGAAGTACATTAGCTTGTACAATAGGTTGAAAGCCCATTTCTGTGCCATTCCCAATTAGGGAATCAAAGTATGTGTAGGAAAGGATGTTAAAAGTTTACCACCTCATCAAATAGTAGAATATATTAGAGAGCAAGTGGAAGTAGATACAAGAGTTGCTTCTAGCACAAACCTTCCTTTAAGAGAGGAAGGGGATCAAGGGGGTCCCTTGCTTCTTCGTCTCATTGTGCTTTCTTAATCTTGTAGTAGAGAGCCACCCATTTTCGGGTAGAATTGAAGAACTTGTTAATGTGAAGAGAAGCAAGGGGCCTTTAGAGAGAGCATTTTAGAATGACGCTAGAGAGATTGTAGATCAAACCGTTGCAAAATGTCTATATGCAAACGGTTGCCCTTCAATGTTGTTTGACCGCTATATTGGTAGGATATATTGAGAAAGGCAAATGAGGTTCCACAAGGGTATACAGGGCCGGGTTATGAGAAGGTGCATATCACCTTACTAGCAAAGGAGGTAAAAAATATAGACAATGAATTGGCTCCCATTAGAAACTTATGGAAATAAATAGGGGTGTCTATTATTTCTGATGGATGGAAGGATGCCAAAAATCAGCCATTAATCAGATGTAATTGCAGTGTGCCCTAAAAGGACAATGTTTTTGAAAGCCATGGATTGTGGAGGATAGGTGAAGGATGCACAATTTGTTGCTGAAATCCTTATAAAATGTATTTAGGATGTGGGTCCTCAAAATGTTGTTCGAGTAAATAACATACAACGCAAATAATTGTAGAGCTTCGAGTAAATAACATACAATGCAAATAATTGTAGAGCTACAAATATGTTGGTTGAGACGTGGTTTTCACATATATTTTGGACACCTTGTGTTGTCTACTCTCTCAACCTCATGCTACAAAAGTTGGGTAGGAAAATAAATTGGATCAAATAAATCTACGTTGAGACTGAAGAGATCCAAATGCTCATCATAAACCACCACATGTCATAGGCCATTTTTAGATCATTTTCACAGTTGGAGTTGTTGAAGGTAATTGAAACACTTCAGTTTATAAATTTTACATTTCACTTTAGTAATTACCATAGTTACCGAGAGACGCATCTCCCCCTCACGGAGACGTCTTTGGAGATGCCTCCTACTGCCTAGAGACTTTTGCTAGAGTTTCTCGAGTACCCTGCCATTTCTCGTTGCAAAAAATGACGTCTCCCGCAAAAAAAACCTACAAACTTTATAACATTTGAAACTTTAAAAATTAAAGCATAATATATAGTGTTTGTTTGATGCGACTAAGACTCCCGACCACGGTTTAGGCGATAACATTGCTCATTGCTGCTTGCGTTGACGTCTGAGGAAGGCCACGCTAGAGTTCTACCTGCCACTGCTAGGTAAGATGGCCTTAGTGATTTACCCCCAATTCTACTACTAGCAGAGGAACTTGAGTTAGAGAGTGATGAGTATTTGGAGAGCATCATAGCTGAGGACCTTGACATGGATGATCATGATTTGGTGTAGATAGATTTCTGATTTTTGTTTTTTGTTTGTGTATGAGCCTATCAAAATATCAATATTTAGGAATTTCAATATGTAATCGAATATTAAATATCAAATATGCAAATGTCAAATCAAAATGTGAACTATGATTATGAATATGAAGTATGAACTCTTTGACTCTTTGATGCAATGACATTTGTGTATTTAAAGTTAATGTTCATTGTTAAACTTTACTATTGCTCTTGTTTTGAAAGTTCAATGTCATCATATTTTCTATAAATTATTAAATTTTTTATATTTTTAATTTTTATTTATATTAAAAAAAATGGCGTCTCCAAGTACCCTCGTCTCCTATTTTCAAAAAAATCCGTATCGGTACCGGTACTGTTCTCCTGTACCAGTACCAGTACCAGTCTCGCGACAACTATGGTAATTACTAAATTACTAATTTATTTTTCAAATTCGAGTATGTTTTCTTCTTTGTTTTTCAATTTATTTTTTAATTTGAGTAAGTCTTGAGGTGACTTGTGAAGGTGTTGGAGCCACTTTCTAGCATGGTTCTTAGTCAAAATTGGTCCCTATGTAGGCAATTCAGTACTAAGAGGACAACAAATGTAAAATAGATGATCCTAGATGACACTTGGTGGCTTCTTAGTTTCACTGAGCCTATCATGAGTATGATCTGTTTTATAGACATGGATAATCCATGCTTGGGAGAGGTATATGATGGCATTGACTCAATGATTGAGAAGATGAAATCTATCATCATGAAAAAGAGAAAGATCTTGAGGAAACTTTATTCAAAGAGGTGTAGACAATTTGTGTTGAGTGATGGAACAAAATGACCAGCCCACTACATCTTTTTGCATTTGCATTGACTCCAAAATTTTATAGTTATGAAATTCTTGCTATGCCATCAAGTGTGCCACCATACAGAGATGCAAAAGTCAGTGAAGGGTATAGGAAAGTATTTTCTAAACTCTTTCTCGATCTTGGAATGGAAGATTAGTTACAAATGAGTTTGTAACCTCTAGTGGTCAAAGTCTTTCTGCTCTCCGTGACAAGTATATTAAGGATGTTCACGCTTGGTGGTACCTCAATGACAATACATCACCACACCTCCAAATTCTTGTGATCAAACTTTTATCGCAAGTAAGTTTCTTAATTTTTATTGCACTCTCTAAATTTGTATTTTTCATTTTAAAAATAATAGAATTAATAACTTCCAATTTAAAGTTTGATTTACATTTTATAAATGTAGCTCTCTCACTTTGTTTCAATAGGTTACTAGTTCCTCTTCATCTAAGTAAAACTGGAGTACATACTCTTTTATCCACTTAGTGAAATGCAACTGATTGGCAACAAGTAAGGTGAAAGAGCTAGTTTATGTGCATTCCAACTTGCGCCTTCTTACTCATAGACATGATGAGTAGAAGGGGGCTCAAAGTTGTGGGATGTAGATCTAGAGCAAATTGATTTTGATTTTTCAGCTGCCACACAACCTTTACTTTCTATGCAATCGGATATCCAACATGCTTCTAGTGCAATTGGTAGTGAGGTTGCATGTGGTTAGTCTAATCTACCTGCATCATCTGATGTCAACAATGATGTTGATGTTGATCTTCATGATGACCCATATGATGCTTTTTACTAATTGTATTATTCTAATATTGAACCAATGAACAATGAATTCAAAATATCTATCATAACATTCAATTTTGACAAATTCATATTAAATTTGTAATATTTATGGTAGTTTGGTTTAGCATATGCATGATATGTGGTATTTAAAACTTAATTCTTGTTTTTAGGCTGCAAATATGTATATATTTATGTTTTTTATATGATTTTTGTACAGGCGTACTCAAACATACCCAGCAACCCCCCCGCCCGCCTGCCCGCCCGCCCGCCCGCTCCCCCTCACAAAATCAAAATCAAAATCAAAATGTCGTACCAGTGTACCACACCTGTGCCTGTATCCAATTCAGTAACTTAGCCATTATATGAACTTTTTTCACAATCTTTTACCTTTCATCCCTCCAAAATTAACCATTGACACTAGATAATTCAGATTCTTTTTTTGTTTGTAAAAGGAGCTTTTAGAAAAATTCATCATTCAATGAAGAGATGAATTTGTTCTGATTGGATGTGTTTCAGCAAACAGTACATTTTTCCAGACATAGCTTCTATGATAGATGCATCTGCTAACATAAAAGCATTGGCACAAGTAGATGTCACGAAACAAACTTTCTTTTTTACATCCTTCAAATATTAACTAGTTTCATCTTTTCACAATCATGTAGAAACACAAAATTTGGTTTTTCTTTGTTTTGTTCTTGTTCCCATCTGTGATGGTTTTTGGGTGTAAGAGAGTACATGGTTTGAATGATAAATAGTTTCAAATCATTTACTTTATGGTTTATTGATGATTTCTCAATATTGTATATCTTTTTTGCCCATTGCTATCAAGCTGCGTTTCTTATGATGGATGCGAAGTATTTTACAGGGCTGCACTTGAGAAAAAAGAATCAGAGGAGAGAAAGAAATATCAGCCAATTGATTATGATGTTCCAATTTCCAAGTCAGAGGGGAGTTCACTTGGGATCGGTGCTAAAGTGAGTTCTGCAACAACATTGTCATACCTGGTTTTTCTTTTAAGATGGAAAAAAAATATTTATTTCTCATGGTATTCAAAAGAAATTGAAGCAGATTTACATTGTAGATGAACTTTATAATTTTATTTTGAATGTCAAGCAGGTTGGAATTGGGGTTGCTGTAATGACTTTTGCTTTGGTCTTCGCATTTGGTGATTTCATTCCATCTGGAGGGTATGCATGAGATCATTATATAATTGAAAAAATCCTTCAATCTTTTGGGACAAATTCCTTTTTCTTTTTGTCTAAAAAGGTATTCACGTCTTTGTGTGTGGCAGACAAATGGTTAAGGCCCTAGGAAACTAAATTCTTAACATGTTTTGATTGCAACTTTTTGTCATTTTGATTTTTGAAGAAACATTTTTTATATTTACTTCAGAGAACAAATGATTATTCCAGCTGGGAAATATGATCATAATGAAAAAAATTGCTGACATATTCTTTGATTTCTTCAAATTATTTTTGGGTTTAGGATTAAATAATTTCAATTTCATCTTTTAGGTAAGTTGACGTCAACTTAGAGATGCTTGTTTGGACAAGGTTTGGATATTTTATATGGCCAGCAATACAAGAATGGGCCTAAACAGCATGTGGGCTTCCAGAAATTACACTCATCCAAGGGATTTAACTTTTAAATTTGCTGATAACAATAATTTTGTGTATACATATTACACAACATGACCTGAGAACAACACTTTGTTGCTTGGTTTAAATGTGTGAAACATGACAAGGTAAAAATTTCTAATTAGATATTGGGTGGAGATAACTTCCCAACTATCTATCTCACATTTCAATGCATAATTGTTGGAAGATGACACAAGAATTAACTTTTTGGAGTGTCATGGAGGATGACATAAGGAATAGCTTCTTATAATCTTGCAGAGAATGACACATGAAATAGCTTCTTGGCATCTTATGGAAGATGCTTAATTAGGTTCAATAATTAAATCAATCTTTTGCAAATAGTAATGTAAGTGTTTGTTTCTTTTGATATGCTTAAGCAACACTTATATTGTGTCAGAGAGGTAGATATCTCCCCAAGTGATAGAGTTGTCTTATATATTCTAATATTAAGGAACATCATCTATTATAGGCCATATGGACCATCACTTCATCTGACATGTGTTGAAACCAAGAAATTTTGCTTGCAAAGTGGCATCATTTTCTTCTTGTGTGCCAACCCTTCACATTTAGGGCCATTTTTTAAGTGGACCATTTTATAAGTTCTTGCCATGTGTCAAATGCCATTTGACTTGTATAATATTGATCTGTATTAAATTTTATTGGTCAATACTTATTGTTGTTTGAAAGCTGAAACAGCTCTTAGAGCCTCAAAATTAAGTAATAATTTGCATGATAAGTCCAATGTAGACGAATTGGTCTTAATGGTTTTTACGTTATAAGACTGGCAAGGCCAAAAAAGCTACAAAGATAGCCACACAAGAAGCTACAAAGATAACCCACACAAGAAGCTACAAAGATAGCCACATTTTTATCCATGTGGCCACTTAGGCAGCCATGTGGGAGATGAGCTAAAAGAATTGCCTCTAACACTTAGTTGAAGACAATCTTGAACTGTACCACCTTATTACATCCCAATAAGTGAGTAACTGATATGGTTGGCTAAAATAAAGGAAGGAAATGATATAAAATATGTTTGCAAGCATTCCTTATCAATATTCATTCCCATATTCATTGTTGAGGCTATATTAAATGATAATAAATCTGAAATTTCATTCTATGATAGAAGTAATATGCTATGTGCAAAAATTTGGGCTGTCTGTATGCCAATATTTACTAGTCAAAGTCGATGCTCGAGTTATTTTGTCTTGCTGAACATTATTAAGAATAATATTTGGGCCACATATTAAAAGCCATATAGATACATTTTGTGGCCTGGAATCTCTTGGGTTCAATGGGTGATAATTCCAAACGTTTCAGAAGGGCAAATATCCAAACCTTGTTCAAGTCCACAAACAATTCAAACCAGAATATGATTCTAGGACGATTTGTAGCCAGAACCAGCCTGAAAACCTGCCAATTCAGTAACCTATGTTAAATGTTAATTATTTACAATGTTTTATATCTAATTATTTATTTAGTTTTGAAGTGTTAATAATATCTATTAACATTTTTAAATTTATATAAATTTATCTGATAAATGTATATTTTATCACATAAATGCTAAGTTACTGATTCGTTTTCGGATTCGGGTACGGGTACGTGAATCCAGTATGGGATTCGGTCAAATTTTTTTTTGGGGTTGGGTACATTTTGGATACGGTAATACAAAAAACATATAAAAATCAGAAATATATACATATTTGCAGCAGTAATTAAGTTCAGAATACACCACCATATTTATAGTCTAATAAAATAGCAAAAATACATCACCACTTTCACAGTCAAATATTAAAATATTAGTGATACTCGAATGTCATGATATAAAATTATAAATTAAAGTTCAAACATAAAAATGTCAAGTGTTTACAATCAACTATTATTGATCATTGATCAATCTAAATCATATGGGTCATCAAAGAAAGCATCATCGTTAGCATCATTAGATGCTACATTTTGTGTAGAACCACAATGTAAGAACCTTGGTGGTTCTCAACCCCGAAACCCTAACTGTGGATTTTGTTTTTGCAAGTTTTGTGTTTTTTTGTGTTCTTTGATAGATTTTTGCAAATAAACAGAAGGCTGCGATTTTCCTCAAAATTGCTAATAAATTCAAAATAAATTAAAATCCTCTAAATAAGCTTTGAAAATGTTCAGAGAAGGTAGGCGCATCATTTTATTTCACTTCTAGAGCATTTACAGTATAAAAATATGACATGAATTAAATATGAATTTATTTCAAAAACCTGATTTTTTCTTCTTGTTGGCGCCAGAATACAGAGAGAATGGTACGGCTGAATGGAGTAATGAATCTCTGGTCTCTGAAAATCAATGCTGAATCTCTGAAAACCCTAGGCGCACCCAAACTGACTGATAGAAGCTGAGATCTGAAGATGTCCACTGGCAACTGAGAAAGTACGGCTTGCTGGTACAGAAATGTACGGCCCCAGCAGCAGCATTAAATAAAGTACGGATTCAATAAATAAGTGCTAGATCTCTGTGGTGAGAACTCTGTGAAGTCGCCTCAACTGCAAGATGATTATTCTTTGTCAAACCCCGAATGAATCAATCAATAAGCTCGATCTGTAACCTCTGTGTGAAGTCACCAAGAGACGATCTTCAACTGGTATTGCACAGTCTCAGTGTGTCAAATTCTGAAGAGGTATCGTTCTCCAGAATCTATTCGTCTGCTGAAACCCTAGGTTTTGCAAACTCCAATGCTCAGAGCAAATACAAGACAAATTTGAATAACATATCATAATGGTTCGATTTGTCTTTCCTGTGAATATATATCTCTTGAAAAATTCGACCCAATAGCTCTTTTTTAATAATCATTTAATGAAATGATTAAATTCGCCTTTAAGACTTAGGAGAAATTATAAATAATTAAATGACGTCTCATAAATGAATAATAATTATTCATTATGTCAAATATATCACTTTATTATAAAGTATTAAAAATACTTTATAATATACCATTTAATTATTAATATTTAAATATATTAATAAAGTGACTTTAATATAAAGTCAAAATATTAAATATTCAATAATCATTAAATACTCCTTATTTCTCCATCTGACCATCAAACTGAAGAACTGGGTCGACTCTGAGCTAACCAGCTGAACCAGGTGCCCTGCCAAAAATAGCAGCTTTCGCCTGCCCTACTTTCTAAAAATAGAAAGTCTCTGAAAAACCACTCCGAATGATTCTGCGAAGGCCCAACCTGAAACAACTGCAACACTGAAGCTACAAAACACTGAGTAATTGCCTCAGAAGATCCTCTGCACACATCTGTCAGCCTACGAGGATCGAAATAATAGGCTAACCACATAACCAGCTGCGTTGACTAGGATGGGGACATCACACACAAATAGCATTAGTGGCACTCGCACAAGCACTCTCTCATGCTCAGTAGCTGCTTCAAGCTCATACTCATCATCAATATCAAGTGCAACTAAGTGACTTGTGGAAGAATCCAAGTCAAGCTGCTCTGGCTCAATATCCCACCTCCTTGTGTCTCCTTTGCAGGTGCTTTGCTTTTGTGTAAGGAGGCACAAGTTTGAATGCACATACACCAAGTCCTTTGTCTTTTTCGAATGTCGCCTATTGCGTTTTATTGAGTGGATGAAGGAGTATGTGCTCCAATTCCTCTCAGAAGAAGATGTAATGTCCCCTTTTCAGTGATGACCTTGTTATTAACTGTTAGCCTATTTCCGGAAATCTGTAGGCTATTCAGTTAAGCAAATTAGGATTTCCAGTGTTTCCTGCTCAGCTTGGTTTACTGTGGTTTTGTCACATTCTTACTATTTTTAGCAGTGGCTATTTTTAGTAAGTCTATTTTCGGCAGTATCTTCATCAGCAGTGTTGTGAAGTTCATTATCCAGATTTTGGTAATATCTCAGTTTCCAGTTTGATGGTGGTTTGTGCCTCGGACTAAGTTTCATACTTAGTTAAAAATGTGTTTTGGAGTTGTACCCCACACCTAGCTTAATGACTTTAAGTTGTTTTTAAGTTGGGGCCATAAAGTAAAATACATTTAATAGTTTATTAAATGTTTATTCATTATCTCAAGTGGGACGACTTGAAGGATGGAATAAAGAGTTTATTTGATATTTTAAATGAAGCCTTTTTGGAGAGAGTGGCGTCCTTTTTGGAAAATGAAGAGTTTCTTTGGAAGTTCAAATGTTTCATCTTCTCTTAGTGAAAGCTTATATATTGGCGCTTTTCTCTTTGTATCTCATCTTGGAAATTGAATAGTAAGGTTATGTTGCTGGTTTGAATCCAGAACCTGGCTAAGGGGAAGCTTAGCGAACTCAATCCATCCTTCGGGCCTGCAACTATGGCTTCCTAGGTGGATCATCATGGCTGTATTTCACTTTGAAATACAGATGGAGCTTCAATTGTTGGAATCGAACAAGTTGTTGATGTAAAACCTGTTTTTGCAAGTTGTTGATTTGGCCTGGCTGAAGCTGTTTTCTGTTCATAGCTTCAAGTCAGATTTTTGTTTTGTTCTGGGTGTTAGCCCATGCTGTTCTACTGTGGAGGGTGCCCCTTTCTGCAAGTTTGCAGATTTTATCTTTGAGTTTCTGATTTTTGGGAGAAGGTCGATCCTTCTTGGAGGCTGTACCTTCCTTCTTGTTTGCCTTGGGAATCGTGCCAGCTGTTTCTCTTTGTTTTGGGCTCGTTTTCTTAGTGGAGGTTGGATGCCTAGCTCTTAGCTGTTGATTGGCTGTGGTATGAGAGCTTTCCGAGCTGAATTGGAGAAGATACGTCCAATTTGGTGAATTCTATCTTTGCTGATCTGATTTTCTGTATTTCCTGTTTCTGATCAGATTAGTTCGAAATTGTTATAATGCTGTTCTAAGGTTCTTTCTATATCATTTTGGCATTGTAAATGTTAGAGGAAGCGATACTCTAACCATTGGACATTTTGGGAATTCATGGTTGTCACATTGCAACTGTTTATTAATCATTTGTAAGTTGTTTAGTAGTACTAACAACAATTTGTTTGTTTGCTGCAATTTACTTTGTTGTATTCCCCCCACGTAATAAAGTGGTTGTGTGGATTGTATACCCCCCACAGTTTAAGTGGAAGTGAGGTTAATTGGCTGGCTTGCCGCCTTTAAATGTTTGTAATAATCACATCCACGAAATAAGTGGAGTATTCCCACGGCTTGTGGATGCCTGCATTTGCAGAAGAAGTTGTATTTCAGTTTATTATCTAGCACTCCACCATATGTTAGCACCTCGCCTTGCAAAAGGATCTTGCGTGCACATTCTTGGTGTCGAGTTTAGCTCTCTATTTTCAGTTGTTATCAAGTTATTAGATCCTAGGGATCCTCTGACCATATGCCCGACCCTCCTCCTTAAATGGTTTTAGGGCGCATTCTTGGTTAGAGTTGTTTCAGTTGTGTTTTGGTTTAGAGCTAATTCTTAACGAGTGCATGATTTACATTGTTGTGACTGAAAATTGAAGGCAAAAATTAAGGGGTATATTTCAGTGGTATTAGAGCTTGTTTTCCTGCCATCCTGTGTGTTTAGTGCTTCAGTGACAGATGAGTGACAAAGAATTCCGTTGCTACACTAGAGGAAACAGAGTTCAGTTTCAGCTTCCTGAGATTGACACCTTTTCAGAGGTTTTGAGAAACCAAGAAACATCAGTTGACAGTATGGCTGATAAGGGTAAGGGACCAGCCAATGAGACTAATGATGACAGTGATTCTAGAGTTGAAAAGAAGTTTGATGCAATGCTAGACATGATGTCCAGACTACTTGCAAAAATGGATTAGCAAGTAATCACACCCCAGTAAAAGCAAGGATCAGATTCTAGTGGTTCTAATTCAGAACCAAGAGATAGAACAGTTGGGCAACATGTAGCAAATTCAAAGGAATCAACCCCTAGACCTCTCCTTCCTTCACTCCTAGGATGGAAGCTTCTGCCAAGCCTGAAGTCCCCATGGCAGATGAAGTAAGACAAAGTTACATGGAGTATGTCTCTCTTCCCTATGAAATTAGAGAGAATTTAACTTTTGATCAATATATGAATCAGAAGAAAGGAAGAGGCGGGAAAAAGGATTTTCGAGCTTCTATGGGTCCCAAGTTGGACTACCAACAAGCACTTGCCAAAGTCACCTTGGTTCATTATGATGGAAGTGACAAGTGCACAGCTCGTTCATGGGTCCAGAAGTTGGACAATTACCTATCACTCAGGCCTATGTCAGAAGAAGATGCCATCAAATTTGCAACTTTGCATTTGGATGGAGCAACACATGAGTGATGGTACCACGGTTTGGTCACTCTTGGCCATAACCTCATTCATACATATGAAGAATTTACCAACAAGCTGATTGAAAGGTTTGATACGAAGGATCCAAAAATCAAGTTCCGTGAGCTTGCTCAGTTGAAACAGCAGGGTTCCTTGGATGCTTATATTATTGATTTTCAAAGACTTTTCGTGATGGTGCCCAACATCCCTGAGAGAAGGCTTGTTGTTTTGTTCTCTGAAGGTCTTATGGAGCCATTGAAAGGATGGGTTAAAGCATTTGACCCACCAAGTCTTGAGGAAGCAATAAGGAAAGCTAGAAACATGGAATTGGCTGCTCCAAGGCCTAAGTTTCCTTCAAAACCATTTGTTCATAAGAAGGAAAAGAAACAATTCCCTACTCCCTTCAAAAAATTTCCACCTAAAATGGATGAAGAGCTGCGTGAGAAGTTAAGAAAAGAAGGGGTTTGTTATACATGTCGTGAGCCATGGTCTAGAGGGCATAGATGCTATGGTAAAGGTTTTTCACATCACATGGGAGCTTATTCTGATTATGAATCAGAATCTGATTTTTCAGAACAGCAATATGAATGAGTATAGTGATGAGGAAAAAGTTCCTGATGAACTTGAAAAAGGGCAAGGAAGTGGAGATACCTTTGCTCACTAACTAGTATCCAGAAGAATGAATCTTTCAGGGTTCGTGGTATGCTTAGTGGGCAAAGAATGGTTGCTCTCATTGATATTGGAGCAACACATAACTTCATTGACGAAGGGCTAGTGGCACGAAGAGGGCTCAAGATTGAAGAATTTGAAGGATTCAAAGTCATGGTAGCAGATGGATTCACAATTTTTTGCAACCGAAAGATCTCCAACCTATCCATGCAATTGGGAACTTATGAAGTCAAAGACGATTTCTACGTTGTAGGAATTGGAGAAACGGATGTTGTGCTTGGGATTCAGTGGCTGTGATCTCTTGGTGAGATCACTTTAAACTTACAAACAATGGAACTGAAGTTCTAGGTAGAGGGAAAAATGGTGGTTTTAAGAGGATTGTCTAATGGAGGTCCTCGAATTGTGTCTTTCAAAAGAATGGAGAAGTTGATTCGGCATGATCATGTTGAATGGGCAGCTGAATGTTTAATTTTGCCCTCTAGTCTAGTGGAGGACAAAAGACACTACCACCCAGATGTTCAGTCTTTAATCACAAAGAGGAGTAAAGTTTTTGGCAGTATACCTCCTGGCAGACCACTCGAAAGGGGGGTTGAACATATTATTGAGCTTGAAGATGGGGCAAAACCGGTTATTACTACTCCCTACTGGTATCCCAAGAAGTAGAAGGATGAGATTGAAAAAGCCATCAAAGAGCTTTTGGAGATGGGTCATATCCGTCCAAGCAAAAGCCCTTTTGCTTCAGCTGTGGTTCTTGTAAAAAAGAAAGATGGTACCATGCGCATGTGTGTTGATTACCGTGCACTAAATCAAAAAACTATCAAGAACCGATAGCCTATTCCTAGAATTAATGAGCTTCTTGACGAGCTCCATGGTGCAATGTATTTTTCTAAGATTGATCTCAGATCTGGGTATCATCAAATCAGGATGAGAGAGGTTGACATTGAGAAAACTGCTTTCCGATGTCATTTTGGGCATTATGAATTTCTAGTCATGCCGTTTGGTTTGACTAATGCTCCAACAACCTTTCAATCTTGCATGAACATAATTTTTCAGAAGTAGATGAGGAAATTTGTGTTGATTTTCTTCGATGATATTCTCATCTACAACAAGTCTTGGGAGGAGCATCTTGAACACCTAGATGAGGTGCTTAGTATTCTTGAATCAAAATGCCTCTATGCCAAGGAATCAAAGTGTGAATTTGGAATGACATAACTACTCTACCTTGGCCATATAATCAGCTCTAAGGGAGTTAGAGTTGATCCAAATAAAATCAAGGCAGTCCTGGATTGGCCTCCACCTAAGAATTTGACACATCTGAAGGGATTCTTAGGACTCTGTGGTTTCTACCGACGGTTTGTCAAAGGATACTCTCACATGGCTGCTCCTTTGACCGACCTTACTAAGAAGGGGGCATTTGCATGGTCTCAAAATGCTCAAGTAGTTTTTGATAAGTTTAAACAGATAATGAGCTCATGTCCAGTTTTGGCCTTGATAAGTTTTGAAAATTGTCTAAATATTCCTTGTGTCATATGGTGGTTGGTGACAAACATTTGGATGTCTTCGCCCTTAGCATACACCTGTTTGATCCACTCAATTTTGGATCCAATTTTTTGTAGCATTAGATTGAGGGAGTGGATAGCACAAGGTGTCCAAAAAATGTGTGAATACTTCTCCTCAACCAATAACCCAACAACCCTACAATTTTTGGCATTGTCAGTTACGACTTGCACAACATTTTGATGTTCCACTTCTGCAATAGCTTGGTAAAGGATGTTAGCAATAAATGGACCATCTTTCACTTGTCCTTCACAATCCACTGCCCTCAAAAACATTGCCCCTTTAGGGGACACGACAATAACATTGATCAATGGGCGATTTTTTGCATCTTTTGATCCATCAGAATCGATGGTCACCCCTATTTCGATCCATGAATCCCTTATGGGATTCAAAGAGTTTGCTACATGTTTCACCTCTTTCTCTAATAAGGTGCAACACACCTTCTCAAAACCTGGGCCTTTATACCCCTCTGGAGCCTCATTAATAGATTTCACCATTTTTTGCCAATATGGTGAACGAACAACATTGAATGCCAATCCATTGGCATAGACACATCTTGCTATGTCTTGATCAACAATCTCTCTTGCCTCGTTTTGAAATGAAGCTTCCAACGGTCCCTTAGATCTTTTATTTGAAGAGGGCACGGTTTGCTCTTGAGGGATGTCCATAAATGGATGGCTTTCTGTAGGTGGAAAATAAGTAGGTGGTGTAGTGGGTTTCATGGATCGAGATCCTTTCTTCAAAGAATGGCTTGTTTTAAGACTGGTTGCTTTTTGCTCTGCTTTTTCTTGGTCAACAATATATTTCAACACTACATCATTTGGAAAGCCTTTGTCATCACCTTCTAGAGGTCTTGGACAAGGTTTGATGCCTATAACAGGGATCCTACACAAGTGCACTTTCACTCGACTGTATGAGCTCGTATATCGAATTTTGCAATGACTACAAATCCAAACATATACTCCACCACCTGGACATTGTTGAACCATTTCTACATATTTCCAAAGGGGAGAGGTTGGGTTTATTTTGAAACAAGATTGGCCTGAGGAGTTAGAAGTGGATGCCATTGTAATAACTAAGGCACAACAGATTGAAATAACTTTGGTATTGAAATTTGAAACT
Organism: Sequoiadendron giganteum; assembly: GCA_007115665.2. Classification (NCBI taxonomy): domain Eukaryota; kingdom Viridiplantae; phylum Streptophyta; class Pinopsida; order Cupressales; family Cupressaceae; genus Sequoiadendron; species Sequoiadendron giganteum. The sequence continues at coordinate 616,301,019 of CM021106.1, forward strand.
AAAAAACTCAAAAGAATGAGAACAAAACAAAAACTTAAAAACAAAACAAAATAGTTCATTTGTTAAAAAAAATGTAAGAAAAAAATCAAAAAACTTCAAAGAAACCTACCTCTTTTGAACAAATCTTGCTCTACGATCTTCTTGGCAACGAACGGACACTTGCAAGTGCTTAGGAATAGCACAACAATCAACTTTGAACAACCAACGATCAGCTTTCAAGTCTATTCAAGCTTGTGCAAGCAAGATAGAAAGTTCAGCAATGGAGGCAAAAGAACTTGTTTTTCATTCACAAATTGTTAAATGAGAGTGTTTTTACCTATTTGATGTGTTTGGAGGCAAATATTAGGGTTGGAATGAATATTTTATTATTTAGAAGTCAACTTTTAGTCAAAAAAATAATTTAAAATTGCAAAAAAAGATACTTTTTCTGCGGCCTGGGCGTTCATGCCTTTGGATTCGTGTTGGATTCAATTTGGATTCGGTCTAGCCATATCCGGGATGAATCCACAGAGGCTCAATGTACCCTGGGTGTATCCATAGGCGGGAATTCGAATCCTAGCCGAATTTGAACCATTTCAAATCCGAAACATACTGTATCATATTTGGAGGCTTCCAAGGACGAATCGGTAACTTAGCATAAATATAAGCGCTATGTGGTTTTATTATCATATATATGTTTATTTATTTTTATTTTTAGGTTTCAGCTATATTTTTGGGGTTATTTGAAGTTAATATGTATATATTTATGACTTTTACATGTTTTGAATGTACATACCAAAAGTGAACCCAATCCCCCTAAAAAATTGCCACATTAGTGTACTTGAATCCCCATACCTGAACCTGAATCGGTAACCTAGCTTCTGCACCTACAGGTTAGTTTGACTAAATATTCATTAATTATGATCTGTGTAACAGACAGAGAAATGAAAATAAATTAACAGCTACAATAGAGAAATGAAAAGAAATTAATGAATATAAACCAAAAGAACTTGCAAACTGTCCATTCGGAAGCAATCATGCTCTCGACTATAATGGCATAAAGGATTGTTTGAACAACTACACATAGTAACTCAATGGCCACCTATTCAACACTGCTTGACATCACAAGGATATCTCATCATGTTAATGCCAATTTGATGACTATTCGAAGTGTTATTTTTTCCACTTGCTTGTTTTGTGTGATAGGCTGTATGTATCTCGTTTTTTGAAGTAATATAAACTGACTGATCAATTAAAACAAAAATCCTATTAAAGGACTATACTTTAGTAAAATGATGGATTAACTGCTTTCTTTTGACATTTATAATTTTGTTATATGATTTCCATAATATCTATATCGACTTTTAGAATGTTATCATCCTGCTGATACCATCCATTCCCCAGGTTCAATATTGGTTTTGGGCAGATTGTACCTTCCTTATAGCCTTCATGAAGAAAGCTAATTAATTTTTCCCTAGACTTGATGTATAATTTCTAGCCAGAATGTTACTGAAAGAAAGAATATTGGGGAAGGATTGCCTTTCCTGCAACTCTATTGCAACTCTTGTGTTTTTCTTTCAGATGGCAGATATTTAACTTATGTTTCTGAAGAAAGTTTTCTTTAGTGTTTACCAGTTAGGTGGTAAAACTAAAAGTCATTTAGTATTTTAAGTTGAATAGTCATTTGGACCATAATGGTTCTTGACAGTTGCTTTTATTGTGGATGACTTCTTTTCTTTCTTTTAAATAATTCTGCTTTGGCTAGAGTATATGTAATTCTACGATTTTGGGAAAAAATATGCTTTCAATTTTTTTTTTTTAATATCATTTGGTGATGTGGTTGAAGTGGAGAGAAACCAGTAGAGCAGCTGGAGCTTACAGCGGATGAGAAGGCCAATTTTGAGGTAGTAAAGTTTGTTAATTTTTATTTTAGGAAAAATTAGGCTGCAAGATGAATAATGGGCGCTTCTTAGTGATATTCAGTGGACAGTTCTATTAAAAATGGGTATTGATGCTTGTTACTGCTGTAGTTTTTGATTGCTATTATCATAAGTGCTTTAATTGTTTGAAGTCCATTGAACATTCGTTTGAGACTTTGAGCTATGTGACTTTATTTTTAATTAACTTTTATTCTATTCATTATAAAATTTTATAATTGCATTTATACTGATATAATGTTCTAATCTCATAGGCTCAGCTTCAGCGTTTTGAGGAAACCCTTAAATCTTCTCCTGAAGATCTTGAAGCCCTAGAGGTGATTGCAAGCATGCTACCATTTTAATCAGTACTTTAGTATTTAATTTTAGAACACTTTTATTTTTCCTACATGCTTTTGACTTTCAATTCTGTATATAGTACACTATTTTGATTGTTGTCAACACTGTAGTTTTAGTTAAGAAGTGATAGAAAATGAATACTTGAATTATAACTGTTTGGATAGTTCTAGAAGAGGGAGTCTACCTTAGCTACACCCTATTCATCCTTCTATTGCTTGTGCCAGCTTCTTCAATACACACTGAATCAAGAGGTAGAGAAGATCATGGTTTGTAAAATATTTGCTTTCAGACTGGGTCTAATGGTGAAGGTATTGCATTTCCATTTTGGAGGTACAGTTTGAAATCTGGACGGAATCCGGCATGTGTCCTTGTGTTCTGAGCACAGTGAGGCTTAGTTCAAACAGTCTGACTTGGAAAAGACTTGGCAAGCCTAAAATTTGACTTGGACTTGAGACTCAGCAAAAACTCAGCACAGTGAAAAAATGCATAAATTTGTAAAATAAACTTAAACATAAAGCAAAAAATTGAATTTGAAGAACTCATTAGTAGTTTTTCCTTTATTTATCGATCTAAAAAGGAGTACAATGCACATCATAGTGTCATATGATTATAAATTACAAATCAGGAAACTATATTACAAATTTATTTTCTGATTAAAGCTTCTCAGTGGCTGTGCGTGTGCCCTTGAACTGGAATGGTAAAGATTCATGTTGAAGAACAATACCATCCTCAGACATATCATAATCATCCAATGAAACCCCTCCTGATGCTTCTGCCTCTGCCTGCACTGTTACATCTGCTGCCCACTCTGCTGCTTCCTAGATGAGGACTGGCCCTCTTTATTGTGGGTCAGGATTTTCCTTGTCTTTTTTCTCTTGTATAGTCTGACTTAAGGAGTTTATTTTCCTTTTTCTTGACTTTAGTTCTTGTCTGTTATTGATTTTTAGGACTGTAATGACTTCTTGAACTAATCTTGAGGTACATGACTGAAATTTTTTAAGTCATCAGTTTGGTATTTGGGGAAATAGATGACAAAATTACGAGAATCCTACCACAAATTGTGTAGACTGAAAGTTTGGAATAAAATGCATTGGTGGGTATTCTTCTGTGGAATTGGAGATGGTCAACTTGAAGTTGAGAGACCTAGGGAATTAAATAGGAGGAGAGTGTAGACCAAACAGTAAGTTGTTGAAAGACACAAATAATGGTTGTGTGTTCAAACCCTAGCCACAACATTGACAAGGGGAAGGCCATGTAATGTCCCCTTCCTAGACAGTGCAGCTGGTTCAGAGGTTAGCCTATCATTCTGATCCTCGTAGGCTGACAGACATGTATAGAGGATCACTTGAGGCAGTATCCTACGTTCGGGAACCTTACTCCATCAATTGATTTAGGTTTGGGCCTTTGCAGACTCTCACAGAGTGTTTTTCAGATACTTACTATTTTTAGTAAGTCAGGCAGACAGGGGTTACTATTTCTGGCAGGGCACCTTTTTCAGTTGGTCAGCTCAGTTTCGACCCAGTTGGATGATTTGATGAGCAAACAGTGATCATCGGAGGATTTGATAATTATTTAAAAAGATTATTAATTTGACTCACTTTAATGAAATATTAAAATGTTTATAAAAGGGCGAATTATAAAGTATTTAATACTTTATAATAAAGGTGAAATGTTATAATTAAATAAGTATTCATTACTTATTTAAGTGGGACGCCTTTTATTAAATAAAATACCTAAGTCTAAAAGAGGCGAATTTATATTATTTAAATAGATTTTAAATGATATATGAAAAGGGTCAAACTTTTGAGAAGAGGTATATATTTCCTCAAAGACAAATCGAATTCATGCATGATTATTATAATTTGTCTTATTTCTCTCTGAGAGCATTGGGGTTTGTGAAACAAGGGTTTCTGCAGACATTGATTTTGGAGAACGTTCCCTCTTCAAAATATGGCATACTGAGGCTATGAAATATCAGTTGAAGCTTGTTCATCAGCGTAGCTTTATCCAGAAGTCATACAGAGCTTATAGCGAAGTTTTCAATTCAGTTTTGGTTCTTTATTTCACTAGGAAGAAATCGGTTTTTCAGAGACTATCCTCTGACTGGCAACTAGCGCACTTCCCAAGAAAGGTACGGCTGTATTTATTGCTGCTGACAGGCCGTACTTGCTGCTGCAAGGGTGTTTCTTCTCCTGGCATCCCAAACGCCTATCATTTCAGCCTTCCATCTTCATCATCTTGGGCGCACAGGCAAGGAGAGTCTTTTTTCGCATTTATTCGTGAGGAGAGGTCAATATCTAGCTGGGCTGTACTTTGTCTTCATTCTTCCAGGCGGCTGCAAGTAATAATCAGGTTCTTTAAATAATGTCATCTGTTTACTTCTCCTGTCTCCGGAATAATATTGTAGTTGTTCAATAATGATAATAAAATCATCTGCCATTGCTCTGGAAGTCATTTCATGCTTTACTATTTATTTATGAATTTATTTGCATTTATTTCTCAAAATCGCAAATCCTTATTTGCTGCAAAAACCACAAAAAAACATCAAAAAATCAGAAAACAAACAAAAACACAGTAGTTTCAGTCAGTGATTGGGTTGAGAGACACCAAGTTTCTTACAGGCCATCAACCTAGGAGTTATAGGGGGAATGCCCATTAAGGTTTAAGAACCCTACCTATTTCATTAGAGGTTATAAACTTATATTCCTTAATTTTAAGTATGTTCTGTCATTACCAATTAGAAGTAACCCAAGCGATGCTCTTTAATCCTTGATTAAGTTCACTACAGTTAAATTTATTCTTGAACTATCCATGGGAGCTTTGGGTTTTAATATGCAGCCGAATCCTGGAGCTTCTCTTATGCAATTTTTGCTGCACATTTGTAACCAAAAAGGATCCTATATTAGTATTTTGTGATTATAATCCCAAATGACTATTACAATGATTCTAGAACTATCTAGGTGAGCATTGGTTTATAAATATTAACATACAATTAAGGCTATTGCAGGAATGCTATTGAACAAACGCTAAGCTTATATTTTGGATGAAAAAAACTCCTTTTGAAAATCAGGATTCAGTACTTGGAGTAGTGAAACAGTTGAATAAGTTGGTACTGAGAAACATAGCCACAAATTTCAATACTGAAAGCCATCTTTTGAGTATGGAAGCTGTAATTTGCTTTCTATTAAATGTTTTCTCTTATCATCTGCTAACCTTTCTGTTCAAAGAAGAATGTGAAATGTGACATGTCACATTAACAGGTTGTTTTATTTTTGTTGATTTTGTGTGATCTACGTTCTTATTTGATAGGGGGCAGCTGTTGCTCATGCAGAATTGGGAGAATACAAAGAAGCTTCTGTTCTGCTTGAGAAGCTTACTCAAGTTTGTATATCTCACAATTTTCTTGATAATGTTTTCTTGTCCATAACTACTAGATGCATCATAACCTTTTAAATTATTTAAGTGTTTTGTTTTGTTTTTTTATTTGATTACTTTATTTCTTTCCAGAAAAGTCCAGAAAGTCCAGATGCATTTCGTTTGCTTGGTGATGTACGTTATGCACTTGAAGATTATGAAGGGAGTGTTGCTGCTTATCGAAATGCCCTAAAGGTGATTGCTTACTTTTGATGTGCTTAATAGTTTTAGAAGGGCATATTTCCCGTGGTGGCTTATTCCATAAAATTCTAACTTAGCTATCCTGCGAGCATAAGTTTGAAATGTAAACCGTGTTCACAGTTTTGCCTCTTCAGAACTAACTATGCATGTGCACTGAAATTTTGAAGTGATAGGATAACAACAAAGTTACTGAAATGATGAGAAATATTTAGAAACAATGAAATATTTTAGTTTAGCAAAACCACATGTTCTAAAGCTTTAAAAAAGTTCAAGATAGGATTTGATAACTTGGGCCTTGTTGAAGAAAACTATATACATACAAAATAATGGGAATGTATGATTGATGTTATTAGTATTATATGCGCTTTTACTCATTGTACTTAAACTGCTTGGGTGTTTTAACTTTGCTCTCAGGAATCAAGTAGAAGCTCGCTTGAGGTTCTGCGTGGCCTTACAAATGCTTTGTTGGCAGCAAAAAAGCCAAATGAGGTGACCTGTTTTATTGTTTGTTTTTAAAACTCTATAGTGATTTATTAATTTACTTGATTTTATGTATCCAATAAAAGCTCTGCATGTTTCCAAAGTATTTGTTATCTTGTGGCTATACAATGATGTACACATTTGCTGGAGATTTGGTTGTAAAGAATAGTATTTTCAGAGAAATGCATTTATTACCTAAGTTATCAATCTTGGTACTGGTTCGGGTTCGGGTTTGAGGGTTTGGTCAATTTTTTTGGGGGTTGAGTTCATTTTGTGTTCGTCCATACAAAAACATATAAAATTCAGAAATATTAACTTATTGGCAGTAGTAATTAAGTTCAAAATACACCACATAGCATCTTATATTATATAATAAACAAAACCACCATATTAATAGTTAAATATTAGTCAAACTCGGATGTCATGATATATATTAAAATTAAAAAATAATAATGTCAAGTGTCAATAATCAGCTATCATTGATTGAAAATCATATGGGTCTTCAAATATATCATCATCACCATCCAATTAGATGATGCAAGTAGTGGTAAATTAGAAGAACCACAAATAGTGGCATTGGCATTGGCACTAGCACTCCCTTGCTCACTAGTTGGCTCATAGTCATCGTCAACATCAAGTGCAACAAAGTGAGAAGTGGAAGCATCCAAGTCATATGCTCTGGTTCGATATCACTTCCTTGTGTCCCCTTCTTTGTAGCCACTTTGTTTGTGTGTAAGGAGCCACAAGTTTGAATGCACATACACCAAGTCCTTTGCCTTTTTTGAGTGTAGTCGATTGTGCTTTACTATTTGGATGAAAGAGTATGTCCTCCAATTCCTCTCAGATGTAGATGAACTAGCAACCTATCAAGACAAAATTAGAGAGTTGAGTTACAAAATTAAAATATATTTATAAATTTTACAAGATAAAAGTTTTTTCTTATAAAACTTGTGATAAAATTTTGATCGCAAGAGGTTGTAGGTGTATGAATGGTTGGTCACAGAAGTACCACCAACTATGAGCATTGACCATATACTTGTCTCGAAGAGCATCAAGACCATGGTCGTTGGAGCATGCAAAATCCATGAACTCAACCCTCACTGCATCCCGTATGTCATGATCCATGAAGAGTCTGCAAAGTGCTGCCTTATACCCTTGATTGACTTCAACATCTCTATATGGGGCAACTCTTGTTACCATAGAAATGAGCTCAACACTATAATATTTGAGACTCAATGCAAAGGAAAGAAGATGTAGCGGAGTGGTCATTTTGTTCCATTTCTCTTAAATGATTTTGTAAGGTTGTTTGAAGAAGTTTTCTTCAGGATCTTGCTCTTTTGCATTTATGATGACTTTCATCTTCTCAATCATTAAGTCAATGCCATAATATACCTCACCCAAACAAGGCCTATCCATGTCAGTATAATGGATCATGCTCAATATAGGCTTAGTGAAATTCAGATATCAACATGATTCCACCAAATGTCATCTAGGATCTTTTGCTTAACCTTTGCTGCCCTTGTAGTGCTGGATTGCCTCCATATAGACCAATTTGGGGTGATGACCATGTTAGAAAGTGCCTCACGAACCTTCACAAGTTGTCTCACACAATTGTGTTGGAGGCAAAATGGGGTTCAACAACCTGTTTGAAAATCTAAATTAAAAAAATTTAAATTTACAAAAATTTAAATTTAAAATAATACTAAAAAGTAAAATGAAAAATATTTATTGTTTAACTTACCTTCAGCAGCTCCAATTTTGAGAATGTTCTAAATATGCCTTGTGACATATGATGGTTGGTGACAAACATCTGTTCTAATTTTGTATTTTTTTTTGCAAATTATGTGTACACACACACACGAAGATTGCTAATTGTAATATTGAATATTAATTTGACAATTGACATTGAATTATCAATTACTGTCATCACTATCTATCTATCCATATACAATGTACACACACACACGAAGATTGTTAAATTGTAATATTGTATATTAAGTTGACATTTGACATTTGACATTGAATTATCAATTATTGTCATCACTATCAGCTATTTTTTCAATTCTGTATTTTTTTTTGTTACAAATTGTTGTATATATATATAGAAACATCCATAATTTGTAAAAAGAAAAGTAGATAAATGAAAACATAGGTGACAGTGATAAAGATAATTGATACTTCAATGCCAAATATCAAATCAATGCAAAATTACAATCAATAATCTTCATATATATATATATTGAAAACGTAAGTGATAGTAATAAAGATAATTATAATAAAGTCAAATGTCAAAAGTCAATTCAATACAAAATTATAACCAATAATCTTCATATTGCTCTTCATCATATATTTATATACTATAGGCTGAACTCAGCTGTACTGAACCTGGATTTGTTTTTGGCAATATTGGCAAACCTGAACCTCGAACCTGCAACCAAACTGGCAACATAGCATCAAACCCTCTTCCAGTTTTAACTTTATGGGAAGGATACAAGATTCTTTTTATTGGATGACTGGATAAATAATCTTGGAAAGTATAATTATAGTGTTATCTTTGACTGTGCATGAATTTGTAAAATATGAAAAGGTATTGGCAAAGCACTGATTAAATACTCCTAAATAAGCAAGGTCAATAGTTTAATTAGTTGAGGAATCACGCTTGCATTGCAGAAAATGTGTAGGAGAAATCACCTTCCCAAAAATCTTTGGTAACGTTTCCTTAAAGGAAATAAGTACTCAACATATTCTCATTTTTTTATACTTTGCTGGATTCTGAGATAAAATCATCTCACTTATATGATTTATTTTTTTGCCAAGTTATTCCCATCATATTGGGCTAAAATAGTTAACAATTAGAAGAATTTAGTTAGTTAATTTTCTTATTACTAACTTGACGAGATGTCTTCTCTACCTGTATGTTACCAAATTCACACTGCATGGGCATTCTTTTATAAATAGTTGTGAGAGGAAATCATTATTGTTGGCAACTTTATCCCCTCGAGGCACAAGTTCTGAGCATTCTATAATAGTAAGAAATTTAATTGGAGATAAGATTTCCACAGTCCATAATAGTGCACAAGAATGCTTCTGGCTGTAACAGGGTAGAAGTTTTTTTCATTGAATTTTTGAATCACTTAGTGATCCATCATCGGGAAGAAGAGAAGATGAGAAAATAAGAGAAAAAAATTAGTTGATTATGCTAATAGATTTTCTTTTATTTACACCTTTAGTAATTCTTGTTTTGTTTATTTATTTTTTGTTTCAAAATTATTTCAAATTGTTAAGTTGATTATCTTCTCTCTTCTTAAATTCATCTTTCTTTTTCAGGCTGTACAAGAACTTTTATCTGCTAAGGATCGGCTAAGGCTAGAAGTAAATAGACAGGATAGAGGAAATGTACAGGTTGATGAAAGTTCCAATCAGTCAAACAATTTGGATCAAGTCGATCCTGTTCAAGTAAGTTTTTAAGGAAGCTTCCCTTGATTCTTGTAATCAGTTAATAACATCAGGAAATATGTGATGGTTATAGACTTTGCATTCTCCCATTCACATACTAATATTATTTACATGTTAAAGTGACTTTATCAATATATTTGGTTTGTAATAAAATAGTATTCTATTAAATTTGTTGAATTTTTTTTGTAACTATAATATTCAGTCACATTCTTATCACTACTAATAAAGAGTTAAATTTCATTCAGATGGATCCTGGCAAAGATATTTTAGATTGAATCTTGAAACTGAAATTTCAATCTCGACAGATTATCCATTCCAAATATGCTGTTTTGCATGGCATATGAGCAATAATGAAGAAGAGCTGATGAGTGCCATATTTAATACTCATGATAAGGCTGTTATAACAAAGTTTGAATTCCAGTATCTCTTGGAAACTACAAAACATCCTAGATACTGCTGATGCTATCACCAATCTCCTCTGTACCCATTAATTATGCTCATTTTTTGAGGAGGCTTAGGGTTGTGATACCTTGGCCAGTCTAGAGATCTCACTTAGGCTTAGGCTTAGGCTTATGTTCATGCACATGTTCAACCTCAAAGAATGTGCATTTTCCTCCCCTTAACTTCTGTCTTTCATGAAACTAAAAAGATATTTTGAACACTTTGTTTTCTATTTCTAAGATTTTATGCCTTTACTCAAGTTTACTACATAAGCATGAGCTTGATGATCTTACTGGAGCTTTCTTCAGGTTTCTCGAGATAGTAAAATCTTCCTCTAGAACGTCTTCCTCTTAAAATATTTCTCTAGACAAACTTTCTCATTCTACTTGTCTCACCAAAAAAAACAATCTAATCTTTCTTATTGTCAATATTGTTTAATTTGGTTTTCTCCTGCTATTGCATGGTCTATAATTTGTACTTGTCTTATTCCAGTTCAACTCATTCGTCTGGATCATCATGATGTGACATCAGCTTGACATCTGGACTAGATTGTGGCATCAGCTTGACATCTGGACTAGATTGTGGCATCTTGTTCATGAGAAAACCTTCCAACTCTTATGGTTGGATTTGGGGAAACTTTAACCTGCTTTCTTATATATTGCCTCCAAGCTAACAACATTTATTTCTTATTATTCACACAGTGCTTGCTTGTGTGCATGCATTTTTATGTGTGTTTGCATCTATTGATGTTGTTTCCAAGATGAACATCTGTTTTTCTCACCCTGCTCTTTTCCAGATCAATATTTTTTTGTTATGCTATTAAACTTGAATGGCATGTCTACTAAAAACCAAGATACTATATTGCTTTCACCCAATTTTATATAATAACCTGCAACACTCTCCTGTTTTTCCAAAACCATAAAGGTGCATGCCTTCGCTGCAATTCCTCATTAGCATTGGTTTCCCTGTCGCCTCTCTCTCTACCAGTCACTAAACAACACTTGCGATCTCAATGAAATCTTATTCCAATTTAGTAAGATGACAATTTAGACACTCATACCTGTTTCTTCTTAATCTCAAGGCCGCATGATCCTCCTCTTCTGCTGGAGCACTCATACCTTATTGCCTGAATGGGTTGGTGGAGTTGATTGTTCCACCTTTGATCAATGATCTTTCATATGGATTCAAATTTGTTTCTATTTCCTTGTAGTAGTTTTGGATGGCCTCATTGGCCCTGTGCATGTCTTCATAAATGTATCCCATTGGATTTTTCTCCCCATCCACCAAGCACAAACCCTCACCAAAGGCTCCAACATCCACAAACAAATTAAAATTACAATCAAAATAAATACCTTTAGAAAAGTGAAATCAAAAGATTCGATTTTAAATTTAAATTGAAGTTCTGTATATCTTGTTTTGCGAGCACATATTACAAATTTTCAGTGTTCCACGGGGTTTTGGGGACGGGGACGGGGGGACGGTAGGGGACGCGTTTCCGAGATGTGGGGCCTAAGTTTGGGGACGGCAAGGGGGCAGTGGGGGGATGGCGGAGAGGGGGAGGTAGGGTGCTGAAATACATTTAGTACTTGAAAAAAAAGTTATAAAAAGATGTACACGTATAAGAATTATACATCTTGGAGACAACTAGGAGTCCCCTGGACGTCTTGAGGACACCCCAACGTCCTCAAAGTCCTAGCGGTGTCTTGGAGACAGTGACACTGGTGGTGGGATGGTGGTGCTGGTGGTGGCCTGGTGGGGGGATGTCTCCCCCAAGTCCCCAAGTCTCCAAGACGTCCCCCTCTAGGAAACGCGGGGTTTTTTGGGGGGGACGCGTCCCCGTGGAACACTGCAAATTTTCTTTACAATTATCTCTCCATCAACTTTCATTAATTTGATGAATCTAGCCATGCTTGGCTCACAAACATTTGCTTCAAAGATGTTAATAAACTACAAATGCTTTGCAACATGAGGAAGTTAGTTGCAAATCGTATCACACTTGCTTGCACAAGCTCTTTCCTTTTGGTGTGATCTCTCATCAAGTTGAGAATGCATGGGTGATTGTAGATGTACTTTGTGATGTTCCTATCTTTTTCCACTTGTCTTGCCCAATCAATTTTGCTTGTCTTCCAAGAGAAGGTCAAGGCAATGGACAATGCAAGGGGTCCAAAAAATTGACGGATGCCTCACTTGAAGTAGTCTCCTTGCAGCCAAATATGTCGCTGCATTATTGGTTACAACTTACATGACATTTTCAATGCCCGATTCTAATATAAACTCCTTCAATAGAAGACTCAAATTGCCCATTTTCTTTATTAGAGGCATTTGTGAATTTCAAAAACATCATCTCACCATTCGATGTTTCTAGAAAGTCGATAAAGGTGTGATTCCTTCTATTCATTCATTTGAAATTATGGTGTATTGAAACTTGTACCACTACTTCCTTTGTTTTTCTAAAATTGATTTTATATCTCTAAGACTCTAACAACCTTTTAGAGAAACCACTCACTTAAGTGATATGGAGAGGGTGCTTTATATCCTTTCTTGTAACTGTCAACTTTATGAACAATGCTCCCACATGGGCTCTTCACCATGTTGAAAGGAAGGTTGTCATAGAACCAAAATATTAGTACAAGACAAATATGCTTTCTTGTGCATCTCCTTGTTCCACACTATACCTTGAAGTGAAAGTTGTGCCTTAGTTGTGTTTTGAGGAATAAAAAAATTCTATGACTGGGCTTTGCTTGAGCTAGATGAGGTGGATATTGTGTACATGTGGACCATGACTAGAGCCCACAATCTTTGTTATATCCACCTTTGTTTTTCATGTCAAGTTGGGATTAATGGTTATTGCTATGGTTGTGTTTGTCCTCATTCTCTCTAATTGCTTTTGATTTGTCAATGCAAGGCTGCCTACATCTCTCATTCTACCTCATTTGTGGCTTTAGACATGCTTTGATATCATGACAAGTGGTATGTGTGAGGTGTTACTTGAGGCAATTGATGCCTCCACTGATCTAACCAAAGTAGTTGCAAATAACAATTCTCCAGGTCAACTCTAGTATGCAATGCTTTTAAGCGATGTCTCTTCAGTGGGCGGATCGGCTTCCAACTCTTGACACAAATGTCATTGTATTCTAACTTGCTAAGTGCAAACTTGGCATTCATAAAATCAGAAAATAAATTTTGATGTAACATTTTTATTAAAAGTGCTTTGAATCTAAAACGTAAACTCTATAGGCTACATTAGTTAAAAAAAGAAGATTGTTTTTTGCTTAAGACAAAAAAAAATTAACATAAAAATTTAAAATGGTCTGCATTTCAAACATAAATGAATAGCATTAATAATTAAAGCAACATAACATTTTTTATACTATAATTTGATTAACCTTAACTAGTAAAAAATCAACAGTTTTGTTCATAAACAATGATCTAAATTAGCATTAAAACTTAGAAAACTGAATTCAGTTGTTTCAAAACATACTATAAAAACCTAAAATTAACATTTCGGGGAAAGAAATGAGATTCTTCCAATGCTTGGAAAAAAAAAACAGAAAATAAATTTCTAACCAAGAATCTTGAAATTAAAGAGTTTTTCTCTTCAAATTCACTTCAAACTCGTTTGAATTCACTCAAACAAATTTTTAAATGCTGTGTGAAGAAATTACATGGTTGGATTTGCTTAAAAAGACCAAAAATTCAATTTTTTTTAGTGTTTTTTCTGACTAACCAATTTGCTTGCGGGTTTACCATGTATGATGAGTTTGTATGGTAGACTCAAACTTGTCAAAAAAACCTGCGGACTTGAGGTTGAGTAACTCAGCCCTACAAATTAGTCATGAGTCGCCAAGTACTTGGCAAGTTCTTAATCCTTGTCTAGGAGCATTGGAAACTCCAAATTGACATCTTTGGTTGCTTGCCAAGCCTTTGAATTTTCTGGCCTCTCTATTCTAGGGCTCCTTACTTGCACTCACTTTTGGCCTCCTAAGGCCTTGCACACTCTTGTTAATTGCCATCCCACATTGCTATGGCCATATTGAGACTTGCCCTTCACCATTCAAGTATCCTATTTCTCTGTCCCACTTTGCTAGTGCCTTTCCACGCTCAGATCTAAAACCCATCTTCTTTGATCATCTCTAGCTTACCGAGGGTGCCTAGAAGTTTTATTTGAGCTTGTGACTGTCATATACTCCTGGTTTTTACACATCTCTACACTGTAATGGCCTCCCAACCCTCACTTTGACTGCTCCAGATTACAAACAGCTTTTTAACACTCTAAAATACTACAGGACAGCCCTCCGTACATAGGCAAACATTATTTACAAAGTGTGCATCATCCTAAAATATTGAACATAACAAAAACTCTTACATTCAGAATTATCAGGCCAGCAGTCTGCTACTTTCATTTGAATTTTGTGGAATGTGAATGCTTTAGGCAATCATCAAAATTCAAATTGGGAAATGAACATAGGCTGTCCATAAAACATTTATCATTCAAATCAGCATTTCGAACAAAGTTTGCCTCATAGGAACATTACATAGCTTGTATGCTAGCAGTATTGAAAACTTGCATTCTAATGCTATTGCTTACAAACAATTCCTATTGTCCTTTTACTTGTAAACATACTTTTATCATCTTACTTAAAGCATCAAAGTAAAATAGTTGCATTACTGAAAGATCACTTATGGAACAACCATATAGGAAGAATTGTTCTTACTTTGGATACATACTAGACCTGCACTCATCAAACTACAAAAACATTATTTCCTTTTTGCATTTGCATGCTTAGATCAGATTTGATCTACACACTAGTTAGCATTATTTTGTGCATCAAAACAGCTGCAAAAATATCAAAACATTGCAAAGACAGAACAATTTCACTTGCATCCCTTGTACTCTAATGTGCCTCAGGATATGCCCAAACATAACAGAGGAGCTGCGAAAAGAGGGCCTTCTTGCTCTTGATTTTCCTATCCTCATTGAGCAGCTCAACGTGCTTGAAGTTGGCCATTCCCTTGCTGACTCCGAGAATTATCCTGCAGCCTAGGGGCAAATTCCGGTGCATTTGGTCAGTGCCTCCCATTGAGCTCTTGCAGCCTCCTGTTGAGGCACTGCACGAACACTTGCCCACTCATGCTAGAAGACCTTCTTTACACTTACTCTTTCCTAGACTTCAGTTAGAGAATCCTTAGGATATTCAGAGGCCTGACAAACAACACTGACTCATCTTTATTAGGCCTTTCTTGTCATAATCTCTTTATGTAACATCTGGTCAAGTCCCCTGCAACTTACTTTGCTTAGCAACATGGTGTGGTGTAGTCATATAACTGCACCTAGTGAACTCTTCTTCCAACCAGATAGATTTCCTTGTCACCAAGCAAACCCCTTGACTATATAGAGTCTCATTTGAGGTCTCTGTTAGGGACTTATTGTTATGAGATCCTAGAGTCTTGAGTCGAATTGTCTCTTATCAATCTTTATGGTTTGCTTGAGGTCAGCCCCAAGAAGTTGTGTGGTGTGGATTTCCTTCATTAGTCTTTTCACACACACAAGGCTGTATCAATCTTACTGTTGAAACCCTTGGTTAATGCATTATATAACAACATAAAATGTACCTACTGTATAGGATCTTAATTCTCTGTGGTACTGAAAGATGGAAAGAGAAGTGCTCAAATGAGTCCTATGTTGGACAGTTGTGGTTGGGTTCCAATTTTGCTTAACTGTTTGGGGAATAACTTGGTCCAACTGACACACCTCATTGACTTTGCCCATTAAAAAACACAAATTGGCTGTAAATACTTGGCCCGTATCAAGTGCAGAAAAGCACTGACCATTATTAGGATTAAGGGAAAAGTAACTAGTCCTTGAAGGACACTGTATGTTTTTGTTCAAATATTTGTGGTTTCTATTAATTTAATAATCTCATTTCTTATAAAGTTGACATATTTGAACTCAAAACTGGATAGGTGCTTGTAATAATAGGTCTTCCTGGATTTGGTGCAACATTAGGCTTAATTATGATTCTATGCATTTTGCTATGGTTTGTTTTTTTCTTTTCTTCTCGTTTGGTAATTTTGATGGAATGATAACCCCATATGGTATAGTTTGGTAGCAGCATATTCTTATGTTTAGCAATGCAGGTTGATTTGCTACTGGGAAAGGCATACTCGGATTGGGGTCATGTAGGAGATGCTACAGCAGTATATGATTCGTTGATAGCTACCCGACCAAATGATTTTCGAGGATACTTAGCAAAGGTTATAGATCATATCACCCATAAGTTTATTTAGTTGCACATTAAACATTAAAAGAATTTTTCTATGGAAAAAAAGTTCTGCAAATTTCCTTTAAACTAAAAATAGCACTTTCTCTTACTATTGTGTTGTCTTTCATTTCCATTTTTCTGCAAGATATGAGATACTTCATGGGCATAGTACTTTACAATCAATAGCAATCTCTACAAAGAGTTTAAACTAAATGTTTTCTTACACGTGCCAGTAAGTACTGTATCGCATATTCTCTGCCATAGCTGTCCGTGGGATTTGAAATATGTTTATCTCAAATTTCTTGGAACATTGTACTCAAAATATTCTCTGCCATAACTGTCCGTGGGATTTGAAATATGTTATCTCAAATTTCTTGGAACATTGTATTCAAAATAATTCTCAAAAGTTTTTTCGTAGAATGGTATGGCCTAAGTGTACATTGAGAAATTTAGTGAATCATTTTTAGCTTCAAAGAATGCTTTCATGGGTCACTTCTGGGAATCTTTTAGACTATACAATAGACTCTTTGACCTAAAATAAAAGCAGAACAATTATGGACCACATTTCATATATTATTACAAGCTAAGTCACAACATTCGAATTCGAATTCGAATTCGGCAACATGAAATTCGGATGAAATTCGGCAAGGAAAAAATTCAAAAAGTATAAAATTCGGATCAAATTCGCCTTATGTAATTTTTTTATTTTTTTTAATAAATATAATTAATATATCCATAAAATAGTTTAAATAGTTTAACATTTATAAATAGATTTGAAATCATTACAAAAAGATGACACATTTATAAAATATAAACCATAAGAAACATGTGAAATCACGTTTGCGAATATGTTCTTTTCGCAAAAAGGTACAATAACAGTCAAGACTTTAGAACTTCAAAAAAGCTCCAAGTCATCAAGAGCACTTGGCTGAGATGCCAAATCATCATCATCTGTATCACTACTCAATTCATCATCTGCAAAGTCAGGCTCATCTACAACTGGCATTGCTATGTCGTCAAGATTTTGTTGTGAGGAAGAGTTCTTTGCTGATTTGTTCATGAACAATTTTAAATTGCTGCGAACATAGACAAGATCTCCCAACTTTCCAGACAACAATTTATTCCTTTTCTTGGAATGGATGTGGTCAAAGCAACTCCAGTTCCTCTCACAAGCTGATGAACTTGCTCCCTGACTCAAAATTCGAACAGCAAACTCTTGTAGCTCAGGAGTTTGTCCTCCATAGTCCAACCACCATCTATATCCAGGTATACGTGCCAAGTCATATTTGGCTGCTGCCATTCCAAACATCCCTTCTCCTTTCTTGTATTCCCGACATTGATCTCTGATTAGTGCTGAAATTGTTGCATTTGATGCATACTTATGAATGGCTTCAAAAAGCCCTCCCATAATTTCAGCATCCCCTTTTCTATTAATAGAAAACAACTTAGGCTCCAAAAAACAAGCTGCTGCATGTAAAGGTGTATGCATCATTTTCCATCTACGATCAACTGTCTCCCATATCTCCATATATTCTGCTTCTACATTATTTAGTGCTTTTTCAATAGATTCCTTACAACGGTCCATGCTTTCATAAAGCATGCCAAGGCAAGGAGTGTCACCATCAACCATACGAAGCACATCAACAATTGGTTCACATACAAGCAAAACTTTTGCTGCACTTTCCCAAAAATTGCTGTTTAGAATTATTTGCTCTATGTTCTTCCCTTTAGGACCTTTTGAAAGCACAGAATTTTCCCACTGATTGGAACAAATAACAGCCCTCAAAGCTGCTTTTTCTTCAACCACTCTTTTCAAAGTGATATAGAATGATGCAAATCTTGTTTCACAAGGCCTCAACAACTCCCTGGATGCATGCTGTCTATAAAGACTCAATGTGAGACGATGATTTCGTATGAAATTTGCAATTGCTCTCCCTCTATGAATAGCTTCATGTAACCATGGGAATTTAGCCAAGTCATGAAGTAACAAATCAAGACAATGAGCTGCACACGGGCTCCAATATATTTTTGGGTACTTCTTTGTAATTAGTTTCCCAGCTCCCACACAATTTGCTGCACTATCAGTTACCACTTGAACCACATTTTCCACCCCTACTTCAAGAATGGCTTCCTCTAATATTTGGAAAATATACTCAAAAGTTTTCTTGTGGTTCATGATGTCAATCACTTTGAAGAACACAACACCATCAGGAGAAGATACCAAAACATTAATCAATGGCCTTTGACATATATCTGACCATCCATCACTCAATATAGTGCAACCTGTTTCATTCCAAGAGGCTTTGACATCAGCTAATTTCTCAGACACTCTATCTTTTGACCTCTGCAAAAGAGTTGTCCTAAAAGCCTCTGAAGTTGGAGGTGTGTACCCTTTGCCAAACTCTGCAACTTTCTGAATTGCATTACGAAAATGTGGATTCCTTGCAACATTGAATGGAATAGCGCTTGAGTAAAACAAATCAGCTAATGCATCATCCACTTGTTGTTTCTCTACTGGTTTCCAAAAGTTGTTCAATGTTCCACTCTCTTTTGATTTACTCACATGTCCAGGTAAGCTGGAAGAGGAAGACATGATAGATGTTGTGTGTTTAGACTGAGACATATCTTCTTGAATTCTCTGTTTTTTTTGTGCATTCTTCATCTTTGCTACAATTGAAGAGGACTATTCTTTCTCTAAAGCAGCTCTTATTTCTGGGGTAACTTTTGGACATGCTTCAACACTTCCTCCTGAACCCGCTAAAATACCAAGTAAATGGTCCATTGCCCTTGTCAAACCTCCAGTAAAAGGTTTCTGACACCTGTTGCATGTGAGACTTGTACCATTGCGATGAACATATTTCCATGCCTCAGCAGTTGATTTCTAAGGAGCCATAAGTAACAATCTTTATGTTTCAAAGACAAAATACGAATGTTATTTTTGAAAACATAAAATCAAAATATATTAATTTTGTCATTCTACTACAAAATAAAGTTGCTGCATTTTTTTTTGTTTAATTTTAATAAATTGAATATTGAAAGTTGAAACTAAGATAATATTAAATTTACATATATTAAATATTAATTTATTAGTATAAATCTAATACAAATAAAATAATTAAATATTTCATATTTCATATTTTATTAAATATTAAATATATATAAAATAATACAATATTAAAAAAATTAATTTAAATCTAGTGAATAACACAGAATTAAATTTAATATTAATAAAATAATAAAAACTAAAATAAATATTATATCAAATATTAATAAAATAATAAAACCTAATATTAATAAAATAAAAATTAAAAAAACTAATATAAACAAAATAATAAAATATTAATTTAAAATCTATGAAAAAAAAAATAAACCCTAGATTTTTCGTGCCTACCTTTAGTTGCAAAATGCAATTAGTTGTTGGTCGGTAGACAGCAGAAACCGAGCTTGGTTTGCAGAGAGCCGAGAGGCACTTGACACCTCCTCCTCCTGTTCGCGCGTCTCCCCCTCACGCGTATATGCCTCACACGTATACCTGTTCGCGCGTATATCTGTTCGCGTATACCTGTTCACGTATGCTTGTTCGTTTGTTGGCGAAAAAAACGGATTCTCTTGTTCGCGGCTCACATTTATGATAAAATCCCGTTGAAAACCCTAAAATGGCTACGCTTTTTTATTTATTTTTTAATAAATTTACAAATTTACGAATTTCAACGAATTTTTACAAATTTTTTTTTTTTTCCAGAAATTCGACGAATTCCGAATTTCATGCCAAATATTCTTCGAATTCTGTGACTTAGATTACAAGTATTTGTGAAGATGTCAAAGTACCTTATGCCAGCATTTGATGTCCAATAACCATTGAGTTAGAACGACATTTATGGAAATTCTTTGTGCATCTCAATAATCTACTGTCTATAACATAGATTTCTTTCCTGCAAGAAACCATAACTTAATGCAACAGAAGCTGGATTAGGGTTTCTTCTACAATTTGATTAAATTTTAATTTTTTTCTAGATTTACTAATAGCATGATTCTTGACAAGGTAGCAAAACTTTGACTGGTTATGAATTTCATGATTTTAGGTTTTAATTGAGCATGGTAAATTCTTAAATGTTAAAATTCCAACAGCATTGTTAGGCTCCTTATAAAGTTGAAAGCAGTGTTAAATTTTCTTTTCTTATTTTCATTTTTCATTTCATTTTTATTCTGAACTCTTAGAGTGGGATCTACCCTACTTTATAGTCAAACACTAGGATATGATGAGATTGTTCCAAAATAGTGTGTATTATATGGCTGTGATGTCTATTCCATCAAACTTGCATAGGACTTGCACCTGCTGTATTTATTCCAGTTGTACAGTAAGAAATCTTTTGGGGATTTCAACTTGGGGCTTTGCTTTAAAATCACCGTTGATTGACCACTTAAGCTCCTCACAATTGACAATAACGAAGTTTAAAATTGTTAACATGGATCAAATGTTGTTAACCAAATGTAGTAGTCTCCAAAACATCTTTAGCATCTCATAGTGTTCAGAATAACCGTAAATATTTGTTTCTTTTTTGTCATTTTATATTTATATTGAGTTCTGAGGGTGGAATCTATAATATATCATGAGCAAGTTGGCTCCATCATTCGGCACTTAGCAATTGGTTTCTCATGATTTGTTACCCTATGAATTGTTTTGCAGAGATTTTTGGTGTAGTATGTGGGGTGTGACCCATCCGCTTTTATGTAATGTCATCATTTTTAGCACTACACTTTCTAGTGATTGATAGTCTATTCTCGGATGCCCATAGGCTAGTCAGTGGCAAAATTAGGGTTTCCATTTTAGAGGAGGTTTTGAAGGCTTGCATGTGAGATTTTCTGATGCACGTTTGGTGGAGCTTTTTGGGTTTTTAGAGAGCTTCGAGATGTGGTAACATGCATGACGAGATGTTGACTTGCAATTTTGGTTGTTCCTTGACTGCTTTGGAGGTTTGCATGTTGGAGTTTTACAATTCTGATTCTGGATTCCTTTTGGGTTTTCAGAGAGCTACGCAATGGTGTGACATGCAACTGAATCAAATAACTTTTTTGGACTTACTATTTTTAGTAAGTACGACAACTGCTCAGATTGTGGTTAAAATGAGTTTGGAACAACTTACTATTTTTAGCAGTATGCTATTTTTAGTAAGTTCTATTTTTAGCAGTGCTATTTTTAGCAAGGTTTATGCAATTCAATTCTGTGGCTATATCTGGTAGGTTGGTTTGAGCAGTTTGGTCTCCAACACCCTTGGTGCTATTTTTGGCAGTGCTATTTTTAGCAGCAGTGCACCAGTTCAGTGCAAAGGCTATTTTTGGCAGGTGTTCAACAATTTGATACTATGGCTATATCTGGCAGGGCAGTATATTCTGTTTGGTCTCCAACTTTTGAGGTATTTAATTTGGGAAGTTAAATGTTTGAGGAGATAATGTTTTAAGTGAAAATAATTCCTTTGCAATAATGGACGACTTCATAAAGGAAATTATTTAAGTGATTTATAATGTTTATTTTCACTTAACTTATGGGACACCAATATTATCCTTTATTTGCATTTTATAAAGTTTATTGCCTTCATGAAAAAGGGACGCTTTGGAGAAGATATTTGGATAATTATAAAGTATTTTCCTCATATGCTTTTGGACACCTAAGTGAAGGAGGTAATAAAATACAAATTACAGTTTATTGAAGGTAAATGTGGATTTCACCTTGGGCGCTCTAATTGGAGGGAAAAGGAATTCAAATTTGGGAAGAAGTTATAAATATGAGACTTGGCCTTCATTTGGAGTTATCTATTGTTTATCTTAACGAAATGTTGCTGAAATGGTTTCAGACATATTGCTTCGAGGAATGCATACCTCCTAGCTTATTAGTTTCGTACTTGAGAGATAGTACCTAACTGTTGAGACTGCTTCTTCAATCCAGAGGTTGCAGATTGAGCTTCAAGTTGGTTTTTGAGTGATATTTCATATTTTGGAGTTGTTGGTTTGGTGCTTGGTTGAAGCACATTTTTACTTGTTGCTCCACACTCAATTTTTTGTTGATTCTGGGTATTGACCCTATGCTTTAGTCTACCTTGAGCGCCCCTACTTGCAAAGTTTCAGAATTCTTGGTGGGCTCTTGGTTTTTATCTTGCTGGTCGACTTCTTCCAAGTCATACTTTTGCTTGGGAAGTGCCGGAAAGTTTTAGAAAAATAAATAACTCCAGTTTGTTGCAGTCTCTCAATTCTATCTTGGCCGTCCTTCTCTTATGCTTCATTTGCACTTGGTTTGACATCATTCAAAGGTGTTTTTGACGAAATTATGAGCATTTTGGTGATTCTAGGGCTTGCTGGTATGAATTTCTAATTGCTGCAATTTTTATATCAAACCTGATATTTCAGTCCTTTTAACTATATTTCATATGTTGGATAGCTTGTACTTGTTTGGAGTTCATTTCCTAACATTCTGGAGTTCATTGGTTATCTATATCTCATTGTATTTGCAGATTGTTCATCATATTGTAATGCTGAATCAGTAGTACTGATCAGCTTTTTACTTTTTGCACTTTACATTTTGTATCCCCACTTTAGTGGAAGAGACTGGCCTCGTCGTCTATTTACTTTTCAGTATTTACTTTCTTGTACCGCCCGCTGAAAAGCGGAAGGGGTCGGCTAGCCACCCAAACATTTACTTTCAGTACTTTGTAATTCACTCCCACTGAAAAGTGGTTGAGTTGCATTTCTCATATTGCTGATCGGCTGAGCCGTCAATACACTCCCGCTGAATAAGTGGTCGAGTTGCATATTTACTTTTAGCATTGTAATTTCAATTCCAGTCCTCCCACTGAATAAGTGGTTGAGTTCATTGTTATTTCCTCTCATTGTACTTTCCTGCAGTTCTAATTTTACGCTAACGATTCCCTTTCGAGTATGCTCTCACCTTGCCCATACTGGGATCTGGGTTGATCAGAAAGAGAAAGGGTTCCATTCAGTTGGTTTATGGTTTCACTAATGTTAATGGGTGATATTAATGTGTTAAAAAAATTGAAAAAAATTGGCTAGCACATTTCATTTTAGGATTGGCTTCCCTTGTTCCTTAACACTTATCCCCACAAAGACTCATTTAACTAGAGTTTACGCTCACTTATTCACAAGGAATGCATGGGACAAGAAAATTATCTGTGGAAGTGTTGCACTTGTGAGTTCTCTTTGCAAAAGTAAACGGAACTCCATCGTATTCAGTATCTTTGAATGTTTCTGTCTTAGATCTCATTCTATGAAGGTGTTTTAACTGGAAAAGCTAGCATGCCTCAATGGTTAAAGTGCCTCTAAATTGGATTGAGACTTTCTTCATGATTAGTGGCATAGGCATTGTTGTTTGTTAAAATGTAAAGTTTGTTTTGTGGGGCTATAACAGCAATAGTGGTCTCAATTGTTCAGAGGAAGTGGATTTTTAATAACTTTCTAAACATTCCTTAATGTATTTGCCATTTCTAAAGTTATGAGTTGTGGATGAGTACATTTAATGTTCCAGTGGTAATCATGATAAATTTGATTATTAACCAAATTATTTACAGGGAATACTGTTGAAGGAAAATGGTAAAAGTGGTGATGCAGAGCGCATGCTTATTCAAGTGAGTGCACATCCTCTTTCCATAATTCTGTGTTTTGTTAAAAAATTAATTAAAATAGAGTCGTTAGTTCTTATTTATCCTGATTATTGATTTCCTATCTAGTTAAAGCATTTCCTTCTTTGTACTGAATATAAACAAGCATTCATAGTATTTAAATTCTAAAATTGTGTCAGGCAAAATATTTAGCACCTCCAAAAGCAAAGGCTTTTGTAGACCGTTACATCAGCAGATAAGATGCTCTGAAATTCGGATGTAATAATCAATAGAATACTGGCTGTGGAGCTCTCTTGGCAATCTTCTCCTATAAAGAGAACAGTTTGGAAAGGTAATATGAGGACTTCCAGATCAATAATTCTACGATGTTTATTCAATATTCTGATTGCCAGATGAACTTCCCATGTGCACAACCAAGTCAGGTTATAGAAACAATCTTTTTGGATCCAAATATTAAGTCATAGTCACCTGGAATCTCAGATACAGGGATGAGAATTGTCTGTGTCCTGTACCGATGTATCTTTATGACTATTTTAAATGCAACATATCTGTGACCCTGTTAATATTCTCGATTACCCCATTTCAAAATGATGTCCTCGCACTCCTTGTATCCCATCTCTCCTGGTTATGGCCTAGAAGGCCTACCTGCAAACTTCACTCGCTGCGTTGAATCTATACTCAGTATTCATAGCTTTGTCTTGTTTGTATATGGAGCGTAATAGATAAGTTTTATGCGAAATTTGCAAGTCTTCTTTTAAGCTTATACTTGCAAGAACAGTTTTATAGAAAATTGATAAAATCTGTTGATGTTGAAGAGAACTGTGTTATCAATAAAAAGTAAAACAATGTCAAATCACGCATTAATCTCTTGTACCGCCAAAATTTTCAGAATTTTATAAAGTTGAATAAGGAAACAATCGATGCCAGGCAAGATTTTAGCCAAAATGAAAGGATGGTTGGGAAACCATAAATAATTCTATTGAACGTTGGTTTTGTTTTACAAGCATTTTGAGAGAGCGTTCATTCTGTAACCAAATATTTGTTGTACAAGCACGAGATTATGATTTCTGTAGTTTTCTTTAGTTGTGCAAACATAAGCATTTGAACTATATTGTTTGCTTGTATTTTCCACAACTTTACATTGCTTTAATTATCTAGCATCTTGGGAATTATATTGAACCTGTCTTCATTGAAAGTGCAAGACGGGGAAATGGTGCATGGCAATTCTTTATCGTGTATGTCGTTTGTCTGCTGTCTGATTACAACGGGTCTTTATATGTGTAAGTGATGATGGATTCTGGATGCGTTAACTAAATATTTTGGAGATGCCTGTCGGAAAAACAATCATAATATTTCTGTGTTTAATGCGATTCAAGAACTAGTGCACTTGGAAAGTTTAACAGTTCATATCGTGGTTTCCTATGATTACAAATATCATAGATTCATTCTATTATTTTTCCGTGACAACTCTTATAGATTCATTCTATTCTTGTATCAAGTCCCCATAATTTGATCGTCAAAGTTCTCCCAAATATCGAGAGGTACTGGTTGTTGAGACATCATTGGAGCGCATCACCTGGAAAAAGTACAAGTTATCAGTTACAGTCATGACGTAGCTAACAGTCCAAGTTATCATATATAGGCTATGAATAAACTAGGGAGTATACCGGATAGTCTGGTACGTTTGAATGTGAGT
This sequence comes from Sequoiadendron giganteum, assembly GCA_007115665.2. Classification (NCBI taxonomy): domain Eukaryota; kingdom Viridiplantae; phylum Streptophyta; class Pinopsida; order Cupressales; family Cupressaceae; genus Sequoiadendron; species Sequoiadendron giganteum. The sequence continues at coordinate 616,326,853 of CM021106.1, forward strand.
ATACCGGATTTGTACATACAATAATCATAATTGTACATGATAGCCATTCCCCGTAATACAACACCTCCTCAGCAAAGTAATTTTTCATGAAACAAACATTAACATGGAGGCTGTCAAAATACATAAAATATTCTTATCTCGGCAAGATAACATGAACTAACAACAACATTTTTGTATGCATTCACTAAAATATGCAGGTCAGTAAATTCAACTTCTAGATACATACTCTAATAATGCTGGTTATTTAAAAGGTACAAATTTATGAGTTAGATCATCCTATCCTTTCAAGAAACAAAACTTGCGGTTGAAAAGAAATCAATGCAATGTCGAGGGAAAAAGTTGTCATTAATACATAGTAGCTACAAAAGTAGTTGGTGGAAAAGACAATACCACATATTATCATGTTATTATTATATCATTATATATTATTTTATCAGGATTAGGATTGTGTTACAGTGTATTGCATTAGCTTTATAAAAACCTCTTCTCATCGACCACTTAAATATGTATATTATGCTTGACAATAGGATATTATTGATGCTACAAAAGTAATTGGTGGAAAAGACAATAGCACATATTATCATGTTATTATTATATCATTATATATTATTTTATCGGGATCGTGTTACAGTTCATTGCATTGGCTTTATAAAAACCTCTTCTCATCAACCACTTAAATATGTATATTATGACAATATGATATTATTTATGTAATTTAATATTATGTATATTAATTTATAGAAGCAATATAATAACTTCTAAAAAGAAATATTACATCAATTCAAACAAAGGATAAAACATTACATGGATTGAACACAAAAGTCCATATAGAAATCCAATGAACCATAACATACACAATTCATCAAATCTCCCAACTCACCTAGAATACACCAAACCAAACATATCAGTGGATGCCTTGATTTATTAAAAGTACATGTGAATCTAATTGAATTGAGATAGACTCAACTAGTTATAAGTACACCAATTCTCTTGTGAATAAAGATGTACTCAACTATGCATAAGAACAACACATTGTATGTGGATTGTCAAATACTCACTATCGATAATGTAATACTCTAGCTACAAATCAAGACATGCTCAACTATCCTCATATATAAGTCTCCAAGTTTGTGGATTAAGACATTCAATTATCCATAGACACAACATGCTTCTTGTGGATTGAGGCATATTCACCTATCCAAAAGAACAAAAACATAAAATTGTCAAGCCATCCTTTGATGTAGGAGCATCCATGTTCACAAGCAATCCAACATCACCCAAAAAGTATTATCTTTTTTAGTTTAGTTGCTTGGCTTTTGTTAGTATAGTTGGTTAGTTGCTTAGGGCAGAAAGTTCAAAAATAATTTGGATAAATGGATGATAGTTTTCTTGTAGAGGAGTCAAATGGGTTGTCACATATCAAATTTAATGAAATTTGGATGAAAAATAAGCAAGTTATGGTATTGCGGATTTTCAACCTGCTACTAAACATTTGTAGAGATTTGCATGTGAATCAAATAATTGTGAGATTTGGGATTGCTATGAGTTGTAGGATTTCAGGCCATAATTGAACCTTTGTGGAAAATCCTAAATGAACTGGAACTATGTTTCAATTAGATACTTGACGAATTTCGATGGATTTTCTTGCATTGTGAGAAAAGTGACATCATTTGACCATGCAGAGATTCCATGTGCATCTGAACATTTGTGGGAGCTTTGATGCCACCCGACTTTGCAGGAAGTCCATGTGCATTCAAATGTTTGCGGGAATTTTAGTGCAATTTGGCTTTTTGTGGAAGTTTCATGTACATTTGGATGCTTGCAGGAATTTTAACACCATTTGCCTATTGCAGGGAGTTCATATGCTTCATGATGTTTTGTGAGTCTTGTTGCCATTGGCATTTGCAGAGAAACCTAAGTGATCTAAACCTCATGATGACACAAACCAATTTTGATGAATAGTTTCGCCTATGATGTTAGCATGACACCTCATTGATGTCGTTTTGTATGGATTGCAGAAAACAACCATCCATCTAAACTTGAAGCAGAATTTCATGATTGAAGTTGTCAATTATGAATTTTCCACTTGCATTTACACTTGCGGACTTTTAGCTCGCTATTGCACTTGCAGAGTTTAGCCCTTTTATTGTGAACCTCTTAAAATTCATAATACATGTCACAAATACCACATGTAGTTTTCTATGTATCATGAGCTATTGTGTAATATTTGTTCTTCTTTGCACACTAGTAAAAATTTATTGAAATTTAGTACACTTCAACCACAAAATTCAACCAAAGGATTTGTTAGATTCATTTTTATGTGTTAGAGATAATGGTTGCATTTTCTATAAAAATAATTATTTAAATGACAAGTGTTTACAATGTGGTGGGTTACCAAATTTTACATCATGTATTCATGAGGATAATGAGCATGATTTGGAAAAGAATATGGTCGAGAAAAAGATATACAAGGTAGTGTAATACAATATGAAGAGTGGGGTGAAGGTTCCAAGTGAATTGGTTACAAGAGAACTAAGTGTTGTTGATTTATTTTAGTTTTTAAGAAGAAAAAAAATTACAAGGATGCTAGACACAACCACAAATCTTGATGGTTCGATCAAAAGATTAGGATTTGTGAATAATTATTCCTAATTAGAACTATGGTCTTTGTAATTTATTTTATAGAAAACTACATGTTGCAATGATAAGATGAAGTGCAATATTAGTACTATAATTCTATTCAAATTGTTATCTCTCACATCACATATAGATATGCCTCGAGTATATAAGAGAACAAGAATATAGCTAGATAATACTGTTTTTACATGAGCAATGATTGATCTCATTCATCATAGTTGTGCAATATAATTTTAAATAATTCATGAGTTCTTGATGAAAAAAGAGATCATAATAGTTCAACATTATATTTGGTTGGATAAATGTATTAGTCAATTCAAGAATGGCCATATATTTTATTGGTTGAGTAGAATGCATGGAGAGAAGTGTGTGCCTCATATTTCGATTTTTGAAGATCTGTACAAAGAAGGTGAGCATGATGGAGCAAGTGCATATGTGAAGACAACTCTAGTTAAAGAAAAATTGAAGATCTAAGGTGGTGTTATATTTATTGATGCATATTCTATTGTTAGGTGGTGTTGTATTTAGTGATACATATTCTATTGTTAGGTGGTGTAACTATGCATTTTCACAAGGAGTGGCACATGATTTAGATGTATCAAGGTTCTTTTGGTTAGTTGATGAGGAGACAGTGAGAGAGTGAAAGGAATTTTATAGTGAAATATACCATTTCTACATAACCTTGATGTGAGACACAAATGTAAGACAAGTATTCAAAATCTACAATGCAAAAGATAAATTAAGCATACCATCAAGATAAAACCAAATGTACCTTAGGAAAATTCTCTCAAGGGAAAACCTCGACTTGCAAAAGCACTCATATACTCATTGTATTATCTTAAGGACAAGATCACAATACAATTCTAAGTTTCCATGCAAGGCCTTTGAAGCATTAAACACCCCAATTGTATTCCTTTGTTTTAACAATAAAACGAGAACCATGTAGCCACAAATCTAAATAAATACTTCCACTACTCACATATGCAACCTATAAGAGATGTTCAGCCTAACCTTATCATAAATGACAAATTTTCTACTAGTCAATGTCAACAACTACTCATGTGCTTGATTTTACAAAAATAAGTGTGCACAAAACCACTAAGTGGTATTACATGTTGAAATTGTGAAACACACAAAAAGATAGGATCAAACAACAAACAAGAACACCATCATGCATGAGAGCTACAAACAATGATTTTCTATTTCCTCTAAAAGAAAAAACTTACAGAATTGCAAAGTTGCAAAACTAAATAATACAATGAAGGAAAATGCTTATAAGTGAAAACCTTGAATGAGAAAGGGATTAGATCATTGCAAGTGTTGACATCCTATGTGATGAGACATAATGATCTAATAATAGCTCTATCTAATAAATTAAAAAAGTACTACTAAGTTTAGTTTAAGTGTATTAAGTGAAATTAGCCTAATAATTAATTAAAAATTAATTTAGCTAATAAATCATTACTCTAACATCCCCCCTTAAGTGTAACTTAGGGAGTAGCTAGAAAACTCTAAAAGTGAATGCATAAAAAGAAAAGAATACATGAATGAGTTCCGACAACAAAGCCTAATGAGGTACCCATGTACAAACAATCTAATCTCTCTTAACTGGAGAAAAGGAGTAAAATTCACGGGGAAAACATCTCTCTAAAAGAGAGAAAGGCCAATGAAGGACTAAGAAGCCTCCAAAAAATGTCCCAAAAAGAATAGGAACATGAAGAACATCATTGAAGCACAAAGAAGTTGTAGACAATTGTCGAAAGATGATTGCTATAGTGTTGAAATGAAGAATCTCCTCTAAAAGTAGATGATGATCAAGATCAAGAAGAAAAGAATATGCATGAGTTCCCCCAATAAAACTATTTGAACAATGATCATATGGAAAACAAAGGAAAACACATGATATTTGAAGATACAAATGACACATGAATCTGCATGAGTGACCCCAACAACACTACTCGACCATGCAAGATTCAAGTAAAAAATACAAGTACCAATAGTTTGAAGAACATTGATCAAGTGAAAATGGAAGGTCACCTCATTAAAACAAAAATTTAAGAGTGTCTATATGGTAAGTGCTCCATCTCATCAAAATGCATGGGTAACCAATCGTTACATCCACCTAGTACATAGGAAACAAAACTAGATACATAGATCACTCCAAAATGAAACCAAGGAAGAATTAGCAACAACAGTAGAAATCCCCCCATAATGCAAACACGGGAGAGCCATGATATGTCCACTGAAACTATGTCACCAAGAAATGCATGAAGGAGAACCAAAAACATTTGAATGTGCACATGAAAATACCTGCAACTAAAAAATGGTGTGCAAACCAAGACACACATGCATGAGGAAATAATCACTAGGATTTGATGTTGTGGAAGGGACGCTCCCTTGACAAAGATGTGATGAAAACAAGCCATTACAAAACCCCACATGACACTTTCTAACATAGTGCGAGTATAAAAAGGCACAACACAACGTGTGAAACCCCTTAAAAAGATACAGTAGAGTAACAATATATCTCAATGCATCTATAAAAGAGAAAGTTCTTACAAAAGATGTCTACAATTCCCAAATAGGATAAAAATGTTGGAAATACATGTAGAATAGCCAAAAACAAGTCACCCCACACAAACATAAAGTTTTGAGGAGCTTAACTGTCCAAGTAATTCATCAGAACATGAAAACACAAAAAAAATAAAAATGTATGACACAAGAAAATTCAATCACTTTATCAAACTATTGTACTTTTCAGCTCAAAAATGTCATAATCAAATTCACATTTACTCAATTAACACATTCCTTAGGAAATATAAATCATAAGCAATTAATGAGTTTGTTTATTCAACATTTGTTCAATTAAAGGCAAATACAAGTTCATTCTCTGCAATTTCTTCAATTAAAATGCTCTTTCAATTCTCTTATTCAATCATCCATGTATTTTTTGTTTGTTTTCCAATTTATATATTTTTTATTCTCCATTGGACACTATTTCCCTCCATGCCTCTTCTCTTCTTGCAATCTTTCACTTATTATTATTAAATCTCCTTCCATGTAGTTGTGCATCCATTCTCCTCAATTCCCTTCATTCTTGGGCTACAATTTGTCGTTTTGTTTCCCACTCTTCCCTGTGCAATTTTTATTTCCTTTGATCTGTTATTTTCTTTATTTACTTATACTCCCTCTCTGGTTATGTAGACTTCAATCAGCTGCAACCCTTCACTTCTCTTGACTTCCCTCTTCACACACTGCTCATTATCTTTTCACATGTTTCTATATTTTCTTCCCATGGTTGCATGACTCTCCTTTTTCCTCTGGTCACGTCCCTCTTCTTTGTTTTTGCATATAACATATTTATATTTAAATGGTGTGGGTAAGTGCACCAAGATAGTTCCCAAAAAGGGGACTTAAATGGACACCTTTTTTAAAAAAAAATAAAAATTCTGAAATCAGGTAATACTGACCTTGGACGTGAAATTGAGGATAGTTACACTCCAATTTTTGAGATGGAACAAAAACAAGGATCGAAGTGCTTTGAGTCTACTTTCTAAACTATTAATTTATTTTTAAAATAGTTGAGATTAAGGGGTTCAAACGAGGGACGTACACAAATTGGTGTTGTTTTTGTTAAAAAAACATAACATAGCAACTCTTGTACGACCCTAGCACGATGTACTTTTTTTTAGTATTTTTAAAATCGCTATAGTCAAAAGTTAGCTAACATTATGTAGTTGATGCACGATTTATTTGAATTTTTTTTAATGAATATTTGATTTTTTACTAATTTTCGAAGTGGACACTTCCTGAAAAACAAAAATTTGGCTTTGCAACCCCTACAAATTTTGGAAAATAATTGATTTTTTAAAAAATTTGTAGAATGGAATCTAGTTTCTAAAAATGTAATTTATTTGAAATTTCGATGAGTGGTTAATTATAACAAAAAAAACACCAAACACTGTTTTTTGGCAAAAAGAGACATACAAACAAAATAAATAATGGATGAAAGGTTTAACATTGTTAGAAAGTGAAAAAAATTACATCGTTGGATAGCTAAGAGAGAACGTAACATTACCTAGATGTTTGATTTGTTTGATATTGAACCACGTGCAATCTTGACGGTGAGCACGAACTCGATTATGTGAAACATTGTAGAATTTGCAAAAACATGTCTCTGGTCGTTGGGAATGCCCTCCAAGCCTTTGGATTGGTATTCCAAGGCAAATACCAATCCTAAGGTTTGAGAATTCCCAAAGCAAGATATAACACGGGCGCGTTATAATGCGCTCACGTTATATCTCAGTTTTGACATGGTTTTTTTCTTTTGTGGGAAACATGTCAACCAAGACATAACGTGAGCACGTTATAATGCGCTTGCGTTATGTCTTCCTTTATGTTAAATTCCACTCTATTGAATGTATGTTGATATGTTTGTATGTTTGTATGTATGCATGTATGCATGCTTGTATGTATGTATGTATGCCTATATGTAATAATGCATGTATATTGTATGTATGATTGTATCGACACATGTATGTATCTATGCTTGTATGGATGTAGGATTGTATGTACATATGTATTATGCTTGTATGTATGTATGTATGTATGTATTTACGTATGTCTTTAGAGGGATGGAGAATTTTAAGAGAGGGATAGAGTCTAGAGAGAGGGAGGGGGGGTGGAAGTGAGAGTTTAAGAGAGAGGGAGTGGTAGAGAAGGGGTTGGAGTGAGAGGGACTCAACTAGGTAGCGTGGGAGGGATAGAGGGAGGGAGAGAGAGAGAGAGAGAGAATTGAGAGAGAGGGAGAGAGAGAGAGAGACAAAGAGAAAGAGAGAGTTATGTAGGTAGGGTGCCAAAGGGAGAGACTTGAGAGATAGGTAGTGAGAGGGAGTGTGAGAGAGAGGGAGTGTGAGTGAGAGACCAAAGAGAGGGAGAGAGTGTGGGAGGGAGTGATCTGATAGAGGTAGAGAAAGAGGGGGGTGGAGTGAGAGGGACTTATCTAGGTAGGGTGGGAGGGATAGATAGAGAGAGTTACATAGGTAGGTTGCCAAAGGGAGAGACATGAGAGAGAGGGAGAGAGAGAGAGGGTGGTAGGGATTTATTGAACGTGAGGTACATAGAAAGAGGGAGAGGGTAGATAGAAACAATTAGAGAGGGTAGGAGAGAGGGAGGGAGGGAGAGGTGAGATGTATAGATAGAGAGAAAGTGATAGGGGTTGAGGGATGAGGGTGGAGGGTGGAGGACCTATAGGGTTGATGGTTTCTAGGGTATTAGGGTTTAAGGGTTGAGGGTCGAGGGATTAGGGTCAATGGTAGAGAGTATTAGGTTGAGGGTACAGGGTAAAAGGTTGAAGGTTTTAGGGTTGAGGGTAGAGGGTTTAGGGTATAGGTTTGAGGGTATATGGTTGAAGGACTAGGTTGAGGGTCCAATGTAAAGGGTAGAGGGTATAGGGGTTGAGGGTTTAGGGTTTAAGGATTGAGGGTTGAGGGATTAAGGGTTGAGGGTTGAGAATTGAGGGTTGAGGGTTTAATGTATAGGGTAGAGGGTAGAGGGTTTAAGGGTTGAGGGTTGAGGGTTTAAGGTTGAGGGTAGAGGATTGAGGGTATATGGTATAGGGTCGAGGGATTAGGGTTGAGGGTCCAATGTATAGGGTAGAACTTATAGGGGTTGGGAGATTAGGGTTAAGGGTTGAGGGTAGAGGGTTGAGGGTTTAAGGGTTGAGGGTCCAATGTATAGGGTAGAGGGTATAGGGGTTGAGGGATTAGGCTAGAGAGTTTACTAAGTGGGTTTAAGGGTTGGGGGATTAGGGTAGAGGGTAGAGGGTAGAGGATTGAGGGTAGAGAGTAGAGGGTTTAAGGGTTGAGGGTTTGGGGTTGAGTGTTTAAGGGTTTATAGGGTAGAGGGTAGAGGGTTTAAGGGTTGAGGGTTTAGGGTTGGGTGTTTAATGGTTTATAGGGTAGAGGGTAGAGGGTTGAGGGTTTAAGGTTGAGGGTAGAGGATTAAGGGTATAGGGTTAGGGGATTAGGGTTGAGGGTCCAATGTATAGGGTAGAGGGTATAAGGGTTGAGGGAATAGGGTTTAAGGGTTGAGGGATTAAGAGGATATAGGGGTTGAGGGATTAAGAGGGTATAAGGGTTGAGGGATTAGGGTTTAAGGGTTGAGGGTTGAGGGTTGAGGGATTAATCGGGTATAGTGGTTGAGGGATTAGGGTTTAAGGGTTGAGGGTTGATGGATTAAGAGGGTATAAGGGTTGAGGGATTAGGGTTTAAGGGTTTATGGTTGAGGGTTGAGGGATTAAGAGGGTATAGGGGTTGATGGATTAGGGTTTAAGGGTTGACGGTTGAGAGTTGAGGGATTAAGAGGGTATAGGGGTTAAGGGATTAGGGTTTAAGGGTTGAGGGATTAAGAGGGTATAGGGGTTGAGGGATTAGGGTTTAAGGGTTGAGGGTTGAGGGTTGAGGGATTAGGAGGGTGTAGGGGTTGAGAGATTAAGGTTTAAGGGTTGGGGGTTAAGGATTGAGGGATTAAGAGGGTATAGGGGTTGAGGGATTAGGGTTTAAGGGTTGAGGGTTGAGGGTTGAGGGTTGAGGGTTGAGTGTTGAGGGATTAAAAGGGTATAGGGGTTGAGGGTTAAAGGGTTGAGGGTTGAGGGTTTAGGGTTGAGTGTTTAAGTGTTTATAGGGTAGAGGGTAGAGGGTTTAAGGGTTGAGACTCTCCCTCCTACCCCCTCTCTCTCTCAGGTCTCTCTCTCTCTCTCACTCACTCCTATCTCTCTCCCCTCTATCCTTAACCCTCAACCCTTTGAACCCTTAACCCTTAAACCCTTAACTCTTAACCCTCTACCCTTTATCTCTCTCCCACTCCCTCTCTCTCTCTCAAATCTCTCCCTCTTTCTCCCCCTCTCTCCCTCTCCCTCCCACTCTCCCACTCTCTCTTTCTCCCACTCTCCCCCTCTCCCTCCTCTCTATCTCCATCTCTCCCACTCTCTCTCTCTCTCTCTCCCTCTATCCCACTCTCTTTCTCCCACTCTCTCTCTCAACCCTACACCCTCTACCCTTAAACTATAAACCCTTAACCCTCTACCCTCTATCTCTCTCTCACTCCCTCCCTCTCTCAAATATCTCCCTCCTACCCCCTCTCCCTCTCTTAGGTCTCTCTCTCATTGTTCAATCACTCCCACTCTCTCTTTCTCCCACTCTCTCTCTCCTTCCCTCTCTCCCTCTCTCCACTTCTTTCTCCCCCTCTCTCGCTCTCTCCCACTCTCCCTCTCCCTCCCACTCTCCCTCTCTCCCTCTCTCCCCCTCTCCCTCGCTCTCTATCTTCATCTCTCCCACCCTCTCTCTCTCTCCCTCTCTCCCACTCTCTCTCTCTCTCTAAACCCTACACCCTCTACCCTTAAATTGTAAACCCATAACCCTCTACCCTTAACCCTAAGCCCTAAAGCCCTAAAACCCTTAAACCCTCAACTCCCCTCCCTCTCTACTATATATCTCTCCTCTCCCTCCCTCTACCTCTCTCTCTCTTTCTCACACACACACACACACCTCTATCTCCTCTACTATAAGGGTACATGGAGAGATATAGAATTAGGGAAGTGGGTATAGACAAAGAGAGAGAAAAGAAATCTATTAAGAAAATCATCTTTCACATGACACGAGTGTGTTTTGAAGAAGTAGAGATATTGTCGTTTTAACAAGAAATAACGCGCCCGCGTTATAACGCGAGCACGTTTTGTCTTGCACTAAAAATGGTAAAAAAACTCAATATACCTGTGATCTCAAGGCTCACATTTTGCATATTCTCCTGGTTTTGCGCGTGCGATGACAAAAAAATGCTTTGTGATGATGTTGTGAAGTGTGCATGCATGTTTTTCACATTCCATCACCTTTTTCTTGATCATTCCACCACCTTTGCATGAAATAGCAGAGTTTTCACATTGAAAGGCATATAATATCAATTCAAGTCTGAATTCCATTCAAAAGTGATATACAATTGAAGTTTGGAGGGGAACAAGCTTTTGAAAAAGTCAAATTGTTGAGGAGTTTGAAGAAAGAAGAATCAAATGCTACATAATTGGGTTGAACTTGTCCATTTGAAGCTCTGGTTTTTTAGGTATGTGAAGTCTTTACACATTTTCTTTCAGTCTATTATGGCTTGTTTTCATTTTTGTTATTTTGCATATTCCATGTTGATCATTGTTTGTTTGTCATTATAACCTTAGGTTGTCAATGCACATTTTAAATTACACAATTATACACTTGCCAATTACATTTTTAAATCTGATGTAGAGCATCTACCAGGATCCACAACTCATCAAGGGTACTTCTGACCCTAACTTAAATTGGAGGAGATCAACCAACAAACTCAGTCGTATTTTCATCAAAATCCTTCAATTTCACTTGATTTCATATTTCCATAAAACATTAGAACTTGGCTCCAAATATTTGTCAGACTCAAAAATAGATTAACCATCATAAAATTGATTGTAACATAGCATAAACCTGATTAGAAACTCAAAACCATTGAATTCCTTCATGATTCACTAATTCACTAATCAATGCAACTTACATGGCAAAATAACAACAAATCATGGATTCATGCTACCAACCTTTATCTAGACATCCAAGACACTATAATCAACATGTTATTGATTGAAATAAACCAAATACACATTCACAAACCACTAATCCATGAGGCTCTTTAATTCTTGCAGTTATAACATCATTTTGCACAAGGAGTCAACTTTGATCAAAACAACAAATTCCACAAGTTAGCCTTTCTAACTTCTACCAAGCATTGAGACATATTTTCCAACATCTTTTAAACAGTTTCCAAACATAAACAATCAACCTTTTCATTGTTTTATCAGATTCACTCCTTGTAGCAAACTATCCACCATATTATAAGAAGGTCACCAAACCCTTAAATCAGGTGATCCATCTTTAGTCATTTTGTATCTTTCAAACCTAAAGGCACAATTTGAATCCCATTTTGACATACATTCACATACCTGAATGTCAGTTAAACTTGTTTTGAAACAAACATCAAAAAACTTGACTGAATGTTGGAATAAGCCTCAAATTAGGCCAAATTTACAAATGAAGTATCCTAAAATCACCACCAAAACACCTAATAACTCAAAACGGTCTTTAGCCATGTCAGAAAACACCAGATTCAACCAATTTTAGAAATGGAAAGGCTCAAATAAATGTTGTTCAACAAAACCCTTACTTTATGCTCCCAAACAAGCTTTCCAAATGAGGGTTTATTAGAAAAGCATACTCCAAACCTTCACATGCTTTGCCGCTGCTTGAAACACGTTTAGAAATGTTTACCCATGCTTTAGGAACAAACTTACAATCTCATTGAATTCTCTTTCCTCAATCACCAACTTGTAACCATCCATTTTCATTGGAAAACTTCTATATTTCTTGAGAGGACAACAACCAAATGATGGATTCTTGTTTCCCCCTGCGCAAAACAACATGCACATAAGGTACACAACCTAAAACTAACCTACTCCACCAAACTACAGAGCCTAGATCGTGGAGTAGTCATAATGAACCTTCTTAGACTCTCAAACCCCCCTAGTGCACCAAAACCACATCTCTTTGAGGAATTTTTTTATTTAACAGTTGACTTACCTTGTGTATTGATGCAATCAAGGGAGGTCTTGTAACACAAATCAACTCAAAATCAACCAACAACAACAATTCACAATTAACAATTCATAAAATTCGTCACTTTCACCAATTCAACAATCATCCTTGTAGCATAGCTAACTCACTCAACCAAGTATATCTTTTAGAGAAGGTCTTCTCAGACCAAGACTTGACCCTTCTCAAAGTCCCAATAGGGCACACAATAAGATATCAACAAGCCACAATAGGCTTCTTTGTTACAACTTCATCAAAATTAGATTTCTACACCAACTAGGCCTCAAATTAGGCCTCTTTTACAAAGGACCTTATCTTAAATGCTTTTCCAAAATACCAAACTAAATTGGGAAGCAGTCTATATGTTATCAAACCAAGGATTCCACCATTTGTTTTACGAAAATCACTCACCAAAGTGTCAAATCACAAAACCCTCCTTTTTACCCAAGAAACTAGGGGTTGATTGAAAAACACTTATCCAACCCTCACACAATCTTATGAATACTTCAAACAGGTATAAAATGGCATGCACAAAATCAATTCAATAAGAAACCATGCTGCCCCAACACAAAACACACTTTATCATATCAAAACCACTCGAAATCTCATAGAAAACTCAAAATTTCACTCTAGGGCTTCATGCCCAACACCCTTTTAGACCTCCCCTGCACACAAACAGCATTCCCGCACCTATTTATTGATGATGCAAACCCATTCCACCAATTATAGTAATCATAGTGCGTGGAATGGGCCAATTTGCATTCAATGGTGCTCCTGCACCATGTATGCTTCCACATTTTGTATACACATATATATGACATAAGTTCTAAGGAAGTAAAATAAAACATCATTTCTCAATCCTTTATTATGGATGTGCATACCACATGGCTTGTCCATGCTTCCATTTTGAGCCTATCTTGCAATCATGGCATGCCACATTACCACATCTCTTTTAAGGCATTCCATTGAATAAAATCATGTGATATTTGTCTATGCTAGAAATTCTCTTGTACAGGATGATTGTAAGTATTCTTTATGAAGCCTTCAATGACATATATTTTGATTTATTTGAATGGATACATTTTTGAGGAACTAATATTTGTCTCATTACCATGCTACAAGGAGGCAATCAACTCACTTCCACAATAGAAAAGGATTCCAACCTCCTTCCTTCCCTCAAAACTCAATCTTGGCTTATTTTCAACTTTGAACCTAGTCACTCTTGTAGGTCTGCAGACCTATTTTTCCCAGATCTTAACTCTCAAAATTCCTTAACAACCTCTGCAACAAACCACCATTTTAGGCACCTTTTTAAGCCTTCTTCAACAAACATCAAACCCTCATAAGACTCTTTTGGATCAGCTTTCACAAAACAAGAAACCCCCTTTAATTCTTCCTATCACACACAAATCACTAATGGGCATCATTAACCAGTTTGCCAAACCACCAATTCCTCCATTTTTAGGGCGTGATAAGCCCTCTAATAAAAAAACCCCAAAACCCTCTTCATTCACAAGTTAGGCAAGGGTTTATTGACATACAAATCGACCTTCTTAAGACACCTCAGTAAAACATAGTACCTAAAAGATTCTCTTAAAACAGGGTATACAGACCGACCCCCAGTAATTGGATTCTAAAATGCACAAAATCACTTGAAATCCAACAAAATCAAAACTAAAACGGAGTTAAGTATGCTTCCCACCTAATTCCATCGAAAAAAGACCACAATCGCTCTGAGCTACGTTCAACCGACTCGATCCCTTAAGGGTCCAAAGTGCAAAAGGGCAGCAAGCTTTGACGGGGTATTACTCATAAACCGTGGCACTTACGAAATATTTGTCTAAACCTACGAGGTCACGTTGGGCTCATCTACAATAACCTCTCTCAATTTTTGTTATCTCGGAGTGGTTTTCCCTTGGTGTCCAGTCTTCACTTGATGGAAAAAAGTGTCAAATGTAAGCAGTGCAAAGTTGCAAATTGGTGCAACTTTCGTTCTGTAGCTCTTGTGACCAAAAAAATTGTTCCAACACATCTGAATAAGTATGTTTATGCTAGGCATGGTCCTCTTTCACACCCAAACATGTGGAGTCGCTCTGAGCTATGTTCAACCAGATCAATTCCCTAAGGGTTCAAAGTGCAAAATGGCTGCAAACTTCAGCATGTTGTTATTCAGATATCGTGATGCCTAGAAACTTCTCATCTAATTCTATGGGATTGTGTTGGGCCCCTCTACAATAACCTCTCTCGATTTTCACTATCTCAGAGGCATTTTCCTATGGTGGCGAATTTTCACTTGGAAAAAAAGTTGTCAAATGCAAGTAGTTGAAAGTTGCAAAGTGGTGCAGCTTTCGTTCTGCAGCTCGTGTGACCAAATAGAATATTCCAATGTGTCTAAATAGGTATGTTTACACTAGGCATGGTCCTCTCTCGCACCCAAACACGTGGAATCGCTCTGAGCTACGTTCAACCAGATCGATCCTTTAAGGGTCCAAAGTGGAAAATGGCTGTAAACTTCAGCATGTTGTTACTCGGATACCATGATGCTTAGAAACTTCTCGTCTGATCTTATGGGATTGCACTGGGCCCCTCTACAATAACCTTTCTTTGTTTTTTTCTATCTTAGAGGCATTTTCCTATGGTGGCGAGTTTCTACTTAGGGAAAAAATTGTCAAATGCAAGTAGTTGAAAGTTGCAAAGTGGTGCAACTTTCGTTCTGCAGCTCGTGTGACCAAACAGACTATTCTAACACATCCGAATAGGTATGTTTGTGTTAGGCATGGTCCTCTTTCACACCAAAACACGCGGAATCACTTCGAGCTACGTTCAACCAAATCAATCCCTTAAGGGACCAAAGTGCAAAATGGTTGTAAACCTCAACATGTCGTTATTCGGATACCATGATGCTTAGAAACTTCTCATATGATCCTATGGGATCGCGTTGGACCCCTCTACAATAACCTCTCGGTTTTTTCTATCTCAGAAGAATTTTCCTGTGGTGGCGAGTTTTCACTTGGGGAAAAAGTTATCAAATGCAAATAGTTGAAAGTTGCAAAGTGGTACAACTTTCGTTCTGCAGCTCGTGTGACCAAACAGACTGCAGCAACGCATCCGAATATGTATGTTTTCGCTAGGCATGGTCCTCTTTCACATCCAAACACGCGGAATCACTCCAAGCTACGTTCAACCAGATCAATCCCTTAAGGGTCCAAAGTGCAAAATGGTTGTAAACTTTAGCATGTTGTTAGTCGAATACCGTGATGCTTAGAAAATTATCGTCTAATCCTATGGGATCGCGTTGGGCCCCTCTATAATAACCTCTCTCAGTTTTATCTATCTCAAAGGCATTTTCCCATGGTGACGAGTTTTCACTTTGGGGAAAAGTTGTCAAATGCAAGTAGTTGAAAGTTGCAAAGCGGTGCAACTTTCATTCTGCAGCTGTGTGACCAAACAGAATGTTCCAACACATCTGAATAGGTATATTTACACTAGAAATGGTCCTCTTTCACACCCAAACACGCAAAATCGCTCTGAGCTACGCTCAACCGGATCAATCCCTTAATGGTCCAAAGTGCAAAATGACTGTAAACTTCAACATATTGTTACTCAGATATCATGATGCTTAGAAACTTCTCTTCTGATCCTATGGGATCGCGTTGGGCCCCTTTACAATAACCTCTCTCGGTTTTTGCTATCTCAGAGGCATTTTCCCATGGTGGTGAATTTTCACTTGGGAAAAAAGTTGTCAAATGCAAGTAGTTGAAAGTTGCAAAGTGGTGTAGATTTTGTTCTACAACTCATGTGACCAAACAAACTATTCCAATGCATCTGAATAGGTACGTTTACACTATACATGGTTTTCTTTCGCACCCAAACATGTGGAATCGCTCCAAGCTACATTCAACTAGATCGATCCCTAAAGGGTCCAAAGTGCAAAAGGGAAGCAATCTTTGAAGGGCTATTACTTGGAAACTGTGATGCTTACGAACTCTTTGTCTAAGCCTACGAGATCACGTTGGGCCCCTCCACAATAACCTCTCTCGGTTTTCATTATCTCAGAGTCATTTTCCTGTGGTGTCTAGTTTTCACTTGATGGAAAAAGTGTCAAACGCAAGTAGTGTAAAGTTGCAAAGTGGTGCAAATTTCATTTTGCAATTCATGTGACCAATGAAATTTCTCCAACATGTCCAAATAGGTACTTTTACGCTAGGCATGGTCCTCTTTTGCACCCAAACACACAAAATTGTTCCAAGCTACATTTAACCGGCTTGATCCCTTATGATGGCATGGAAAAAAATCAAAAAGAGAAATATACACATGATGGTTGAGAAGTCCGATTTTTCCACACAAAAAATGTATGATCATTGGAAAATCAAAGTTAGTGGTTGTTGAAGAGTTTGAAGGAGAATATCAATCAAATGTCTTTGTTTCTTTGTTAATTTCTGTGCATTTTCTTCATTTCTAGCCTCTATAGGGGTCCGTACAAAAGGAGTTTGCTCTAAGATGATCTGAATCTATTGTAGAATGATTTTAGCTTTGATTAGAATCCATTCTTGTGGAATTCTATTAAGTTCCAAGCAACTTAGAAGTAGATTTTTGAAACAGATCTGAACTTGCTCATACAAGGGTTTGAGTGTAATATGTTGAAATAGGCCATTCCATCTATTGTTCAGGTTGTGTCTTGATGGAATGGGCCTGATGTAAGTAGGATAGGGACTAGGTATAAGAAAATATCATTGGTAAAGGCAAATTGGAAGAGATTACTAATGCTGCCCCTATTGAAAATTCAGAATTTAGGCCTTAAAAGCAAGGCTAGAAGAGGTGAAAAGAAGAAATTGCTTGAGAATAAGTTAGAATAGGTTGGAAATAGAGTGAGGTTGTGGATTTTGATGTGTTCAAAAGGTCTACAAGCATAGGGGAGGTCAAAAGTATGTTATGGCATGATGCCCTAGTTGGGAAAAGAGGGGTTTTCAATGAAAAATAGAGGTTTGAGGGAGTAAAAGTGGGTAAAGTCAGGGGGCAGCATAATTTGGTGGTCAATTAAGTTTGTGCAGGTAGAATGAAGAGTGTTGGAAGAGGTTTTGAGGTTGTATGAGGTTTGGGTTCGGGTTCAGGGGTTCGGTTCGCCAGTTCGGCCAAATCTTTTTGGAGGGGGGTTCGGTTCGTTTTGGGTTCGTTAGTACAAAAAACATGTAAAAACAATATATATATATATATATATATATATATATATATATGCAACCTAGAAGCATGAAATAGGATTAGAATATCACATAACATCATATAAACAACAAAACCACCATAAACTTCTTGAATGCCATTTAAAACATGCATGATAAATATTCATCGTTAAAACTTGAATTGTGGTAGCTTGATAGACACAGTCTATTGATGCCAGGGTTCAATTTTTATGATTTTGAAAAAAGAAGCCAACTGAGTAGAGTTCTCAGCATTCTTCAGAAATCATAAGAATTTTTTTAGTACACTAGCCATTTTGATGTCTTCTTGCACTCTCAAACATTATTTTGTATCATTGTTACATTGGTCTTGAGAGTGGTAGCTTAATATAGCTCCACAATACAAAATCCGGTTTACCTGTGCAGTGCAATAGTGGCATAGGTAGATTTTTCTTTGAAAGAACGAAAGGGTGACTGCACAATTGAAGTGTATAAACACATATCTTTATGTAATATCAAGGATACTTTTTGAAATCTTTTTATGAATCATTTCATGCAATACCAATTGAAAACGTGTTTTTTGCTTTTACATAAAGTTGTTTAGCATCAATCAATTAATATTCAAGACAAACCATGAGGGACGACAATGATCAATGCTAGGGATAACCAATTAATAAGTATACATGTGAATAATTCAAGCATGTACATGTGAGAAAGGGAAGCACAAATACTCAAAAACACATAAGCGTTGGTATACACATGAATACATAGTATACACAAATTAATACAAAGTATATGCACAAATATAAGGTATACGCATGAAAACAAGTAAGTCACAAAGTATACATTAGAACACACGTAACTCGTATCTATTGAACCATGAATTTAGAATGCAAATATGGACACCATCGATAAAAAAGATTTGTATTAACCAAATAGCCATGTAGGCATACATCAATATATGTCAATAAAAAAATGAAACATAGATACAAAATAGCCATATAGGCTTACGAGAATTCCATATAGGCATACATTGTCAAATATATCCAATACAAAATATGTACAAAAATGCCATGTAGGCATACAACAAAGGGCTTTGGAATCAAAAGTCATCGCTCTCAATCCCCTCGAAATAAAATCTTTCCCTTTTCTTGTCGATCGGATGGCGATACGTCTGTCACTCGTTTATGTTGTGGTCGAGGAGTGCTCCTGGTGCTCCTCCTAGTGTTTAGTTCTTCGTGAAGTTTTATCTGTTACAATAAGAAGTAAAGACATTAATATATAGAAATTACATTATAAAAGATTATATATTTAACAAAATAATCACTTACTGCCATCTGATGATCACTCTCCTTGAGGGAAATATTTGCACGCCCAGACTGAGGTGTGTTGAAGCCCTGTATAAACCATCCAAATAGAAATTAAACCAAGAATCAATAACGGTTTTCTTTTTCACTAGAACTAACATCTATAACAATGAATGTAAATTGAAATTTAGTAATTTGCCTCATATCTCCCCTGTTAGAGCCATCAAGGATTCTATAGCAGATGAAACACCGATCTCCATTGCCCTCATCACATTCAGAGGTGTCTCCACTTGCAACAGATGGAAATAAAACAAAAAAATATTCAATCACAAATACTACAATAGCGATCCACGTCATGAATTATAATGTATGAGATAATAAACAAAATTCTGAGTACTTATTAAACTATATATTTCTAACTATCATACTTACTATTTTCCCTATCCATATCTTGTTCGAAAGCACATGTTTTTAGGCTTTTACCCATGGCAACAAGCCGGTGAACCGTTTGATAAAATGCTTTTGTAGACATGTACGATAACTGTGGTGGCATAGAGAAGGCAGTGAATTGTTTGAAAAAATGCCTCAAAGAAATGGGGTCTCATGGTGATGGAATGCCATTACAAACAAATGCACGTCATGGAATTCCATCACCATAAGACCACATTTATTTTAGACATTTTTTCAGACAACTCACTGCCTTCTCTATGGTATTATTGCTTACTATTATGCTTTGATAGAGATATTTCTAAGCATCCATAGTTTGTTGGAAAGCACCTATTTTAGGCTTTTAGCCATAGCAGCAAGGAAGTGAGTAGTTTGATAAAATGCTTTGGTACACATGTATGGAAAATGTGGTATCATAGAAAAGGTGGTGATCTGTTTGAATAAATGCCTTGAAGAAATGTGGTCTCATGGTGATGGAATGGCATTCCATTGCCATGTGACCGCATTTCTTCGAGGCATTTTTTCAACCTACTAACTGCCTTGTCTATGCTATTGCTTACTATTATTCTTTGATAGATTTTTTCCAAGCTTCCATAGTTTGTTGGAAAGCACCTTTTTTAAGATTTTAGCCATATCAATGAGGAAATGAACTATTTGATAAAATTCTTTGGTAGACATGTATGGAAAATGTGGTAGCATAGAAAAGGCAGTGAGCTGTTTAAAAAAGTGGTACAGGTGCACCTTTACAAGAGCATGCCTCCATGAGGCAAATTTAGGATTTTGAGGTTGTATAGGTATTTTCATGATGTAATATGGCTTAAATAGCCATTTTCGAGTTTGTAATGGTCTTTGGTAGTCATTTTAGGCATAAATTGTAAAGTTGTAGAATCTTAACAAAAGTTGTCAATCAATGTTACAAAAATGCAAAAAGGTGCCAAGTGGAGGAATATGAAGAGTCAAGGTAGTTGTAGAGGAAATATTAGGTGCTTAGGAAGTTGAAATGATTGGGAAAGTGTTTAAAAGATGTGATTCATCATTGTTAGCTTTTGTTGAAGCATTTTGAAGGAGAAAACTAATAAAATATCACTGTTATACTGTTATTTTCTATGTTTTCCTCCATCATCTGCCAATGTATGGTTCCGTGTAGGTGGTAGTGCATCTGTAATGTGTGTTAGTTGAAGGAGTTATGTGTTGGAATCAATTTAAAACTAATTTGAGAATTTGATATTGAGTTTCAAGCTTTTGGTGGCCTGATTTCTCTAGGCGGTCAGAAAACAAGGGCTAAGGGTTTGATTGTCCAAATGAACTAAAAAGTCCATTCCACCTTTCTGTAGCAACTGTTTCTTGGTGGAATGGACCGGTCTGAAGTAGGAGTAGAGGTAGAAGGTAAGGAGTTGGTTTGGTGAAGTTTTTGTGTGAGTTCTCCTCATTGCCCTAGTGAAAAACCAATTTTGGTGCCTTTTAAACAAGGCTAGAGTGAGTGAAAAGAGGACAGGGGTTTAAAAGTAGATAAAATCCCCTGAAAAATGTGAGAGTAGGTGAATTGGGGGTTTTTAGAAGATCTGAGAGGTTGTAAGTGGTCACAAAAGTGAATAAGTGAGAAACCCTAGGTGAAAGAGGATGAGAACTAGTGAAAAAGAGTGATTTTGTGAAGGAAGTGTATGTAGATCTTTGGGGCAGCACTATTTGAGGATGGAATGAGCATGCACAAGAATAAATAAGCTTGATTCAAGTGATTATAAGCTTCTGAGAGGTCAAGGCATAAGATTTTCAATAATCCCTAATTGATTGCAAGGGTAGTGAGGGTTTTATGAAAAGGGATCTAAATGAGCGAGAGGAGACCAGAAAGTTGAATAATCTAAGGTTTTCTTGGCTATCTTTTGACTGTTTGGAGGTTTCAAGTGTTGGTTGTGTGTTTGGAGAGGTGTCTCTTTGAAAAAGAGGCCTAATTGTGGCCTAATTAAGTGTTAAAAGTCAGATTTGGGACAGTTGCTCCAAAAGAGTTGCAAGTGAGTTTCAGATCTGTGAGAGCAGGCCATAATGGGTGCCTAGTTTGGAGCATAGACAAGGCAGTGAACCGTTTGAAAAGATGCCTCAATAAAATGTGCTCTCATGGAATGCCATGACAAGCAAATGCAATTGGAAGATCCTCCTAGACTTATTACTTATGCTATGTGAAGTAACTGCATCACTACTTATGTTGACTTTCTAAACACCTATATTGTAGTTGAATTTTTTTCATCTATCAACATGTAGTTATTAGTTATGGAATGTGAAGTAATGCTTTGAGTTTGAATGATGTGCAATGCAGCGTAATCAACAATATGAATATAAACTACACAAATCACTTAAGTATAATTCATTAGTTAAACTCTTTGTTCTATTACCTGCGTGAAGATTTGACTAAATCCACTGGCACCAGGAGGTGTTCCCTCGAAACCTCCAATATTAGCTTATTCAACATCCAAAATCACATATTAAAATACCATTCGTAAAAAAATGCTTGTAACATGTAATAAATTTATAATTATTTACTAGTTACATACCCCATCAATAGGTGTACTGCAGAAATAAGTAGTTGTAGGGCTGGTGTATCCAGTATCAACACTATGACCTTGCAAGTTTATTAAAAGCATAAAACTAAATTAGTTAATCTTGCATTTCAAAATCAAAATTTAATAAATTAAATTCAATGAACATGCTAACTTTTACCTAACTATCAATGCCATACGCGTCATGTAAAATGTCAGCTGCCCTCTCCATCTTCATAGCTGCAGATGGATCCTGCGCAACAACCTCTTGAGTGTCGGTGGGGTCATATGAACAAGTCACCCCGCAAGATTGATACACATGGGATCAAAGCCCACCTGTAGAAGACTCCCCTGGATGACGCTGCACAAGAGAGCTAACATGCTAGATGACACTCTACGTCAAATAGATGATGGATTGCAAAGTCTCTACGTCGACACTCTCGTTCACGATGGAAGGGATGATGATGTGCTCATGAGGCAGCCTAGCGAGAGGTCGTCTCACTTGTCGCCTAGGATCTAGCTATGCATTGGGTCTATCTTGTGCCGACCCCCCACCTCTCCCCTGGAAGTCCCTCATATCAAAATAATTTGGGATTTTGTTCAAGATGAACTCAACGTATAGTTTCCTGAGGAAATACTGCAGGACTTCACAATTGTTGCATGGTGGGTCATCAAAAACCATGTACCACTTATCCCAAAAATATTTCGTAATATCTTAGTGGTTGCACCAATGAATAAGAAACCTCTTTGCATTGAGGGAGAGATTTCCATTTGACCGTGGGTCAGTGAATAATGCACACAAATCTAATTTTGTAATTTTTAAATCTTTTACATCTTTATATGATAATTTATCTTGATAAAAAGCCCTAGCCGCTTGCCTCCTATCCTGCCAACCAGATAATTTTTTGCTGATTGAATCTACATCTTTTAACATATCTTGCAATGAAGTTTACAGGGTCATTCTTTCCACAGTTGAACCGTTTGGATTGTTCAACCTCCCGATTAAATCCTAAATTTGTTTTCTATTGTTCTCAATTTCACCCATTAAATTTTGTTGAGTGTTAGGAGGGTATTGAGGGATTGGTGGAGGAGGTTGTTATTGTGGTTGAGGATTTTTTTGCTGAGGATTTTCTTGTTGAGGATTTTTTCTTACTGTGGATTTTGAGGAGGGTTTCCAAGTTGATTAACATCTCCTACAATTTAAAAAAATAAATATCAAATACAACCTAAAACTAACAAATTCAAAAAAATAAAAATCCTTACCTCTTTCACCTCCTCATCAACGTGGTGACATCCTGGCAATGAATCAACAACTGTTGATGAAGATTTTTGCACAAAAGCACCTCCTAGAACATGAGTGTAGAATGCTGAGGTTTTTGGCCGCGGGCAAAAAAAAAAACCAGTCACAAATGATAATGAAATTAGATTCTTTTTTTTTTGCTTTTAACATGCCATAACTCAATTGCGTTATAACATGCTCACGTTATGGACTTGTCGTACCAAACCATAACGCGAGCTCGTTATAACACGAGCATGTTATAACACACTCATGTTATGGGCTTGTGGTGGCTGAGCCTCAGGCTCGACACACCAAGCGATAACATGAGCTCATTATAACGTGAGCATGTTATAACGCGCTCACGTGCTCGCATTATGATTTTTCAATTTGTTTAAAAAAAGTGGCTACGAAATTGCTACCCATCTTCATGCACTTACTCGTGTGCCTGTTCATTTTCTTATGGCTATGTAACTCTTTGTCTTTTAACTTTTTTTTTCCCCCTTATCGTGACTCCTCATATCCCCTTCCTATGTGCTGACAAAACAGATGTTTTATTCTTTCTTTCATTTTATACCAATGTCCTATGCAAGTAATACAACGAGCAAGGCTAATTGTTGTTCATATAAATTATTTCAACCTCCTCCAATTTCTCAGTCAGTTCACCAATATTGCACTCTTACACAACATACCTTTTTGTGTATGAAATTCCAATCTTCTTGGCTCGTGATCTTTTCCTTTTAGTATTCACATGGAATTTATGCCAGACATCAGTCATGACATAAAAACAATCTTTATTTTCTCAACAATCCCGCTCAAAAATTTAGAGATGACTGATTTTGCGAATTAACGAATTTAGGTGTCCATAGACGAAAAAATCCAAAGTTCTTTGAGGCCTGAAAACTAGTGTGTAGGCTTAGAATGATGTCCCCAAGTTCCCTGCAAAACAATTTTTCTCCAACCTACCATATTTTAAGATTTTAAACTTTTCATAAATTGGCGGGCCTCATAGATTGCTTTCTTTGGGGTGATGCTAATTGCACGTGCGCCTGAGTGCTCCTGCATCAGACACGTCGGGTAGGAAAATTTTGTGAGTAAGACTCACAAAATGGAGTTGAGTAGTGGGACTACTCTTTCAAGATAAATGCAACTTGCAACAAACTCCATCACTGAATCTTATGCACAAGTTAGTTCTTCTTCCTCTTTTTCCATCTTTTTGGAACACTCACCATCTTCTTCCAGTGATGTTGCACTTTCTTCTTTCTTATTCTTGTGAACTTACATCCACCATTTGTCATCTTCCTCCTCCAAATTCTTCCTACTCTCCTCTCATCCTTCATGGGATCCAACTCACGACAAACCAACCACCTCCCCCAAGCGTCACCTACAACATCCTTACCAAAATTTACATCTACTACTCCATGGAAATTAAATATTTCCATGCACACTTTTCCATACTCTTCAATAGAAAATGAAAAAAATTCAATATAATCACAAAATACAATAAGATTTACCTCATCCTTCTCCACAGCTGCAACATCATCTTTCGTTGCAACACTCACATCATCATTAGCTGCAACATCTACAACCAAAACTACATCTTCATCCTCTCCTACTATCTTCTCTTCACTGCTCACTTCTTCATTTTCCTTCATCTTTTTTTCTTCTTCATGTACATCTGGAGGGGTTTCTCTCACATCTTTCTTCTTCCATCTTGGACTACAACACTCTTTTCCTCTACTCTTCTTTCCATTGTCCTCTTTCAAGATAAATTTCTTCTTCTCACTACCCTTTACCAATCTTATCTCATCTTTTCCAATACCTCTATCCTAGCTCGGATCTTCCCTAATTCTTCACCGAATATCTTTCCCATCTCTTCAACCTTTATATTTTCCACTTCTTCCTAGTATTGTTCCTAGAACAAAATTCACATAGGTCTCCTCATGACCCATCCCATCTTTAGCTATTGTAATCTTCCACAAATCACATCACATGCTCTGCAATTTGCAAAGATAAATTCCTTTGTGGCTTCTGAACTCTTGATTGCTCAAGGCTTCTCTCTACCTGCAACAATCCTCAAAAGCTTTATGTTGGTGTAAATAATGTCTTGTACCTAGTTAATTCATTACTAGGGGACTTATTTACATGTTAGTTAAGTTTACTTAGGTCATAGGAAGGAATCTTTCTAGAAGGTGTTAGTTGTCATTAGTTGTTATCTTATCTTTTGACAACTACTACATGTGAACCTAGGTAAGTGTGATGAGTTGTCTCATGTCATATGATTAAGACACTTGTCATAATCCTATGACATCTTTATCTCACCTTGGCTATATAACCAAGGGGTCTCTCTCATTGTAAACAATCAATCAACATCACATCATATCATTGAACCATATTGATAAGAATACAATTTATTCTTGTCACATTCTATTCTCTCTTTTTGTGCTTTCCATTTGGTCTCAAGATTTTGGCAGCCATAAACAATTCTAACATGGTATCAAAGAAGGTTGGGTTCCATTGGATAGTCTTTTTCTAAAGAGAGATACCAAATTTGGGGAGGTTCCATTTTTGTCTCTTTATTGGAGGTTCAAATTGTTAGAGTAAAGGTTTTAATTTAATTATGTTGATTAAGTTACCTCTATTCCCTTCTTAATATTTTACGTTAGTTTGCATATAGTGACATTTAATAATTATATTAATTATTAAATGTTATCCTATTAGGGCTTCTATTAGGGTTTTTCCTATTAGGGTTTTATTAGGGTTTGCATGATCTCCTTTTTATAAGGATTGATCCCATTGTATTTCAATATCAATTCATTCTCTCATTCTCTCTGATATATACATTTTCAGTTTTCAGAGAACCCTTGCTTGTTTGTCTCCATCTCTTCTTTTGTGACAGGTTATTTGCATGCAGGTGATCTTCGGGGTTTGTGGTGTTGTATTTTCTCAACTCCTACATGGTATCGTGAGGGGAAATTTTATTTTTTGGAAAAAAATTTCGCCTATTTTTCGGAAATATTTTCGATCAAAATTTTTTTATTTTGCAAAAAAACATTTGTCAAAATGCAGTTTTGTATTGATTTTTTATTATTAAAAAATCAAGAAAAGAAAAAACAACATTTTCGCGTTTAAGGGCTTTCGCGTGCGAGTCCGCGCCTACATTTCAACGAACGAGATCAGTCGACCATCGGCCTTCCTTAAAAGTAGACAACGTGACCGCCGTGGTAGCCAAAATTTAATTTTTTTTTTTTTAAATTTTTTTACAAAAACATTTTTTATTGTTTTTATTTTAAAAACAATTTTTTCAAAAATAAGCCCAGTTGTGCATTTACGGTGACGGCCGTTTGGCCATCAAATTTAATCCAGTCATTTTGCTGCGACGGCCGTATGACTGTTAAATTTAACCCAGCACTGGTTTTTTCCCTCTTTGGAGCTGATTTATTTCGGAGGCCGTAACTTGGGCATACGATATCGGTTTTTGGCAAACAAGATATCATCGGAAAGCTTGTTTTCTCATCTTTCTAGTGGTGTGGATCTCATCACTTCTTTTTTCCGTTGGTGCATTCTACAGCCAGTTGAAGACAAAGGGGCTATTTTCAGTCTCAAACTCATAACTTTTGATCAGTTTCTTCGTCTTTCGCAATCTCAGCGGCGTTGGAACCGTATTTCTGAGCTCTTCAGTTTCATCCATGCCATTTTTCCAAATTTCACTCCACATATCTTTTATTTAGTTATTTGTGTTTTCACACTCTGGTGGATTACCTGGACATATTTGCTCTTGAAAACTTTTTGTTCACATGGGATGCTTTGTTCTTGGCTGTTCTTCATGTATTTCTAGCTTTGTCCTTTTTAGGACATTTTGAGCATCATTTGTAAGCTATCTTTTATGTAAACGCACTGAGATAAAGTGCCACACTATTGTACATGCATCTTTTGGGATTTTGCACATAAGGTTGTGCCATATTTTGTACTCACACTGATATTATAAAGTGCCATGAGGGGTTGTGTAGTTTGCCTTTGTTTTGCCATCACATCTTTGTCCGGTGAGTGTCCCTCCACTACGACAGTGGATCAAATGATTCCAGCCTCATGCATGTGTGCTTTGTTTTGCACACCACTTTTTCAGTTGCAGGTGCTTTCTTGTGCACTTTCAGATGTTGTATCTTTTTCTTCATGCACTACAGGGTGTTGCGCACCATTTCAGTTGATCTATTAGGCTCCCAATTCACCATTATGGGGGGGTATTATACTGTTCGTGCTAATGCTTCCTTGGTTTCGCCTTGGAAGGAATCTTCCATTCTCAGTTGATCAGTGTTTTAGACTATTGGTTCTTGTGCCATCTGTATCTTCGTTCCAGGTGTTTTCCTTTGTTTGCCATCTGATTCGAGTAGTGTCGTATGGGCACTTATGCAGATTATTGTCTTCTTGTTCCTGATCATCCTATCTTCAGCAGAGGTTCTTCAACACCATAGCAATCATCTTTTGATAGTTGTTTGCAGCTTCTTCTGCTTCAGTGATGTCTCTTTTTGCTTTCTTCTTCTCTTTTTGGAGTAGAGCTTTTTCCCATGAGGTTTTCTCTATTTCTCCATTTTTACAGAAATTTGGTTGTATTTGGGTATCTGATCTGGCCTAGTTGCCGGGACCCATGTTTTCCTTCTTGCATTGTAGTTACCTTTGCTTTTCTGCATTTGTTTGTAGCTGCACTGTTGCTCATCTTAAGGGGGGGTGTTAGAGTAAAGGTTTTAACTTAATTATGTTGATTAAGTTACCTTTATTCCCTTCTTAAGATTTCACGTTAGTTTGCATATAGTGACATTTAATAATTATATTAATTACTAAATGTTATCCTATTAGGGTTTTTCCTATTAGGGTTTTATTAGGGTTTGCATGATCTCCTTTTTATAAGGATTAATCCCATTGTATTTCAATATCAATTCATTCTCTCATTCTCTCTGATATATACATTTTTAGTTTTCAGAGAACCCTTGCTTGTTTGTCTCCATCTCTTCTTTTGTGACAGGTTATTTGCATGCAGGTGATCTTCGGGGTTTGTGATGTTGTATTTTCTCAACTCCTACACAAATCAGAGTTTGTTGGTGCAAATGTAAGCTCATCATTGCATCCAAAAGGTTCGAGAAAGTTGATTTTGCCTTTTGTTTCATCCAAATCGGGCATACGAGGCCAAATCTATGAGGGTTTGAAGCTAAAGAGTGGTTGCTAGATCCAAAAGGTAGCTGCATTTTTTGAGCATTTTGGGTAAAATCTGACCCTGCTATTGCCTCCAAAAGGGCCAAAAACCCTAAGATCTACTATAAATTCATCAGAATCAGACACTTTTGCCTAGAGTCATCAAAAAAAAAAAATCCTCCTCGACCGTACGAACACCATTATAACAGTATGGTACGATTTAAAAAAATATATATCAAAATTTCAGTTGAAATTTTTTGAACTTTTTTTTTTAGAAAATCAAATTTTTGGTCGGTATTTTTTTGAAAATTTCGTTGTAAAAAGTTTTTATTTAAAATCAAAGCAAGGAAAAATTTATGTATTAAATTACATAGAGTACTGTGTACCGTGGCAAGTACGACACTGCAATACCTACCTTGTCAGGACCCGCCACGTGGCAAGCTGCGATTTGGTGCCACGGGCTCCATCTCTCCCACGCGACCCCCACTTTCTTCCTCCCACCAACGGTGTTGCTCAAAATCCGGCGGGCCCCTCGTTTCAACCGATTGGTGTCGGTCAACTCAAAAATCCGGCTGAAAATTTCATTCACCAGCATGTTAAAGGAATTTGACATCGCTATATCAAAATATTTCGATTCTTCATTAGATTCCTATGATTGAAGGAATATACGCTGACCTAAAGAATATTTTGTCACAGTAGGGTATATGCTTTTTTTGACACTCACCAGGCCATTAAATTTAATCGCATATTTTTCTGACATCATCACATGTCATCGATGACGTCAGCACTCAATTGAAATTTTTTGCCCCCCTCACGGATCAACTTTTCATTTTTGCAGTCCGACTTTGAAGCTCGAAATCTCGATCATTTTGGTTCCTTTTTTTGAGCAATTCTTTTTTATTTGAGCTAATTTTTCACGCTATTCATAGTGGTGCAATCATTTTTTGGTTTTGGTGTCTAGTTTTTCCATAAATTTCAGATTCTCACAGGTGTTGCTACTTCATCCTCATTTTGGAAAATTCGGGAGCTCATATCTTGCTCCTACGATAACATTTTTGGGTGCAGTTTTTTTTTAAAGTGCATGATTTTTTGTGTAATTATCAATGGTATGATTAGATTAATCTCATTTTGTACCAAAAATTATACTTGATTCTGTGGCCAATTTTGGCATTTGCATGTCCTAAGATCAAAGACCACTTCGTTGCTTTTTGGCAAGTGGAAATTGTAAACGCACTAAGTATAAAGTGCCAAATCAGATATTTTCTTGGGGGGTTTCATGATTGAGTGAATTGGGGGGGTAATCTTGCAGTGGTTGCTTGCATTCTTTTACTTGGTTTGTGTTCTTGCAATGGAGAAATCTCAAATTGAAGTCCTAACTCCACATAATTATGCTATATGGAGAAAATCAGTATGGAACTATCTCATGATGAAAGGTCTAATAGGTCATCTAAAGGACACTATTCAACAACCTATTGATGCTAAAGAATTGGAAAAATGGGAGATTGATCGTGAGAAAACACTTGGATGCATATATTCATTAGTCTCATTTGATTTACATTTTCATATTGAATCATGCAAAACACCTAAAGAAGCTTGGGAGACTTTTGAAAAATTGTATGGTAAAACATATAAGCTTAGGGGATATCAGATTGATAATGATTTGATGAATCTTGACCCTAATATTTTTTACCACATCCAAGACTACATCTCCAAAATCAAGCAACTAAGAACACAATTGAAAGAATGCAGTATTGAAAAAGAGGATTTACAATTGATTCTGAATGTGTTATCCAAGCTTGGTCTTGAGTATTTAGTATTTGTTTCTGGCTTTCATACCCATCGAATTTCTATGGGAGCATGATATGTTGATCCTAAGTTTGATGACTTTGCAAATCTCCTCATCCAAGAGGAAGCTAAGTTAATGAACATGGGTCTAATCAAGTCTTCCAAGCCACATGCATTGGTGTCTAGTGAGTCAAAGGTACAAAAATAATCAAGGAATCTTGATAAGAAGCAATAGATGAAAAAGAACAAGCTACATAAAGAATCAGAATCCACTCACTCAAAAGGAGAATCATCTAAGAAGGAGAGGCCTTTTTGTGCATATTGCAAGAAGGGTGGACATGAAGAACACTATTGTTATAAGAAGGATATTGATGAGTTGAAAAATCTTCTCAAAAGGAATCACATTGATTTGCCTTCTAGAATGTCTGAATCACCTCCTTCTTCTTCAAAATAGTCTAAAAAGGACAAAGGGCAAGCATCTACATCAGGAAATAAAGGACAAGCTCTTTGTGCTTTTTCAAGTCCAGGATCAAGGAGATGGCTTCTAGATTTAGGAGCATCACATCATATGGCATCTTTGCAGTCTATATTCTCTTCATTTCAACCTTGTACTATGTTTCCTATCTTGATGGGAAACAATACATACATGAGTGTAATTGGGAAGGGATCTATTAATTTTGGGGACAACACTTTCCAGGATGTTTTGTGTGTTCCTCATTTGACGAACAATCTTCTTTCCATATATTAGATTACACATGGTAGAGATGGGAGAACTGTGGAGTTCACGCCTGATTCAGTCATCATTCGAGACTTGGAGAGTAGAGAGATCATTGCTACTAGGGTGGTTGATCATTCATCTCAGTTGTATACCTTTGCAAATTTTTCTTCTGATGGTGACATTGTTCCTTCGGTTGTTGATCATATGAACCATAATTCAGAGGAGACATTTGGCTTATTAAACTTGGGAGTTCTCACATCAACTCCAGTTCTTGAGTCATCCATTCTATCTCCTCCATCTACTGTTGTACCTGAGGATGCTTGTGTTGCCACAATTTTGGCTCCTTATGATTTAGTGTAGCAGGACATACGTCATAGTCTTCCAGATATGGCTACTTCGGATGGCTTCTTGATAGGTATTTTAGACTTGTTTGTGGAGTCTCATCTTGCAGATTTGGGAGACATCATTGATAGAATTCATCTTCTCTTTGATGAAGATGCTCCTTCTTCAGTTGCTGTGAGGGAACACTCTGACCCTCTTGTTCATCCTCTACATGATCATTCTTTGCAGTTTCACGTGACTGTGGATACTTTTGGACAACATTTGGAGGAGGCTTCTTTGTCTTCAGAGGGGATGTCTTTCTCTTTGGATTGTGCTCTACATTCATCTCTACTAGATGTTGGATTGTCATCTTCAACAGTGTTGCCTAGAACGCCTGTTTGGAGTGTGTCGACTTTCGACATAGACATGGAGACACTTGAGCATGCTTCAAAGACATCATCATTCATCATCCATATTCCTGACATCCTGCATACATCCATGGTTTTGTTTCTTCCTACGGGGAGGAACGTTGTTCAGCGAGATTGGATCATCTTCAACATTCAATGTCGAGCTTCTACCATCATTGCAGGAGACTCAACATTGAGGAGGGGTTGCCTTGTCTCTCTTCTACTTCTCTCTTATGGGGGGGTCTTTTTGCTCACATGGGGTTTTGGCCTTCTCATCCATCATTGAGAATTTTATTTTTTGTATCTTTTATCTCTCTTTTGGGGAGGAGTTTTGTCCCATTGGGATTTCTCCTTTTCTCCGTTTGTGAGAGATTTCAATTGCATTTGCACATGGGTACCTAACATGGCCTAGTATTCGGGACCCATCCTTGCATCTTTGTTTCATTTGCATAATAATCTGCTACTCCCTAAGTTGCACTTAAGGGGGGGTGTTGGTGTAAATAATGTCTTGTACCTAGTTAATTCATTACTAGGGGACTTATTTACATGTTAACTAAGTTTACTTAGGTCATAGGAAGGAATCTTTCTAGAAGGTGTTAGTTGTCATTAGTTGTTATCTTATCTTTTGACAACTACTACATGTGAACCTAGGTAAGTGTGATGAGTGGTCTCATGTCATATCATTAAGACACTTGTCATAATCCTATGACATCTTGTATCTCACCTTGGCTATATAACCAAGGGGTCTCTCTCATTGTAAACAATCAATCAACATCACATCATATCATTGAATCATATTGATAAGAATACAGTTTATTCTTGTCACATTCTATTCTCTCTTTTTGTGCTTTCCATTTGGTCTCAAGATCTTGGCAACCATAGCCAATTCTAACACTTTCCTCTACCACCTTCTATCCTCTACTCTACCCATCAGTTTTGGCATAGACTGCCTCACATTCAATGCTTTGTCTATGCGCTCAGAACCTCTAGCTCTGATACCATTTGATGCAAAATAAAATTGAATTGCTTTATCAAACTATTGTATTTTACAACTCAAAAATTTCATAATCAAATTCGCATTTGCTCAATTAACACATTCCATAGGAAATATAAATCAGAAGCAATCAATGAGTTTTTTTATTCAACATTTGTTCAATTATAGACAAATGCAAATTCATTCTCTGCAATTTCTTCAATTAAAATTCTCTTCCAATTCTCTTATTCAATCACCCATTCCGTATTTTGTTTTTCCTGTCCAGTTTATATATTTTTAATTCTCTATTGGACACTATTTCCCTCCATGCCTCTTCTCTTCCTGCAATCTTTCACTTATTATTATTAAATCTCCTTCCCTGCAGTTGTGCATCCATTCTCCTCAATTCCCTCCATTCTTGGGTTGTGGTCTATAGTGTTGTTTCCCACTCTTCCCTGTACAATTTTTATTTCCTTTGATTTATTCTTTTCTTTATTTATTTATTTATAAATATCTCCCTCTTTGGTTGTGTAGACTTCAACCAGTTGCAACCCTTCACTTCTCTTGACTTCCCTCTTCACACGCTACTCATTATCTTTTCACATATTTCTCTATCTTTTGCCCATAGCTAGACGAGTCTTCTTTTTCCTCCGATCACAACCCTCCTCTCCCTTTTTTCATACACCTTATTTTTATTTAAATTATGTGCCTATTCATTTTCTTATGGTTGTGTAACTCTATCTTTTAATTTTTTTGCCCCCTCATCGTGACTCCTCATATCCCCTTCTTGTGTGTTGACAAAACAAATATTTTACTTTCTTTCCCTTTATACCAATGTCCTATGCAAGTAATTCAACCTGCAAGGTTGATTGTTGTTCATATAAATTGTTTCAACCTCCTCCAATTTCTTAGTCAATTCACCAATATTGCAGTCTTATGCAACATACTTTTTTTAATATGAAATTTCAATCTTCTTGGCTCATGATTTTTTCATTTCAATATTCACATGAAATTTATGCCAAACATCAATCATGACATAAAAAAATCTTTATTGCTTCAACAATCCTACTCAAAAATTCAAAAATGGTTGATTTTGTGAATTGACAAATTCGGGTGTCCACAAGTGGAAAAATCCAAAGTTCTTTGATTCACACAAAAAATGGCATGTAGGATCAGAATGATGTCCCTAGGTTCCCTGTAAAATGATTTTTCTCTAGCCTACCAAAATTTTGATATTTTAAACTTTTCGTAAATTGATGGGGCTCATAAATTGCTCTATTTTTGGGTGATGTTGATTGTGCGTGCACCTAAGTGCTCCTGCATCAATGTATCAGAAGAAAAATATAGAAAAAGTGCATATATAGTTGTGAAGATCTTTGAAAGAACTTTCCAACATCACAAAAATCATAAAAGATGGAGAAACTGGTCAAAATTTGTGAGCTTGAGAGTGAAAAACACATGAATTTGACAAGTTGTAGAATGCACCAATATAAAAATATGATGATAAGATCCATACCACTGAAAGTACACAAAAATAAATTTCTAATGATATCTCGTTTTCCCAATTTCAATATTGTACATTTAAGTTATGCCAAAAAGAAAAAAAATAGCTCCATTAAGGCAAATGGTGGCTAGGTGGGAGCAAGATGCAATTCATATGACTAACTTTAGCAAAGAATATTAAAAATATATTGCCTTCATTGGTGGAAAAAAATAAAGTTTCTTGTAAAAAATTTGATCATCGAAATATGTCAAAGGTAGGACAAAATATTCTAAAAGATTCTCTTGTTCACCAAAATATTCCAAAGAGGTTGTCAGATCGTTGAAGGGTTCACTGAGAAAAGTGGGCATTGGGAATTGAGAATCGTTGACTAGTCAGAGCTTTGAATAGCCATCGACATGGATGTTGGGAAATGGCTATGCAACATACAATCTGGCTGTTTGACCAGATTTATTAATTAATTAAAAATAAAAAGAACACTGCATTTTTATTTTTAATTAATTAAAAATATCGTCAAATGGCCAGATTGTATGCTGGGTAGCTTTTTCCTAGATGTTGGGCGGTTATAAGAGGTTTTCAATGAGGAAATGACTGGCAGTAGGGCACTGGACAACTAGATGAGGCCATCAACAAGCCTGCCACCACCATAGGTTGGTAACAACAATAAGCACGAGGCCCTGTCGCGTGGTAGAGGCACGTAGGCCGCCATAGCAAGGTAACTTTTACCCTTAAAATACACATTGCATTAAGTTTTTTTGAAAAAAATATTTAAAAACTTTTTTATTGAATTACCGTATATACAACCATACAAGGATGGCCCCTGTACTAAAAAGAGTTCCTTAGAAGCTCCCAACGGTGACTATAGGAAAATTTATAGTCAATTTGTCTATTCAATCTCCTGAATGCAATGGTGAGGTCCATTTTGCTCCAACACACCAAAAAAGTCAGTCCAAAACCTACAAAAAAATATGAAGATTCTAGATATGATGCTCTTGTAACCTTAGTTGAAGAAAACCCTCAAAATTCAAGGAGTTTGTTGAATCCATGCTCTAATACCATGTTGAAATTGTGAAACACACAAAGATATAGGATCAAACAACAAGCAATGCCACCTTCCATGCACAAGAGCTACAAACAATAATTTGTTATTTCCTCGAAAAGAAAAAAAAACTTACAAAATTGTAGAGTTGCAGAAATGAATAATACAATGAAGGAGAATGCTTATAAGAGAAAATTCTAAATGAGAAAGGGATTAGATCATGAAAATTGTTGGCATCCTATGTGATGAGACTTAATGATCTAATAATAACTCAATCTAATAAATAAAAAACACTCCCAAGTTTAGCTTAAGTGCATAAAGTGAAATTATCCTAATAATCAATTAAAGATTAATTAATTATTAGCTAATAAATTATTACTCTAACATTACATACACCATGAGCACACTAAACCATGACCCCAAATTAAATAGTTGGTAATAAGTTTTTCTAATAATAAATATTCTTACAATGTGACACTCACAGTAAATATTTATTCTAATGTCTCATACAACATACATATGTCCCAAATAATTTTTGACCCATGTGGTATCTACATCTTTAATATGCAATACAATTAAATATGTATTTTATATTATTAACATTATTATAAAGGTGTACAACACAACTTTCCCAATAAAGAGAAACTAGAATGACAAAAAATTAGCGATTTGTAAAAGATGCATGCATTTTGAAGTTCTAATGCAAATACATAAACTATTTAGACATAAGAGTTAGCTCATTTTTAGAATTGTATTAAATTTGATTAGGATAATTGTGAGTCAAGTGAGTGGGTAGATACATGGGTTTCACAATATCTAATCCCTTTATCTTAAGCTCATTCATCTTTAGTCAATGAGATGAAATTATTTGACTATGACCATTTTTAGATATTGTATAGCCAAGATATGTTATATTGTTGCACCACATGGAAATAAGGAGAAATTAGACTATTGGTTGGCATAATGTGTACAATGAAAGAAAAAGGTAACATCATCCACAATATATGATAACGGGTTTACATAACCTACATGATTAGTTTTTATTGTTTGCACTTGGTTGTGGACGTATTTGATTCAAAAGAATGACATAGTTGCATTTAAAGACTTTGAAAAACAAAACCATGTAGTCATGTTTTCACACTTGGTTATAGAAAAACATGTCAAGTTACTAAAGTATCACACAAACAAAAAATAAAATAACTATGAATAATTAGGAATGTTGATCATGAAGCAATACTTGATACTCTAAAGGTAAGAGATGACCCCTTAGGTAGCTTAACTAGTATATAAAATTTTAATTTTATATAAGTTACTTGATTAGTTCAAAAAAATTCTCATTTTTCATATATTAATGTGTTGTATTTTTTTAATTTTTTGGTCATTTTCTAATACTTTACTATTAGTTTAGTGGGGGGAAAAGGGTTCCACCCTCTTATGGTTAGTTTTGTAAGTATATAAATAATTCATTTCTAGAAACCAAGAGAAGCCACAAACATAGGGCATTAAGAGATTTGATTTTAGTAGCATGAAACTTAACACCTTTTTCTTCATTATTGTCCATGCTAAATTGATGGTGAAGGGTTGGTTATGATTTATTAGTTTTCTCATCCTCGATAGATAAATAGAGAGAGTGGGGGAGAGAGTAGGAGGGGTGAGGGAGAGTGGTAGAGAGAAAGATAAGGGAGGGAGGCATGGGAGAGAAAGAGGTCAAGAAAGAGCATAAAACTGACAAACTTCAACAAGATGGTATGGAAAAACCATGACATGTAAATAATCCCTATTTATTTCTAAAACTGGGCAATAGGGTGCTCTAAAAAACCCTCTTAATTGTTTCTAGCTCAAAATGGTTTGATTGTTCTAGTGTCAAACCTAAAGTTACAAAAAGTGGTAATCTTGTGTAGTGCTATGGTGTAAAACGAGCAACTTTACAAACAAAATAATGTGGAATTGAACTAATCATGCCAATACATCTTGTTTTTTAGGTGGGATTATGATAAAGGGGTCCTTGTTTTTCCATTGAAGGATCTCAAACCTTCCAAGCTGCAATAGTCAAATGAGGTCTCTTAAGAGACCTAAGAGTGTAAAAGTGACAAAATTTGATGAGACATTGTGCGAAAACCATGGGTCATACATATGTCTTTTTAATCCTTACATTTGGACAAGGTCCTCTTAAAAAATTCCCTTAGTTTTTCTAACTCAATGCAATTTTATTGCATTAGCACCAAACCTAAGGTCATAAAAGTGGCAATTTTGTGCAATGCTAGGGTGTAGTGGAAGCAACTTTGAAAATAGAGCATCATGGAATTAAAAAATAGATCCAACACATCTATTTAGGTGGGTTTATTCTAAAGAATTCCTTCCTCCACCACCAAGGGATCCAAAAAAATTAGGCTATATTGGTTAGATGAAGTCTCTTAAGAGACCTAGGAGCATAAGTGACAAAATTTGGTGAGATGGTGTGAAAAGACTGTGTCACATATAAATGTCCCATGTATTCCTATAGTTGGGTAATGAGGTTCTCTAAAAAAACCTCTCAATTTTGTCCAACTCAAAGTGGTTTTCTTGTCCTAGTGTGGAATCTAAAGTTGTAAAAGGAGATAATTTTGTCTAGTGCTAGGGTGTAGAATGAGAAAAATTTCAAATAGATCTTCATGAGACTAAACCAATAGTACCAACATGTCCACTTGGTTGTGTTTATGATAACGAAAGCCTCATTCCATCACAAAGGGATCTTGAAAGTTACATACTACAATGATTAGACAAGGTCATTTAAGAGATGTAAGAGCATAAACGTGACAAAATTTGACAAGATGATGTGGAA
Organism: Sequoiadendron giganteum; assembly: GCA_007115665.2. Lineage (NCBI taxonomy): Eukaryota > Viridiplantae > Streptophyta > Pinopsida > Cupressales > Cupressaceae > Sequoiadendron > Sequoiadendron giganteum. The sequence goes on from CM021106.1 coordinate 616,364,636, forward strand.
AGATCATGACACTTGGAGAAATCTCATTTGTTCTTACAATAGGGTAATAATGTCCTCTAAAAAATATCTATTTCATATAGCTTAAAGTATTTTTCTCATGCTAGTGTTAAATCTAAAGTTAGAAAAAGTGATAATTTTGTGTAGTGTACTAGGGTGTAGAATGAACAACTTTACAAATGGAGCAACATGCAATTAAATCAATAACACCAAGGGCTCCTAAATTTTTTGGGCTACAATGGTTGAATGAGAGGCCTAAGAGGATAAAATTAACAAACTTTAATAAGATGATGTGGAAATACCATGGCACATATAGAAATCATTATTGTTCCTACATTTGGTAAGTGAAGTCCTATAATAACCTCTCTCAATTTGTCAAACTCAAAGTTTTCTCATCCTAGCGTGAAATCTAAAGTTATAAAAAGGGGGTAATTTTATGCAACAATAGGGTGTAGAATGAGAAAATTTATAAAGAAAGCATTGTGGGATTAGAGGAGGCCTTGTTTCACTACCAAGGGACCCCATACCTTTTGGGCTGCAATAGTTGGATGAAGTCTCTCAAGAGACCTAAAAGTGTAAAAATGAAAAAAATCAACAAGATGGTATGAAAACAACATGAAACCTAGATCCATCTTGTTTTTTTCCTATAGTTGGATAGTGAGGTCCACATGAATGGATAATTTTGCAAACAAATCATAGTGGAATTGAACCAAGAGTGCCAATGCATCTAGCTGGATTAGTTTATAATAGAGTGAATCATTCTACCACCATGGTCTTTTGAACCTTCCAGACTACAATGGCCAAACAAGATCTCTTAAGAGACTTAAGAGCATATAAGTGAGAAACTTCAATGTGACGATGCGAGAAGACCATGAAACCTAGAGATATTTAATTTCTTCCTAAAATTTGATACTGAGGTCCTCTGAAAATCATTCTTTAATTTCATGTAGATCAAAGTGGTTTGCTCATTCTAATGCTAAATTTAAAGTTACAAAAGTGGCAATTTTATGTAGTGCTAGGGTGTAGAACAAACAAATTTTCAAATAGAGCATAATAAAATTATAATAATAATAGTTGGATGGTTTTATGCTAGATTAGGTCTCATTCCTCCATTGAGACATTCTAAACCTTATAGGCTACAATGACCAAATAAGGTTTCTTAAGAAACTTATGAATGTAAAAGTGCCAAAATTTGATGAGTCAGTGTGAGAAGGCCATGAAACTTATTAGCATTCTATTTTTTCTATAGTTGGGAATCTAGGTCCTCTAAAAAAATTCTTGTGGTCTTTTCCAACTCAAAGCACTTTTCTTGTGCTAGTGTGAAATATGAAGTTGTAAAAAGGGTAATTTCATGTAGTGCTAGGGTGTAGAATGACTAAATTTACAAATAGAGAACCACAAGATTAAACCAATAGTGCCAACATGTTCATTTGGGTGATTTTATTTTAGAGAAGGCCTCATTACACCATTGAGGGCTCCTAGACCTTCTAGGCTGCAAAGGTTGAACAATCTCTCAAGATACTTAAAAATGTAAAAGTGGAAAAATCTAACGAGATGATGTGTGAAGACCATAGCATGTACAAATATATTTTTTCTTCCTAAAATTTGGCAACAAGGTCCTCTAAAGAAACCTCTCTTAGGTTTCTCCAACCCAATATGGTTTTCTCATGTTAGCATAGAATCTAAAGTTGCAAAAGGGGGTAATTAAGTGGTGCTTGGGTGTAGAATGAACAACTTTGTAAATAAATCATCATGAGATTAAACTAATAATGCTAACATGTCATTAATACTTGTGACTCAAAGAGGTAAGATGCATAATACTCTCAAATCCAACCATATTTTGTTCAATAAAAAATACATAACCCTATATAACAATACTTTTGAATAGGTTGCAATATTTTTTATATACCTCATAGTTTTAAAAATGATTATATATCTAAATTAAGTCTTAAACTAGGAATACATGCACACAAAGAATATATTATATTGTATATCAAGATGTATTTATTAAAAATCATGATAATATTATACATATACAAAAAATTGGTATATACACCAATTTGGAATATTCTTTTGTAAAATATGACATATTCCATCTCAAAATCTATATACAATCTACATGTTGAATAACTATGTAGTAAATACCAAAGGTCTACTTTACCCTTTTCTTGTGATGAATCCTTGAGATGTGGTGGATTTGTTGATTGCAATGGACAATTTGTGTGTTGGAGGGGTTGCCTATTGTGGGTTGGTAGGCTATGGTGATCTCTCAATTTTAGTGGATCTTCATAAAGTGGTTTCTTGGTGCCACAATGCCTACTATGTGATGGATGCAAATATGAGCTCAACACCAAGTCAAACAAAAAACTTGACTAGTTATTTCAATGAAAATTAAATAATTCAGATTATTAAATAGAAACTTTTCCACTACAAAATAAATATATACCACCAATGAGGCTTCTACCATCAACCAAGGAGGAGTTGGCACAAATTAACCAACTAAGATTTCTTACATGAAAAATGATAGGAATGTAAGACTATATGTACATAAATAACTTTAATTAACATCAAGAGCAAGGCCAGTCTTCCCTTGAGGTAAAATTTAAATTTATTCATGATATTCTATTTGAATTCAATATTAACAAAGATTAGTACTACTATATTTAAATGGGATAATAATTGATGAAAAAGGAGGAGTTTACCAAAGTTCATCAAGGTACACCTTCTTCCATTAAATTTGACTCAGACTTGTTGGTACAAATTTTTCTACACATTATTTTTTTTTAATGTATGTATTTCTTTGTTCATCTATAATTATATGTTAGTTTATATCAATGACATTTTACTTTTGTAGTCTACTCCAAATGTGACTGACAGAGGGATGTTCCTAACCTTGTGGGTACTCGCGTTAGTGATGAGTGTTGGTATCTTTTTCTCTAAGGATTTTGAAAATTTAAGAGGTTACTTTTCGTAATTATTTAGCCCTATTTTTGCTTGAAAATTTTGGAAAATCTTGTAGATGATGATATCCAACCTACAAAATATTGAATGAAACAATTTTTTGCTTAGTGTTATTATGAAATTATCTCACTAGTCCCCTATTTGGCCTAATTTAGCCTTCATAGTAACACATGATAACTGAGAGTGGGTGATGTCTATGTGGGGTGTTTATGTTGTGTGCAAGGTTTTGTATCTACCAACTAATCCCTATGAAGATGTCTAGCTAAAGTGGTGTTCTCTTGTGCAATGGAGGTTGTGGTAGGAGATGAAAAAGTTCATTAATATACCAACATGCTAGATGATGGAGATTGGATTCATAACAAGGTTTTTGGAAGAGGGATATCTCTACAAAAATGGTGGTTTTTGAGTTGGATATTGGGGGGGAAAAGCCCTATAGAATAAGGAGTATTTTGAAGTGTTATAAAGAATCTAGGATGAGGAGAGATGAAGATCTAAGGGAGCTATAATCATGGGGAGTTTTTAGAATTGAAACAATTGAGATGCGAAGGGAAGCCATGAAATATCAATATGAGCTTGGAAACGTTTTGAGATGAGAAGAGAGAACCAAGAGAAGGGTGAGACATAATGAGGAAGAAAACACTTTTGTATGATGATTTATGTCAATGGTTTGTTAGAAACTTAATAAGGCATAATTAGGGTTAGGGATTCATTCATTTATGAAAATAGAAATTTAACAATTTGAGTTGGAAATTAGCATCTAAGTATCTAGGACATTAGTTTCTAGATGTAAAAGTGTTCTTTGATAGTTAGAAGCTAAAATTTATGGGGTAGCTTAATGAAAATTGGGATAGCTTGGAAGTGCTTGCAAAACAAACTAGTGATAGGTTTGAGTTGAGAAATGAGATAAATGAGTCTTAAACATTTCTAATAGATGGACTGCAAAATGAATACAAAAATGTAAGGTGAAGATTACAAAGTCTAATGCAATTTTTGGCCTCACAATAACATGCTCAATCAATCTCATGTATACCAAATTCCATCTTGAGTCATTCAATATAAAGACTTGTGGTTGATGTTCTTGGTCCATCTCCAATAATGATGAAACTCAATACAAACTTCACAAAAGGTTAGAAATCTTCACTATTATTCAATTGGTTCAAATATAATTAAAAAAATGGCTCTTGACATATATTTACGATCCCTAAAATATTTTGCCATAATTTTTCCTTCAAATGAATTTCTAAAGGGTTTATTCTTAGTCAAATATGTCAACATGATAGAAAACAAAATACACTATCATACAAGAAAGAAAACACTTCAAGCTTTTTTATAATCTCATACACACTCAAAAAATTATTGGAATAATAAAATATTATTTGTAAAATAAACGCATGTTTTAATATCCGATGATATTCTATAATTTTTATAGTGCTTAAAAATAATATTAAGTTAAAGTATGTTGTTTCTGGATTCAACTGTGTATTTTTTTTTGGATCAACATTTCGGATCACACTCAGTGATCTATCATCAGGATGTAAAAAGAGATGAAGGAGTAGAAAATGCATATCCAGACCAATTATAAAGGAGGGGGAAGGGGAAGTTTACACAAGAATCAAGAAGGAAACTAACAGAAGAAAGAGAAAAATAAAGTAATAAATTAATAAAGAAAAACCAGATAAAAAGAAAGGCCCCTAATCAAAGAGAGACACCAATCACTAAGAAGAACAAAAAGATAAGGAGAAAAAAAACAAGATAAAGAGGTGAATGAAATTATCAATAAGATGGGACAAAAAATTAGATAGAATAACATAAAAGAAACCAAGAAAAAGAGCTAAAAAATAATGCCTTAAGATAGCAAATGAAAACAAAACATAAAAATAAAAAGAGGACAAAAACATAAAAGAACCAAAAATGAAGAAGAAGGGAAAGATCACCAAAGCAATCAATATATTAGCTTTTTCTTTTGTTTACTTCTTTGCTTTGGTGATCTTTCCCTTCTTCTTCATTTTTGGTTCTTTTATGTTTTTGTCCTCTTTTTATTTTTATATTTTGTTTTCATTTGCTATCTTAAGGCTTTACTTTTTAGCTCTTTTTCTTGGTTTCTTTTCTCTTATTCTATCTATTTTGTCATCCCATCTTATTGATATTTGCATTCACCTCTTTGTCCTTTTTTCTTCTCCATATCTTTTTGTTCTTCTTAGTGATTGGTGTCTCTTTGATTAGGGGCCTTTCTTTTTATCTGGTTTTTCTTTTTTATTAATTTATTACTTTATTTTTTTCTCTTTCTTCTGTTAGTTTCTTTCTTGATTCTTGTGTAAACCTCCCCTTCCTCCTCCTTTATAATTGGTTTGGATTTGCATTTTCTACTCATTCATCTCTTTTTGCATCCTGATGATGGATCACTGAGTGTGATAAAAAACGTTGATCCAAAAACAAATACATAGTTGAATCCAAAAACAACATACTTTAATGACATGGACTGTGGAAATCTAATATCTTTAATATTAAGTTGTTTAAATCATAAAATAAATCAATAAATAAGTCTCCAAAGAAGAGCATTATCTTTTAATCATTTATTTAATTATTATGTCTAGCCCTAGTTTTCTAGAGTTCTCCCTCATAATAAATAAAAAATATAGTAAGTGTTCCTTACCTCTCAACCACACATTCTTTTACTACTTTTTAGCGAACTCAACATAATGTATAGATGACATAATTTTTTTCTATTTTGAATGTGATATGCACAATTCTAATTCTACGCTTTGACATAGTTATTTTTTATTTTGATTGTGTGGTATTGTGTAGACAACATAATCATTTTCTTTATCATTTTATTATCATTGAACTTTAAGTACATAACAAGAAATATAAAAATAAATTAGGATAGTTAATCAATTATAGAACCTAAAATTAAACATAACTTGAAAAAAACTCTTATAGTCAAAATATCTCATTTATTAGAAAAAAATAAATTAAAACATATTTACTTATATGAACACACTTCATTAAATATTTAAATTTACAATAAATTACCAAACTTTATTTAATTATCTTAATTTAATAAGATATAAATTAAATATTAATAACAAATATCTTTATAGAAATAAGATTTTTCCTCCATTCCATTTGACTTAGACATCATACATATTAATATGGTATTAGTGCCCATCTACTAGTTTAACCTCATGTGAGTGTTAACCTTAGATGGGTATGACAAATGTTCTATTAAAGTCTTCTTTTCAAAGTTGTGTTTTGTTAAAAGAAAAATATAGAGGAATTCTTTTGATAGAGGATATATAATTAAGGATGATGTTGAAAAAAAATAGGTGTATTTGAATTATCAAAATTGAGTTTTAATAGTTTTATTTTGATTCAATTAATGAAGTTGGTTTATTTTGATATAGTTTATTAGAAAAGATGTCTCTTAAATTAGCAACATAAATAGGAAGAGTTTATGTATTAGATGCATTAGTATTTTTGGTCACCACCATAGTCAATCTCGTAGTTGATATAATTTGTTGATGATGTAAACACACAAAAATATTGGAGAATTTGCATATGATGTCATTTTTGCAATCATGATATCTAGCACATAAATTATCTCCTCTAATTTAGAGCCAAGATCTAAGTGGTATTGCAAAATTTACGTAGGTGCAATCTTGGCTTCATCTCGACCTTGATATTTAGTAGACTCTTTGTGAACCATTCAACTTCATTAATATACCAAAGATCACTTAACATGACACATATACTTAAAAAAAACCAAAATAATACGATAATTAGATCATATAAAAGATGCTAAAATGTGTGAAGTATAAATCTTTTGTTTAGATTACATTTAATGCGAATAACATGTCAAATGAAAACATGTATGATTGTACATCCAACTACTTAATCAAAGGAGACACATACATAACATATCGCTTAAATTCACCGATCGCTAGAAAGGCTCCCCAAACCTACACCACAAATTGTGCTTGTGGATTGTTTTATACTAAGTACTGGTCATCCATCTTGACATACGTACCATACGGCTAAGGGCACAGGCCCTACAATAACAGTACTCTCAGCTAGCAAAACATTCCAAAGTCCAAAAAAGACAAGACTGTCCACTCTACGTTTTGTTGCAGAGAGAAAATTACGTTTTGAGAAGAGGGAAATTCAAAAACAATGTCAAATCATCAGTGCAAATTCCTGCTCAAGAAAAGGTCACGGGTCTCTAAACACCACCCTGTGAAGAAACAGAATCTCTATATATAAATGTCAAGCTCCCCTCATTATCCAATCCATCAATTGCTTCAACTAAGTATATCTCAATTGCAGTCGTAGGTTGCAGAGCATGGAACAATCAGTAGCAATTCTGATTGTGGCCTGCACAATCCTAAGTCTGGGCTCTGGCATTTCATCTTCCACCTTCCCTTCTGACATCCAAGCCCTGATCCACTTCAAGAACTCAATTGACAAATCCAGTATACACCCAACTTCCTGCTTAGATTCATGGGACTTCTCTGCAGCAGATCACTGTGTTTCCACATCAGCGGCCCAATTTGCTTGTGGTCTTCGCTGCGATGTCCAGACCGGAGAGGAAAGCCGGGTCACAAGCATTACTCTGGATGGAGCTGGGTACAAAGGATTCCTTCATTCATCCATTGGGAATCTCAGTGAGCTGGTAGCTTTGTAATCAAAGCATTGCAATTTATTAGTCTTTCTGCAGTAGATTCTTTCCTTCATTCTTCTCTGCAGTAAGTTACTCATTTATGTTCCCTCGGATTTGATGTCTGTTGGTCTTAATTTTCTACGGGGTTTCTAACAGGTCCAGCTTGATTTATCAGGAAATGCTTTTAGTGGAGCCATTCCTGAAACAATAGGCCTGCTGGGTAAGCTAACGAGCTTGAAGTTGGCCAACAACCAGTTTTCTGGGTCCTTGCCCAGTTCAATTGGAAGGCTTGTAAGCCTTCAAGGTATGTCACTGGCAAGGAACCAGCTTGATGGGTTCATTCCCCAGACATTGAATGACCTTGCCAACTTACGAAGTATGGATTTGTCATATAACAGTTTTAGTGGTGTAATTCCACCTTTAAGAGGCATGAGATCATTGCACAGTTTGGATGCTAGTTATAACAAACTTACAGGTGAGCAAACTGAGTTTTTTTTTTTAAGATGAAATGCGAGTATACGGTTTAATGACCACTGACTATTAAGGGGACTTAAATACAGTAAATGTATCGAGGTTATTTCCACAGTTCATTGCAGTAAATTTGAAAATTTATGAATCAAAACTGTGAAATAGAAATAGGGTAACATTTTAGATCACACTTAAGGATGATGTACCATCAAAGAAGCTTTCTATGTGAATTTGACCGAATATAGTTACGACCCGGTGCATTTGCTACAGTTTAATCATGTGGATGGTCATGACTCGTGACCATATACAGCTCTGTATATGAATCAAACCATATACACCTCTGTTTATGTAGGAATGCATGCATACAGAGCTGTATATGGCCACCATCTGTTGTCTTTATTGCAGTTTAGTCTCCTGGATTGTCATGACATTATTTCAGTTGCAGAATCTTTGAAGTTTGAAGAGCTTTAAAGAAGGGACACTTGATCCTGAAAACTAAATGCAGTAAATGCACTGGTCATGACTCGTGACCATATACAGCTCTGTATATGAATCAAACCATATACACCTCTGTTTATGTAGGAATGCATGCATACAGAGCTGTATATGGCCACCATCTGTTGTCTTTATTGCAGTTTAGTCTCCTGGATTGTCATGACATTATTTCAGTTGCAGAATCTTTGAAGTTTGAAGAGCTTTAAAGAAGGGTCACTTGATCCTGAAAACTAAATGCAGTAAATGCACTGGATTTTGGACATATTCAGCAAACTACATGTAAATTTGAGAATATACAGTTCTGTTTATGTCTGAATTCATATTTAAAAAGTTGTATGGCGGATTTGTGGTGCACTTATTGTAGTTTAGTCCTCTTGATAGTGATGGTCAGATATGCAATATTCGGGGAACTATCTTATTGGTAGCTAAATTCTATTTTTAGAAGATTGGTTATTAAAATACTCACTGGATCAAAATAAGTTAATAAGTTTTTTAATGGGCTTCCAATGTCTGAAAAATGACAGCGCAAGCAAGTGGAAATAAGTTAAATGTTTTTTGCTGCAGGTGAGCTACATGCAGAGCTTCCACCTCTGCTATCTCTGCTAATACTAAGGGGAAACATGTTAAATGGAAGCTTGCCTGCCAAATTGAATTCGTTACCGAGGCTTAGTGTTCTGGATGTGGCCTCTAATAAATTGTGCGGATGTGTGGACAGTACTCTGTTTGGGCACCCCTCATTGCAGCAGGTCAATCTGTCTAACAACAATTTCGATGCCTTGAGTGTTCCAAATTTGGCAGGGGCAACTACCCAAATGGTTGCCATTGACATCAGCTTCAACAGGATTAATGGGTCACTTCCTGCTAATTTTGCAAGCATTGGAAGCCTTGCTGCTCTGTATCTTCGTCACAATCGATTCCAAGGGCTAATTCCTGCAGCTTATGGTAGGAAAGCAGCCATGGAAGGTTCTGAAAACATGAGGCCTTTATTCAGGCTCTATCTAGAGAATAACTACTTGAGTGGTGATGTCCCCGCTGTATTTTTGGGCATTTCCCCTGAAAAAATTAGTGGTAGCTTTGCTGACAATTGTTTGAATGAATGTCCTGGAAGAGTTACCCTGTGCCAAGGTGGACAAAGGCCTCCTAGTGAATGTAGAATTGCTTATTAGGCCTCAAACATCGGACTAATTGGACTAGTGCAAGCTATTGTGGGCTGCAATCCCTTAATTTTGTTAGCGGGCTTTGCCCTCGGAGGTTTCTATCCCTAAGTTGATGTGAACGAGTTATGGTTACTTGGGTGCAATCCATGAAATATGTTAGCGGTCTTCTCTCTCTCCTGGAGAAATTAGGAGGGTCTTAAACTCTTCTATGCTTCCAAGGATAGCTCTACACTTTTCTAGGCTCAAAACATCTTTAGATTCTTACCTGATAAGCATACTCGTCCCTCTTTAGAACATTTATCTTTGCTTTACAAATGTCGTCTTTTATAGACATAATTCCAGTGTTCTTTATCCTTTTGTATCACTTTCTTCTAGAGTTTACTATTCTCTAGTAAAACATTTTTAATTTCTTTGGTAGGTGGTGTGTTATGCCCATCTCTCAGGGCCGATTATACTAGTCGTTGGTAGATTTTAATGATACACTTTGGCAGCTCTTACAGATCAACTTGTTTTAAAGGATGTTAAAAAATTGTTTATATATATATATATATATATTTTCTGTGTGAAAATAAAATTACTGTTCAACGTGTGTTAAGTGTAATTTATTCTTCATGATGAATTTACTGGTGGGATAGTGTTATTAGCGTTATCTGCAAGAGAAGGTTATATGATAGTGGGTATTGTTGGGAAATATTTCAGTCAAGTAAATTTTAGGTTGTTGGGAGCATAGACTACATACTTTTATCTTTTTAAAAGTTCAACTACCTTCTAAGAAATGCTCTGACTCTTGTGTACACATATTGGACAAAAGCAATCAGATTCCCTTAAAGGTAGCTCCAAGATGCTTCACACAGAAGGAATAGTCAGTATACTGGGGCCTTGCACATGTTTTTGTTTTCCTTTTCAAATGGCATAAATGAGCAATAAGAATGTAAAAGAATCTTCCTCCTTTAAGATCAAATTGTGAAATTTCACAAGTTTTGTTCTTATAAGTTCTTTTTGTTTGTACTAAACTAATTTTTGAGTCTTTAACCTCAAAGATGTTTAAGAACAACTTACCTAGACTTCTGTATTTGCAGAGTAATGCTAAAAACAGTTGTCTACAAACGGTTATCTTCTTTTTGAGAATGACAAGAAAACTTTTGCTTTTTGAAAAGATACTTTTGTTCCATGTGGAAGAGTGCAAGGCTGCTCTATTAGTAAAGTGAATTTTTTATTTGTTTAAAGTTATTGAAGGCACCTATTCATGGTACTGCAAGAATGCCACTTGGGACACCACATGTTGATGTACAAAATTTTGTAAACAAAGCAAAGACATGCACCATTTAATCTATATATTCAGCACTCTGTTGTTGAACTACATGAGAACCGGGAGGACATCATGTGCTTGTCCTAGTACTACAAATTTTTAAAACAATGTTGAAAACTTAAAATCCCTATGATAAAAGATTGGAAGCATAAGAGACAAGTGTACCTGCTTTGTGTTTTGATTGTATTTGAATTGTAAGGAGAGTGGAGACATGATTATATTTGAATCAACAATTGGAATGTATAATTGTATTCTTATTGTAATGAGATTGGAAACATGATTGTATTTGAATCAACAATTGGAATGTATAATTGTAGTGTAGTTGTAAATAGAAAATGTAGGTGAATTAATGGAAGGATGAGTCTAGTTTTAAAGATTGAAAGACTTATTTTGAAGTTAGAAACTATTTAATGTGTAAGCTTTTGGTTTAATTGTGTATGTTTTTTGATTGACATTTCGGATCACACTCATTGAGCTATCACCAAGAAGAGGAAAGAGCGAGAAAGAGGATTGCAGATTAGACTAAATAAAGGTTGGGGGCGAAAAGTGGAGAGAGGAAATTAATAAATAAAATTAAAGAAAGAAAATAAATACTCACATGTTTGTCTATTTTGTGTAGAATTAAATCGAGACAATTGTGATATCTAGTTTATTGTTATAATTACAATGTAGAAAATATGTTCTTTGTAGATAGTTTAACGTGATATAAGATTATAGTAGTGTGCATATATGACTAGAATTTATAAATTTGGGAATATGATAAAAGTAGATGAAGTGGTGGTGGTAATGAATGGTCAATTGCAATGTTTTTTTTTCAATGATTTGAAGGTGGGGCAATAGTAAATTTATAGGTGGTCATAAAAATAGATCAAGTGGTTGGCCTTAGTAGATAATTGTTTAATTTGACATTCTATAGTTTGACTCTTCTTACATAAGCATGCCCCTTTAGTGCATTTTTTTTGCCTTTGGATATGATTGATTATATCTTCATAGTCATCAAATGTTTTTTTAGAGAGGATCTCACTTGTAGTTAATAGGCAAGGATCATTTTGAAAAGATAGACATCTTGTGTTATTTCTTGTAGATGAATTATGAGGGTTCCATGAAATTGCATATTTGTCAATTATTTTTATTTTGTTTTTATACATCTAGATAGTTTTCTTAGTCAAATGTCTCCATGTTTGGTGCATTGTGAAGCCAAAGAAATTTGTGTACATGTGCATACCCTCAATATTGTCATTTGTATCTATACCAATAATCTATTGTATGGAGAAGCTTCTCTATAACTTCTTCATAAAATATTTTGAATTGTTGATGCAAGTATAGGGATGTGGTATGCAGGTTATTATTCATTATGTTGTCTATGTGATTTTGTTAGTTTGTGGTCTATGTGTTATGTCATTTGAAAATAGTTGTAAATCTAGCTATTTCATATTTGCAACACTTAATGTGAAGAAGAGAGTGGATAATCCTATATTTTTTATTGTATTCGATAGCTGACCATGACAATTATTCCAATACGAGTGTGTCCCTCTCAAGGAAGAGCCAAAATGCATTAGTTGCTCAATTAGTTGAGTGTAAGGCAATTGTTGTATATGGAGATGAGGACTATCAATGGTGATTGGTATGCAATCCTCTACTTTTTTCTTGATAGACACTACATCAAGTCCTTGGTTGTGGTGGCACATCATAAGGTTCAATATAAAATATCAAAATATTGGATGAATTTTGAGCTTATTATCATAAAGCCTCATTAAGTGCAACACATATTTGTATGTCTCTATGTATCTATTTTGGGGTTCTAGGTGCAACACACTACTATTTAGAAAGAGTCGGAAAATCCATATCTAAAAGTCCCTCAATAGTGTTTTCATTTATCAAAGAAGGGTCCAAGCATGGACAATAAATAAGGATGCAAGGTTTCTTTGGTGACGTCTATTTGGTAATCTAGTCATAAATGATGATGAATAAGTTATTTCATTTTCAAGTTGATATTGACTACTTCTAGATTCAATATTTGATACCACTATCTCTTCATTGTCAACATTAATGGTATGGAGAATGTTTGAAATTTTTGTACTTGTATCATGGAGTTGTGCTATTGAGTCAACATCTATTTTGACATCTTTATAGTATGGATCATATGTGATCTTATAATGAAGCACATGCACAACTTTTACTTACATAGCAATCATAATGGTTCCCTTGTGTATGGATCTTTGATCTATTAAGGCATCCAAGTCCATAATTTTATGTGGAAGGGATTTTGCTATTGTTTTGATATCTTGTAGGAAACTAATAGTGTGACCACTATATCTATATTTCCCTCTAGGAGCATGTGTCACTTGCATTATCGAATTTACTCATGCTATGTGCATCTCTTCCACTTGGGTTGGATTTTTCAACTTTTCTAATTGTTTCCTTGGGTTCATATTGTTAGATGCAAAGTCAATGTTTGTCTTTCTCATTGAAGCATCTATTCTAGATTGGACTATTGTTTGTAGAATGAATATGTATGTTAGGGTAGCATTCACTACATATCGTGCATGTTGGCAAGTTTGATAGTGCATCTATTCTATATAAAATTCTTCTAGAAGTTGTTATGAAGTCATTAATGGAGTTTAGTAATGTTTTGTTCTCATTGTGAAAACCTTACATTATTTGATGTGAAGTTGTTCCACCTTGGGCATAAGGGTTTTCAAATTGGGATCTTATAGCTTCGTATGCTATAATGTTGTGATGGTCTGAGTGAATAGTTGTTAGTTGGTTAGTCATTTCTAGATTTATGGCTTGCCCCAGTTGTTTTGTATGTGTTGCATATGATGAAACATACTTATTTCCTCTTTATGGTGAACAGAAGTAGATTTAACTTCTTTCACTACAACAAATCCTTGTGATTAGCTCCTTTTTTTGCTTCCACCCACTGTTTTAATGTATTTTTCTCCAATTTTTTGAAAAAGTCGGCGCTATTTATTGGGCTAGCGCCATTTTTGGCATTTTTTGCGTCGATCAGGACAAGTAGGTGCTAATTAGCACCAGATTTAGTGCCAAATTTAGTGTCGGGTTTAGCGTCGGATTTAGCACCAGATTTAGCGTCGAATTTAGCAGCACCAAATTTAGCATCGGATTTAGTGCCAGATTTAGATAGTGGCATATCGGTAAGAAATATTAACTTGTCTCATCGACACCGACAACCAACACCAAAGGAACATAAGATCTAATGTCGATGAGACATTGAGATATCGATAAGACAAATAAGATTGTCTCATCGACACTCTTCAAGTATTGATCAAAAGCATACACCACTATACCGTTGGGAAGGTGAGCAACATATGCGGTAGAGCGGTATAACCGCAACCTTGCTACTAGAAGGCTTTCGTGGGGTGGTGGTATACCACGCTACGCCAGACAATCAGAATCCTCTCGCAGTATGGCGATATACACCGCACTACCACCAGGCAGTAAGGAATCTCTCACGGTATGGCGATATTAGGCAATCCGATTTAGTGTCGGATTTAGTATCGGATTTAGACAGTGGCATATCGGTAAGAGATATTAACTTGTCTCATCGACACCGGTAACCAACATCAAAGGAACATAAGATCTAATGTCGATGAGACATTGAGATATCAATAAGACAAATAAGATTGTCTCATCGACACTCTTCAAGTAATGATCAAAAACATACACCACTATACCGCCAGGAAGGTGAGCAACATATGTGGTAGAGCGGTATACACTGCAACCTCGCTACTAGAAGGATTTCGCGGGGTGGCGGTATACCACGCTACTGCCAGACAGTCAGAATCCTCTTGCGATATGGCGGTATACACCACACTACTGCTAGGCAGTAAGAAACCTCTCGCGGTATGGTGGTATTAGGCAGTTTGATTTAGCGTCGGATTTAGACAGTGGCATATCGGTAAGAGATATTAATTTGTCTCATCGACACTGGCAACCAACATCAGAGGAACATAAGATCTAATTTCGATGAGACATTGAGATATCGGTAAGACAAATAAGATTGTCTCATCAAAACTCTTCAAGTAATGATCAAAAGCATACACTGCTATACCGCTGGGAAGGTGAGCAACATATGCGGTAGAGCGGTATACACCACAACCCTGCTACTAGAAGGCTTCCGCGGGGTGGCGGTATACTGCACTACCGCCAGATAGTCAGAATCTTCTCGTGGTATGGCGGTATACACCGCACTACCGCCAGGCAGTAAGAAATCTCCTGCGGTATGGCGGTATTAGGCAGTTCGATTTAGCACCGAATTTAGACAGTGGCATATTGGTAAGAGATATTAACTTGTCTCATCAACACTGACAAGCAACATCAGAGGAACATAAGATCTAATGTCGATGATACATTGAGATATCGGTAAGACAAATAAGATTGTCTCATCAAGACTCTTCAAGTAATAATCAAAAGTATACACTACTATACCGCCGGGAAGGTGAGCAACATATGCGATAGAGCGGTATACACTGCAACCCTGCTACTAGAAGGCTTCTACGGGGTGGCGATATACCATGCTACTGCCAAATAATCAGAATTCTCTCGAGGTATGGTGGTATACACCACACTACCGCCAGGCAGTAAGAAATCTCCTGTGGTATGGCGATATTAGGCAGTCCGATTTAGTTCCAGATTTAGACAGTGGCATATCAGTAAGAGATATTAACTTGTCTCATCGACATTGGTAAGACAAATAAGATTGTATCATCGACATTCTTCAAGTAATGATCAAAAGCATACACCCTTATACTACCAGGAAGGTGAGCAACATATGCAGTATACACCGCAACCCCGCTACTAGAAGGCTTCCGCGGGGTGGCAGTATATCATGCTATTGCCAAACATTCAGAATCCTCTCGCGATATGGCGGTATACACCGCACTACCTCTAGGCAGTAAGAAATCTCCCATGGTATGGCGGTATACTGTGCTACCACACCTCTCTCACAATCATCTAGCGGTACAGAGGTAAAAGCATGAACTTAACACTTATGAATTTAATAGATATTAGTAATTTTTTATTATAAAATATATGTATTTTGTTTTCTAAATTTGTTTGAATATTAAAAGATTTAATGATTAAACATATTTGAGTTTTTTCACATCAATATTTTTGCCACCATGATTTGAGTTTTTTCACATCAATATTTTTGTTACCATGATGAGTTAGAACAAAATACCCAAGCCCTAATTTTTAACTCTCATTTTCACTTGGTTTTTTCGAGCTCCCTTGCCCTGCACATGCCGCCATCATTAGAGTTTGAAACCTTGAGCTTTCTGAAGGAGTATCTGTCAATTTTCTCATTGGTTTTGAGAGTTTTCTTCACAAAAATTCTGCTGAGGTTGAATTAGGTAAAGCTTTCATGGTTCATCATTTGTTTCCACTTATCTGAATGCGTTTTCAAAGACATTCCTTCTCGGATTCTCATGCATTTTTCTCTTGCTTTACTCTGTCGATGCCTTGCTTGTCTTGAGTCTAGCATCAAAGTACTTCTGGAGCTCACATTTCTTCGAACAACAAGAAGTTGAGTAAGTTTCTATGTGCCATTTCTTTGTATCTTACCTCCATTTTCTCTCAAAACAAGCTCGATTTGGACTCAATAGATACGAACGAATGGGTGTGTTATTTCTACCATGCATCCTTATTTTGTTACCCTTCTATCTTGGCTCAGCTTCTCTGGACTTAGCTCACTAGAAAAAGAAATGAAACAAATCATACTCTCCATATTTGGTTTGATCAAATGATGAAAGATTTGTTTATTGCTACATTTTTTCTCTTTCCTGGTGATAGCTTGGTCGCGACCTCTCTAGAATATTTTTTCTATTTCCAAAAAGAAAAGAGTGTAAAATTTTCTTTATTATATTTTTGAGCCTCCTTTATGGCTCCATGATTATGGCTACAGGTTCTATTCAATGGCATTCTGGGTTTGTCTTTGATCTAGGGTTTTTTGAAAACTCGTGAATCATTTTACTTGGCAACTTTGGAAGAAAAGAGTTATGTATTCAACTTCTGTGATGAACTAGGGTTTGAGCATTCTCCATGCATTTTTCAATTGATTCCTCCATGCTTGGGGTTGAATCCTCCTGCAACTGGATGGTAAGTTGTTTCTTGAGTATTCTATAGCATTTTCACTCCATTTTCGAAGGGTTTTGAGGCTTCTTGGCCGCGACCTCTCTAATTTTTTTGACGCATTCTTCTCTTCATTTCTTTTGTGGAAGCTTTGCTTGCTCTTGGCCACCATGATTGAGTTTTTTGAAGCTTCCCATGGTGAAAAATAACTTGCATATTCAATGAAAACAAACAAACTCGAGCTCAGGTAAGCTCTGTGTCGATGTATACCTTGATTTTCTCTTTTGTTTTTTGTGAATCAAATCTCATTTCGAGCTCTCTCCATTCAACACAATGGCAAAAATGCTCTATGTTTCTATGTTTTCATGCTTCATTCTTGTATGCTCGGTCTCTGGTCTTTTTGTAAGAAAAATGAAAAACCCTCTATGAAACTTGTATTTTCTTCAAAAGATAGTATTTTATGTACAACAATGGAAGAAATATCTTTGTTCATGGTTGCGACCATGCTTGCATTCAATTTTCATTTCCATAAGCATTTTCTTAAAAGGAAATATGACAATGCTCCTTCATTTCTAGGTATTTTTCTATTTTTGAGGGTTTGTTTCACATAGACCAAGGCTCTATATTTCCTTTCTTGGAGAAAATGAATACTTAAATCTTCATCTTCTTTGTCATCTGTTGATTTAAATCATAGCATCATAATGCATGACTGATATAGGCTTTCATGAACCTTTTGAGTTACATACACTTGTTGCATACTTTAATCTTATGTAGCCTTTAAAAGTGGAAATTGCACTGCATTACCTTATATTGATGATAGCTTGTCTTTGAATCAACAAAGTTCTTTCCATGTCCATAATCTCTTTCCAACATCATTACTGTCAACGTTTGCATCACTTTATTCTTCATGTAGTTCTATCACTTTGCAATACTTCCCATGTATCTTTTCACACTATTACTAGCATGATGAGTTGCTTTACCAAGTCTTCCCTTGACATGATTACCAAGAAATCCTTCTCAAAGGCTTCCCTTCATGTCTGTCCTACATTCATTTGTAGAATCATTGGTATCTCCTCAAACCATCATGCATTGGTTGTTTATCAAATTGTGCACTGTAGTTGTTTGTGAATACTCATTGTATCGGTAGCAAGATGATTACCAATGCATGTTAGTTACTCATTTGCATCAATGTGCTTTCCTTCCCATGCATTGCTCTTCGGGACAACATACTGACATGATGGATTTGGCCTTGCATTCAATTGTTCACCTTGTGCTGCTCCATGTAACTCATGATAGATCTTGATAGCTCTTGATAACTTGTAAGACCTCATTGAGTAACTCGACCATAATGATTATCCATAATTGAACGTGATGTATATGTGCTTCAATGTTCATCTTATCACAGAAATCATCTATTTCTTAGGAAGAGACAAACTGTTTCATTTTTGAATGATTGTTGTCCTTGTTCTTGTTCCCTTCTTTATTGGCTCCTTGAAAATGTTGACAATGAAATACAACTCATATCATTATTAAAATGGACTTTGGATCCAACTTAATAAGATTGAAAGACATATCCAGCAGAGTAATATTTCCAAGCAGCCTATTGTTTGATTCATTGTGAAAGATGCATAGCAACTTTCTTGATAATTCACACCGTTTTGTTGCATCTTTTGAATCTAATAATGAAAGTTGATGAACCAGTATGATTCCATATTGATTTAATGCATCAAGAATAGGCTTATCATTGATTTGATCAAGTTGCTCAATTTCCTATCCCTCCTAAAACACGAGGGAAACATGTTGGGCTCAACCCTCATGGGAGCCACATTTTACTCCACATGATGTAATCAGCTAAAACAAAATAGTAACAAAGTTATGTCCTATATCTGCAAAAAGAGCAAACATGTTAGATAAACAAAGCATATGATAGATGGTTTGATAACTCTTTTTTTTCTTGGACATCTATGATATGCTAGCTATTTTAATGTTTATAAGGATCATATTATATGTTTACAGATGTTTTCCTATGTACTGATTGGTGATCCTTCATTGCTCTAACCAACTTTTTCTCACAAATGCAGGGAAACTCGGAGTAGCAGGGGCAAGTGACAACTGGAGGCTAGATGGGCAAGAGGACTAAAGACGATGCAAGGCAACTCAACCGGAATTCATCATTCAGAATGACGGGTCCCCCTTCTTTACATATGCATTTCCATTTATCCGTAAATGTATAGTTTTTTCTTTATATGCATAAAAATAGTCAGTCCCTCGACTTGTGAGGGACACTATACACTTATGGCTATCAATAAAGACTACCTTTGTAATAAATGTTGACTCTCTTTTCTATTGTATGCAATTCCCTTAATCAAATAATGTAGTTTTTTTATACTCTTTTTTATGCACATGGATGAAACTTAGCAAAAAATGATATGTACCTTTTATTGTTTAAATGCAAACACAATCATAGGTCTACCTAATTTAGTTGGAAGCAGAATCAGGTAACAATAATTATCTTGTTATTTAATCATATGAGTTAAATAATTAAATTACTTACTCTATAATCATATGAGTTATTTAAGAGGCATGATATATTTAACTAATTAAATTGAAATAAAACATATTATTTAATTTACTTACTCTATAATCATATGAGTTATTTAAGAGGCATGATATATTTAACTAATTAAATTGAAATAAAATATATTAAATTAATAAATGGAAGCAAAAAAAGAAGCATTTTTAGAAGCAAAAAAAGAAGCAACAATGGAAGCCAAACTAGAAGCAAACCAGAAGCAATCTTGGAAGAAAAACTTAGCATTATCTAGGAAGCAAAAACAAAAGCAATTCAGGTAGCAAACAAATAAGTAATAATGGAAGCAATTTTAGAAGCAACAAAAGATGCAATAATAGAAGCCATATTAGAAGCAACAAAAGACGCAAAAATGGAAGCAAAGCTAGATGCAAGAAGTATCGTTATAACGGAAGCAAAATTGGAAGCAAAACTAGAAGTAAAATTGGAAGCAAAATTGGAAGCAAAACCGGAAGCAAACCTGGAAGCAAAACTGGAAGTAAAACTGGAAGCAAAACCAGAAGCAAACCTGGAAGCAAAATTGGAAGCAAAACCAGAAGCAAAATTGGAAGCCAAACTGGAAGCAACAAAAGTTGGTGCTAAATCTGGTGCTGAAGTGAGCATACCAGTTTGCATCGAGTTTTGCGCCAACAAAAGTGCCCAATTCATGAAATCAAATGCACTAAAATTCGACGCTATTTTAGGCGCTAATTCCTTGTTTTGTTGTAGTGTTTTATGACCTTGTAGATTTTAAATTTCAATTTTAGAGGGTTTAATATGATAATTTTTAGAGGTAAAGCTCCTTATCTATAGAGAAAATAATAGGTTTCAACTACTAATTAACATAATGTACACAATAAGACAAGATTAATATAAATGTTAAAAAAATATCTTTTAGTTGTAAGCAATAAGGTTTACAATCACCTCAATTTGAAAACTATTTGAGACATGGTTATCATGTAGTATAAAGAAATAATCTAATGAAAGATAACCTAAACATAATTTACATAAATAAAAAATAATTTGAAATATGTAGGCACATGAGAGTGAATTCACAAAAAATGAAACACAAATATATAAAAAATTGATATATGTGTGTGTGTGTGTGTGTGTGTGTGAGAGAGAGAGAGAGAGAGAGAGAGTGAGATAGGCAATGGATTTAGATTTAGCTTGTGTTATTATTGCACATATCATTGATTCTACCCAACAAAAAGATGCTTTCTCCAACAAAATCTATTTTCTCAACTTTGGTGGTGTTTACTTTTAATTGTCCTTCAATAATATTTAAATCACTTATAAATAAGAGGGTGAATAGAAGTTATTTGAAACACACCTTTTTTATTACAATCTTAGTATTGATTTATGCTTCTTATTTGGACTATTGCATATATAAGTCCTTTGTGAACATATCAATAAGGTTAGTGACTAGCTCTTCAAAAGCAACAATCCATATTGTATATATGATCTATTTATTTTAGTTGAAATACATATTTGTAATTATAATTTATAAATGTAACTTTTCACTTTGAACAACACCATGTGTCACCATCATTCTACATAGCTCTTTTTTTACACTATTTTTTGTATGACCCAAATATACACTTGATGAATAGAAATAATAATTTAATTTTATGAACTATATTGTTTCTTTTGTATTGTATTGGACAGGTTATTTTATGTACACAATATCTCCTGAAGATTTTAGTTCTTGTGTTTCCTTTATGTTAGGGTTTATACAAAAGGTGGGAAGTGAGCAAAGTGCCTATCGACATTTTATTATACTCAATGACATGTCTATTTTAATTGCAAGCATAACAACATGATGCAAGCAACACATCTCTTGGATTTGTGTGCCTTCTTTTTGAGTGGCTACCCACCATAAAATCACATTAATAGTAGAGGAAGACATCTAATAGCTCAATGCTTCTCCTAAAACCTATTCCTCCTTATGGTGGAGCTCATATCAACACAAATGAGAATTTTATTGATATCAATAAGAATTATTGGTAATGTGCATAATGTCATTGAGAGGCATGGAAGATAATTGATGTTTTGGAATTGTAAGGTTCAACTTTAAAGTGACAAAGCTTGGGACCATCTAGTAAAGAATTCTCAAGCTAGTTTTTATAAGGATTGCGACCCAATTCAATCTCATTAAAAATAATTAATAACTCAATATCTCATAAACAAGAAATTTAACTGTAACAACTTCATTAGATAAATAAATTGCATAGCACATCCTCATATGTGTAGTGCATAATCCAAGCAAAATCACATAATATACAATATACAAAAGTACAACTCAGGCTCTCATGCCATATAGTCATCTAAATATACAATTTGGAAGTACAAATACAATCAATGATATAAGAATAATGTGAGGACATATACAATATAGTCTCTGATTGCCACAAACCCTCATAGTCATCTGCAAGTCAAGAGATGAGAACATGGCTCAGGTGCTTTTCTACCCATGAAGCTTACACTTCCCTGAAATTCTTCATACTCGAAGAATACCAAACTTACACAAAGTACCTAGCAACCTAGAAATAAATAGCAAGAGGGAATCCCGGTTCAACTTGATATATCTACATGCATTTCTATCATGAGCATGCAATGTCATACTATCGGGATATGACAGAGAATCATATAAATAAATTTTCTAGGTAACTTTCATCTATTTCAATGAACATATGGCTTTGGCCAAAGCACTAGAATAAAATGGAAGATCCCGAAAAGAGGATCGACCTTCTCTAAGTCCATACTCGACACCCTATCTCGGAAGGTAAACCCAATTCACATATAGAAGACAATCACATGCATAATGATCATAAAAATAAATAAATAACTACTCTTTCCTTCCATGCAAATGATAATGTACATCTCTAATTATTTCAACTTTACATGCATAATAACATTAAAATACATATATATCATTGATATGTGATTCATTCTTTTTACATGCAAATTGATCTTTTCATGGCATTTCTCTAATTCATACCATGATTAAAGTTCATGCATTACTATTCTCTTTGGCATGTATTACTAAATGTAAATGTAAAAATATTTCCATTATTATGCAATAATTAACTAATTTTCATGTCTTGCAGGTTTAATTCATGAAAACTCAATTTGTGACATTCTATGCACACCTGGTTTGTTATATATATATATGGGAAGACATCATGCATATCATCCTAGTTTTGTTTCTTCCTAATGGGAGGAATGTTGTTCGACACTTTTGGATCATCTTCAACATTCAATTTTGAGCTTCTACCATCATTGTAGGAGACTCAACATTGAAGAGGGGCTGCATGGTCTCTCTTCTTCTTCTCTCTTATGCGAGGGGGGGGGGAGGGGGGGCGCTCCTCGAATGGGTTTTTTTCCTTCTCATGCATCATTGAGAGAATTTTGTATTTCATCTCTCTTTTGGGGAGGATTTTTGTCCCACTAGGTTTTATCTTTTTCTCTGTTTGTGAGAAATTACATTTGCATTTGTACATGGGTACCTGACATGGCCTTGTAGTCGAGACCCATCTTTGTGTCATTTTCATAATAATTCGCTACTCCCTAATTTGCACTTAAGGGGGGTGTTGTTGTGAATAGGTGTTTTACCTATCTAGTAATTAGTAGGTCCTATTTATTCATTAGTAGGTCCTATTTACATGTTAAGTTTACTTAGATCCTAGGAGGGAATCTTTCTAGAAGGTGTTAGTTGTCATTAGATCTTATCTTATCTTTTGATTTTTAACACATTTGTCCTAGGTAGTTATGATATGTTGTCACATGACATAGGATTAAGACACTTGCCATAATCTTATTTAATAATATGTCTCACCTTGGCTATATAACCAGGTCATCTCATACATTGTATATTGAATTCTTGGATAATCAATTTCATTTCACTCTTGAGCATTGCATATTGATCTCTCTTGCTTTCATGAAGTTCCAAGATCTTGGGTGGCTATAATATTCATCCAAATCTTACATGGTGTAGAGTTATTCTATACCAACTCTTACAATTCTCCCATGTGGCACTATCCACAAAATATTGGTCCCACTAGACCTTATATACTGAACAATATCTCTATTGCACAACTTAACATTACACCTATCCAGAATTTGAATGGGCTCCACCAGCACCAAACCTGGATCTTGCACCTATAAAGCATGCCAATCAAGTATATGGGTAGCATCAGGATGATACATATTAAGCATAGACACATGAAACACATTATGAATTCGAGAAAGAGTGTGTGGTAGAGAAAGTCTATAAGAAAGTGGGTTGATCACTTCCAACACATCAAATAGACCCACAAATCTAGGAGCAAGTTTGGATGATTTACCAAATGATATGGAACTCTTATGAGGCTTGACCCTCAAAAGGATTGTGTCCCGTATTGAAAACTATCTGAAAGTCTTATTCTTATCTACATAACTCTTCTGCATGTCTGCTAACTTCTTCAACGTCTCATTGATCAATCTCATTTGATCATCCATCTCTTTAAGCATATTTGGACCAATCACAATCCTATCTTCCACCTTATCCCAACTGATAGGTGTGTGACACTTTCTCCCACAAAGAGCTTCAAATGGTGTCATCCCCAAAGATGCATGATAGGAGGTTTTATAAGAAAACTCCACCAATGGAAGATACTCTTCCCATTTGTACTATTGATCCATACAATACATCCTAAGGAGTCCTTTGACTACTTGGTTCACTCTATTTGTTTTCCCATTTGTTTGAGGGTGGTAAGCCGAACTGAAATTCAACTTCATCCCTAATGTTGCATTCAATGTTGTCCAAAATCTAGATATCATGTGAGTATCCCAATGTAATATGATTGCCTCAAGTACTCCATGTAAATGAAAGATCTCTTGGACAAACCTCTTAGCCAAATTCAAAGATCCATCCTTAAGATTCCCTACAATAAAGTGTGCTACTTTGGTCAACTTATCCATAATTACCAAAATGGTATCATGCTTATTCTTGGACACAAGAAACACTTGAATGAAGTCCATGCTAATCACTTGCCACTTATACTCAGGTATTTCATGTGGGTACAAAAGCCCTATTGGATGCACCTGCCCAGCCTTAACTCATTGGTACTCCAAGCATCGAGCCACAAATTTGATTACATCCTTCTTGAGTCTTGGCCAAAAATATAGAGATCTCAATTCTACTACCATCTTGGTTACTCTAGGGTGCCTTGAATAAGGTGTGTTGTGGATTTCTTCTAGGATCAATTTCCTCAAATCCCTTGAATTTGGAATGTGCATTATTCATTGCTATCTCAAAATTCCATCTGATTCAAAGACATAACCATCAAAACGATGGTCGACGAGGTTCTTCTCTAAGGCTTGCTTCACTTTAGAATAGTACTCATCTCCTTATAGATTCTAAATTACTTATTGTTTCAAATTATACCTTGATGTAGTTATGGTTGCTATATGCCTTCTTCTACTAAGTGCATCGGCCACTCTATTTTCCTTCCCCTTGATATACTCAATGCCAAAGTCATACTCACTGAGAAACACCAACCATCTCCTTTATCGAGCATTGAGATTAGGTTGTGTAAAAATGTACTTGAGTCCTAAGTGATTTGTCTTCAACTCAAATGAATTCCCCAAAAGGTAATGTCTCCACATCTGTAAAGCATGAACTATGACCAATAACTCTAAATCATGTAGTGTGTAATTTAATTCATACTGTTTTAACTTTCTTGATTCATAGGCCACCACTTTCCCATTTTGCACTAATACTCCTACACCTTCTCCTAATGTATCAATTATCACCGTGAATTGTCCATTTAGACCAGGTACCGTCAAAATTGGAGTTGTAGTGAGTTTTTCCTTCAAGAGTTGGAAATCTTGCTCACACTTGTCAGTCCACTCAAATCTTTTCCCTTTCTTTTGAAGTGAAGTGATTAGTGTTGCAATTCTAGAAAACCCCTCTACAAACTTTCAATAGTATCCTGTAAGTCTCATGAAGCTTCGAACTTTAGTCACATCTTTTAATGATAAAACATTCAATAAACTCAGACTTGGAATGGAAACTACCTCTGAATGGAGCACAAAAAATTGACGTCCAATAATGTTGGGTTGTTGCTCAATATCCTTCTCCAAAGATTCACTTTGTCTGCTTTTTCTTCCTCTGTCAATGATCCTCCAAAAGTTTTTGCTCATAGTCCTCTCTTTCTCCAATATCAATCCCTTATTTATGATATTTTCTTGATATTTTTTCATGCAACCAAATTTCAACTTTAGTTCTTTAATTTAGAACTCATCCTTCTCTGCTCATTACATGATTTCATGCAATTCGCAATTCTTGCATTTATTTTATAAACATATTTAATATAATTTTTATTTTTTATTTAAAACTTATTCAATAAGTTTTATTTTCTTGCAACAATGTAACCAAGATAACATAGTGAAATCATATCATACACAATGCAAATATGAATGCAACTACATGTGTGTGTGGATGTATCGGGTTTCCATCATACTAATCATTGCCAAGTGGCTAGGATACCTCTACCCCATCCATGTTCTCGCCTTCGACAAATACCTGCACATATTCTTGCACTCAGTCACACTCAAATTGTCACTAGTAGGTTAGTCCTTAAAACCATAGCTGAAGCACATACAAGAAATTAAACTCATAATCACAAGCATCTATTTCAATTTCATTTCTATGCAACAAGATTAACCATAAAATTTTACCAATCACACACATGTAAATACCAGATAATGAAACAATCATAAGGTAATCAACCAATAGCCTCAACCAGTTCTATTTACTCACTAATTAAGTTTATGCAAGAAAAAATGAGATGTGACAGTTTTTCAATTTGTTATACAACCTATTAGCATTTCTTAATAGTCTTACTAAATATTGTCTATACAACTCCAATTTGAACATTGACATAATGAAGATTTCCAACTTCATTGAAGCAAGTGACATGTACCTTAGGGTGTTCACAATCTATAATATCAAAGGAAAAGACGTGCCCTTGTCACTTTTATGTGTTGAATTGATTAATTGTGTTTTTCATTTAACACTACCTTTTATAAGCCACCTCATTTGGAAAGGATTCAAATTTCCAATAGGAGTAATGGTATAGGCAAGTTATTTTCTGTGTAGAGATGAACATGTTCCAAATAGTGCTCTTCAAGAAGATAGTTTTTCTACTCTATCATTCTCAATCAAACTTGTAGATGGACCACCTAAGATCTTGGCGTGTTGTACTTGTTGGTCTTGTTCTTCAAATAAGTAAATAGGCTCACCAATGATATCATTTTGAAGCATATGATTTCTTATTGTGGTATCACAATCCACATGTATATTGAGTAAATACTATGAATAGAAACACATTAAATGATGGGATAAAAAATGTTAGTTTCTTGACTTGCAAATAACAAGGCAGTTGTATCCAATGAGTAGTATAGATCCCTTTGGATTTCTTTAAAATTATGTAGTGACTTTTTTGTAAGTATAGCTTTTTGCTTATGAACCCCATCAAAGAGATCTATTTTGTATTGAGTTGCTAACTTGAGGCCATGCCCAAATTGATAATATCTAATACTTGGAGATGTAGCTATAAGTGTAGGTTTCCATCATTAATTATTTTGATTTGGTTTTAGTCAAGAAATACATTAATTTGAAGAAGGTCAAATATTCCTATAAAAATTACATCAAATGTGACAACTATAGTGCAATAAACATAAAATCTCAAATTATACTTTATAAAATAGACATTGAAGATGAGCTTAAAACTAGATTCTCAAAATGTGTGTGTGTGTGTGTGCATGTATATATATGTGTGTGTGTGTGTGTGTGTGTGTGTGTGTGTGTGTGTGTGTGTGTGTGTGTGTGTATGTGTGTGTGTGTGTATGTATGTATGCATGATGCATGTTATATATATATATAACATGCATACTTCATTTTTTAAAAGAAAGTAATGATGAATTAAAATTTAAAATTTAGTAATTTTAGATTTAGTCAGGGTGTAAAAAGTAGCTTATGAAGAATATCCATCATTTCATTTTTTTTTAGCTTTCACAACAAGATAATGTTGACTGGAAATTTATCCTATGCATAATGAAAAAAAGAGGTAGTGAGAAACAAAAGAAAGCAAACTAAGCAATATTGGACTTGAGCTGATATATTTTCAGTTCTAAGCATAACTATAAAATTAAAAATTATTGAATGCAATATGTTCGAAGTACTTTATAGCTTACAATAAGAATGGGTTCTTACAACATAAGTTAAATTTTGAATTGTACTACCATATATTATAGAAACCTAAGGTGTTCATCCTAAATGCAAGTAAAAAGTGGAATAGAATAACTGAGCATAAGATGGTTGAACTATGTCCTGACTTACAATAAGCAATGGTGCGTTAAATGTAATTTAAATATGTTTGAAAACAAATTCAATGTATCTTACTAACACAACCAAGAAATAAGATCCAATTAATTTGATGAACCCTTGTATTAAATAGAATTGATTTAGATGTTTAGGTCATCAATTGTTAAAGTATAAGTTTTAAAATGTAAGGAATGTATTATGCATATTAGCTATAAATAATGCATGGTAAGATGCCTACTAAAACTTATTATTTATATTTGATTTATGTAAAACAATAGTTATAAGTATTGGAAGACACCTGTCACTGATTATTGGAGTATGTAAAACAACAAATATAACTTTAATTAGTGGTGATAAGTCTAAGTCTGAATATTTGTAGATATCTATATCATTGATTGTTAGAGAACAAGTCAATGAAATGCAATGTGGAAAATAGCTCAATAAAACTTATGGCATATTAAAAGCATACAAATGAAGTTGTGATATTTTATTTATGTAAAACAAATTGCAACTACAATTATTGGTAAGCAATAGAGAGTAGAATAAAACTATAATATTTAAATAGTTCTAAAATGTATCACTAATTATTGGAGAAGAAGTAATAGGAATGTAACATGATAATATTCTCTTTATCTAAAACAAACATAACTTTAATTAGTGGAACAACTCTTGACTATTTGTTGACACTTATGTCACAAATTGTTGGAGAATAAATAACACAAATGTTATATGGGGAGCTACTCAAGAAAGCTAATGGGTTATTGAAAATGCAAGTTTATTGCACATTACTTAAATAGTTCTAAAATTCAAATTTAATGGAAGGAGCATTGTCTTCTCCATAGAATTCATTAGCATGGATTTTTTGCAAAAAGTAAAAAAAGCAACTATTTTTCTACACATTGCATAAAATTCATTTACTATTTCTTTCATTAATTGGACTTCTAAGTCTTACATGACATGTGTATTTGAACAAGTTGTCTTCACTTGTAGCATTAGCTCAAGGCAACTCAATGAAATATTATTTGCAAAATTTTGAAAACTACTTTCAAAGAATCTATTATAATTGATGGATGGACATGACTCAATTAGTACGATCGAAGATTTATCATAACTAATGGATTATTGCTACTTGAGATGTCAATAATATATGTAGAGTGGTGAGAGTTTATCACAACATATATATATAATGAACATTAAAGAAATACATCATTTTTCAAAAGAAAGTAACATCATTTTTCAAAAGAAAGTAACCATGAATTAAAATTTGAAAATTTTGTAATTTTAGATTTAGGCAAGCTATAAAAAGTAGCTTATGAAGAATCATTTGTTTTGAGTTTTCACAACAAGATAATGTTGAATGGAAATTTACCCTATGCGTAATTTAAAAAAAAAAAAGTAGTGAGAAACAAAAGAAAGCAAACTAAACAATATTGTATATAATTTGGAAGCAACACTTTAGCTAATATATTTTCAGTTCTAAGCATAACTATAAAATTGGATTGAAATTATTGAATATAATATGTTCAAAGTACTTTATAGCTTACAATAAGAATGGGTTCTTACAACATAAGTTAAATTTTGAATTGTACTACCATATATAATAGAAACCTAAGATGTTTGTCCTAAATGCAAGTAAAATATGGATTAGAATAACTGGGCATATGATGGTTGAATTATGTCCTGACTTACAATAAGCAATGGTGCATTAAATGTAATTTAAATATGTTTGAAAATAAATTCAATGTCTCTTACTAACACAACCAAGAAATAAGATTCAATTAATTTGATGAACCCTTGTATTAAATAGAATTGATTTAGATGTTTAGGTCTATCAATTGTTAAAGTATAAGTTTTCAAATGTAAGGAATGTGTTATGCATATAAGCTATAAATAATGCATAATAATATGATTAGTAAAACTAATGATTTATATTTGATTTATGTAAAACAATAGTTATAAGCATTTGTAGACACCTATGTCATTGATTATTGGAGTATGTAAAACAACAATTATAACTTTAATTAGTAGTGATAAGTCTAAATATTTGTAGACATCTATACCATTGATTGTTAGAGAACAAGTCAGTGAAATGTAATGTGAAAAATCACTCAATAAAACTCATGGCATATTAAAAGCATACAAATGAAGTTGCAATATTTTATGT
This sequence comes from Sequoiadendron giganteum, assembly GCA_007115665.2. Taxonomy (NCBI): domain Eukaryota; kingdom Viridiplantae; phylum Streptophyta; class Pinopsida; order Cupressales; family Cupressaceae; genus Sequoiadendron; species Sequoiadendron giganteum. The sequence continues at coordinate 616,394,877 of CM021106.1, forward strand.
AAAACAAATTAGAACTACAATTATTGGTAAGCAATAGAGGGTAGAATAAAACTGTTATATTTAAATAGATCGAAATGTATCACTAATTATTGGAGAAGTAATAGGAATGTAACATGGTAATATTCTCTTTATCTAAAACAAGTATAACTTTAATTAGTGGTAATTCTTGACTATTTGTAGACACTTATGTCACTAATTGTTGGAGAATAAATAACAAAGATGTAACATGGGGAGCAATTCAAGAAAACTAATGGTATATTGAAAATACAAATAAAGTTACAATATTTTATTTATGTAAAACAATAATTACATTTATAATTAATAGTTAATAGAATCCATAATAATATTATAATATTACATATTGTTTACATAGTATTAAAATGCAAATTTATTTCACATTACTTAAATAGTTCTAAAATGCAAATTTAATGGAAGGAGCATTGCCTCCTCCATAGTATCCATTAGCATGGATTTCTTGCAAAAAGGTACAAAAAGCAACTAATTTTTTACACATTGCATGAAATTCATTTACTATTGCTTTCATTAATTGGACTTCCAAGTCCTACATGACATGTGCATTTGAACAAGTTGTCTTTACTTGTAACATTAGCTCAAGGCAACTTAGTGAAATATTATTTGTAAAGTTTTGAAAACTACTTTCAAAGAATCTATTCTAATTGATGGATGGACATGACTCAATTAGTATAGTTGAGAATTTATCATAACCAATGGATTATTGCTACTTGAGATGCCAATAATATAAGTAGACTAGTGAGAGTTTATCACAACATAAATAGAAGGTATTCTGCAAGTCCTACATGACATGTGCATTGGAACAAGTTGTCTTTACTTGTAACATTAGCTCAAGGCAACTTAGTGAAATATTATTTGTAAAATTTTGAAAACTACTTTCAAAGAATCTATTCTAATTGATGGATGGACATGACTCAATTAGTACAGTCAAGAATTTATCATAACCAATGGATTATTGTTGCTTGAGATGTCAATAATATAAGTATACTAGTGAGAGTTTATCACAACATAAATATAAGATATTCCACAAGTCGTACATGACATGTGTATTTGAACAAGTTGTCTTTACTTGTAACATTAGCTCAAGGCAACTCAGTGAAATATTATTTACAAGATTTTGAAAACTACTTGCAAAGAATCTATTCTAATTGATGGATGGACATGACTTGATTAGTATGATCAAGAATTTATCATAACCAATGGATTATTGCTACTTGAGATGCCAATAATATATGTAGACTGGTGAGAGTTTATCACAACATAAATGGAATATATTCCACAAAATATTAAACATAATAGTTTTGCAATAATTTATAAACTATATCTAATTTCCCCTTTTTAAAATGATAAAAGACAAACATAAAATTATGCACATATATTGTATCTAATTTTCCTTCGATTAAAAATTGTCTATAAATTCATATATGTAAATTGTATCTGATTTTAATTGTTATTAATATTTTGAAAACTATATTCAATTGTCTTCACCATTCCTAAGATTAAAATGAATTGTTAGGATCTAAGTCCCTACCTACATACAAAAATTGCATCTATCCTAAAAAAAAAACAACTCCATTTACATAGATTTTAATGTAAGCATTGTTAAGGAGTGATTAAAATAAGTGCCATGCATCATGCAAAGTAACTAATATTAAAGTTTTCTCAATGTCAACAAAAGTTAATATATCTATTTGTTAGATATTAATTATATTAATAAAAGAAGAGTTTATAAGGCTGGTCTATTGGAATTACAATTTTGAAAATTTATGATAAAGATGAACCTCACTATAAAATGAGATATGTGAACCACAATAAATTAATAAGTAAAGTAATCAGCGATGACTTCATTCATAAAACTTGATTAACCTGTTCATTTTGTAGATAAACTACTTCTATCAGTCAAGTTAACAAATCAATGGAATGCTACCACTCTTCACCAAACTTAAAACCACAAAATCATTATGATAAAGGAAAGCTGAATTTGATAAAACAGAGAAAAAAATTAATTAATTTTTTACAACAAAATTAAGTTTGATTTTTCATCCAATATAGAAATCTATTAACTATTTTCCAGTTACCTCAATCTGGAACATTTCTCCTTTCTACATTTAATTTTATATAGCTTATTAACATTTTGGTGCAAAATAATTATGTCTATCATGATCCTTTCTCTTAGTAGACACCTGTGCAAATTAATATATACTCCATGGTAGCTATAGTATTAGAGCTCATTCTTAAGCTACTAAGTTCATTGGATTATTGTTTTTGTTTTCATCTTACCTTCCATAGCCATTCACATGGTAGCTATATCATTTGAACTTACTCTTATGCTAATACATTGATTTATATTTTTGATCTCAACTTCTCTAGTCATTCATGTAACTGATAATATGTTACTTGCCACAGATTGTATTCTTTGGAGCAAATGGTTGAGGAGGATACTATGATGAATATGGGTACTCCTTGAATTCTATGCCTACATATAATTTACTGACAAAACAACAAAGGGGCCCACTTACACTCAAATCAGCTGCCCTATTACACTCAAAAAAGCAATGAATGAAAAACATTTCAGTGAAATTATTAGACACCATGGATAATAAACACGATGAAAAAACAACTTAGAAATTAACATTTTTATATTTTTTTCATTTTCCTCTCTACAGCTGTCACCATTCAGACATGACTGTCAGTTGCATGTATTCCAGGTTTGACTCGCCTGTATACTCCATGTTTATTGTTTGCCAAATCTGATATGAAAATGACAATCTGTTTGTGAAATGTTTGCATATTAAGGGAGCTCTACTACACCAATCAGATGTCTAACTTGGCAAAGACCTAAAAAACTACATTTACCTTTTATGAAATTAATGGGCATTTGAAAATGCCACTTCTATCATTATTGGGTACAACCATCAGAATGAAGGAATGGACTGCTTTATCATCCAATTCTTCCTTATCAAGCCTCCTTGATGCATAAGATGCTGCATCTCAGCATTCCTCTTAATTTCTTAGCTATTGAAAAAAAGATATCCATTTGTTTCTGACTCTTAAGACAGTTGAAGGCACCCCAGATCAAGCCCTGACTAAAAGACACAAAAACAAATCCCAGTAAAGTGCATAATATGAAGGCTGCAGTCATCCTTCTGTCAAAATGTAGGGCACAAAAAATACACAAAAATCAGAAGATAAAGTAACTAAGCATTAAGCCATTTCTTTTATTCTCAAGTTCAATTTCAAAAAGTTCATGACAAAACATTATAAAGTAAATCCACGAGTACCATGGAAGAACTTCAGATATGAACAGATCAGGTCTGGAACCTTCACCAACAAATCCTTGAAGCAAGATATTGAAAAACGTAATCTTCATATCCACCAACCTCTGAAGCCAGAACTTCACACACAAAAGATTACAAGACAGCCACAAAATTATGGCCTAGATTGCCTTACAAAAATTGTCAACCAGAAAAGGCTGCTTGAATTCCCTTCCATAAAGCCTATCTTGAAGTGTTTGAATCTGGTAGGACCGTAGGAATTTCAATATGGGTCCAGCAGGTGAGATGAGATTTTCTGCATCCAAAGGTCAAGACTGAAATAACATATTCTAATGTCCACTCTTCCATGATTACATTACATCTGAAACACACCGATCCATACAACGAAATAACTTATTGAAGCAGCCACCTTTCTTGTTACTCTTCAATAGTAATGCAAGAAACCTAGAACCTAAATGTACAAGGCTATGCAATTATTTTTTCCAACAAACTTTCTTAAAGTAAATGATGAACTACTTAGTAACAGAATTAGTTACAAGAATCACCGTCAGAGGTCATTCTTTTGAAAATGATCCTCTGCACCCAGAAAGAAGGTAAGAGATATGGTAAGAAAACTGACAAATGGCACAAGCTCTAAAATATGGTACTGATCTAAGAGGACTCAGAACCACTTCCTCAGTCCTCCAGCCTTTTTGTCTCCTGTCAAAAACCTTGGAAGATTAAGCAGAGAATTTACTCTTGTAACTCCTTCAAGTGCGGAATATTCCTCGTCCTCAGATGTAGAAATACACTCAGCAAGGCTTCTCTTGGATGGATTTCTCTCTGGACACTTTAGTTCACTAGAGTTCTCTACTTTGTGTAACTTTTGTGATGCATCATACACTTCATTTCCAGTCCTTAATGTGTTTAAACGCCCTAATGAAGGACCATTTGCATGTCCATCTACAACAGATTCATCCTTCTTTTCTGACCCTTCCTGTGAAACTTCTTGTAACGAGATTACCTCCTTTGGCACTTGCTGAGTACCAGTGTCCTGTCCCTGTACAGTAGTTGATTTTGATTCAGATGGCAAGGAATTATCTAGGAAGAGACAGATCACTGCACAATCATCCACCTTGGAGGTTGGATATTTCCAATTCCATGCTCGAACGGCATAATCCACCAAAGCTTTGGCTGCAGTTGTTCGAGTGGGTGCTGATGCCACAATGTCCACAACCTCTTTGTTCGAGAGCACATCCCAGATCTGCAAAAAAGTAAGATTGAAATATCATTCTTTAGGATATTTAGATGCTCAAGGATCAGTATCGATGAATTCCTTTCAAGGAGAATCTTAGCATACCCCATCTGTAGCCAGTACAATGAACTCATCTCTCTCAGTGAGGTGATGATAAGAAACATCTGGTACAGCAATGAGACCAAAGTCCTTGAGACAAAAGTCACCAAAAGCTCTAGCCATAGCCAGCCCAGGGGAGTCACTATTAGGCAGCCAAACACGTGCTACCTCAGGCTCATCATGCAATGCAAAAACTCGCCCTTTGCATTGTCGAATCCTTTCGGCTTCCCCTGAACAAATGGAAAACTGGGATCAGGCTTTGATGCACAGAAGAAAAATCCATGTCTAACAGAGAATCTTACTAATCACTTGTAGTGCACTAAAAAATTTAACTCCCAAATGGATCCTGTTTATAAGGATTTGTGGAGCTATAAAAGAGAACATGTTAAACCCCCTTTATTTTAATATTTGAAAATATAGTTTACAAATATGGCTCAAATGAGCATCCAAGTCCAACTGAGATCAATACTTAGCTTCTTATGAGCAACAAATTACTTAGCTCCTCAAGAACATTAACAATTAGAAACTTAGATATTGCCACTAGAAGTCAACAATGGAAGACCAAGAGTCATCTCTTTGAATTTTACATTAGATGTCACTTTGGGGATTTGAATCTGGGTCTCCACTATGAGAACCCAATGCTTTAACCAATTGAGCCCAATCCCTAAGACTGTAAAACCCTATTAGAAAAGGATTATGCACTTATATACCAAGATTCCAAATGCTTGGAGTTGCCAAAAGCACATTTAACAAAGGAATCACAGCCCATAATTTTAAAAATTGCACAGAGAATTCTAAACTTTCTGTGCTTATTCAAATCGGGCCAACTCAAATAATAGTATCCTTTGGTGCATTGTATAAAAAAAGAACAGTTCTTATCATATGATAGTATCATGCCTTTTAGGCCTCCTCTCCTCAAAACATTTACATGATTTGCCTAAGTATCTGAGTATTAAGTCATTACAACCTTTGCCTGCAAAATTTTAAATGCGTTGCATTCTGCTAGACAGAAACAGTTCAAGATAAAAGGCTTCAACATGAGAAAAATGGAAAGGAGCTGCGTAGTTTTAACAGAAAATGTATTTGTATAGAAAGATACAGATAAAGTCATCATTAAGATTCACACTCTCGAAAATAAAGAAAACAAAATAAACCTTTTGTTTTTAGTTTTAACTTTTAAGCTTTTCTTTCTAGTAATCTGAGAAAAGAAAAAATGTAGGTACCTTTGCAATATAGAATATAATTTATATAAATACAATAAGCATGGAATATAAAAGTTGTTTCTACATTCGAGAGACAAACATGAAACATACTTGGGAGATTTGGTTTCAAATCCACTGTCAACTGCACTGCAACCAAAGAATTGTCTTGATCTCTTGTACCCAAAACTGCTCTTGAATCTCCAACATTACCAATAACCAAGTTTTGTCCCTGATCCAAGCAAACATATAATGCAAGTTGTTAGAAAAATAGCTACCCCGGGAATGAGATACTACTTTCTACTTAGTCTCAGAAGCTGATAATAAGAATCAGAGCTCCTGGAGAAATAACTTTCTCAGCGTGTTTCATTTTAAGTTCTACACTATCATACATATTCTCAATATGTACCTGTTTCACCAAAGTTACAGCAGTAGTCCCACTACAAAAGCAATCAATTGTAGGATGCAACCTCAACTCCTTATCCATTACTTTAAATGCTTTCAGAAACAACTCTTTCAATGTTGAAAAAATCTCTGGTCCTTTCTCCCTCTCTTCAGCATCTGCTAGCTCCCTCCATTCATCATCCATGGTCGAGTCCTCAGAATTCATGCTTCCCACTGTAATATTAACTTCTTTTAAGCTATTATCATCTTTGATCTCTGTTTCCCACTGAGACCACAGCTTTGATGGCAGTGAGTCCCTCACCCTTCTGGCTACTAGATGGCCAAATGGACCATGCCCATCAAATACTCCACAGAAAACCGTGTCCTTTCTAGAACAAAAATCCTGCAAATTAAGATGTGTTCAAGTTAAAGTGATGGATGTCATGAGTTTAATTATTTGAATTTATTAGCTTGTTCTTCAGGATAGTTGCCATGTCATTCAGCCTTTTGTGTTTGTCAGTAGGACACAAGGGTTTGTGAGATAATTATGCATCCATGTATTTGGTTAGCAAATCAAACAGGCATGTAATTGGATATCAAACTAGCAGAAACCATCACTCTTGTCGATCAAGTTTAAAATTTTCAGGAGAATCCCCGCACCACTACAATCCGATTTATCTTCCAAATTCCAATGCAATATTGTATTAGGTTTGTTGTATAACATTTATATTGTTTGGATAATACTAGTAGGAAGCTTCCAATACATTTGCAAAATAATCACAGATGTCCATCCATTTTCCAATTCATCAAATATCAATGCTATCAACCAGACTGCTGGCTTATGTCCATCAGTTACTGGACTTATAAATCACTCATTTAAGTCACTAGGATAAAAGATTGAATAGATAACCAGTAATTATTGCTGCCTCGTAGAAAGTTTGTTTGCAAATCCAAAACAAACTGATCCAATCAAGGCATATACCTATTCACAATTGACATGAACAACTGCCAGTTAATATCAGTTATTTAAAGAAAATAACAATAGGTCTGTTGCTGGAGATCAGTCCCATCCACAAGCATTAAACAATTATTATGTTAGTCATGCTTCAAGTGATTTGACATCAATTATAGTTGGATTGAAGCGGAAATTGTGAGATGGATAATGGAATCATTTTGATCGATAAACAAAGCATTCCAATCAGTCAGTTATATCAGTGGAGCCTTCGTCATGAGTCACACACTTTTAAACCTTACAAATCTAAGTCAGCCTGAACTTTATAACGAAGCATGCACCCAAATCATGTATCGCATGGATAACATCTAATTGATCATGTCCATCTCTACTGGCAAAAAAGAGAGAGCAGAGTCTTAGACACCACATACCTCCCAGACAAGCATGGCATCTTGGTTGGTTCCCTTTTTTCCTTGCTGTGTAAACATACAAGCGACACTGCTGGATCCATTTGAAAACATCCTCCCAGGAATCTTGCTAACATGCTCATCTACCTTTGCTTGATTTGGCAGGGATGTTGCCTTCCTCCTGTTCTTCCTCGTCCTCATCCTTGCTGTAGATGAGGAGGCAGACCGAGGAAGAGTGTTCAAACTCCTTCCATCTGTTGATAAACAGGACCCCATCCTAAGGGCCCTGATGATACTGAATATGCACTCCAGACCAACCACACTTAAAAACCCACTCAAGAATTATAATTAAAAAACGAAGAAGAAGATCCCTAGTACTGGATAGGCAATCAAAATCTTCAGCAAATTATGTCTTGAGAGTCTTGGTTCAAAGGTGAATGAAAATATCTGAAGGCCCCTGATATTACTATATATCCACTGCAGTCCAACCAGGCTTAAAAATCCCCACGGGAAAGAAAATGAAAATTAGATCAATGGGTAACCCTTGGCAAGAGTGTCTAGGGATTTTTAGTTCAAACTCTAATGAAATGACAGAACTCAAGGCCTAAGGAAAGCCCTATTGCACACAGATCCACACACCGAGGATCGTATTCTCAACCAATTTGTAACTGATCATTTACCCAGTCGTAATCGTTATCCTTCACAAAATCAAACAGGGACATATGCCCGAATGCGTCATTCTTCAGGGTACTTAATTAAGGAGGCACCTCTCTACGGAAGGGGTAGATGGAATAGAGAAATGGCCTGTTTGGCTGCTCAAAACATAGATGGTAATAAATAAACTGGCTGTTTGAAGTCTTTTTTCTGAAAAGAGTCCCAGTCCTTCATAAAATATCAAAAAGGGCCATAAGTCTAATACATCCTTCTGAAGATATCTCTTTAAGAAAGAGATTAGCAGATTGGCATAATCAAATTACCCATTTAGGTCTTTCTTTTTAACGATCCCAAATTTCAGAAAATCAAACAGCAGCACGGGGATAAATGTGTCCTGTTAAGGCCATATTTTAATGGGGAAATTAGTAAGATGGAAATTTGCAAATTGCCTTATTTCCTTTTTGCCACAAACCTAATCTTTACGGAACAAACAGGCCCACAAAGTTGAATGTATCATCTTCGAGGATGAGATTACGATCTCGGCATATGAAAACGTCCTTTTGGGTGCCAGAAAACAGATTCGCGTATGCTAATAGCCTTTTAGGTGTAGCAAATTAGCCCGTAACTAGATGCACTAACCCTAGACAAGACTCCCTTACAGAGGGACCATGTTCTTAAACAGCAGATAGAGCAAATGGGCCTGACTTTGTCCTCAAGTAAAATCCACAAGGGACCAGATTGCTATCGCTAATAGAGTCTGGTCTCATTAAATTTCCATTAATCAAACAAGACAGCACCGGTCCACCAAAATTTCTGACCTCACATATGAGGAGGAGCCCTCCAAAATTGCCAAAAAATGATTGATGTGGATTGCTCTAGGATTTATATAAAATGGGTATCAATTTATCTAAATGGGTGTCTCCTAATCTTACTGATATCGATCCCAAAAACAAAGTGTTTTCCAGGCCTTATCTCCAGAAATTAATTCAGTTAAGGCCTAAAACCAAGGAAAAACTATTAAATTCAATAAGACACACGAATGGGGTCACCAGCTGAGTCAGATTACTCATCACTAAATTCAAGGGACTGTCTGATCTCACGAACTTCTCAACCATTTCTTTATGCCCTACACGACATACTTGCCTAGTTGCCTCTATCTGCACTGTTCCCCACTAGGATAATGATCTGGTCCACTTTTCTGACCTTAAATAACATAGGCTGTAAAAGCCTTAAAGTACAGCATAACTATAAGTTAATGGAATCCAACCAAATGCTTGAGATCTCCATGGTAATAGATTGGAGTGTTTGTAATGTCTAGTCGTATTCTGGTGTTTAACTTTTGATTAACTGATTGGCCTGATTTTGTTTTTTTAATTTTAAAGTGTTTTAGTTTGTATAATTAGCAAAGACATTTTCTTTTGTTTTATGCCAAGTTGAAGGAAACTTGTGGGGCAAAAATCATCTACGATAAATATGATAAAAGTTGACAATACCACACCCAAAGTGAGCTCTGCAATTATTTTTTATTGTATGGGCTCCCACAGGAATTATATATTTTAGTTTGTCTCTTCCCTTAATCAAATAGGATTTGGTCTAATTAATAAGTTAATTATATGCTTCTCATATTTAGGTTTTGACTAATGTTAGTATTCATGTGGGATTTGTCAATTTTCAGCAAAATAAAATAATTAATTGTATAAATGTTTGGTATTTTTTGTTTTTAAGTGGATTATAATTTAACGAGTAAGTATGTATTTTAATTAGCAGACATTTAAATTGTTGTGAGTAGAGGATATCATATTGTCAAAGTCATAAGTATATATTTTAATTAGAAGTCGCCTAATTGTTATGAATAAAGGGAACTAACTTGTTAAAGTCATTTACAAATTGAATTTGACTCAATTATATTCTAGGGGGGTTTGAACTTACATCTCTAAAAGAATTTGAACCTTAGTGAATGGTGTAATCATTGAACATACTATCATCCTCACTAATGAAAGGGTGGGGGGGGATTATATTCTAGGGGGTTCGAACTTACATCTCTATAAGAATTTGAACCTTAGTGAATGGTGTAATCATTGAACATACTATAATCCTCACTAAGGAAGGGGGGGCCAATAGTTGGGCAGTGTCATATTGTTGATATAGTACATGTGGTTGGGATCTAGTCTTGCAACATATTTATACTATATATTGTTAATAATCATTCTACATTTAAATCAACAAATGATAAAATGTTTGTCAAGATGGACTCTTACATGTACACATGAGAACTTATGCATATCAATAAATCATAAATACATTCACTAACAAGAGTAATAAATATTCTTTGCTTTATGCAAAATATCATAACTACCCAATATAAATGTGTCATTTATAAAATAAGGTGTTTGTAACACATATTGTTCTTATGTGGACAAACAATGTTCTTATGTGTACACTTATTGGAGTGACAATGCACATACTTTATATTATATGTATGTCATATGACAATTGCAAAAGATGAGTACAAGAAATAGCTTGTATTTTATCATGAAATGCAAAAAGCTCCCCAAAAAAATTATTATCATTTAAAGATGAATAAAAGTTATATTTTAAATAAGAATATCGTGTTTTTATAACTAGTATTTTGTGTTCAACTATTGGTTCGTTTATGTTGGTTATAAGGATAAAGATAACAAGATGTATGATTACCAAAAGCTATTGATATTATTTAGGTTGCATATACATTATATTTTAAATAAAAATATGATGTTGTTCTAACAACAAATGTTATTGGGGTGTTTATTAGAGATTTCATGATTAAGTTTTGGTTGAATTTTTTTTTAATATATATTAAGGACACTTCTTACTAGATGTGCTAATGTGGTGAGTTATGAGGCATGCCTCCAAATCTTAATTGTAGATAAATAAAATAAATCATTATCACATTTCTAAAAATGAAAGATATAAAATTTCAGGTAACAACTAATCCCAAAATTAACTCACACAACTATTAACAATAATAAAATTTATTGTTTTATATCATTAAAGATTTATTTTAATATAAATTTTTAAAATAAAATATGATTTTGATATTAGATATTAATTGTATCTTAGGGTACCTAAATTTTCATAATAATATAATATTTAGCATTTAGGTGTGTTCTTTACCTTGACTTGAGTTGTGTAGACTTTGAAACTTAGATTATATGGTTAGGTTTGGAAAAAATCAAAATAAATCTTGAAGAATGATTATTCATTTGATGTGCCTCAAATAGTATCTTAGGTGTGAAGACTTTATAACTAGACATAACATATGAGATTGAACATATTAAGTTTTAGAATTTTTTAAATTTTGTGTGGAATTATAATATAAAAAATATATTTTTATTATAGTTTATTTAGTATAAATAATAATAAAAGTTTAAGATTTAAGAGTTGGGGTTGGAATAATTGTATATTAAAAATTAAATTATAATATTTAAATTAATTTTGAAGGTAGGAAAATAGAGTTGAAGATGTTATGAGTTAATTCACTTCAGCATTAGATTTTCAAAATCTATAATCTGATTATAATTTGATCTAGTTTAGATATACGTCCATGGAAGTGAATTCATATGTAACTTGTACTCATAATATTGATTTGCTAGAAGGATTATTAGAATTTATTTACCTTGATCATTTGATGTGTAGATTTGTGCAAGGATCAGTAGTGTTTAGGAACACATTCTAGAATCTTCTAAATTGTGAGGGTCGTGTTCTCTTTAGTCAAGCCTATAGTTGGACACACTTTATAACTTTCAGTGAAAAATCAAAGACAACAAGCATGTGTGAAATAGATTTAGGATGATGTGTGTTGATGTAATATTTTGATAATCCAATATGATGCTCTAAAAATACTTTATGACAAGTTTTTGTATAGCCTTATATTTTTCATTATTAATCACACATGATTTCAAATGACTAATCTCCTTAAATACAACAACTAAGCACACAAATCAACACAAACATGCAATAGGTCAGTTCATAATATTTAGAAGAAGGAGGCAAAAGAATATTTGAATTTGAATTATAAAAATTCATGATCGATATATATGACTTTACAAGTGATCTAAGTCAAGTCTACACCTATAAATTTAATCAACAAAAAAAAATTAAAAAATAAGAATCAAAATCAAACTCTTAAACTAATAATAGAATCAAAATATGAAAATAACCTAAATCAAATTTATACAAAATATATTACTTATATTTTACTATTAAATTTAAAAAATTAATTAAAACACACATAAAATATAATAATAAATATAAATATACAATTTACATCATTAAAAAAATATATTAAAAAAATCAATAACTAAATATCATATATAAAATTAAACAATAATACCCATCGCAATCCATCACTACTTCTCAACTTCAAATGTCAAAAAAAACTTTATTAATATAAACAACTTTATATAAAAGTTAAAATGAAAAAGGAAAAAAATTGTATTAATGCAATTCAATATGGTGGTCTTATCAAGAGTTGGAAGAGAGAGAGGGGAACAAGGGGAACAATTCAGATGTTAGAGATAACAATTTTATTAAAAAAATATATATGTTTAATTTTAAAATTGTTTAAAATTGTTTTTTTTATTTGTTTTTTATTTTCAAAATATTTATAAAAAAAAATTATTGTAGAAATTCAATCTTTTAAAAAAAAAAAATTAAGATAATGTTTATTTTTAATAGTTAAATTTTCACTTCAATCAATTTGATATGATACCATGATTCTTTCAATTATGTCATTTTATTTGATCTCTTAGTTTCACATACTGTAGTTTCAAAATCTTGTAGAAAAGTGATTATCAAATTCATTCAAAAATAAAGATACATGGCAGTGTTCTCTCATTTTTTTAATCTTCATGAAATTGAAATATAATTACTCCATTATAACCTCTCTTAAGATGGTGAACATGTCTAATGTCATATAGAAACAACTAAAAGATCAACAAAAAATTTAACAAGTAGGTTATGGACTCTGCATGCTCAGTTCAGTGTCGCTCCAAACACTTGAAGGCAAATATGAAGACACGAATCAAAAGATCTCAAAGATTGTAAAAGACTTCAATATTTCATATTCGTTTAGTAACACCCTTCAAAATAAAAGAACGAATCAACATAATGGATTGTTATTATCTATACAACATTCAAGCCATGATGAACCACATCAACAATTCTATAAAAATGGATACTAAGTGGTCAATGGTAGTTTTTTTTTTTGTTAATCCAAGGTGTCCCCGCATCTCAGCCCAATGTCCCTGAGTGATCTATCCCAAGATCAACTCAAAGTACACTCTTAGAATGAGACGAATTGAGACGAGACAAATCCCTAGAAATACACCAAACGGCCTTCGAACCATATACATCGAAAAGTGACCAATGATAATTAAATTATATAAAGAAGCTCTATTTAATATTATACACATTCATGTTTTCCACAAACACTAACTTCATATTAGAAGTTATCATTGCCTCATTATTTTTCTAAGCACAAATATCACTTAATGCTAGACCCACAAACATCCATTATTAGTTTAAAATAGTTTAAAACCATGTACTTTTAAAGTAAATTAATCCTCGTGACCATTCTTGGCTGCTTGTGCACATCAATATTTCGATTAAATCAAATTAAGAAAAAAAAAACATATTTTTCTATTCCATTGCTTTGGTCATGTGTTAGGCATGAATCTTGTCTAGCTAGATTCTATGTGATATTCCATTTAAATCATGTAGATAAGTTTGAATCTTGCCCACTAGATTCCAGCTAATATCCAAAACAAACTATTTTTCAAATATGAATAATAATTGGAATTATAATAAAATAATAATATTACCAAATGTGTGAGAAATAAAAGTATTAATAAATATATTGTGTTGAAATGAGAAATTGTCTTATAAAGTAGTTTGTTTATATATTAAAAAATTTCATCATTCGAGTACAATAATATGGGTGACTAGGTAAATAGCATGATTTATATTGTCTTTTTTGTGAGTAACCCTTTTAATGTCAAGATGATATTATATGTGAGTACAAATATGTGAGGATTTGTTAGTAATACAATGGTTGCAAGGTTAGGAAATCACATGGGGGCTGGTGTTCATAATTACTTCATATAAATTTCAACATGAAAAAATATTTTCCAAATAGTGTTGCTTTGAAATGATGATTTGTTGACAAAAGTAGTTTGTTTTGTTGTACATTGTATTTTTGTTCGTGCGGAATCTTTTTTTGTGGCTGTCCTTTTTAATGTCAAGATGACATTCTCTTTAAATTGTATGGATGAACATGCTTGTTTGCTCCATCTATCCTTTCTTCTTTTGTGATTAAAAAGTTTTTTTTTTTAAATGTCTTCTTCTAAACTTCTAGAAAAATGTATTTTTCTCTCAAATAAAAAATGCCTAAAATATACATCTTAAAATTACTCTACGACTAAAAATCTCCTTACATCATATTATATCTATAATAATCAATATACATTCAAATTTTTAATTCACAAATATAATATAAATTAATTAAGATCATTTTTATAATTTTTAAAACTATTTTTTGTAAATGTAGTGAAAAAGACAACACTTTTTACTATAAGCAATGAAATAGGGTCCATTTATCATAATATAGTAACTTTAAAAAAGAGAGAATTCGGTTGTAATTGAATTGATTGAGTATAATTGGTGAGGTTGATGATATGTTTCTTAATTATACCATCGACTAAAATTCAAATCTTTTACAAATAAATTAAATAAATATTAAAAGAAGTCACAACACTTGAAAAGATTAGTCATCCATATTGCTAGTTTGTCTTTTGAGTGCCCAATTCCCTTGCTAAAGCCTTAGAACCAGTCACCCATGGTAGAGTCACTATTGTGTTCCATGCTTTCTCTATCATCTCATGCTCTTCTAAAGGATCTGTCAAATAGAAGTGAAATTCTAGATCTTCCATCTAGGCCACATTTTTTGCTTTCTCCGCCATTTACAATGACCCTCAATGCTATTATAGCTTTCACCAATTGTGATAGAGCACAAAACCTTCTTTTTGGATCCTAAAATACACCCAACACTACCACTACCCTTAATTTAGCACCAAAGATGGGAAACTCTTCCATCTGTGTATCCCAATCAAGCTCTAAATATCCTCCTTGGAGCTTCCCTTATATTCATACCTTGTCAAATAGTTTGTCACATGCAATAGTGCCTCCTTATTCTTCTCTAACCTAAAAAGGTTTAAGAGGGAAAAGGAGGTTCAACTCAAAACAATCTCAAATAATCAGTCCCTAAAATATTTGTTATCATTGATTTAATCAAATTAGATTATATAATTAAGATCCTCTTAAGGTGGACACCATAAATGGATCCTCAAAAGGTCATTGTGTACTTCTTAGAGTATAAGAACATAAGTTCCATAACTCACCAAACTTGCTTCACTTTCAAACTTGTAAATGCGGAATGAAATCAAAAGAAAATAAAACATGTGTCTTGCAACCCTCTACTTAAATTTTAGGCTCTTTAATTGTTAGTCAATAACAACTATACATCTCATCCCTACAAAAAAAGGTAAATAGTTGTCCTATTTTTGTTGGCCAAAATATGTCTTTGACCATTAGATTGAGTGATATTTAAGAATAACCATCATGCTAAAAGAATAACTTTAAAGATCATTAGTCCCACCATAGACTATACAAATATGAATTGAGACTAATTGAAGACTTAAGATGATTGCATGATCTTTTTTAAAATAATTTTTGTCAACTTCTTGGAAGTGGGAATGATAAGGCTTCCTTAATGATCTCATAGAACAACCTATACTTGACCTCGAAAAAATTACCTCTTAATGCTCCATTAAATTTTATTTTTACAATCCTTTCTAAAAAAGGATTACATTTCACTTTATTTCCTAGAACTCTTGAAAGCTTAACCCTAGAGCTCCCACTAACAAGGAAAATAGATACTTTTATTTATAATTGTTTCCTATATATATCTTTATATTTTACTTTAATTTTTCCAAAACATAGCATTTTAATTTATTTTTATGATGTAGTTTTATAAAAATTCTCAAAACTAGTCTTTTATTTGACACATAACATCAAATATATTTATATTTTGCTTTTTTATTCTCTAATATTATAAATATAGCATGTTTAAGTTTGAGAAAGAAAGAAAAAATATTCCTTATATAAATTGATGTAAGATATGATGTTGAAATGATAAATTATAATAGATAAGTATAAATTTTAAATGGTAAAATGGGTTAAAGTCGTTTATCTTTTAGATGGAGTTTGATGGTATTAGACTATAAATTGTCACTTTATGATCCAAAATAATATTTTGATATCCTATTATCTTTGTATTGTTCTAATGGATAACAAATTGAACTTTGTTTTTATCTAGGAAAAATCTTGATGTGAAATCAATCTAAAGTTGTATAGCATATAATATCACAATATGTATACAGTTGACCTTCTACATGTAAAATCTACTAGATAAGTTTAGCGATCTAAAAGTTGGTTTGTCTCACCTTTTATTATTTGAAAATACATTAGTAGTATTGAAAAAAACCTTTGAGGAGCTTACTAAATAAGGGTCATGAATATTTTCCTCAATCAAAACCCTAGGCATATTTACTCAATAATTTATGAATAAATAAATTAAATAACAAGAAACCATGCAATATGCCTATCTATCACTAAGTATGGAAATGTGGATGTGGCAGTGAATGCTTGGATGTGTTCTTTCAGTGATAATATAAATTAATAGTAAGAGCTTTTCATCATAGATCATAGACGAATTAGGGTTTGTCCATTTATATAACACCTTGGAATATAGTAATTTAAAATGTTTTATGCTTCAAGTTGGCACACAATGACTAGTTGGAGAGGGTGACATAGACCCAATTTGAACTTAAAATTTAAAAAAGTTAGAGTCGAGTTTATGCCAAAGAATTGAACTAGGTTTAATTTTGCTCCATGTAATCAACCTAGGTAGTTGAATGGGTAAACTCAGGACTAAAACCAATTCCAAATAATATTTGGAGTTAGAATCAAGATAGGTTCAAGGAAAATACAATTCTTATTGTAGAAACACACCACTTTTATGCTAATTATTGTATAAAGGATAACCCAATCAAAGTGATTTCATGACGAATAGAAAAAGTGTAAGGTATGAAATTTTTATATTACATTTTTCCCTACTTTAAATTGCATGTGAACTACTATGAAGATGCAGGCTAAAGTAAAGTAATTAATGAACATGAAAGTAAAATATTTTAGATTACAAAATATAAATATAGAAACCTCTTCAATACACTATTCTAACAATGAGTCGACCTCCATCTTGAAACTTAAAAATGTGACTAAATAAAAAAATTAAGTGAATAAAAAACATATATCAATCAAATTTAAGTTTTTATCAACATGATGAGTGATTGTCAAGAACTCCATTTTTTGCATCATCCCAAACCCATAGGGAAAATATAACACGCCACACATACAAAAATAAATACACAAGTAAAAATAAATAGTAATAAGGCTCAAAGGCATAAAGTGTCAACCAATTATGCGAGGGAATCATGTAATCCCAAAATAATGTGTCTCACTTTCAAGCCCAAGTGGGACACTCAAAACTAGTTTTTTAATCGATGTCAATCATACCAAAAAAATGGTTAAAAATTTAAAGATGATATAAACTAATGAGTTCTCAGTGGGGAGGTGGGTTGGGCCTCCCTGGTCAGAAACAAGTACTTGTTTAGAGTGGGGAGACCTAGGGATATGTTGGTTTCTGACGCTATCCCCTTGGGCTCTTGTTTCTGGAAAAATATCATCCCCTGCGAGGACCTTATTGCTAAAGGTGTTAAGTGGTTGTTGGGTGATGGTTCCAGGATTATGTTTTGGGAAGATGTGTAGTCTGACAATGAGACTCTAATCAATCGTCTATGGGCCCCTCCTATTGTTCCTGTTTGCAAATGCCTTTTTGGTGACATGGTGGCAGGCTATATCCAAAATGGTGCATGGAAGGATTTTCAAGTTTGGGACCCTTCTTTGATTGTTCTTCGGGAGTTCCTTGCTGACATCAGGGTTCCCCAATTTTCGAGACCTGATCGTGTGATTTGGGCCCCTTGTGCTAATGGTAATATTTTTGTGGCCTTGGTCTTTGTCAATTCTTTGGAGAAACTTGACCCCTATCCTTTTTGGGGGAAATTGTGGAATAAATTGTTGATCCCTAAGGTGAATGTCTTCTACTGGCTTCTTATGCAAAGAAAAGTGTTAACTTGGGATAATATTTGTAAAAGGGAATTTGTGATTCCCAATAGATGTGCACTTTGTGAATCTGATGCAAAGAGTGCCTTTCACCTCTTCCTTGGTTGTAATTTTTCTTCTTTCATCTGGAGTAAGTTTCTTGCCCTTTAGAATTTGGATTGGGTTTTCTTGGGCTCTCTTAGTAGCTTTGTGGATCAGTGGAAGTTCCCCTTGTCTTCCTCCATTCTTTGAAGGCTTTGGGATCTCATGGCCCCACACATTGCTTGGGGAATTTGGAAAGAACATAATAATATAATTTTTTGAGACTCTAAACTCAAGATGGAAAGTGTCTTCATCAAAATTCATTAAGCTATTTTGGAAAGCTTTTTTCCTCGTGGCTCTAACACTCCATTGTGTGCTATGTCCTCTTGCCTGGCTAGGTATGATTTATTGGTGACTGTTAATTGGAAGATCTTCTTGTCATCTAAGGTTGTTAAGTCTAGCATCGGTGTTGGATTGAGTGCTAAGTGGAAGCCCCCACATCCAAGGTGAGTTAAGATTAATTTTGATGGGGTAGCCAAGGGAAACCCTGGCCCTGCAGGTTGTGGGGGGTGTTAAGGAATGATATTGGTAGGTTATTGGGTGCGGTGGAACTCCCTTGGGAAACTAGACTAATCACCATGCAGAAGCTAAGGCTACGTTCATCAATATTAAATTTGCTTTGGAAAAGGGCTAGTCTAAGCTTTCGGTGGAGGGAGATTCACTAAACATCAATAAATGCCTACGTGGTATCCAAAATCCTAGTTGGATAATTGATTAGTTGATCAAGGATGCTATTATGATGCTTAGATCTTGTGAGGAAACTCGTGTCACCCATATTTATCGAGAGGGAAACTCATTGGCTGATTTCTTTGCTAATGAGGTTGTCAGAAGTAATGATTTTAAGGCATGGGAGGAGTACTCCCTCCTTCTCGAGGATGCTAAGGTTTTATTGCAAAATGATGGAGGATGAGCTCATTTGTTGGATTGTTATTACCATTTGTACCTACATTGTAGTCGCATGCTTTGTGGGTATTCCTTGTTGGAGTACGGGAAAGACTGCGAGGGAGGGTGAATCAGTGTTTCAATAATCAATCTCAACTGAATGATTCTTCAAAACATTTAAACTCTTTGAAAACAAGAAATGTTCAGTTTCAAGTATATAATCATATGTGATAACCAACCTCTAGATTCTTAAACAATATGTAAACTCAAATGTTGCAATGTAAATAAAGGAAACATAAAGACCAAAATGCATCCACAAAATAATCATAACATAGTGTTTTTCATGAGTGGAGAACCCTCATAGGGATGAAAAACCACTCATAAAATGCCTCACTGGCTTATCAAAATGCCTCACTGGCTACAATTTATGCCTCGCTAGCAAAGCCCCACTGGCTACAAATTCCTCATTGGCTACAAATGCCTCACTGGAAACATAAGCCTCACTGGCTACAAAATGCCTCACTGTCAACATAATCCTCACTGGCTACAAATTCCTCACTGGAAAAAGGTCAATCTTTGTCTCACTGACATGACCTTACAACATTCTGTAAAACATGAAAAAATAAAAGACATAGGGTTTCTCTGTTTCACTACAAAGCATTTCTTGATTATCTCATTTTCATTTGAGACTCAAGAATCTGAATGTATAAACAATTACAATCTACACTTAAAGTGCCTTCTTATTGCTCATCACAAACTTCCTCATCAAATGCTTCCAACTTTTACAAAAACATATTTCAGTATTCTACTCAACAATAATGACTTATCAGAGTATAATATCACTATGTAATGCATCTCATTTATTCTGGAAAAGTGATATCAACATTGTCTTCAACCAACCGAATAATCTTGCCTAAGATCATCTTATAAACTTTAAAGTTTCTCATAACTATGCTCATAATTGAAAGTATCGTTGACTAGTGACAACCATAAAGATACCTATCAAAAAAACATCTTTTAACTTCTACTAGGTTAGAGTATGGTTGACACACAAAACCCATAGGAACCCGATAGCTGAGACTTTGTAAGACCTTTTAAACAATACAAACACTAATGCAACATAACAACCTTTTCATGGCATGCCCTAGCAATGGGTAACACAAATGTCAAAACAATGAACCTAATTGTCAATGCAAAATAAAAATCCCTGTGATACTTTATTGAAATGTAAACAATAATGAAACCATAGTGTAAACCTTCTACTAGATAGCCCAAAATAGATCACAAAGTATACATGGTGTGCCCTAGTAATAGTTTTTGAAGAACTCAAAACAATGACCCCATAAAATAAAAAATAGACTCTTTTTAACACCATGATGAATTTGAAAGCAAGGTTGATAGAATACACTATGAAACAAAAGAACCTGACTGCTATCATCATATAATAAGTCATTCAAGACATGAATGAAGAAATCGACTACAAACAAAAAGAACGACCATATTCACTTAACCCTTTTAAGACAAAAATATAAATGAAAACACCAAATAAACTAGACCAGGGTTCCAAAGAATAGGGTTACCACATTGAAGACTTGAAATTCTGCCAGAATAAGTCAAATGCATCTTTGTCATCTTGAAACCCAACTGCCTATGCAACTTGGAAACTGCTTTATGCATTTACCAGTTATTATATCATCAATTTCCTCAAGCTCTTCCAAGCCCTAAGTCGGTTGTTAACACAATGCTTTGTATTTTCTAAATGATGACATTTAGGGCACAATAATATCGATTAGCTTTTACCACTTTGTGTCACACAAAACCATACATGATTATGTCGATGTTGCACCTCAATGTTTACCAAAAACCTCATGATATTCAAACACGTGTGTCGATGTTAAAAACCATAACCTCATGAAAGATAAACATCATAATAACCAAATAATATGTGTCGATGATAAAATCATGACTATTATTCACATGAGTCTAATACTCATCGCAATGCCTTGTATCGGTCTAGTGATACAAATGTGTTAAGTGAGGACCAAGTTCAATGCACAAGACCAATGCATGGTCTAAGCCATAATATCAACTAAGCCAAACATGTATAAATATATCAATATGCATCACCTTAATGTATGCCAGGTTGAACACTCAACCTAACATCAATGCCAAAACCAATGTCAAAGGGGCAACAAACTCCCCCTTTGGAATTGATGTCAAACTTTCCAAAGATTTGAATGAATATCACCTGTAGGAAGATCAAAGCATTGCCATGTCAACAAACTACCCATTTCAATCAATCACCAAGTGAATCTGAAAGCAATACAAACTGTTCAGGTCAATCAACCACCAAATGTAGCTTAAATCAATAATCAAGCATTGAAGATAATGCACCATTGAATGTAACACACTTCTGAGAAAAAACATCATGAACCAAATGAACCTAAACCTGTGCACCAATCCACCAAATGAAATTTTGAACCTGTAAATAAATTTGCACCATGCTCATCTCCCCCTTTTGACAACAATGCCAAAGGTCAAAGGGGTAGGAAAATAACAAATACCTGTCCAAAGACCTCAAACTACTGTCATAATGAAAATAAACACTGTCAAATATGAATAAATAAACATGACAATAGAGTATTGCATAATAAAGCACAGGACTGCCATAGCATGAAAAATGATCATATAATGCCAACCACTGAAATCTACATGAAGTATAAATCAGGAATGAATAAGATGCATGAAAACTCCCCTTGTCAAGAAGAACTCATAGTTGAATGCATAAAGAGATGACTAACCACAAAAAGAATACCAATAAACTCTTGTCATCAAATCACTCTTAAGGTTCTACCAAGTCATGTTTCACCATGGGCAAAGCATATTGTATGGTCACTGCACCTGTCCAAGTGTTTACGCCACTATAAACTGTTGACCACCTTAAAACACTTCTTAAGTGAGTAAAAAAACCCGATGCAAATACTGCACCATTAACCATATGAAAAGTTTTATTCTCTGTCCTACACACTGTCACAAGTTAAGAGAGTGCACTATATTCATTACTCCATTGTGCATAAAAAAACTTCACTCTCTACTCTAGTAGATTGAGCGCCTCATAGCACTGCAAAACTCAGTTTCAAGCAGATCAAATGTGATCAAAATAGAATTTCACTATCTATGCAAGCTCAAGATCCAAGTTAAATTCTATTCTACTATCCATTCAAGCATCTTTCATTGTCATTGTCCTCTCACCTCGCTGCCACTATCGTTACACTTTCACAAAGTCAAATGTTGTAATCCAACCAAGGTCTTAAATAATCACCAGTTCACAATCCTATTATGCACTATCACTTTCAAGCAATGCATTCACTATCAAGTAGCATTAAACTAACCATCTTGACAAGTCTTCATAACAAAACATAAAAGAGCAAACCAAAAAACCAATCACTCTCATTGTTCATGCACAAATAACACACTGTTCATACTGTCCATGCTATCATTGAAACTTCACATATATCTCAAGCAATGTTAAATCAAAATGTCACTGTGTATCAAAGTATCACTGTACTATCTACACCTTAGTGGAAAGAACTAACTCATATAAGATAAATCAAGCATTGCATCATGTGCACAACAAGTTCAAATAGATTTCAAGCAAAGTTTATGAGAAATTATCAAGTCAAGTATTAATATGTTTCAATCATTGCAACTGTCAAAGCATAGGTACCATCAAACTTACTGTCAAGACATGGTGGAATCACAACCAAAGCATGGTTGAAGGTGTCAAATCACTTTCAAGTGTGTCACAACTTATCTATATAGATGCTTATCTTCTGCAGCAAGTGTTTTCTAGACAATGCATCACATCACCGTCTACCCTAATACTATACTATATATGTTCACCTTTGTAACAAGAACTCACACAATATGACGGAATCTGAACATTAACATCAATGATCAATTTGAACTATCCTTATACGATGTCACAGGTATTTTTATCCTTTTGACACCAATGACTTTTCTTTTGAACCATCCCTAGAACTTGATTTGAACCACCCAATTTTTGATCTTAACAGCTTCTATTGGACTTCCCACTAAGATGATTATTGACTATCATTGCTTACCACTCCACTGAACATTCATTATAACCAAAAACATTACTACTATTCACTGTCTTGAGTACTGCCTTAACGTTCACTATGCTTTTCATAAAAGTCACAATGGTTGTGCAAAGCTCTCACTGTTTCACAATCAAGATCTCAAGCAATTGATACAACTAGTGTCACAAAAAAAAGCAAGATGTTGTCAAAACACTGAGAAACAACACTGCGAGAAGCATTACAAGCAATTACATGATCTTGTTCACAAGTAAAGAAAGGATCTTCATGCCATTTCAAACACTACACACTGTCAAACAGTGTCACAGAGCAGAGTGGCCATTTTTACCACTTTGCTACAAGAATCTCTCAAGAAAATATGTCAATATAGTTGAACTGAAAGACTACCAAATATTATCCATTGTTGTCACACCTGTTATGACACTTACACTAACTTTGCATTTATTGACAAATTTAGCATCATATCACTACCATAATGTGTAGAAGCATAAAGTCCAAGGAACTTTTCAAGACAAGATGTCAATGTGGAATAGAAAACAATAGACTGTACCATCATTAACACTAGAAACATTACCATTATGACAAATACCTCTGACCAAACAATGTTTCATCTCTGTAAAGACACAATTTCTTTGTTGTAGTGAATGGGGTTTAATTGATAAAACTTTAAGTATCTCCCCTTTCCTCATGCTTTCTTTTATGTACCACTATATGCCACTTGTGCAATATGCACAAGATTTTATTCTTCTTTTTCTTTTTGTTGTTTCCTTCTCCAAACTTTCTTCTCTGGTTTCTTCTTATCACCGGATATTTATGACTTCGTATTGTTCTTATGTAAGTAGTCATTTGTTCTCTCCTAAATTTTTCTCTATAGTACTTTGCAACATGAGCATGATTATGGCATTTATAACATATTGTATTCCTATTCTTATAGAATGCATATTGATTTCTTCTACAAGAACTTTATTTATGCCCATAACCGTTACATGAATAACAATAACCAAAAAATGAATAAGTGTGCCTTACTAATTAATCTTTCCAAGCAGGTGGAAATCTTGTACACCTGTTTTCTCTACTTCCTCTTGATTTGTTGAAGTCCTTGAGCTATCTATTGTCAGTATTCTTAATTTCCAATTTCTTCTTTTCTTTAGTCTTAGCAGCAACAACGTGATAATTTAAATCTATCTTCGTTCTTGGTGTTTTTTTGACTCCATAACTTTGTCCTTATACAAAGCCCACACCAGTAACGTCCTTATGATGTTTATTCTTTCTTAACACCTCATTCAATTTGTTGGTACTCTCATCAAATTTTTGATTCTTTTCTAACTGCTTTCTAACACTCTCAAGATCTTTCCTTAGAGAGACTATTTCTCATTCAAGCTTTTGGCATTCAACTGTTTTGACTTCTAAATTAGACCTTGTCATATTTGTTATCCTCTTGTTTTCTTTAGTTCCTAATTTCAGATTGACAATCAACTCATCTTTTACAATGTGTTCTTTTAGCAAAGAGTTTTCCTCTAGTTGAGTTCTTAGAGATAATGCTTCAACCTCTATCTTTTGACAGTCTTCCACTTTCGTTTGCAGCTTCATGCAAGTAGCTTCTTCAACTTTTCTAGACTCTTTCAATTGCAATTTTAAATACTGATTCTCTTTTCTGAGTTTCTCAATCTCATTAAGGGCATAAATAAGTTCACCTTCAAAATCAATTTCGCAATCATTTTCATCAAACTCTTGTTCAAAATCACTCACAAAGGGATTTTCTTCTATGTCAACACTCTTCTCTATATAATCATTTTTTGAACTAGACCATTCAGAGGGTATTTGTTGTTCAACATTCTGCTGAGTATTTCTTTTTTCTCTATTTCTCTTACTTTTTGCCATAACGAGTACTCCACTACCAAGAACCCCTTAAGTTGGTTAGACTTATGCAAGGTTATGGCTTTGATACCACTTGTTGGAGTACGAGAAACACTGAGAGGAGGGGGATCAGTGTTTCAACAATCAATCTCAACTTAATGATTCTTCAAAACACTTAAACTCTTTGAAAACAAGAAATGTTCAATTTCAAGTATATAATCATATGTGATAACCAACCTTCAGATTCTTAAACAATATGTAAACTCAAATGTTGCAATGTAAATAAAGGAAATAGCTAGACCAAAATGCACCCACAAAAGAATCATAGCACAATGTTTTTCATGAGTGGAAAACCCTCATAGGGATGAAAAACCACTCATAAAATGCCTCACTGGCTACAAATGCCTCATTGGCAAAGCCTCACTGGCTACAAATGCCTCAATGGAAACATAAGCCTTATTGGCTACAAAATCCCTCACTAGAAATATAAGCCTCATTGGCTAAAATTGCCTCACTGGCAAAAGGTCAATCTTTGTCTCACTGACATGACCTTATTCTATAAAACATGAAAAAATAAAAGACAGAGGGTTTCTCTGTTTCACTACAAATCATTTCTTGATTATCTCATTTTCATTTGAGACTCAATAATCTAAATGTATAAAGGATTACAATCTACACTTAAAGTGCCTTCTTACTGCTCATCACAAACTTCCTCATCAAATGCTTCCAACTTTTACAAAAACATATTTCAGTATTCTACTCAACAATAATGAATCTTATCAGAGTATAATATCACTGTATAATGCATCTCATATATTCTGGCTAACTGATATCAACATTATCTTCAACCAACCGAATAATCTTGCCTGAGATCATCTTATAAACTTTAAAGCTGCTCATAACCATGGTCATAATTGAAAGTATCACCGACTAGTGACAACCATAAAGATACTTGTCAAAGAAATATCTTTTAACTTCTGCTAGGTTGGAGTATGGTTGACACACAAAATCCATAGGAACCCGACAAATGAGACCTTGTAAGACCTTTTAAACAATACAAACACTAATGCAACATAACAACCTTTTCATGATGTTCCCTAGCAATGGGTAACACAAATGTCAAAACAATGAACCTATTTGTCAATGCAAAATAAATACCTTTGTGATACTTTATTGAAATGTAAACAGTAATGAACCCGCGGTGAAAACCTTTTGCTGGATAGCACAAAATAGATCACAAAGTATACATGGTGTGCCCTAGTAATAGGGTTTGAAGAACTCAAAACAATGACCCCATAAAATCAAAAATAGACTCTTTCTAACAACATGATGAATTTGAAAGCAAGGTTGATAGCATACACTATGAAACAAAAGAACTCGATTGATATCATCATACAATAATTCATTCAAGACATGAATGAAGAACTCGACTACAAGCAAAAAGAATGACCATATTTACTTAACCCTTTTTGGACAAAAATATAAATGCAAACACCAAATTAACTAGACTAGGGTTCCAAAGAACAAGGTTACCACATTGAAGACTTTAAATTCTACCAGAATAAGTCGAATGCATCTTTGTCATCTTGAAACCCAACTGCTTGTGCAACCTGCAAACTGCTTTCTACATTTACCATTCGTTATACCATCAATTTCCTCAAGCTTTGTCAAGCCCTAAGTCATTTGTTAACACAATGCTTTGTATTTGCTAAATGATGACATTTAGAGTACAATAATATCAATTAGCTTTTACCACTTTGTGTCACACAAAACCACAAATGATTATGTCAGTGTTGCACCTCAATGTTTACCAAAAACCTCATGATATTCAAACATGTGTGTCGGTGTTAAAAACCATAACCTCATGAACGATAAACATCATAATAACCAAATAATATGTGTCGGTGATAAAATCATGGCTATTATTCACATGAGTCTAATACTCATCACAATGCCTTGTATCGGTCTAGTGATACAAATGTGCTAAGTGAGGACAAAGGTCAATGCACAAGACCAATGCATGGTCTAAGCCATAATATCAACTAAGCCAAACATGTATAAATATATCAATATGTATCACCTTAATGTACATGCCAAGTTGAACACTCAACCTGACATCAATGCCAAAACCAATGTCAAAGGGGCAACATTCCTTTCCTTGTTGGCTCTTAGTCGACCATCTCTATCCGAGGGTTTTTGCTTATGGTAATAGTGAATTGGGGGGACCGTACCAAAATTGAGCCTCATTCTTGTGCTAGATGGAGGAAGAATCATAAAATTTGGAGGATTCTTGAGCATGGTAATTTCACGCCTTTCTTGGAAAGGCTCCATGGCCATGATCTCAAGGCCTTGGTGGAATTTGTTTCTATGGCATAATCGTAAGATAAAGGTTAAGGGAATGGAGTTTGTGATTAATGAGGAGTTTATTACTGTCATTACTGGTTTGTCGTTGGTGGGTTGTAAATTCTTGAAGGAGAAAAAGAGAAATGAGGATGCCATGGACCAGTTCTTTAAGGATGATGAATGGAAAAAGCTTATCAAAATGTCGTTTTGGGGCTACGAAAGGACATCTCTGAAGAAAATTTGGGCTGACATTGCGGAGGTCATCATGCGGTATGTTACCCTTGATGGCAGGTTTACTACAATTTTAGGCCATCATTTCACCTTATTAAATCATTTGAGACATGGGCTATTTATTTCATTCCCTTTCTTTCTTTTGTCTTCAGTGGAGGTGTCGGTGTATGCTCATTTGAAAAATAGGAGGGTGCCAGTTCTGTACGAGGGCTTCATTCTTCTTATAATGGAGCATGTGAGAGCCCTCATCTCTGTTAAATTAATTAAGGGCAAGGAAAAGGCTATCAATGATGTTTCCCTCTCGTCTGGGTTGGATACCAATGTAGTTGGGGAGGAGGAATGGAATGAGGAGGATGAGGGTGAGTCTTCTTCCCCTATGGCTGCCCCTTCTAAGAAGAGAAAGAAGGGGAACCCAAAGAAGAAATGTGCTACTAAGAAGCATATTCTTCAGGAGTCAGAGTCCCAGTCTGTAGGCAATGACATAGATGTTGTTTATAGCGATTCTAGGTCTAAGGGTAATGTCATGTTTAATGGGTAGGATTTTGTTGCGGAGGGTGGAAAGGAGGAGGGCCTGCAAGATAATGTCATGGAAAAGGATGCCAAGGAAAGTCCTAGAAAGGCTTCCATGCATATTGCTAAGTTGAAAAATCAGGTGCCAAATGATGTTTTGAAGGGTACCAAGGACCATTGTAAGGAGAAGGGTGCTGAGGAGAAGACTGTTGAAATTGATGGCTCTAGGTTTGACAAACACTAAATGTGGAACTCTCTAGTGGGAAGATTGTGCATGAATAGGAGGGGGTCAATTTGAAGCCTAGCAAGCCAAATCCTCTTAAGGTAATCCTGTTGTCTGAGGATTTCTTATACCTTAATTATGATACCACTTCAATGTTTGAGCTCCTTGATATGGCTCGTGCAAGGGCTACTGGTACATTCAAACTGGCGAAGTGGACTCTTAAGGAATTCAACAAGGTGAAAATCAAGATAAGGGGCCTGAAAGAGAATGTGCAATACCAAAGCGTTCTTCCTCAGATATTTTGATTGAAAGAATTGTGGACTTAAAGTGTTCCTTTACTGATTTCAACTCCCTGTGTGAGCAATACATCTTTGAAATGGAGGCTAATATTAATGACACCAATGTGGACATCAAGAAGTTGTTGCATGTAGGCCACATTTCATTCAAGAAGTGTTGAATCCTTGGAGGTCCTGTTTCACAAGATAAGTGAGCTAAGAGAAGATCAACTTTACTTTGTTGAGTTGATGGGGAAGGACCAAGTTTCAAAGGGAAAGGGGAAAAACGCTGGAAAGGATGAAGCTAAAGGCCCTACTACTAGAGGGAAGGGTAACCTAAGGAAAATCCTTCCTGCGCCTACTCCCATACAACCCACACTCCTCATCTATATCTGTCACTCCATCGTCTCTCCCACAATCTTCTTTGGTTGTGTAGCCCTTCCTAATCTCACACTAGTGTCGCCTACTCTCCACAGACCATTAGATTTTTTATGTGGCGTGACCTCCTTTAGTTTCTTCCTACACACAAATGTTATCCCTGTAGTATCACTGCCTTTGCTCTCTTTTATTCATCTCACGCTACTCATTTATGCCTCCACTTATTCCAATCTGCTTGGCATATCAATCCCTCTTCCCATTACATCGACTCCCTTCCTTAAAATTTTCTTCTTATTATTTTTCATTTTTATTCTTTTATTTTTCCCTTTATCATTTCATGCTATTAACCACCGAGCACATCCTTTTTATATTCCTCACTATGTTAATTTAATTCCATTCACGAAGTCTGCCATGGTATCAAAATTCAAGCTAAAACAAGAATAGGTTCTTTACGTCATAACCTTATCCTCCTTGTGTAGCCTATGAAATCTCCTTAACTTATGCCATGTCTTGTTCTAGTTGATTCTCTTGATCAAACGACCTCCCTATTCCCTTTGTGATCTTCATAGCAACTTTCACTATTTGCCAAGGTTTACATTTTTATTTGCATGCAACAACCAATGGTTGTACGCCCTCTTTGACATGCATCTCTTCCTAATTTGAACAATCACTCCATAGCATGGGCAAATGGGAAGGGTTTTTTTTTTTGCATATATGCACTCCTATGTTGCCCCCCTCTTCAAAGCATCCCATCCTCACCTCTTTAAACCTACACTTAGGTTCTCTTCTATGTTGCGCCCGTTCACATGCCCATCCTTTTGCATAGAATAGGAAGTGTCTTATTTGTTGGAAATAACTAGTTGCATTAGTTAAATAAGAAAATATCATGCCGATTAAAAGACCCAAAGTAGTGTCTTGTGAAACAAGTCCACACCTCCATTTAGACACATTTCAACATAAGCAACATCATGTTCTATACATTGTAACATGGCATTCATCTTTTTCAAATGAGCATGATATATTAATATCTGAAAACTATTAAGGTCTCTCAGAAATGACCTCATAAACCATGTTGGAAGAGTTATATTAGCTTGCGTCTCTACCATTTTCATGATGCAAATTAGAAAGAAGATTTCTCATTTGAAATGAAGCCTTTTTGACCCATCAAAATATATTATCCAAAGTCAGGAGTTCAGATTCTTCAAAAATTTGAAGAGATGAATGTATTGACATCATCCAACTTCCCGCCAAGTCACTTCATCTCAAGCCTCACAGATTTTAAAATTTTATAACTTCGCCAAATGGCTAGCCAAAGTTGTGAAATGGTTAAATCTCCAAAACTATTAATAGTTTGACTTCAATACTTTCACCATCAAATACAACATGGAGTCTAAATTCTACCTATAAAATTTTTTTCCATGAAACCTTACCAAATTTTTGAAACAATATTTTTTGGTTGACACAGGATTGCACATTCGCCTAGATGCTCCTACATCAGACACACCAGGTGAGAAATTTGTGAGCATGGGCTCACAAAGGTGGAGTTAGGTGTAGAATCACCCTTTGAGATTGTGAACAATCTACGACAAACTCCATCTCTGAAAGCCTAACCTGCTCTGCTAAATACTTCCTCTTCTTCTCTCTAAACCCTCCTCTTGGCATGTTTTCATTGCACTCAACCCTTGCAACCTCTTCACGTTGCACAAATCGCAATCATACCTCGATCCTCACGAAGATGCCACTTTGTCTGCTATAATCTGCCTTTACCACAATAATTTCCTTGCTTTCTCCAACTCTCAATTGCTCAAGACCACACACCTACAACGATACTTTTGAGCTCCTCAATCCACAGGTTCCACCATCAGCTACCTCATGATCGGTGATCTTCTTATGCACCCAAAACCTCTTCTCACTTCCCTCTACAACCGTAGGTCTTGGTGTGAACTACCTCATAGTCAATGCTCTATCTGCACACTCAAAACCATTGGCTCTGATACCAATTGATGAAGAGAGACCTTCACCTATTTTATTTCTCACCCAATTTCACAAAACCTAGATTACAAAAGACATCATAGACGATTAACTTTAAAATTGATAATCACACATGTCAATTTAAAATCGATTTATAACTGCACAACTTTTTTAATAAAATTCGAAAACAAATCAATATATTCATTTATCTCAAATTCATCAAAACATACATTACAAATTTCCAGACAATCTCCTCTCTTCCTTTGTTTACATATTCTACAATTTTACTTTTATCTGCAACTCTTAGCATTCCTGCCTTGATTTCTTTCTTTCACCACTTATCCTTCCTGCGCTTACTCCCATACTTCCCACACTCCTCATCTATATCTGTCACTCCATCTTCTCTCCCAAAATCTTCTTTGGATGTGTAGTCCTTCCCAATCTCATACTAGTGTCACCTACTCTCCACAAACCATTACATTTTTATGTGGTGCGGCCTCCTTTAGTTTCTGCCTACACACAGATGTTATTCCCATAGTATCACTGCCTCTACTCTCCTTTATTCATCTCATGCTACTCATTTATGCCTCCACTTATTCCAATCTTCTTGGCATATCAATCCATCTTCCCATTACATCGACTCCCTTCCTTAAAATCTGCTACTTATTATTTTTCATTTTTATTCTTTTATTTTTTCCTTTATCGTTTCATGCTATTAACCACTGAGCACATCCTTTCTATATTCCTCAATATGTTAAACTAATTCTAGTCATGAAGTCTGCCATGGTATCAAAATTCAAGCTGAAACAAGAATAGGTTCTTTACGCCATAACCTTATTCTCCTTGTGTAGCTTGTGAAATCTCCTTTACTTGTGCCACATCTTGTTCTAGTCGATTCGCTTGATCAAACGACCTTCCTATTCCCTTTGTGATCTTCATAGAAACTTTCACCATTCACCAAGGTTTACATTTTTATTTGTTGTGCAGTAACCAATGGTCATGTGCCCTCTTCAACATGCATCTCTTCCTAATTTGAACAATCACTCTATAGCACAGGAAAATAGGAAGGGTTTGTTCCTTCATATTTTCACTCATATTTCGCCCCCCTCTTCCTAGCTTCCCTTCCTCACCTCTTTAAACATACACTTAGGTTCTCTTCTATGTTGCACCCGTTCACATACCCATCCTTTTGCCTTCAATGTTAACCAATGAACATAGAATTTGAAGTGTATTATTTGCTAGAAATAACTAGTTGAATTAGTTAAAATAGCAAATATCATGTCGATTAAAAGACCCAAAGTAGTGCCTTATGAAACAAGCCCACACCTCCATTTAGAAACATTTTAACATAAGCAACATCATGTTCTATACATTGTAACATGTAATTCATCTTATGTTAATATCTGAAAACTATTAAGGTCTCTCAAAACTGATCTCATAAACCATGTTGGAAGAGTTATATTAACTCGTATCTCTACCATTTTCATGACGAAGATTGGAAAGAAGATTTCTCGTTTGAAATGAAGCATTTTTAACCCATCAAAACATATTATCCATTCCAGGAGTTTAGATTCTTCTGAATATTTTCAAAGATGAGTGTATTGACATCATCCAACTTCCCGCCAAGTCACTTCATCTCAAGCCTAGTAGATTTTAATATTTTAAAACTTCGTCAAATGGCCAGCTGAAGTTGTGAAATGGTTAAATCTCCAAAACTATTAATAGTTTGACTTCAAGACTTTCACCATCAAATACAACATGGAGTCTAAATTTTTCCAGTAAAAATGCTTTCCATAAAACCATATCAAATTCCCAAAACAATATTTTTCTAGTTGATGCAAGATTGTGCGTTCGCTTGAATGCTCCTGCATCAATTCAACTCATGAAAAAAAAGTAGATAATTTTCCCTATGGTAGGCATCACTTGAATGTAAGGAATTTCTAAGATCCAATTTTCTAACTTTATTTAAATTGAATTTTTCCCACATGACTTGGAGTTATGACTCGTAAAATAAATAGTTAATTTACTTACATTCATTACTTTTGCAACAAGTAGATCCACCATGATTGTCACTACAATTTTTCATCATATAAATTATGTTAGATCAATTTTATAGTCTTGAACTAAAAGTGGACGAGCTAATTGTATTTATATACGCATATGTTTCATCAAGTTATAGTTGTATTTAATATTAATGTTAACTATGTCATGAATGTATGAAATTTCATTTATATAAATCAACTTTTATATTATTCTAATTTTATCTTATATAAATTGTGTCTTTGATATACATTGATTCATTCTTATTTCACCTTCTATATTATTCTTTTCATCTTATAAATTGTGTCTGATATATTATTTCAATCTCATTTCACCTTCTATATTATTCCTTTTATCTTAGGTAGTTGAACATCATATTACAAAAGATATCCAATAACTAGTTTTAAAAAACTTGGGTAGCATTGTACAAAACCTACATGACATTGGTGTGACCAATATTTCCTTTGTTATCTGCATTAGAGTCGGGATCAACTAGGTGACACAAGGATTATGAGCGTCTAACATAATATGATAGTATATGTGATCTTTAAAATTATAAGTGATTGCATGTACCCTTAAGTCGTCCTCTTAGCTCCCCTTAAGCCACTCTCTTACACACCCTTAAGCCATTCTATTACCCACATATACTTTGAGTTAGGGATCATGTATCTCCCCTTAATCCATCCTCTTACATCCCCTTAAGTCATCCTCTTAGCTTTCCTTAATCCATCATCGTACATCCCATTAAGTCATCTCCTAATTATATAACTAATTTTCTCTTATAAATTGTGTCTTCAATAGATATTCTTTCATCCTCATTTCGCCATATATAGATTATTACTCTTATCTTCTAGGTAGTTGAACATCATATGTGACCTTGGTGTGAGGTCAATATTTCCTTTTTTAATTGAATTAGAGTTGGGTTCAACTACGTGGCACAAGGATTATGAGGTCAATCCTTATGCTAACTCTCCAATTGATAAAACTCACCTTGTCACCTTAAATAATTTGCACCCTATTAAAGGAAACTAGTTGTTTAGGAATAAATCCCCTATTAAAACATACCCTAAACTCTTCCCAATAAGAACATGAGTGGGGATTAGTGTATACTAAGGGTAATATGAGTAGACAAAGGACTTGAGCATGAATCCTCTAGGTTTAAGCCTTTGTTTTTAATACATGCCTAGTTATGTTTAAATTTTCACCCACCTAGCATTTAATTTGTATGTTCCCTTTCTATACATTTGGGGGTATTGATTACACCTTGTTTCACCTATAAATCAATCCCTCATGATTAAAAAGACATGGATCACCTCTAGAATTCTTATCTTGAGCCCATTTATCTTCTATAGAGTCTTATTTTTCAAGTGAGTAAATACTTTGATTCTTGAAAATTATAATTCACTTGTATGAAGTTTGGTTGAGTAATAAATTAATTTCAATATTCTAAATGGCTCATTTTATGTCTTTTTTTCATGAGACCTCCTTCTAGGATCCATTTTTATATTTTTCTATACAATAAATGTACTCACGACTTTTTTATATAATTGAATAATCGTGGCAAATATATTTTGGTTCCTCTATTAAAATCTATTAAAATAAAATTATAGTTTAAATTAAATTGTTGAAAGTCATTCAACAATGGAATCTAAATATTGAAATTTAATTAGACATGAACTTATAGTGCATACTAAAATGTCTAAAATATACAAGTACACAATCAATATAATTTCTACATCTCTTACTCCACATGAAATTTTATATCTAGATCTAGTCCATAAAATATGTACTGAAATGTATCTACATGCATAGTCAACATATAAACAAATACAAATCATCATGTAGAATCATGAAATGTACTTATGTCTAAGTGGACATGAAATATTAGGTGCAATGTACATAGTCATAGTCAAGTGGCACCTAATAAATTATGTATACATGGCTACACATAGTCCATTAAATAGATCTAGTCTATGTCAAGATCATCAATAAAATCAAGAGTCTTCTTAGTTCCATGTGAACTAGATCGACCCATATCATGTTGTACAAGAGAAAGAAACTTGAAATTAGATAAAATTAAAAGAATTATATGTGCATAATATGATTATTTAAATTTAATTTAATTTAACTTATAAAATCATGAAATTAAATTGTTAAATCTAGATTGGAAAGTATGTATAAATTACCATATGATCATGTGAATCTACTCCCACATTTTGTTCTATAAGTGGTATAGCTATCAATTCAGAACCAAAAGTCTCAGCTGCTAATTCCTATATATTCAAATAAAGCAAACAAAAGGTTAAAAAGTATTTATCAAAACATGATTAACCATATTTAAAAGACCTAGAAATTGCATGTAAATTTTACTAAAGTTTATGACCTAAAAGAATATGGATGACTCGTGAAATTGACCTTGATAAGTAGCCCGACTAGCACCTATTATAATAGTCATATCATTTTGCATATACATATATGGAACATAAAAATTTAAATATAATTCAATTTAATTTAATTTTAAATTTAATAGTACATCTAGTGAATTCAAAGTACAAATTTCTAACTTATAATTTTTGAAAAAACACACCAAAGATGGCTCATGCATAATAGTTGAAGATGGAGGAGCACACACCACACCTTGTGGCTGGTCATGCATGGAAATCACATGACCTCCTTGCTACTACATTAATGGTTCACATATATAATTGAATTAAATTATGGATGTAGATTAAAATATATCTAAGAAATTAAAATATATCTAAGAAATTAAATTATATGGAACTTTAAATTAAAAGTATCTATACATATCTAATTTTAAGGTCAATATATTGGTTAAACTGAGTGAAGGTGTGCCAATTTGTATAGTTTTTGATGCAAAAAAAGGTTGATCTTATCAATATGATGCCCTAAAACCACCCATCTACACCAAACAATTCATATATATATATATATATAATTCATGTTATTAAACATATTTTTTGATACATGTGCATATTTTTTATTAGATAAGTTGTATTTACTGGGTGTAGTACCCAATACATGATGAGCTCGAAGGGCCAAAAAATACCAATATCAACAGTACATTATAGAGTCTAGACTAGAACCAACAAAAACCAAAAATAAAATAGACACAACGCCTAGATAACAGAGACACATAGACCAACCCACTAATTGGTGACATCATCCCATTTTTGAATGAGGAGATTTAAAACATCATCCCCAACCCAATTAGGAACCTCACCCTCATTCTTCATGTCCACCTCCTCCTTGATGACATTGGAGAGAGCGACGACAAATCTATGGATGATCTTAATGATGAAACGAGTCAACCTAGTGAACTTTTGTTCAAGTTTCTCCATCTACTCCTGCGGCTTGTTGATGTCCTCCTCCTTGTCACTCTTCCTCTGAGTCATCTCTTCCTCCATGGACTTGGGATCTGAAGAGTGGGTGGAGTCCTCTTTGAGCATTCTTTTCAGTTTTGAGAAGTGATCGAGACTTTCCACGAACTCCTCTACCTC
This sequence comes from Sequoiadendron giganteum, assembly GCA_007115665.2. Taxonomy (NCBI): domain Eukaryota; kingdom Viridiplantae; phylum Streptophyta; class Pinopsida; order Cupressales; family Cupressaceae; genus Sequoiadendron; species Sequoiadendron giganteum. The sequence goes on from CM021106.1 coordinate 616,431,819, forward strand.
CTCAACAGTGACCTTACACTCATCTCTGTTGCTAGACCACTCTGAGTTGCTAGAAATTTCTTCCACCGGTATCTCTTTTTTGTTCTTTGACAATCTGTGTGACCTCCTGATGATAGTTTGATTTTTTCCCATGTCAATACTTGTGGCCACAACAATGTCCCCTTTGGAATCTTTTTCCTTAGCACTCTTTCCCTCACTGTCTATGCCCAACACCTCCACCTAGCACGTAGTGTCTTTTTTACCCTTCTTCTTTTTCGTTGGTCTATTCTCCAACTTGGAGGGGGTATTCTTAAGATTGCACAGTCCAGCCACAACCTTAGAATGGATTGACCCAACCCCCCCTTCTTCTTTTTTGTTGAGGGTTTAGGTCGAGGTGTCGCATGGGGTTCACTGTCTAACGGGGGGCTTTTTCTCTTAAGACCAACATAAGCAGTGGGGGATTGTTTCTCATGGGATAGGTTAGTTGGTTCCAATTCTTCCACATGAACAACAAATATGGATCTAGGGGGCATAGGGAAAAATGGAAATGATGGAGTCAAAGAGTGAGGCCCTAGTGAAGAGGCAGGGGAGGCGTTTGGTCAGGGTTTTGAGCAACAACTTCAAGGGATTCATTATTGATTTTTCGAGTGAGGTCAACAAAAAAAGGAAATCTTAGGAACATTCTATGCCTAAGGTGGTTTAGCAGCGACAAATGAGAAAAGTAAAAAACCTTAAATCTTCCCTCTAAAGTTATGTATTTCATGAGAGCTAAACACACCTTATTTCATGGTTTGGGAAGCGCCTCTTTGTCAAAGCCCGACTGTTTTTTAATGGACTTCTTAGTGTCCCTAAAAAAGCATTGAGTCTCTCAAGATCCAAATTTTTGGTGTGCTTCTTGTACTTCTTGCCATTGCAGGAAAGGCCCATCACTGTGGCTATCACCTCTTCATTAACCTCAAACAAAATTTTGGCCATATTAACTCTCCTATCCCTCCAGGAGCCAACAAATTATGTCGACATCTTTTCGTCATGACCCACTAGAATTTCTAATAGAGGTGCCAACCCCCCCCTCCATATAGATGTGCCACATAATTGGGTCCCTACGAAATTCATCACAATTGTAAGGTTCGGTCCCGACTCTATCACCACCCATCTCAACACACATCTCATAGAAACCAACCCAAATAAATAAAGCTAGTCGAGAATTGAACTGGCCATTAGTGATTTTACCCAACCTTATAACACCTTTTCCAAACCACCATGGGCAAGAAGGTGTAATAAATGCTTCCAAAATTTTACACGCGTCAGTGGTCATTCCCAAGGAACTTATCTCTGTGGGGCCATATTCTTTCCTTAAGTACAGTAAGCTTAGATAGTTCAAGCCATGATGAAATTTATCAGATAATAAATAACCAACATGTAAGAAGTCACTTTGAACTTACACAAATTCCTAGACCTTTTAGTCGCGGGGCCAAATTTTGAATTCCTTAATTACATGACAATAAATCTTAGGGTCATCATAAGCTTGATCATAATATAAATAGCCAGCAAGTTGGAGATAAACATCACTAACCACATGTTCCTAAAAATTTGATGTGATATGTGACACTTACGACAAGACAACCCATAAAAACTAAGGAAATCCCAACCATACATAGTCATAATTACTAAAAACCCCTTGAAACCCCGCTTAATCCTCACCACATCATCTGAATTAGTCCACATCATCACATGCCCTAACATGTAGAGCCACATATAACTAGAAAGAACCATATAGTTGGCCACCATTTAAACAATTATATTTTTTTGCTCATCAAGGATTAATCCTTGTATATTCATCAATAGAGCCCCAAGTCTTCGACAACATTTGCAAAGATTCCACGAGGAGCCCAGGTTGGACAGGGAATCCGCCACTTGATTGCACTCACAATAGATGTGAGTCAATAACTTCCTTTCTAGTTTTAAAATTAAAAAAATTGATGTCTGAAAGGATATCCCTCGTGCTCCATCCATGAAAATGACAATAATTAACAGAGTCAATCACCATCATCGAGTAAATCACCGTCATCGAGTACCCTTCTATGTGTAGTTTTTTTATTCCTAGAGTGACAACCAACTCAATGCCCTTGAGTAGCGCCTGTGCCTCTACTATCATAGAATACTGTATGCCAATACCTCCAACAAACCCAACAAAAAAATTTCCCTTGCAGTCCTTGATTGTACCACTAGTGCTATCCATTCCTAAGTTTCCTTTAGCCACTCCATAAAAATTTAGTTTGAATCAACCAATGCTTGGGGAGCTCCACACTGTGTTCCTTCTAGCGAGAGACTTAGAGTTATCAAAGGAGTTGATTTGTAGGATTTGATTCCAATTTTTTTCCATCTTGATCTCCCATTCAGTAGGGGTTTTTTTGGGAGGTTTCCAAGTGTATAGAGAGACATTCTCAAAAATAAGTTTGAACCCAATGCCAAAAACTTCCTTGGGGCTTTCTTAGTATCTCCGAAGATCTACTTTTTCCTCTCTTTCCATAAGCACCAACAAATGATTGGGGGGAGGGGGGTTGACCCTAGATCTCTATGGGGAGAGGGTGTTGGAAGGGGCTAGACCAACCCTCAATAAAGGATTTTAAGTCCCCATTCAGGGTCCAATGAGTCTCCAATTTTCCAAAGGCCAAACTCCAATCTTCAGTAGCAAACATATAGTGTAGTAATAGGTGATCAACTGACTCTTCATTACTTTTGCATAACACACATATATTCGAGATCTGGAATCCCCTTTTCCTTAAATTATCTTGGGTTAGAATTCTATTATGACATGTTGTCCACCAAAAGAAATTTATTTTTGGTGTCAAGTGTATGTTCCAGACCTATTTCCAAAGTCTTCTCTAAATACCCATGTCTGAAAGAAAACCATAAGTCGACTTGACAGAAAGGTTTCCCTTACATTCCTTAGTCCAGAAGAACTCATCCTCAATGTTGAATATGGGTATTCTGGTTAGGGAGAGGATGTCCTGTAAGGATTTAGACAACAATTTCAAATTTGAGGAAAGGGGGCAACATAACCCTAAATCTTTCCATTTCCTACAACCTTGCAGACCATGAAGGTAATCACAAACATTCCTTCCAAAGAAAAGATGTGCAAGTTCCATAAAATTCTTGAAGTTAGATAAGGACGTGGGATTTAAACAGCCAGGGGTCTTCCCAAAAATGAATGTTACTACCATTTCCAAGTTTCCATCTCAGCCCAGAGTGTAGCAACTTCTTCATCTTACATATATTATTCCAAACCAAAAACCCACAGGGTGTTCATTAAAGATGCATCTGATTAGGGGGTAGTTTCTTAGGTACTTTTCATTCATAATCCTACACCATTCTTTTTTGTTACACACTTGGAACAAATTAAAATGTGACAATATGCACCTATGTAAGACGATCGTTGGAACATAGTAAATCCACATATGATTCCACCTCTAATATAGGTACATCTAAAGTGGATGTAGGAGTAGGGCCATAACATGAATGATTGTAATTCTGATAAAAATGTGGTGTCAGCACATGGGAGCTATTAGGACTATCTAAACCCTCTCCTCCATGCTCTCTACCATTGACTTCAGTTTCCATGTGTGTAGCTTGTTTAGTGAGATTTCTTGAGAGCAAACTCAATTCTCCTAATGTTGAAACCATTGCCCAGTGTTGAAAGTGTGCAAGAATACCAAGAGAAAGAGGAGAAACGATGGGTGGAATAGGAATAGTTCGACTAGGATTAATATGTGCACCTGCTCTATGTTGTGATATGCCACCATCAACTCCCTGGAATGATCTCATATCAAAATAATTGGGTTTTAAACCCATCTCAAAATCTACCCATAATTTCCTTAAAAATATATAGTGGAACCTCACAATTAGCATGTGGTGGATGATAAAATACCATCCACCATCGCTCCCAAAAATGTGTGGTAATCTAAGGATGCCTACACCATCTAATTGAAATTCTTTTTTGTTTGGAGCTATAGGTTGATTAGTTGTAGGGTCAATGAAATATGGGGCTATTGTTTGTTTGGTTATATGAAGATCAAGGATCTCTTTATACAAGAGTCTATCTGTACATAGAATTGCCTCCTCTCCTCCCTCCAACAGTGGAAAGTATCTAAATTTGCATCAATAGATCGAACTGAATCAACAATAATTGGGGCCATTAGCGGCTCATTTTTTTATCAAATTAGTTTTTCTTGAATTGTGTTTATATTTTCACTAATATTTTCTTGCAATCAAGCCTCATCAAGTGGAGGGGGTCTATTTCGAGGTAAGGGCCTTTGAGGTGGACAGGGAAAACTTTAGTGGTGACTCTTCGCCAATTGGCAAATATTAGATATCGACCAAGTCGAAATTGGTGAATTAATTGCACCTAACAAGGTGGCCAAATCACCTTGATTTTACGAGTTATCGATCAAATGCATGTCCATTCGCCATCGATTTTTTTTATGAGGAATATTTAAGTAATAAATTTGCTATAACAAACTACACATTTCAAATGGGTCGATTCATATTTTCACCTAGAATCCTAGAAGCATGTAATAAAACACCTACATATTCACCAATACTATTAAAATAACATTGTATTAGGACCCATTTCACCAATTAAAATTTACAAATAGTTGCTTGTGAAGACCCATTTAGCTAATTAAAATTTATAAAAAGTTGCTTATGAGGACCTATTTCGCCAATAACATTAAAAAATAATTACATTTGAGAACACATTTCGCTTTGAATATTGTAACGTATCATTGTATAAGCACACAAGATTCGCCAAATTTTTAATATACATTTAAAAATCCCATGAAATTTCGCCAAATATGGATTGATATAAATACAATCAAAACTGTCATTTATTCTTACACATTTTGTTCAGTTCTGAGGTTCTCAATTGAGAAGTCAGCAAAAGCTGAAAATGTAGACTTAAAGGTGAGTGATCATTTCTTCATAGTGTTATTAGTTATAAGATTTCTTTATCTCTTTTCCATTCTTGCTTCAATCTTAAAGATGATATTGAGTAGGGAATGTGATCTATATTCTCTGGCCTTCTTAAATAAGAAGACATTTTTACCAACTTTTATTCGAAGTGAGAGATCAATATGTCGAGTAACAAGGGTAAGACTCCTCAAGGTGGTGAAGGGATTGGGAGATCATCAAAATTCCAAAAACGTAGAGGTACCATACAATCTTACTTTGGAATTGGAAATGCTTATGATCCATCAGATCAAGATGGAGCTGCATCATCAACTCTTCCACCAAATATTAATGAAGAAGGCATTCAAAATACCTCACCACTACTAGAAGGTCAAGGTGGGATTGTCATTGAGTTAAATCAAAATATATCAAATGAGGATAGCAATACCACATAAGATGTTCTAAGGGATACCCTAGTTACTCAAAATATAATTGACTTGGATCAAGATGATGTTGGTAGCAAGAAAAGAAAAGGAAAATAAAAAATGAGGTGCGAGTGGGAAATGACGAGGAATTTTCAACTTGGTTGGTTGTCAAAGTACCCATTCATTGTACCAATGGTGAAAGAAAACGATGTTGAAAGTGCAAAAAACTGCATGTGTACAATTTGTAGCTGGAAATGTAGAAGAGACAAGAAGTTGCAACTAAAGTTTGACACTATAGAAAAGCATATTGGAAAAGTTTATGAAAAACAAATCATAGATGGAAAAAAAAAATCAATTGTATGATGAAAATCAAAGGAAGAATATCTTCATGTTAACTATGTCATGGAATATGAAGAGCATAAGCAAATAACGTTGAAGAATGTTGCATGTCAAGGTACACTTGAGGCTCAATTTGGAAAAGCAATGGAAGGAGCAAATCTATCAAAAATTGTTCAGATGAGTGTTGTTTTTCATATTTTGTCCAGAGGGCATCCTATGACAGACGACCCAAAATATTCTAGTTTATTATCTTTTTTAGGTTTTCCTCACTTTCTCTTCTCACATTGGTTAGTAAACGCTGGATGGGAATGGGAAAACTATCTTGCTGTAGTGGAAAAAGAAGATTTAAAGGAGAAAGTAAAAGAGTCAAACTTCATTGCATTATCTTTAGATGAAGTTATTGTGATAAACAATACTTCTTGTTGATGTTATATAGCAGCTTCGGTCTGCACTTCCAAGAAGAAGACAAATTATTATATAACCAAGAGCCGACCTTTTCCTTGTATCAAACTTGAGCCGACCTAAAGTTATATTAATTATTTATCCTTTATTTTGTATTCCAAGAAAGGCCGACCTAAGTCAAGAGGCGCCTAATGATGTATATATACAAGGTCACTTTGGCATTGTAATTATTCGAATTCAAGCAAGTTCACACTTACCTTTGAACAACAGAAATTCGCACTTAGAGCAGAAGTCACACCTTAGAAGTAGCAGTCCGATTTCCAGAAAGAAGACAGTCATTTATACCTTGAAGGAGGGCGAATATATTATCATTGTATTGGCCATTGTTGGGCCTGAGTTATAAGCAGATTTCTGTCACTGTGTTATCATATATAAGAGAATCAATTGCTGGGTTTTTCTCCCTCGAGTAGGAGGGTTTTCCCAGGGTATCTTGTTGTGTTCATTGTCTTATGTGTTGCAATTCTATTGAGTAATTTATTATCTAATCTGATCTAAGAAACACTAACATGGTATCAGAGCGGGTTTGAAAAAGATCGTGATCGGATTCAGATCTGTTAGTTTGCAACTCTCATTATCTTTTCTTTTCAGTCTATCTTCTAAATTTCTCAAGATGGTGAACGGTCTGAAAATCGAGGATAGACTCGAAGGGATCTCGAACTACACATCATGGAGGTTCAGGTTCATGCTAACTTTGGAAGAGAATGATTTGGCTGAGTTTGTGAAAACAAAAGTTCCTGAACCTGAGGGGGAAGAAGAGAAGCTACAATGGAGAAAGAAAGACACTAGGGCAAAGAAAGTATTGGTTGATTCCATCAAGGATCATATTTTACCAATTGTCTTCGAGTTGGATACAGCAAGAGAGATGTTTACAACCTTGGAAGAGGTGTACGAAATCAACAACACCAGTCGAACCCTTGCACTGAAGCAACAACTTCATCATGTGAAAATGGCGAAAGGAGAATATATTATTACATACTTCATGAGGATTTCAGAGATAAAAGATCAACTCTCCACTATTGGTCACATGATTGATGATAAAGAACTAACTATGCTTGCTCTCAATGGTTTTCCGCTTTCATGGGAGGCGTTCATTCAAGGAATCAGTGCAAGATCTGAACTTCCCAAGTTTGATCGATTGAGGATTGACTGCATTCAAGAGGAGTCAAGACTAACAGCAAGAGGAATTGGTCAAAGCTCAAAGAATGAAGAATTACAAGTTCTTGCCTCTCATTCATCAAACAAAGGAAAAGGCTTTAAGATAGGATTCTTCAAGAGGAATCGAGAAGATGGAAATGATGATGTTCCTACCTTCAAAAGGAAACGAGACATGTCCAAGATTCAGTGTTTTCGTTGTGATAAGTATGGTCACTTTGCGAGGGTTTGCCCTCAACGACTCAAGCTTCAAGCTGCCACTACAGATGCTGAAGAAGTTGCTCCACAAAAGGACTCCAGTGATTATCTATTTTTTTTAGCCTTGTCTAGCAATGTTTCTACTGACTCTAACACTTGGTTGATTGATAGTGGTGCTTCTAGGCACATCACCGGGTTCAGAGGTCACCTTTCAAACTTAATGGAAAGCAACTCCAGTGATCAAGTTGTTATTGGAGATGATGCTAGATATTCTGTAAAAGGGATTGGAAATTCCACTCTTCACTTGGATTCTGGAATTTCTTTGGAGTTGAATGATGTACTGTTCGTACCAGGGATAAAGAGGAACCTTGTTTCAATTTCAGCATTAGAAGACAAGGGTTATCAAGTTGCCTTCTCTAAAGGGAAAGTTCTTATATGGGCAAAGAACTCCAGCTTCAAAACTGCTCAAGTGATTGGAGTTAGACATGAATGTCTCTACAGGCTGTGCACTCGTCCTCTTCAAGCACTTGTGCATAACAGTACCAGCATGTGTGATCTTTGGCATCGAAGATTGGCTCACATTCACTTTCGTGCTCTACCTATCATGGAGAAGATGGTCACCGGTCTTCCGAAATTCGATCAAGAACATGAAGGTACATGCAAGGGATGTGCCCTAGGCAAGAACACAAAAGGTACGTTTCATTCCAGTGAAAGTAGATCTAAATGTATTCTTGATCTCATTCATTCTGATTTGTGTGGTCCAATGTCTATTGCATCATCTAGTGGTTTCTTGTATTATATTATTTTCATTGATGATTACTCTAGAAAGACTTGGATTTATTTCTTGAGATCTAAAGAATCAGAAGAAGTATTAGAAAGATTCAGAGAATTCAAAGCACAGATTGAAAATCTGTCTGGGAAGAGGATCAAAGTATTGAGATTTGATAATGGTGGAGAATACACTTCTGGCACATTTCGAGATTTTTGTATTGAAGCAGGGATTAAGAGGGAGTTCAGTGTTCCCTATAATCCACAACAAAATGGTATTGCTGAAAGGAAGAATAGGTCTATTGTGGAAGCAGTGAAAGCTATGATCCATGATCAAGACTTACAAATCTCTCTTTGGGCTGAAGCATCAAGAACAACTGTCTATGTTCAAAATAGGAGTCCCCACAGGATCTTAGAGAATAAAACTCCTGAAGAAGCATTCTCAGGCGTGAAGCCTGAAGTTAGTCATTTGAGGATCTTTGGCTGTCCAGTCTATGTTCATATTCCAAAGGAAAAGAGAACAAAGCTAGAACCTTCTGGGAAGAAAGGAATTCTTGTAGGCTACAGTGAGACATCAAAAGCTTACAGGATATACATTCCAGGACAGAAACCTATTGAGATTAGTAGAGATGTCACATTTGAGGAAGATGTTGTTTACAGAAGGTCCAAAGGCACTCCTATGGAGACTGATGAAGAAGAACCTCCTCAAGATATGGAAGTTGACCATATTCCAGAGAATCTGAAGGAGGATACAAAACCTAAAGAAGATATTGATCCAGCTGAGCCTTTGGATCCTACTGATGGGCCTCTAGACATTGTGATTGGAAAGAAAAGACCTCTTTGGGCTCGCAGGACAATGTAGGAAGCAGAAAGGTTTGCAGCTCCAAGAGGAGCCTTCAGAGAAAGCAAGAGACCTCACAAGTTCTCTAGTTATGTTGCCTTGATGAGTCAAATTATTGAGTCAGAGCCTTCAAATGTTGAAGAAGCTTCTAGTCAACAAGTATGGAAGGATGCCATGATTGAGGAGTATCAGTCTATACTTAAGAATGATGTTTGGGATATAGTTCTTAAAACCAAAGACAAATTTGTGGTGTCTTCTAAGTGGCTCTTCAAGATCAAGCATGCAGTTGATGGGAGCATTGAGAAACACAAGGCTAGATTTGTGGCTAGAGGGTTCTCACAAAAAGAGGGAGTTGACTATGAAGAAACTTTTGCTCTTGTGGCTCGTTACACATCTGTTAGAACCATCATTGCTATTGCTGCATCTAGAGGATGGAAGATTCACCAAATGGATGTAAAGACAACTTTTCTGAATGGCATAATAGAAGAAGAGGTTTACATTGAGCAACCAGAAGGATTTGAGGTGCATGGGAAAGAGTCTCATGTTTGCAAGCTGAAGAAGGCCTTGTATGGTCTTAAACAAGCTCCTCGTGCTTGGTATGAAAGAATTGATCAGTATCTTTCAAGTCTGGGTTTCTCAAAGAATGATGCAGATTCTAACCTCTACTTCAAAGTAGTAAATGGTGAAGCATTAATTTTGGTTTTATATGTTGATGACTTGATCATTACTGGTGAAGAACATCTAATTCTAAAATGCAAGAAGGAATTAGCTTCAGAGTTTGAGATGAAGAATCTAGGTCTTATGCATTACTTTCTTGGCTTAGAAGTTTGGCAAAAGCCAGATGAGATGATTCTAAGTCAAGGGAAGTACACTGTTGACATTCTCAAAAGGTTTGGTATGATTGACTGCAAACCTATGTCTACACCCATGGAGACTAATTTAGATAAGTTGAAAGAAGCTGCAGCTAGTTCAGAACCAGTGGATTCTACGATGTATAGACAGTTGATTGGTTCATTGATGTATCTAGTTAACACTAGACCTGATATCTGCTATGCAGTGAGTGCACTTAGCCAGTTTATGTGTGAACCAAAGCAAATACATCTTGTAGCAGCTAAACATATCCTGAGATATTTATGTGGCACAATTGGATATGGGTTGAGATATTCTTCAAACGTGGATTTGGAGCTACATGGTTTTACTAATTCTGATTGGGCAGGATGTGTTTCAGATCGGAAGAGTACCTCTGATTGTTGCTTCAATTTGGGGACTGCTATGATCTCCTGGTGTAGCAGGAAACAGTCTTCAGTGGCCTTGAGTACAACTGAAGCAGAGTATATTGCAGCTTGCGTGGCAGCTCGTGAGGTAGTGTGGCTTCGTAAGCTCCTTGCAGGATTGTTTGGACAATCAATGGAGCCTACTATTATACACTGTGATAATCAAAGCTATGTTAAGCTTTCTGTCAATCCTGTGTTTCATGACAGAACAAAACATGTTGAGATCAAGTATCACTATATTAGAGATATGGTGCAAAGGAAAGCTATACAGTTGAGGTATGTCAACACTGAAGAGCAAATGGCAGACATTCTCACCAAGCCTCTCGCCAGGATTAAGTTTGTGTACTTCCGAGAGAAACTTGGTATGGTGGAGAATGCAGCCTCGACTAAGAAAGAGTCTCAGTAATCAGTGATCCTTGATTGATAATGCAATTCTCTGCTGAGAGAGAGTTGAGGTGCAAACCCTTGTTAATGCAATTCTCTGTTGAGAGAGAGTTGAGGTGTAAGCCCTTGATAATGCAATTCTCTGATGAGAGAGAGTTGAGGTGAAAGCCCTTGATACTGCAAATCTCTATTGAGAGAGATTTGAGGTGAAAGCCCTTGTTTCCACCCTCTGGGAGAAGCTATGGTGGATGTCATGTGTGTGACTCCATGACAACATCACGTGAGGGAATCCGTGATGAGTTTATACCATCTATGGGAGTAGCCATAATGGTTAATATCACGTTGAGGTGATATTCTATTTTGTTTTCATTCTAATATAATGTGTCTTGTGCAGATGGAAGTTCATCCCTAGCTGAGAGGGAGTGTTGATGTTATATAGCAGCTTCGGTCTGCACTTCCAAGAAGAAGACAAATTATTATATAACCAAGAGCCGACCTTTTCCTTGTATCAAACTTGAGCCGACCTAAAGTTATATTAATTATTTATCTTTTATTTTGTATTCCAAGAAAGGCCGACCTAAGTCAAGAGGCGCCTAATGATGTATATATACAAGGTCACTTTGGCATTGTAATTATTCGAATTCAAGCAAGTTCGCACTTACCTTTGAAGAGCAGAAATTCGCACTTAGAGTAGAAGTCGCACCTTAGAAGCAACAGTCTGATTTCCAGAAAGAAGATAGACATTTATAACTTGAAGGAGGGCAAATATATTATCATTGTATTGGCCATTGTTGGGCCTGAGTTGTAAGCAGATTTCTGTCACTGTGTTATCATATATAAGAGAATCATTTGCTGGGTTTTTCTCCCTCGAGTAGGAGGGTTTTCCCAGGGTATCTTGTTGTGTTCATTGTCTTATGTGTTGCAATTCTATTGAGTAATTTATTATCTAATCTGATCTAAGAAACACTAACACTTCTTGGGTCTGTATGCATTTGTATACTATAGAACAACATGTTCACCAAGCTCATCTTCTCTATGTTCATAAAATGAAGGATACTTAAACATCACAAAATCTATTTTAACTAGTCAAGAAATCTTTGAATAAAATTGCAGGTATGGATGAGTTGACAATTGCCAAAAAGTTGATGTGTGTAGGAGTTGATGGAGCTATAGTGATGCAAGGTCAAAGGAGTGGTGTTTGCACAAAGTTCCAAACTACTTGTGCACCATACATGCTTGGCATTCACTGCATAGCCCAGAAAATGAATTTAGCATTCAAAATTGTAAGCAAGTTTCCTACAGTACCAAAAGTTGAAATCTAGTCCATGAGGTCTACACATACTTCCGTCGAAGTCCCAAAAGTTTTGAAATTTTTGAATTTTTTTTTAAGGGAATAACACCAAGAAACAAGCTTCTTAAGGATGTTGATACCCGATGGATCTCCCTGCATGGACCAGTGCAACAAGTTCTTTCAAAATATCAATCCTTGATTGGAGTAATGTACGAGCATCGCGACACAATAAACAAATCTCTTGACCTCTTACATAGGTTAAGCGATATAGAGACACTCTTGACTAGTCTTCTCACCATGCTAGATGTAATGAAAAATATTGTGAAGAGATCCCAAGACAAAACTATGTATCTTTATGAATATGCCAATCTATGTAAACATACATGATTGGCCCTCGATCATCTATATCTAGATCTAACACAAGAAAGCCCAAATTATCTCATATGGTAGAAAATTACTAATTTGAATAATCCTGATAATTATTTACAATTTAATGCAAGCGGGCACTTATGTATATTTGTACGTGGATATGAGATACCAATGTACCATTGTAAGACAGCCAGGCACTCTAATAGAGAATTAGTTGTTAACAAGGAAGATTTTAACGTCATTGTTAAATCTGTTAGTTGATAATTTGAAGGAAATTACAAAATCTCTTTCCTCAGAGATTCGTGAAAGATTCCCTCAACATGAAATACTTGAAGCCATGGGTATTGTGTATCCTCAATTTTGGGTAACCCAAAATATTTTCATGATACAGTAAAAGTCTTGATCGAATAATTTTCGAAAAGTGTAACATACAATGAGCAGACAATAGAAGGAAGTTTAGATGAAGCTAAGCTTATAATACAATGTAAGAATTTTCAATAGCTATGAGGGGCCAATATGATTCCCTGGGCATGGAGAAGGCCTTTGAACCGAGATCAATAACAAAGGTTTGGACAAACTTAGGTCAGAGTGAAATATTGTGTGGTATGATATCAGAATATTTCAAACTTGTTGATTTATGTCAGACAATGATATTGGGGTTAGTGGAGGATGAGATATTTTTCAGTACATTGGCATTTTTTGAAACCAAAGTTCAGAAAAAAACTAGACAAGAATTTGGAAAATTGCTTGAGGATGAAAGGAACTATGTATAATGTCAAAAAATTTCCTTTTGAAAGGGCACTCACAATTTGGAGGTCCACATGTGAAAGAAGAGGGATCGGGTTGTGAAACACTCCAATTCCAAACATTGGTACTAGTGGCACTGGCAGTGGTAGTGGGACAAATGACATTGACACAATGAATGTTAAATTTGAGACGCGAGCTGAAGAAAATGAAGAGCAAACTCAGAATCAAGACGACTCTTTTACTTTATCTCAAGATGAACGTTAGTTTCAGGACCCTGACTCCATTTGGGAAATGGAAGTGAATTAGAAACTTTTAGGTATTTATAATGCACTTCATGAATCAGTTTCCATTGTTCCAAACTGTAGTTGATGATGTTTTATATTGTATTCCATGAAATTGTGAATCATTGCGCTTCATGATATTTTATTTTATATTACACTTCATGAATCATATTCCAAACTATAGTTGATGATATTTTATATTGTATTCCATGGAATTGTGATATTTTATATTATATTCCATGAAATTGTGATATTTTATATTGTATTCCATGAAATTGTGATATTTTATATTTTATATTGCATTCCATGGTATTGAATTTGATATGTGATTCTGCATCATTTTTAAAGAACAACACTTATCACACTACTTATAAATTCCTATTGCATTGCCATTCACACAATATTTGATAAATAACTTAAAGGAATATTAATCCATTCCTTGAATAGAAGCTACCAGTTCAACATACAATGTGATAACAAAGGAAAAAAGGATGGGTGCGTCGTCAGGTGGTTCTGTTGTGGCGATTTCAGAAGGTAAGGATTTTTCAAATTTTGGTAAGGCAGGAAACTCTGCTCCAGGTGTTGGTGGTAATGGCAGTGCTCAAGCTGACATGAGGAGGTAGGTTGATGGTTGCCTTGCTGATGGGACATCTTGTGGGTCCTTCCCTTCAGGCTTTTTGACTATCCTTCTTTCCTCTATCATTCTGGGACCAAATGGTACACCTTTGGAAAAAGTGGGGTCTTTTTTTGTGGTTCCCAAGGTTACTGATACTATTCAACAAGTTGTCACCTCGGTGAAAGCTAAATCTTGGTCAAACATTCTCAAGTCTAAGCTTAAGGATAAGGGCTCTTCACCCCCGGTAGATTTTTTGCTAACTCATCTGCGGTTGATTACTCTATTTCTGTCTCGGACTGTATTGTTGACAAGGGTATTCATTCTATGGATAAATCCCTTGTTGGAAAGTTTTTGGGGCCTAGGCCTAATATTGAGTTGGTTCGTAACCTGGCTAAGAATAGATGGCATCTTAAGGGCTAGGTGGAGCTTGCGGCCCTTGCTCAGGGTTTCTTCTCATTCTCTTTCTCATGCGATGAAGATTTGTTGAAGGTGCTTGTGGGAGGACCCTAGACCATTGGTAAATCGACCCTGGTGTTGAAAAAATGGGAGGCTGGTTTTTCATCGAGTTCTTGTTCTTTTAACTCAAATCTTGTTTGGGTCTGTTTTCTTGGACTTCCTTTGGAATTTTGGAATGAGCAAGTCTTTAAAGGAATTGCTGCTATGTTTGGGTGATTGCTTTTTATTGATAATCTTACGGCTTCTTAGCGTAGGCTTGTTTATGCTCGGCTTTGTGTTACTTTGGACCAGGTGACAAATCTTCCTTCAATGGTCAAGATTAACTCTAAATTGGGAGTTTGGGAGCAGGCTGTTGAGTTTGAATCTATCCCTTTTTCTTGTTTCCATTGCAAGAAGGTGGTTCATTGGGCGAAAAAGTGTCCTTGGAAGCCGAAAGTGCCTACTCAGAAGGCTTTAGATCCCTCTAAAAAGGAGGCCAAAGATTGGAAGGAGGTGGGGAAGCGCCCTGGTTCAAGAGGGGATTCTGGGTTGGTGGATGAGGTGTTGCTTGAGGAACCGCCTATTGGTGATTTTGGTGTGTTGGATCAGACCGTTGCATTGATCTGTCCCTGCCTTGCGGGGGTTGTTTCCTCTAAGGAGGGTGAGTGTAAGGCCCATGATGCTGACGAGCTTGGAGAGGCTCCAGTGGTGAATGCTTCTGGTGTTTTTGGGGTGCCTGATCAGTCGGTTGCCTTGGTTTGTCCCAACCCTACAATGGAGGTCTCCTCTGAGGAGGGGGGGTTTTTGGCCCCAAATGTGGATGTGCTTGGTGGGGCTCCCTTGGAGAGTTCTGAGTCTTTGGCGCTTGTGGTGGCTAAGCCAAAGACGATTACTCCTCTGAAGATGGTTTCTGGGGATTTTTTTTATCTTCCAAGGTGGATTCTCTAGGTTCGCTTAAGATGGATCCAAGGATGGTTGTTGTTCAGCCTACAGTTGAATCGCTTGTTTGTGCTGAGTTGGTGCTCACCTCTTCTGTCACTGAGGGGCCTTCCTACATGCCTATGAGTGTGGAAGTTTGTACTATGATTTCTAAGTCTCGTAATAAGAAGATATCGAACCCCTTTGTGGGGGGATGGCTACTAGGAATCGCTTGAAGATTGATTGTGGTTCGGAGCCAAGGGGTAGAGGAAGGCCTTCTTTGAAGAAATTTCGGGAGAGGGCAAGTAAATTCGAAATCGTTGATGGTTCGTAGGTTACTCTATTTGAGGTTGGCTTGAATGGTCCTTCATTGAATCATTGATGAAGATTTTCTCTTGGAATATAAGAGGATTGAATAATCCTCATAGGCAGGATCTTCTTGCCAATATAGTGAGAGATCACCGACCTAATATTATTTTGATTCAGGAAACTAAAATGTCATCGGAGAAGGTGGAAAGAATTAAGAATAGGTTTTTCAAGGATTGTGGGTGTTAGGCTTTTGACTCTGATGGTGCTTCTGGAGGGGTGGCTTCTTTTTGGAATCCTAAGATGGTTGATGGCTCGGCTCTGTTTGCTTTTGAGAATCATGTGGTGACGTCCTTTTCTTGTGCCAAAGATAAATTTTCATGGGTTTTGTCCAATATTTATGCTCCTGATTCCAAAAGCTCTCGCAAGTGGTTTTGGGGGCGGTTGAATTCCTTCAAGGCTCAATTTTTGTTACAAAATTGGTTGGTGATGGGGGAATTTAATAATCCTCTTAATGATGCGGATAAGTTTGGGGGCTCTCATGCGGTGGATGACAGTCATCAGGATCTCATGAGTTTTATTAATGATAATTAGTTGATGGACTTGAACTTGGGTGGAGCGTCTTACACTTGGTCCAATAGGCATGTTGGTGATGCTCTCATTCAAGTTAAGTTGGACCAGGCTCTGATTTCCCCTGGTTGGTTACATTCTTTTTCTGCCTTGACTAGAATTGGCTCATATCACTTTCCTATTTCGTTCATGGCTGATCTCTTTGGTCGTAAAAAGGCCTTCTTGTTTAGGTTTGCGAAAATGTGGACTAGCCACCCAAATTTGCGTTCCAAAATTGGTGAGTGGTGGAACTTGAATGTGGATGGTTCAACTATGTATAATATGGCAAAGAAGATTGATTTTGTTAAGCATAACTTGATTAAGTGGAATAAGGAGTCCTTTGGAAATATTTTCAAGAAGAAGTCAGAGTTCAAGGAGAAATTGGATTCTGTGCAACATCATATTCAGATTTTGGGGGCTGATTTTGTGCTCCTTCAAGAGGAAAGTATTCTTTTGGCTAAGTTGCACATTCTTGTTGCTAAGGAGGAGGAGTTTGAGAAGCAAAGGTTGAGAGCTATCTGGCTTCAGAGTGGGGACAAGAATACCCTTTTTTCCATCTCACAACTATGACTCACAGATCTTCTAATAGGATTTCTAAGATTCATGTGAATAATATTGTGTCTTTTGAAGAGGATGATGATATCAGATTTTCTACTCATTCTTTCTTTCACGATCTTCTCTCGGAGGATGGTCTTATCGATCCTGATTGCCAATAGGGTTTCCTTAATGCCATTCCTAGCCTGGTCACTGAGGAGGAAAATAGGATGCTGGTTGGTATTCCATCGGATGAGGACATCAAAAAGGTTGTCTTTTCCTATATTGTTTTTTCAAATGTTTTGGGATATTATTTCTAAGGATGTTTGTAATGCAAATTAAGATTTCTTTGGGAGTAGGCAGCTTTTTAATGAGATGAATTCGACATTTCTTGTTTTGATCCCAAAAAATCTCGGGGTTGACCGTTTTTGTGATTTTAGACCTATAAGTTTACGTAACTCCTTGTATAAAATATTCTCTAAGGTGCTTGCTTCTCGATTGCAATGTGTGCTTTCTAAGATCATTTTTCCTCAGCAAAATAGCTTTGTGTCAGGTAGGCAGATTTTGGACTCTATTCTTGTGGTGCACGAGAATATCCATTCCCTTAAAGTGAATAAGAAACCAAGGCTTATTTTGAAGCTGGATTTGGTTAAAGCTTATGATCAGGGTGAATTGGTACTTCCTTATCAGTATTCTCAAGGCTTTTGGTTTCTCGGATCGAGTTATGCAATTGGTGTGGCAATTAATTTCCTCTCCTTCTTTCTCGGTTCTTATCAATGGCTCACCTTCAACCTTCTTTAGAAGCTCTCGTGGGCTGCAGCAAGGGGATCCTATTTCTCCTTTTCTTTTTATTATAATGGTGGAATCTTTGGGCAGATATATTCTTCAGGCGGTGTCCAATGGGGACTTTAAAAGTCTCTTTCCCTCGTCGAATCAGATTTGTTGCTCCCATCAACAATTTGTTGATGACACGGTTATTCTTGTGGAGGCTTCTATGGCTACGGCTAAATCTATTCGTCTGATTCTTCACCAGTATGAGGAGGCTTCATGGCAGAAGGTGAGTTTTCCTAAGAGTACGGTTTATTTTCTTAACACGTTGGAGCATCGTCAATTAAAGATTGTTAGTATTCTTGAATGTGGCATTGGGGAACTTCCTTCAACTTATTTGAGGCTTCCTCTTTGTTCTAATGGTGTCCTCGATTATTTTTGGAATGGTATTATTGACAAATTTCATTCTAAATTGGTTGGTTGGAAGGGTGCTTTGCCTAGCCAAGCTAGTAAAATTCAACTTATCAGGTCGACCTTACAAAATTTGCATGTTTATGCTTTAAGCATATTTCATCCCTACAAGGTTTTGGGAAAAAATTGAGAGCATTCAAAAGAGATTTTTTTTGGTCTGGGGTGGAGGAGAAGAAAATATTGCACTTGCTATGTTGGGAAAAGGTTTGTAGATCGAAAGTTTATGGTGGCTTAGGCTTTTGCAAGATTAAAGATTTTAATGTGGCTCTTATGGCTAAACAACTCTGGTATGTGATTGATTATGATAAAGAGTGGTATGCTATTGTCTCTTCAAAGTACTTTAGAGGGGTGGACATAATCAGAAATTTAGGTAGGGAGAGCTTTGCTCCTCCTCAAGGGTCTTCTCTCTGGAACTCTTTGCTTTGTGCTCATTTTACCTTGATGGCTAGTCTGCACTGGGTCTTTGGGAATGTTAGGAGGATCTTGTTTTGGGATGATTGGTGGATGGGTCATGGCCCCCTGAAGGATGAACCTTGGGCGGCCCCCTTTAAAGCTTTTTGCATCAGAGAATGGGGTGAGTTGATTTCTAATTATATATGTGATGGTAGTTGGATTAGGCTTGATTTGATTAATAGGGACTTGGAACCTCTTTGGTTGTTTCTTTCCCAGATTCATATTCCTATTGATTCTCCTGAAGACTTTGTGGTTTGGCAATTGACATCTAATGGTAAGTTTTTTGTCTCTTCTGCCTTCTTGCTTCAGACACGAATTGTTGCCCCTCCTCCTTTTTGGGGCAGACTTTGGAATGCTAAGGTGCTACCTAAGATCAATATTTTCTTTTGGCTTCTCAGTTTAGATAAGATCTTAACTCTTAATAACCTTGTGAAGAGGGGTATCTCTTTGTTGAATAGATGTTTTCTTTGTAAAGAAGTGGCGGAGGATTGTTTTCATCTCTTGGTTGGCTGTAATTATTCTTGGGAGGTTTGGGTGTATATCCTTCAGAGGTGGAATCTTTCTTAGGTGTTTCCTGCCTCTTTCTCTGAATTATGGTTTCAGTGGGTGGCTCCTACTCTTAATCCGACTCTCTCTATGTTGTGGTCTCTCATCCTTCCGCATTTGGCTCAAGGGGTGTGTGGAAGGAATGTAACAACCATGTTTTTCGTCAGCTGGAACTGTCGCCTTCAAGGTTGGCTTTTAAAATTTGCGATGTGATCAAGGAAAACTTTATTTCTGTGTTAATGGAGCTCCCCTCTAGATATTCTAGGGTGGTTGTCTCTCCTTATGATGTGTTGGTGAGTCAAAATTGGAATCTCTCTTCTGACCTTTCCACTCTGATGAAGAAGATAAAAGCTTCTAGGGATGGGGTTCGTTGGAGGGATCCCTCTTCTGGTTGGTTTAAATTCAACTTTGATGGAGCTTCTAAAGGGAACCCGAAACCTGCTGGTTGTGGGGGAGTGTTACGAGATGAGAATGGTAGGTTTTTCTCTACGGTGGTGCTCCCTTTGGGAACCCATACTAACCACCTTGAAAAGGTTGTTGCGGCCTATCATGGTCTTCTTTTGGCTAAAATATTTGGGGCCTCCAAATTGTGGCTTGAAGGGGACTCTCTTAATATTATTAAATGCCTTCAACTTACTAGTCCCCCTTCTTGGTCAATTGCTCATTTTATTAATGACTCTTTGTCTCATTAATTCTTTTGAGGAGATTAAAATTTGGTATGCCTTTAGGGAAGCCAACGCGTTGGATGATGAGGTGGAAAATATGGGTGTCATTTCTCGTAATTATTGGGATGAATTTGATACCTTACCTCTTAATCTTAAAACTATCTCTAATGATGACAAAAGTCGTGTCATTAAGTTTATGAAGTTGGGGGGTTGGCTAGATTATTTTTCTTTGAGTTGGTTCTTGCACATCATGGTTTGGACTTGCTCTTTTCATAATTACCTCCTTGTAATATGTGTTATGATGGTATGGTAGCATAGTTGTGATGGCACTTTGTTCGACAGGCTTACATGCTTTCTGGGTAATTTTTGCATTCCTCTGTGCTATGCTTGTCTAATCTTTTATGTGTTGAAGGTTAAGGTGTTGGAGGTATTTTGCTCGTTGCTTGTTGCTATGGGTAGCACTCATTGCAGAGTGGATCCGAGCTCCTGTGAGGAGTTTCAAACTAATGGGATTGTGTGAGATCACTTGGAGAAGGGTGGGGTCTTCCTGTATTTGCTTAATCTTCAAGGGCCAAACCCTGAGGCAACATAGGTCTTTGTAAAGGGTTGGAATGGGAGAATTCTGCAGTTCAGAGGTGTGGAATTTAATATCAATGAGGAATTTGTGGTGGAAGTGACTGGTCTACCTATCTCTGGAAGGTAATTCTACTGTGACAGAGGCGCTGCTAAGAAAGCCCTCGCTAATTTCTTCAAACATGATGAAAGGAAGAAATTAAGATCGGTCGGGAGTGGTGGTTATTCTCAAAAATCACTCAAGCCATTATGGAGGGATATTGTGTTGGCGATTATGCACTTCTTCACTCTAGAGGTTAGGTTCTCTGTGATCTATAATTATCATTTTATGTTGCTTAACCATTTTTGGCATAATGCCCTGGTGTTGTTTCCCTTTTATCTTTTGTCTTCTATGGAGCATAGCATAGAAGACCACCACAAGAACTCTAAGAAGGTCATTCTCCATGAAGGGATCATGAATTTGATGGTTGAACATATAAAGTTGAAGTTAATTCTGGCCTCTCCTAAGCCTCAAGCCCGTAAAAAGGCTGGTAAGAATTCTGGTTATGAGACTGGTGATTCGGTGGAGTGGGATGGAAAAGATGAGGATGATTTCGACTTTCAGGAGTAGTCAGAGGAAATTAGTGACTCTGCCGAGGATTTTGAAGCCTCTGAGTCGTGGTCGAGGGTTACAAAATGGATGTTGAGGAGAAAGAAGCTGGTAATATTTTTGGGAAGAAATGTGTGAAGGGTAAGAGTAAGAGTGTCAAAAAAGAGAAGAAACAGGGTAAGAAGAAGGTTGAGGAGACGAAGGCTTTGGAGGAAGCTCCTAATTTTGATTTCAATTAGCTGCTAGATGCTAGCAATGTGGGTATTTTGGATTCCTCTGTTCTGAAGGATAGCGTGGAGGGTGTTAAAAGTTTTTCTAGGGATGATCAGCCGATGGAGGGTATTGTGCACGGGTCTGAGGGTTTGTTTTGTTCCAAGGAGACGAACCCGGTTCTGGATGACCATGGCTCTCCTCCACGTTCGGATTTGGTTAAAGGGAGTGTTGTGAAGGCAGAGCGGTTGGAAATTCTGGCCGATCTTGCGAACTTGCCCAATAAGAATCGTGTCAAGGTGGATTTCATCGAAGTGGAGGATTCCCTTGTGGAGGATGTTATGAAAGATTAAGAGGAGGTTTGAGAGACTCCTGCTGATAATATGGGCTCTTAAGAGATTCCCCCTGTTAATTGGAATCAGGTTAACAAGAATATGTTTTGTAGGATGGCTGAGGATGGTACTTGTAACCTGTTGTCTCTGGTTAAATGGCTCTTCTTAGAGGTTAAGGAGCTTAATGTGTAGCTTAAGAACTGGTAGGATGTTTGTGTGGCATTGGTGTACAACAATCAGAAGGAGTGGGCTATGAAAGGTAAAGTAAAATCTATGAATGTCATGCTTGATAAGTTGGTTGTGAACTCTGATCGCATTAGCTCTTCCCATGAGGAGAGGATTACTGCTTTGGAGATGGTTGTGCGGAAAACCTATGAAGAGAGGTTTAATAATATGAAGCATAAATTTTCTATGTTGTCTGAGGATCTAAAGACGATGGCAATATCAACAATAATTCTATGAAAATGACTGCTAAGGGACTCTTTGTGTTGAATGAGATGGCTATGAAATGGACTGGGAATCCCCTTGAATTGGGTCATATTGTGACGACTTTGGAAGAGGTTTGTCCTAAGAATCTGTTGGAGAAGAATGTGGGGGTTACTCCTAATGAGAAGAAGGTTGTTGATGCGGTTTCGTGTCTGAGGACGAGGAGTAAAACTAAGAAATGAGCTGCCATCTCTTTTGATGAGTTAAATGAAGTTATGGATATGCATGAGGAGGTCATTGAGGAGAATTTGGCCTCTGCTAATGAACTAGATAAAATGTTGTACTTTGGTCTATTTTTTGATTGAGTTGCATTTTTATTGATGTTTTGCTTCGAGGTGGCTGACGAGTTTCATGCTTTCTTTATGTAGTCAGCTTTGGGTTTCCTTGTGTTGTGGATTTTTATGGATCTATCTTTTTTGCAGTGTTTTTCCTTGTAAATGGTTTTGGGGTCCCTTCAAAACCTATTTTTCCCAATCAAAAATAGTTCAACATCCATAACTTATAAATAACCATTGATTATTTTGAGTCAGATGATAGTGAATACAATACTGCAAAGCAAAATAGGTCGATATTATATTCAAAATTAAAGATATTATAGTGTCTTTTCCTTTAACCTACATTCCAATAATCTAATTCAAAGTTGACCAAGTTTTACCCGTTCCTGGTCTCTTAAGTCATATCTTATGCCTTTGTGTCTGTTTACTCACCGACCCCTTGAGCCTAGTGTTCCCAGTTGCTACCCGTATAATTCTTATAAATCTTACCTTGTCTTATGCGGGTCATAAAATTCTTTAATTCTTGTTCTTTCCTTGAGTTTGGGTTTTAATATTCTCTCAATATTGTTCATGTTATAAACCTAGGCAGGTGGCTCATTTTAAGTCATGTAATAAGTGCACATGCTTATTAAAATCCTTTGTTATACTTAGTGGGTCCCATTGACTATTTTTTATTGGTTCCCCTCCATCTCGCAGGATTAAATTTATCAAATTAAGGAGCCGACGGGATAGCGGGCAAGCGACACCTGGACACCCTTTTGGTGAGTCCTACCATTTCTCAAAGGCACTGATGAATAAAGGTGTTCAAATCAATGGTTAAGAGTTGTAGACGGTTGGATCTAAGGATGTGATCCTAGTCGTTCCCCTTAGTCTAGGTTTGTTGGTCATCCAACATTATCGTTGCTTTAATCTTCCTAAGTTGGGTGGAAATATTTCCTAAGTTGAGAATGACTTAAGTCTTAAGTCATTAATTTCAAGGGTCTTTGTCTCGTCGACCTAGTTGAGTCCTCTTCTTTAATACCAACTTTTATGCATGTGCAGATTTTTTTACTGTTAGATCAAAGGATTAGATCCTGGTCGTTCCCCGCCAACCCCGCAAGAATAAAATAATACTTTTTTGAAATGTTGTGGGATCAGCGGGATGAAGACACATGTTTCGTTGTAGGTGTGGGGCCCAGTATCCACTCACATACCCAATGCCTTAAGGTTTTAAATCAACGATCCACATGCAACATTGAGATTTAATCTCAACTGTTCATCGCTCACCCCACAAGAATAAAATAATGTCTTATGAAAAGAAGCGGGGTTAGTGGGCGAACAACACATGGATTTCTTTCATTGCTTGGAAAAGAAGGTGGAGCCCACATAACGAATGAGTCAACATTTTAGCCAATAGAATTTTATTGGTCGAAGGATAGGTGAACGATGACGACGGAAATCCAAACCTTGTTGACTCAATCTAAGTCGTCCAAAGTGCCATCTCACAAGAAAATTGAAGATGTGAACATGGGAGTCATTTTGCTTCACACGAGTGGGTATTAATGATGGAAAAGACATCCAGAGATGCCCAATATCGACCTAAATGCACATAAAAGATTGGTTTTTTCATAATTGAAGATAGCAAACGAGTTTGAAGCATCCATGAGATTGAGAAGAGCATTCCAGAGTTCAACGTGGTCAAAATTAGGGTTTCCTTCAAGTGAAAAAGTAGTAAGTAAAACAAATTTCATTCTCTGTGCTTTATCCAAACTATCTTGAATTAGGGTAAATATTCATTATGTCTTTCAGTTGAATTGGTCTAAGTGCTCTCTACTTGCTTTGTAGTGGTTTGAAATTACGTATAAGTTGTGAATTTTTGTCAAACCCATTGAAATTGTACCTTCGAGTTGTGACCTAGGTTTTGAACGTCTGTGTCGAAACCCTAGATTAGTTTGAACCCACCTTATTACCAATGGCACCCGAAATACAAGTTCTCAGTTGTGAAATCGCGTCCAGGCCTATCTCCCAAGACATTATTGATCAATTAAAACCCTTAAATAGCAAGAAAGTTGGGCGAGTAGCCCTATTCTATGACCCTAAAATTACAAATGGATTACTGGACAAGCAACATTTTATCAAGGATGCCGAGTTGCCCCACGCTGGATGGGAATTGTTCAAAAATTGGTTTGGAAATAGAAATTGTGGAGTCCTATTTGTAACACCTAGAGATTTGATATGGGGAAGTTGGTCGTCCCAAATGTATACATGGATGTAGACCTGTTGAAATACATAGCTGCAAGGTATGACCCTATTTCTAGAGTGGTTAGGGCATACAATGGTGCTGAAATGGTTAAGATAACCAAGGAAGAGATTGCAAAAGTTTTCAAGTTGCATGAGTGGAGTCAGGACATGATCCCCATTGATCTTGACGTTTTCAAAAAAGAATATAAGAATACTAAGGTTCTTTTTAGGACAACAATGTTACCCATACACACTACAAGTACTGAGGTTGGGAAGTCTAGAAAATAGATAAAGATTGGTAAAGATGAAAAGGAGCCCTTTCCCATGAAGTACTTTTCCAATTACTTCAAGAAGACAATGTACTCCTTGTGCCAAATAATTGGTTATGATCGACCAACCACCATGCCAACGGTGTACATGTATATGGTAGCACATTTGCATCATGCAGCTTACAATGTAATTTATGAGTATGCCGCATACTTGGCAGAAAACATTCATCAAGGTTTGGTTGCATTAAAGGTAGGGAAGAATTGGGTCAGATTCTAGTGGTATTCCCTTTTGATGCACATGTTTTTATACAAGGGAGAAAAGAATTTTGGTGAAGATATGACATTAAGGAAAATAGAGGGTGATCTTGAATTGATAGTCCAGTGTTGGACTCAAATTCTTGATAAAGATGATTTGAAATTTGACTATGTGGTGTTCCACAAATTTTTTGCTTCAAAACTGAGGAGGTTCCTGATTTGTGATCCACCAAGGATCCCCAAAGAGATACATGAATTTTGGAGGTCCTTGGAGAGGAGGCCTGATTTGAAGATAGCTCATAATCACGGGGACATCACTCCATACCCCAACACAACCATTTTCAGGGTATATGGCACAAATTTGAATCCTTATGCATTGCCAAGAGATGTGTCATTGAGGATTGGATTCATTGAGATAATGAGACAATTGGGAGGAACATAAATGGTGCATTTACTAGAGCAACTGAAGAAATGATCATTCTTCCCTGAATGGATATTATTTGTAGATTTTGTAATGGTCAAGTGAGGATTGAAGGACTTGGGAAAGATTCTTGCACCATACAATTTTAAAATAGTGCGCCCAAGGAACCATGACCCTAAGGGCTTCATTGCTGCCTTGAAGGCAAAGAATAGGAGTGGCTCCTTTGTTCACAATTTTTATTGTCCTAAAGATGTAATCAAGAATATATTTTATTTTCAACTCCAAGATGAAAGAAAGACCATGTATCTTACCTTCAACAAAATGGTGGAAAAGGTTCAAAGATTAGATCCCAACTATGATCCTTTGCCCAACATTAAGGGAGAGTTAAACAGAGTCATGTAGGTTCTTGACAATTTTGAGAGCATAGTTGGTGTTTTGAGGGAAGAACGTACAATCATAGACAAGGGAAAGGCAATGGCAGTAGAAGAACTAGCAAGAAAAGAGGAGGAAAGGCCCTCCTACCAGCCACCCCAAAAATATAGAGTGTACTCGAGGAAGGAGGAGGTAATAAAGAAGAAACAAACACTGCCAACCCCTACTGCATCAGAGGGGTCAAGGGAAACTTCTCTTGTGAGGTCAGTTCCATCACCTTCCCGACAAGCTCCACCTGTTGTAATTGATATTGATTCACCTCCGAGAGGTCCTTCTCCATCAGAGTAGCCACCAGCCAAGAGGTAAAGGATTGAGATGAGAGGGGTATATGATTACCCTAAAACAAATGAAGATGACATCTTGGTTACACCTGAAGAGATGCAACAAGTAATGCCTTCTCCCCCAAGGGAGGTTGCATCAAGCTCAAGAGAAAGCAACCTTAGACTGGGAAAGGCTGATATAAGTGGTTTGAACAATAAAGATGACTTGAGGCAGGAAGCCTGCAAGGCATTTATGGAAGATGATTCTTTTATTGAGACTAAAGCATTCAAAGATTTTGTGTGGAGAGATAAGGCTCAAGAATATGCAGAGAATGTGGCAAAAGAGAGGAGCCTGCATCTAGAAATCCTTGAGGGGGTTATTCAAGAAAATGTCAGGAAGGAAATGATGAAGGAATTCCAAGGTATCACAACTCAAGAAGGCAGAGCACTTGTTCAGAAAAGTGGTGTATTATTGCTGCTTGAATGGGATGTTGTCGGTGTAGTTGTACTGGATACAATAAGGATGTCTGAAAGGCCCTTGTTTCAAAATGAGGAAGAGGCCAAATTAGCACTTCAAGGGTCAACATTTAGTGAGGAATGGGATGCCTTGGCCATTTGGTCATTATCCCTAGGTTATAGGAAGCCAAGAGATGCAAAACCAGCTGACTTTAGTGGGCAATTGATTATAAGGAGATTTTATGATACTCCAACATTGGAAGCAGCCAACATGACAATAAACGTTGCTAAATTCACTAAGGCTATAGTGGAGAGTCTCACTACTGATAGACACTTAATACAGGGGTAAATATAATGAACTTGTTGATGAGTACAATAAGAGTTAGCAAAGGGTAGTTGAATTGGAAACAGAGATAGCGTTGTACAAGCAATTACAAACATTCAACTCTCATTTCAGTGTTAGTGGTATTGCTCCAGCAGCTGGGCGCATTGGAGATGAAATCCTTCAAGCATGAACCTATCATTTTGGGGATGGAAACCCTCAGGAGCAGTACATATCAGAGTATAGAGTTTGTAAGCTGGGAGTACCTTGTAAGTTGTATTAGATTGGTACACTTCTCTCTGAATGTATGTTGCTAGCAAAAACTTATAAAAAATATAAATAAGTATAACTGTTGCTGGAGTATTTTGTGTCTGTTATTTGTGCATTTAGTAGGAATCAATAGATAAAAGCTTTACAACTGGTCAAAGTTTTCTTTGCTAAAAATAAATTATAAATAATAAAAGTAATTTAAAGTTAAGTTACTATGGCAGGATAACAAGAGGTCAGGGTTCAAAACTTCAAGCAAACTTCCAACCAGAACTTCACATTATCACTATATGTAAACCACTGAGAAACAAAATTTTCATGAATTCCAAAATGGCCTCAGACAGGCCAATTCCCATCAGTACTACTGGATTATATAAAACTACCACCATAACAGTCAGCCAAGGCCATCCAAATTCTTCAATGCAACTGAAATGACAGTAAAACTAACCCTGAATGCACTAGACCCATGTTACTGGGTTCTGCAATTTTTGGTCCCGTTACTGTACCCGATGGAAGCGGGTCTGGTCCAGCAACGGGACCCAAAATTGCAGAACCCTATAACAGAGGTCTAGTGCATTCAGGGTTATTTTTACTGTCATTTTCGTTGCATTGGAGAATTTTGGCAGCTTTGGCTGACTGTTATGTTGGTAGTTTTATATAATCCAGGGCAGCAGGGCCACGCCCTGGTCATCCCTGGGCCATGCACAGCTGTTTCTAGGAGAACCCATGGCCTCCCAGGGAAAAAGAAAAAGAAATCACAATATCAAGCAGCACAGGCTTCCCACGACACCTCAATCCCCCAACGACCCCTCCCCCAAATTTTCCTTGGCCTATCTTCGTGTTTCTTTGTCAATCACTGCAGTAAACTCACGTACAATCATGGGATAGGGATGTGACCAAAGAACAGAGCCCATTATGTAGTGCGTGCTCTCCACATTTATAACACAGTCTCAAAATGCCTCTGAAGTGACATCCTTCAATGTTGCAGATCCACAATAAACAGCACTCTCCTCAGCCCACAAATGACAGTTGAAAGACATTAGAGGCTTGGCACAGGTAAACTTGGAAGAACGGTTGTTAAATTTGCAAAGCTAAGGCTCTAGCCCTAGCAGACCACAGTCCAGTTGTGTAAATTAGATGTTTCATCTTTCCAACTAAACTCTACTGGATTCAACAGCAGGTTATGACTATGCAGCAGATTAATCTCTAGCTATATAAATATTAACAAACATGGCTACAAAATGCACAATGTTGATTGTCAAGATTCACTGTCAATGCAACTTATTATTATTTCTTTAACAAAATTGTAGTATTATTATTCCTTTAACAAAATTGTACTAACCAAAGGAACAAACTTTTATCACCACAGCAAAAGAAAAATCAAATAAAAATACTTGACTAATAATGTCAAGAAGCATTTACAATGGCTGCAGGATATGGAGTCTCATGTCATGACTGTGTACACAAAAACCAAAACACAGCCGAAATATTTATTTATTTTTTAAATTAAAACTATAAAATTGATCTTTAAAAAGTAAGATACAAATATATAATATTTGCTACTTTTCAAAGTAAAAACAAAACAAGAATTGCAGAAATAACGAATGATAACTTTTTCAAAAGTAAAATAGCTCTTCAAATTAAAACAAAGTAAACAACATAATTAAATTAAATAATTCTTTAAAAAAAATTAAAAATTAAAATTTATGTGTCCATGTAGTAAATAAAACAAAATAACTCTTAAGTAAATAACATAGCTCCAGACTGATATCTTTTGGCGCTTTTAGATAGATGTATTTAAGATATCTATTCTTGTATAATTTTAAATAGTTTTATATATGTGTTGTTTCTCATAATGGTAAGAAGGCTGCTGATGGGTTTTATAAATCATTACTTATGATTTTAAAATCCATAAAAAGTCAATCAAATTTAATATTCTGTATATATTTTTTATTTTTTGGTAAATTATGGATATTTTAATATACTTTAAATATTATATATATACACTCAGCCATACCAAACCAGGGAAAAAATTACCATATCAGTATACCCGAACCCTCGACTCATACCTGAACCAGCAACCTTACATTGTGAATAGACCATATAAACCAACCACGGCTAACATTGTGAAACCCAGAATACCATATGATAGATTGCACATTGCAGTTGCATAAACACCACCATGGAGGTTTACCCATACCCTTGCTGCTATCTTACAGAGACCGTGAAGCCAAAAAGTTGTTAGCCTGCAAATTCCTTTCAGTGGCAAACACGTCCATTGACCAAGGTAAGTAAATCTCCATTCCTTTTCCTATTGAAAATATTTTTTAAGCTCTAGCATATGGCACCAGTTCTACTTATTGCATCTTGGTGCAAATGAAGATTCTTCCCTTTTTGCAAATAAAAGCAGCATTAAATGTTAGTTTATATACCAATCCTGTTGGCAGGAACTCATATTCAACATGTACCCACTGTTTTGAGGTTTTATATTGTGAAGCAAATCAATCTCAAGTTTATAATTAATGAAGTTGCTGCAAAGTTAGATTCAATAATAGTGCAAAACCTAAATGGCATAATTTATCTACATTTATTGGAAATATTGTAGGTTGATGAATCAAAAAGGGCCCAACTAAAATCATTGAAAATCATTGAAAATCACCCAACTTAATAGGCGAATTGCAAATATAACCTACCCGTATGTGCTTGTAATTTACTCTTGAAGCAGATGCACTTCAACTAAAGTTTTTAAACCTACAAGAACTTTTTTCTTAATTATTATTATTATGTCAATGGAAAGAAACTATATTTATGATTTTCTGTAATTAAATTAAGTCTACCTGGCTGTAATTGCTAAAATTGGAACCTGATCATGTTCAGCACTTCTGCAATACATGAAAATGGTTAACATCACGATCTTGGATTGTATGAACATTTTCTCCCCATGTTGCCTTTAGAGAATAAAATTTGTATGTAACCTGTCACCTCCCATGTTTCTATTTCAACTTAATCTCAAATTTTATCATATTGTTTTTAACTGAAGAGTTTTTCTTTCGAATTCTGTGTTTCCTGTATTTCAAGTTTGACTCAAACCACATGAATAGTTATAAGTCCTTGGGATTATAATCGCAGGTTTACAGTGGTAGATTGCATAAGAACATAACAATGGGGAAACTAAGAAACTCAATTCAGCAACTACTTCATCTATTCAGTTCAAAACAAAACGATTGAAAACAAAGAACTAAAAAATTGTTTTACACAATACAGATATAATAGATCTAATCCTCTCTTGGATGCGTTCATGAACAATATCAATTTGTGGCTTTATGCATGTAAAGATAGCAGTAATGAAACTCATTCTATTTCAATCTGCCGAGGTGCTTCATCATTCACTTGAGACTGGGTTTCCTGATCTTGCCCTTGATCTTCGTTTATACCAGCAGCTTCAGCTGTCCTAGCAATCCATTCCTTCAAAGGATCCTCCTGCAAATCAAGCCTTAACAGACCAGCAAACACCCCTCCTAAAAATGCAACTGGCTCCTGCTTACCACAACACATTGCACAAACCCAACTTATTAATGTATACTAATGCGCCTGCATGCACATATATGTTAGTGTTTCTTAGATCAGATTAGATAATAAATTACTCAATAGAATTGCAACACATAAGACAATGAACACAACAAGATACCCTGGGAAAACCCTCCTACTCGAGGGAGAAAAACCCAGCAAATGATTCTCTTATATATGATAACACAGTGACAGAAATCTGCTTACAACACAGCCCAACAATGGCTAATAGAGAGTCACAATGATTTCCCACTTTTCCTTAATGCTCAGATACAAATGAATCTGTTCTTCCTTGATATCGGTCTGCTGCTACAGAAATGATGATCTGCTGCTCAAGTATTAACTTCTTCTAGGAATACGAATTATGATGAATGAACTTGATTTCTGTTCTCCCTGATATATGCGAATTTCTGCTCTTGATGATAATAGCGAACTTTCTTGATGATTCGAATTACCTTTAGCAAGGATAATGACCTTGTACTTATACATCATAGGCGCCTCTTGACTTAGGTCGGCCTCTTTAAGAAAAATACAATAAATGATAAACAATTAAAATAACATGAAGTCGGCTCAAGGTTGATACAAGGAGAATGAGAACTTAAAGGGTCAGCTCTTGGTTATATTTAAATTGTCTTTCTTGGGAAGTGCAGACCGAAGCTGCAAATAACATCAACAATATATATACATAAATTTGATATTTAATCAATTAAATCCCCCTCAATATTGCCTAAGTTTAATTGTGACGAAAATCCCTGACATTTCCCAGCAAATATGTTTGACCCATCTGTGATTAAAAAGGTAGGCAAAAAGATTTGGGTAATTTGTTGTATCACTGAAAGATGTTTGATGATCCGATTGGATTGGATAGTTCAATCTAAAATCTGACACTGAAACTAAAATAACTGAAAGCTTGGAGAATGTATTGTAATAGCTAAACAGTCATACAAACAATCTTCTATACAAGTGAGCATTCTTTGATGGGCGTCGAAAAAACTGCTGCCTAAAAGGGCATTAAAATTCATCTTATCTTATACGTATGATATATTGTATGGATGAATAAATACAAGCAACCTGAACATGTATCCATAGATTCCATACAATACAACCAACCTGAACATATCCATATTGTAAAATATTGATGTATACCTAGTTAACTCCAATTCACGTGTTTTTATATACAACAAAGAAAGCAATTAGAATTACTGGGCATATACCATCTTTAGTCTTCCTCTGTAAACATATAACTAAATTACTGATAACTCATACATGTATGTGTGTAATGAGGTATACTGTACAGAAGAACTAGTGAGTAAACTCAAAAACTGCAATCCATTCATCCATACAGCATACCCCTATACATTCATTCATACAGTATACAAGCAGTTGGAAGTAACTCGATTCGTATATCTATATAGTATAAAGTCAATTGGAAGTGTATAACTCTGTTCATTAGTAGAATCCAATTAGAGCCATTACATATAATTAGGGAGAGAGAGAGAACAAATGGAGCATACACAACTGAGTTACTGAGTATAGCTCTATTCATATATACCGTTGGGTATATCACTATCCATAAATTTGGAATTATTTGGTCATAACCTATTCAATTCATCTATACAGTTGGTTATAACTTATCCATTCATCAATATAGTTGGGTGTTCAAGATTCATTCATCGGTACAGTATGCCATATATGATTGAAAAGCAACTGGCATTACTGGGTGTAATGAGATAGGAAGCTAACTAACCTTGAGAGCTTCTTTGACCAGGGGTTCATCGATAGGGTTCAGGAAGGATCTGATCTGAAGACCTCTAACTTTCACTGAAATCCCTGAAACCTGTCTTCGACGGGAATATGGTTTTACAACCTTGTTTAATTCAATTCCGCAAGGGCTCTGCCGAAAAACGAGAAACCCAAACTGACTCAAAATCAAATATTAAAAACCCAAACTGACAGAAAATCAGATATTGAAAAAAATAAAAATAAAGCTGATTTAAAATCAAACAAAAATGATAAGTGCAAGAGAGAAAACAGTTGGTTAAGATATGTAAATTACCAGCAGTCGATGTGGTAGCCGAGAGTGACAGTGAGGAGATAAGAGATCCATGATTTTTTTGCTTGGCTTACATTTTAAATTGTGAATACTTTATATGGAGCAGTTGGGTATATGCGTGTCGCATTGCTGGAATATCTTTCATTATCAAAAATTACCTTCCGGACATAGACATGGTGTAACTGAAATTTTTATGTCCATATGCCAATTCCCATTTAGTTTTGGGTCGATTTTGAGGTATTGTCTATGTAGCCATCAGACTGCACATTTGTCCGTATTTATTAATTTATTGAAAATCAGGAATACAATGCTGTTGTTTAAATTTGATGAATTTTTTTAATAATTATATATTAAATTTTTATTTTTTTAAAATTGGATTTATTTTATATATATTTTGGTGTATTTTATCTTATTATATTTGTTTATACATATTTGTATGCATTCTTAATTACTATCTATTCATTATATATATATATATATATATATATATATATATATATATATATTTCATTTATACATTCATTCTCCATCTTAATATTTGCATTTTCTTACTCCAAATCAATCTCATTATATGTGGAATCAATTCCGCATCTCATAAAATTAACCTCCAAAATTTTAAAAATTAAAGTTATTTTTTGTTTACTCTTGCTTATTTCACTATTTGTTATCATCTAACTTGATACATGTCTCCAAGATTAGTTATGTCTTGGTATTTAAAGGCATTCAATTTGTATTAATCCAATTATCATGTAAAAAATCCTAAGCAATTCAAAGAGAATCATTTTAGAATCATTTTGTTTTTGAAAAGGTAAGCATCATTTACAGGGTGTCGGACCCTTCACAAAGGGCCCAAAGGGCCAAAGGACAACATAGTTCAAAATAGAATTGAACTATAGAACAGCTGACCGACAGCTGTAGAGACAAAGAGATTGAAAAAAAAGTCAGGAACTAGAGGGGGCCAAGCCCACAACCTGAACCCGAGGCCACAGAGAAGCCACTAGTTTGGGGAGTCCCTTCTTCTTTCTCAACACAACCGACCAAGAAGGCTCGAAAACAACCACCGAGCAGGGTGAGGGGAGAGGATCGCCAACCGCCACCACGGGCGAGGAGCCACTACACAACATGGGCGCCGACAGTGAAGAAGAGGAGATCGAAGAGATCAACGAACCAGTCGAGTAGATAAGCAAGGGACGAGCAGGAAACGACTGCACAGGATCAGTAGACGGGGCAGCAAAGGACCAGCAAAAGAGGTAGCCAAACTAGGAGCTTGGGGAGGCTTAGACACCATAGGAGGGACAGGAAGATCGCCATCCTCAGAGGAATCATCAGAAGAGTCCGAGGAGACCGAAGAGGGAGCATCAACAGTGAGGTGATCCGATAGAGCATTCTTCCACCAAGTAGCAACACCCTTGCGGCGAGCGAGAGGACAACTCGAGGCCAAATGACCAATAGAAAAACACCTCCTACAACAAAAGGGGAGGCCCTCATAGTCCAATAGTTGCGACCAAGGTCTATCCAACACCATCAGAACCAAATCACCATGGAGGGGTTTAGAGCACTAAAAGAAATGTAACTCTACATCAAATCATTCTAAGACATATGCATAACTGAAGAGTGTTATTTTTAATCTTTTATATGATTGTAAAGTTGAATTATTAAGGGGGTTGATCTAGGAGAGAAAAACCGTTGCACTCCATTGACTTCACCAAGGTATTTTTAAATAATGTCAATCCTTACACTTCAACAAAGATCAGAAATTCTAGAATCAATTTTTGTAATGCACCATTAGTAAGATTACCTGCATGCATCAACTTAATACCATAATGGATAGGGTTGATCTTATACAACACATATTTCACCCACAAATAATTTGGTGACTATTTAATTCTAAGCCATTTACCAACCTAATAGCATGTAATTTCAGTATCAAGGTGACTAAATTATGTGTTGCATCAAGTCTTAGTCTTCATCATTTTTCCATAAATGTTTTTTATCATTTCTATTTAATTTTCTAAATTAGCATTTATTATTTTGATATTGACCCCACTCTAATTGTTTAGGTTAATTTATGTTTATTGAAAGCATTTAATTAGTCCATTTAAGAAAAGGTATTTTTCTATTGAATTTTGGGTGAACTTATCCATGCTTACAACCCCTAAGGTTTGACTAGAGATATTTTTGGTTTGATCTAATTCTAGTTTTCTCATATTTCTTAGGTTTGAATTTATTTTTCTTATTCATTCTCATTATTCTCTAATTAGGGTTTAGGTATAAAATGGTAATAAACATGTTTCATCCCACTCTCACCCTAGGATTATATTACCTTATTATTTCTTTAAGTCTTGTTCCTTGGCTGATATACACACATCTTTTAGATTTCAGTACTTTCCTATCTTTCATAATACATCATCCTAATATCCTTGATATTTTCATGACATAATATGTTAAGGATAAGGATGTCTTCTATGAGGTTTTATTCAATCGTGTCTCATCTTTTGCATCCTTCAAGGAGTTGATTAGTGACCATTCCTCTCTTTTGAATGCTCGTCATTTATCTATGAGCCTCATGATGATCTTACGGATAATAGTGATAAGTACATACCTAGTGAGGTTTTATCTTGTGATACACTTATAGTGATGAATATAGATGATGTTGTTTTACCTCTTCATGACATTATTTATCGTGTTGTTATTTCTTCTACATATTATGATAGTTTTACATTCATGGAGTCATGCTTCTAAGACAACATATCATCCCTCGTACATTATGATGTGATGCATGATGATCAATCTTTTATATCTCATGTTTACCTTACTTATACATCCCATCATGATGTCATTCCTTGTAAGGATACTAGTTTAGCTAGTCATGTGGATGATTATGATATTGACACATTCTCTTATTCACTACATGATATTATGAGCCTTAGTGAAGAACTTTTAAATGATGACTATGGTGATTCTATGAATGGCTCTTTATATATGAAGTTAGTTTTACTTGTTAATTATGAACATTTATTTATGATGATATCTTATTGATTGGTGAGATTATACTTGAATGGTGGAGCTTTAGAATAGCTTGAATCATCTTGTTTCTTAATTCTTCCTTTACAAATTTAGCTCATGATTTTACTACCCATTTTTTAAGCCCTAGTTCACATGAGGGTAGTATGGAGTTAGTGATTTTCTCTCATGATTTGTCTTCCAATATTAATTAATTTTCAATTAATATGAATTGTGCCTCTCTTATACCTATCTTTCATGCAACCCCCAATTCCCATGATCACAATCTTGTGGGGCATACACATCAAAGATTAGGAAGAAGCTAATATGTTAAATTACCGTCGCTTGTTTAACCATTGAACAAACATAATTTTCCTCATGTGCCTCAATTCACATATAAAGAATGTTGAAAACAAGGTGAAGCAAATTTGTACTATTAACTTATGAATTTGTTTACAAACTAAATATTAGATTAACCAAATTGAGATTATGTGTGATTGCACACACCACACTAAGATTAAAATCAACAAACCATAAATAACACCAAATTTATGTGGAGAAACCCTTTTAGGAAAAAATCCACATGAGAAAGAGGGGGAGAATATTATTAATCTACAAAGAGACTTATACAGCAATACTCTTCACTACTATTTCCTGATCTCTCCAAGATCAATGACGTTTGCCTCACATTAACTCGGCAAAGAAGACCTTGAGGGGCCTTCTTCCTTGGCCCTTGTCATAGGTGAGTTGGAGGGTACCGCCCTTGCTATCCCGCCTTTGCAAGTTCGTTTGCCCTCTCCTTATAATGATCTAGATTGGGAGAAGGATGACCTATTATTCGATGAGGAGTACGGTGGTACCTCTTCTTTATCTATAGATTAGATTTTTTTGTGTGTGTGTGTTCCCTCATGCTTGTCTTTTTTAATTTGTGATCTTGCCTGGAGAACCCTTGCTACCCTTGTAGTTGCTTGGATACAGGCACAATTTTTTTTTCATGAAATTCTTCTATGTGTATCATCATTCTTTTATATGTTGTGAAATTGCTTTTTCATATTGGGGATGATGTAAACTGTTGGGGGCATTTAGGCCCTCTTCAATTGTGACCCAATTTTTATTTTTATTTTTTTCATGTGCTCTTCTTCACAATCTAAGTACTTCATGGATTGATGGCAGTTCATACATATATTATTATTATCTATTTATCTATATGTATGAACAAATATGACCCCAAACTCTAAGATCACCCCGTCTCTCTTGATTTCTTCATCTCTACTTGTCCACTTTTTGATGTTATGGTTCCTATGTGTTATCCCTCATGTGTGTGTGTGACAACATACCACGAAATACATCTCGTTATGTGTTGTGTGCCACAACATCTTTGCCTCTCCTTTCTCTCCTTAGGATGTCATGTGCTCCTTTGCACAACACACACCATCCTAAGGGGGGGCTACCATGATGTTCTGATTTTTGATTTGGTGAATTCTTTCAAAACGGATTCCTTGGTGTCAAATTTTTCTTTACAATGAATTCCTTGACGAAAGAATCCCTTATTGAAATCTCTCATTTTTCAAAATTTTCTATTCTCTCAAGATTCCCAGATGAAATTCTCTTTTGAAAAGGATCTTGTATGTGAAAGGATCTAAAAACTTGCCTTTGAAAAAGGATCACTTTTTTCTAAAATGAAAGAGTTTGCAAACTTTCCTTTGAAAAGGAGCATTCTTTCCAACGAATTCCTTGACGAAAGGATATTTCAAAAGGATTCCTTGATGAAAGAATAACTTGCAAAAAATGTTGTCTTTCAATTGGAGTGTTCCTTTGAATGGACCCCTCAATGTCTTGAAGTGTTTGCTACTGAAGGGACCCCCTTTGAAAGCTTCTCCTTCAATTAAATTCTCTGGTGATTTGAAAAAATTGAGTGTCTTTTATTTGATATTCAATGTCATTTTGCCTTGGTGTCAGACATCGTATATCCTCGCGTCTAGCTTGGGGGCAACTCGGTTAGACCCATCTTTTTCTATGATTGTCCTGCAACGCAGTTTGCAACAACCACATGCTTATCTAGTTAGCGTATTTGATTAGGTCGTGTCTTATCATGCCGACTTGTGTGTCTTATGATTTTTTGCCTAACATGTTTTGTCTATAGCCTCACATGTTTGTGGTGAGATCGTAGCATGCTTTTTAGGATCGAGATTCTATGGAGCCTCCTCTCTTTCATAGCTTTGTAGAATCAAGAACCTGTGGAGCCTCCTCTCTTTCATAGCTTTCCAAGATCGAGAACTTGTGGAGCCTTCTCTCCTTTCTTCATGTCCAGGTGCATCAAATCAAAGATTTTCTTCCTCAACACTATGGGTATATTGTCTTCAATCTCTTTCTACTTTAGCTCGCATTTGCACTGACACATATACTCGCTAAAGTGGGGTGAAAATGTAATGGCACGAATTTGCACCCTTGGTAGATTCCCCATTTAGTTTACCTTTAATTTAGAAATTATAAGTCAGATGATGCAAACCCATCGCCATCAGCTTATCCCTTCAATGTGGCCTTGTCTTTTTATGTTGGTGGAAGAATTTATGTCAGGGACGCGTGCATTTCGTGCTTACGTCCTAACAGGATTCCTGCCTTTGGAATTTGCAAAATCGTTATGTCTTCGGATAGCTGCAAAGGTATCGTCTTCTGCCCTCCCTTGACCAATGAAAATTGACCTATTACCTCCATTTTGGCAATTCAAACTCACTTCTTCACTCTTGCATGTAATTCTCTCATTCTCTCATTCATTCTTGCAACTTCTCTCTCACTCTCTCACTCTCTCAAGCTCACTCTTGCTCTCTTATTGATGATTCTTGCTCTTTACTTGGCTTCTGTAGCATGCTCTTGTTGCAAATCTACCATATTTGTAGGTTGACAAAGTTCCATTCTCTTGGTGTGGTGTCATCTTCTCCTCTCAGCCTTGAGTGTTAGAAGGACGAAAGGTGATATTGCTCTTGTTATTTTTTTTGCATTATTGAGCCTTATAGAGTAGTATTTAGGTTGTCTTTGCAATCTATTTGATAGTGTCTTTTCTATTCTCTTCTTTATCAAATTTTCTCTCATTGCATATCTAGTTGTCCATGGAGGTGGGAACACCAAAGCGGGGGTCTAGCTGAGGTAGACCTTGAAATTTAGCCTAACATTTTTCTCATTTTTTGTGTGTGCAGGTGTTGATTAATCCTTTTGAAGTAACTGAAGTTGAAGAATCAAAGTGTGGGTGGCGTGGTACCTTTTCCTTACCTGTCTTTGTAATTTCTGCATTAGAGTAGTTTCCAATATTTTTCTTGTTGTACTTTCTATTTTCTAGATAATTTCCTTGTCATACTCTAAAACTTTTTCAATTGGGTCATTAGTAGGCCCTTTGTGCTTTCTATCTGTTTGCTAGATCCATGTTCATACAAGATGCCAATGCTTCCCTAAGATGTTAGTGCATCGTGTTGGATTTTAATTCCCATGTTGCCATCCTCAGACAATGAGTTGTTTGGCTTGCAGTTTGAAACCTTTGTGGCTAGCTCACCTAATTTCTAAAACACTCGTAAAATAAACTAAGGTAGTTTGGGGTAGTTCATTCTTTCGGGCTCTCCCATGACCTGGAGCCCAAGGGGTGATGAATCCCCCTTCTCTACAGTGCCCCTAAGTGTTGTTCAATCACATAAGTACAATCAAGATCCCCCATAGGAGAGAAAAGGATGAGACATTGAATCCACCTAGAAAGCAGAAGCTCCTCTCCCAAAATCGATTGCTCGAAGAAGGATTTAGAAGATGATCCAACAATGATAAACATTGTTCCTCTCATTAAGAAGAAACAAATACAATGGTGCATGAAGAAGAAATAGTCTCATGATGGATTCCATGGAAGAATGATCAAGGGTCCACATGTTTGAATCAAATGAAGTTAATCTAAACAAATATGAAGATTCATGTAGAACAACCTCCAAAGGAAATGTTGATGTGATTACCGGTGAGTCATATCTATCATCAAAGAGGAGGTGGATATTGTCAAGTGTGTCCCCAATATTGCTAATGTGTGAATGAATAAATCTACAATGTTTGACAAGTACTCATCCCAAAAGGCTAAAACTGAAAGACTAAAAGAATCCTGTTGAAAAGAACTGAACTCTGAAGATGCAGGAGGTGTAGGAGGAAGAAGCTCAACACAAGTCTCATGAACCAAAGTGGACAATGGAAATATAGATATGTTCAAGTGACCAAACTTCTGCTCAGATATCTGATCCACTTTAGATGCATGTGAGTGAGGACCAGCCAATGATAGTGCTTGCTCATCTGGAGAAAAATAAGAAAAGGAATACAATCAAGAGACATGATTTTTTATCCCAACTATAAGAATATATTTATTTTGTAGGTCTTTGATAAGCATGAAATCAAGTGTAAACTCTATGGTCTTACTTTCCCCAGTATGTGTAATCTGATAGATGGAAGGGGATTGGAAGATAATGAAGGGACACAAAGTACATCATGAAATGTGTCATCATCAACATCTATGGATCCTTTCCCAATAACACTCATATAATTGTTATTCCCCATCAAAATTTGTGGCAATGTGTAAGGCTCATATGAAGATGACACACCTAAACATGTTTCCATGTGATGTGAGGATCTTGAATTAAGAAGCCATCTATTGGACTGAAGATTGGTGGATGTAAAGAGAGAATGGCCTTTTATCTTATCTTCTCCATGTGCCATGGTGGCTAACCCTGATTGTGAGGGTTCATATTTGGAGGAAGAGAATGAAGTCAACTAAATATTGTTCTTTTGTAGAAGATGCTTCAATTCATCTATCTACTTTGCATAACATCGACGCTCATCATGTCCTTTCTTTGTGCAATATGCACATCTTGGTCGATCCTTTGTAGATGAGTTCCTCTTGGAAGAGGAAGAAGAATCTAAGGTATCATATGATTTTGATTCCTTGGCTTGCTCTACGTACTTGGAATCCTCTTGTTTTGGTTTCTTGCCTTCACCATTTGAAGCCTTCTGATTTATAGTGCCCGAAGATGCAATAAGAGCCTTTGATGTGGAAGACTTCAATGAGCCCATCTATACCAACTTTTCCTAATCCCGAGTGAGTGATGTATCAAAATCATCAAGTGAAGGCATAGTGAATCTAGAACCAAGTGCATTTTTCGTGGCATGAAAGGTAGAAACAAAATCTGAATAATTAGGATCAAGCTTGGCAAGCATGGAAAGAACCAATTGAGTATCCTCCTTACGAATACCACACCGTGTCAACTGCAATCTTAGAGACTTGAGTTTACTTAATAAGTCCCGAATGCTATCAAATCTTGAGGATCTAAGCCAATAAGATCATTCTCCAACTGAAATCATCTCATAGTATCATACTTCCTAAATAAGGACTCTAATTGAGTCCACATTTGATTGGGTGTGGTACAAGATTCAACATGAAAGAGAAGATTAGGAGACATAGACATGTGTAATATTCCAAAAGCTTGATCACCCCTATTAAACCGCTTTCTCTTCTTAGTAGCAACTTGAGGTTCAAGTTCTATACCCATGGCCACTATGTATAACCTTGATTTCTAACTAGAGTAGTTGTATGGAGTAAGTAGAGAAATATGTGTTGAATCCATGATGAAAAATTATAGTAATGAACTGATGAAGCAATATATACCCCCTCAATATAGAAAAATTCCCCTTTGAACCCAACAAATTTACCTTGTTTACACGTTTTCCAAGAAAATCAACAAAAAAGGAAAATCTGAGATCTAATTGAAATAAAAATACTTGCTTAATTTTCTAGAAAAAATAGCCCTAATATCTATGTAGAGGACTAAATCAGATTTCTAATGCCGCTTGAATCGAAAAAATCTGATAACCGAGGCAAAAGTTATGCCCTCCAGAGCGAAAACAACTAGGTTTGACTTTAGGGGCCTATAGAATAAATCAGCAAAAAAATATGGAAAAAATACTTACACCACTAGATCAAACTCAGAACTACATTTCCAACGATATAAAGTTTTCAAAAAATAGAGATTGTATGCCCAATTTATACCCGATTTAGCAGAAGTTGTCTAATTTGGCTTAAAAATCAAAACAAGGGACTTAAAATATTAAAGCCCTTGGTCAATTGGGCAACCACTGTTGAACTTTAGGGGGCTGAGTATAGGCCCCTGGTCGTTGATACGACCAACGACAGTGGTGTTTGAGTTGATCGAGTGTAGGAGGGGCATGACGGTGGGTAGGTAGGTGCACAAAATATTCTTCAAAAAAATTGTCCACCCTCTTTTCTTTTTTAAAAAACACCATTTTGAAAAAGGTGATTTTTTTAATAAAAAAACTTGCACAATCTTTTTTTCTCTTACGAATTTTTTTCGATTACAGGCGTGATAGAGGTTGTACCAGTACAACTTGTACAACGTGTGGATTTGTACATCGCATGAATGCACAAACTATACAACCAAATTTTTTGAGCCCAAAAAAAATCACTTAAAATGGAAAGTTTTGGATTTTTGCGAAACGAAGGATTTTTGCAAAACGACAGTCATTCTCTAGGTTTTTGGCCGCTCTAAACACAGTGGTGAGGTTTGTTTTGCTCTAGGGATATACCAAATTTTTTCTCAAGGATGGATCCCTCAAATTTTGAATAAGAGGCTACAATCTAAAGCTCTGATACCATGTTGAAGTTGATGATTCAACTCACAGCTCCCATGAATCACCTACAAGCAATTACCTATCAAAATAGAGAAGATCAAAATCAAGATTGTTCTCAACAACCTAAGAATTGTATTGATGCAAATAACCTAAATGAATATTACAATGAAGGTGCATGCTTATAAAAGCATGCAAAAAGCAAACCTTAGATGAGGATTTGATTAGATAGTGACAAGTGTTCTAATCTCATGCAATGAGATAACTTGTCTTATATTTAATTCAAATTAATTAATAAAAAAACAACTTCTAAGTTTAGCTTAAGTAATTAAAGTAAAAAGCATCTAAAATTAATTAATTATCAGATAATGACTTATTTACTCCAACAGTCTTTGGAAATGTTTGAAAATGTCATGAAAGTATTAGAAAAATTAAGGAAATAACTCTAATTAAATAAATAATTATACGACTCATCATTCCCCCCAACTTAATTCTTGTTTTCCCTCAAATAAGAGGTGGTATTTGGTTGCTCATCAATGCTAACTCTCAGAAGTCCACTAGTGATGTACAACCTATGTCATACATAAAGAATAACCCTTTTTT
Organism: Sequoiadendron giganteum; assembly: GCA_007115665.2. Taxonomy (NCBI): domain Eukaryota; kingdom Viridiplantae; phylum Streptophyta; class Pinopsida; order Cupressales; family Cupressaceae; genus Sequoiadendron; species Sequoiadendron giganteum. The sequence goes on from CM021106.1 coordinate 616,474,844, forward strand.
ATGGTATGTCCTCATCCATTTGGTCTTTTCTTGATCTTTGTCATAAGGAACTCTACCTAACCAATGTGGTATTGGATACCATAATAATAGGGATTAAAATTGAAGGGGCAACCAGATAACACCATATTTTGTGGCTAATTTTGTGTATTTATGTGCCCTTTTTACCACTACATATAAATTATGTGATGAGTGGGGTTCTTTCCTTTTTAATTCATATGTTAATTCTTCTTACTTGAGAGTAATATGTCTCATCGCTTCTAATGCAGGGGCTTTTGGGAGTCATAAATTTTGTCTCGAAAGTCCATTTGGGGTCAAATTTTATAAGGAGATGCATTATGAGGATTTGGTTGGATTGGTTGGTGGCCCATTTGACACTTTTTCAGGGCCAAAATCTTTCATTTGGGCCCTCAAAATCAACTTTTACTATATTTTTTGAGTTTATAGAAAGTTGTTTTTTAATAATTTGGAACTCATGTTTCCAATTTGAATTATAAGTTGAAATTTAGTGTCACCATAGTGTTAGGAAGATATTCTCAAAGGGATACACATGCGAAATTACCAAAAATGGTAATTTTGGGGTTTTTTTTTTTAGATATAGGGGTGTTCTCTTTCATGGTAGAAGTAGAGATGGATAATACAACGGTTTGGTTTGAAAGCAATTTTCAATTTCTAGATTTCTTTTGTTTATAATGGCAAAATTTTATTAAATGTTTATTTAGTTACATCACCGTCCCTTCCATTATGCTGGGCTAGGTGAATGAGCATTTCATAGTCTGGTTTCCTAATTTTGATAACGTTAATAGCCACCTCTAGATTCTCTACAAGTGTAATCCAATCATCTAATATTTTTGTAGGATCCTTTACCTTTGCTCTTATCTCGAGGAGACTATCTTCTCCATTTCCCTATAGTCTTGCATTTGTTATCCCCTATTTTTCTCATTTTGTATGAATGATGCCAGTGCATTCAATTGAAGATGCCCCACATATAGTATTAGGTTTCATTTGCTTTCACAAGGCAAGGAATACTCATGCAAATAAAACTCACATAGCCGATTTCTCATGTGGAGTGGAATTTTGAAAAATGGAGAAAAATAGTTGAGGCATTGCCGTGGAGGATGGAAGATCATAGTATATCTACATAAATTGAAAATTTAGAAATTTTTCTCTCAAAAATAAAGCATAGACCCTCACTAGGGGTTTACAATTCACTACCAAAGGTGTCATGGTGGCCAATTGCTCCACCTTCGTTTTCAACATCAAGATTTCCATATCCTTTTTATTGATTTCCTCATCAATTTTTTTTTTCATTTTTTCACTTTCTTTTATCAATTGCTTATCCCTGATCTTTCCTTGCTCAACCTGCTTCCACAACCACAATGTAGTGGTTGGCTAGGATAATTTGGGAGCAACTTGACATGCCCTAAATTTTTCCCACTTAAACACAACACACAATTTTTTTTTAATTAATCTATGTACCTAAAGACATCATGTTTTTAATGCCATTCTTAGCTCTCAACATGTTGAAACGAGATAGAGAAAGACTCAATTTGGTCTAGCGAGACTCTAACTTAACCTTTAGCAAAATTCAAGATTCTATCACTTAAACTAAACATAGGAAAATAAGAGGAACATACCCTTAACACAATTTCCTAATAGTAGTTGTACCAAAGAAAATTCAAACCAAGATTATAATAGCCATAAGTCTAAAAGATCATTCTCATTACTTTAACGAAATAATAAAATGATGTTATAGACAATCTATGGATTTCGATGATAATTACTATCAATGTAATGAGAGAACAAAATGGTCAATAAATAGTCTTTAACTTTGATTAATTTCAATTTTAATCATTAGCTCAAATTTAAGATTGGATAATAACATAAAGAAAATTCAAAGAAGCATGTTAAGATCTCTTAGGTTTGATTAGAACACATAATTGCCCCTTTTGTTCAAAATGAAGTTTCCCCAAAGGTTTTAATGCGACCTGAGTTCCCAACTCCCATAAAATAAATTTAATTCATAATATGTCGGAAAATTTTATAAAATTATTAATGAACCAATAAGACTAAGCTTACAACTAACACCAATTATTTTAAATACTATATTTCCCACTACACTTGCAATTGCTTTGATTAACCACCTTGAATTTTTTTGATAAATAGGAACTACTCTTATAGTGAATCAAATGTCATTACTACTAATTTTAAAACAATGAATGAATATCATTATATCTTAATGTATCTATTAAGTTACTCTTAATTGACTTCTTAAAATGTTGTAGTATTAAAATTTAAGCTTTGTAAGGAAATAACTTAGAGGAACAATTAATTCCTAGCCAAATAAGAATTATTGATGTCCATGGAAAAATGAAATTCACATTCTAATCAATAGAAGCAAAGACAAAATTTTCTACATTATAAATTTAAATCTTTAAATTTTATGTTTTAATAATTAATTGAATTATCATGAAATAGATAGATTGATCAATTTCTACATTTGGAACAACTTATGGCCTTTATATACACTAACCCTTTCAGAATTTCTTTCATTATTTCATCTTAGAACCATATGCAACCTCTATAAACCTATGTATTATCGATTGAGATTCATTGTTTTAAGAGTGTTGGGGAATGTTTCAAGTTAACTAATTGTATAGAATAGTGGCTTAGCTAACTGATATTAGTAACATTAATCATCTAATTCATATCATTTTATAATTTATAGAAGAATAAAAATGCTTTAAATATGCTCTATTTTTATATTCCACAATAAATACTTTAAAAAAAACTAACAAGATAAGAACTCGACTTAAGTATTACATGATATCCTTAAGAAACGCCTGCCAACACATCACAACAATGAAAAGTATTTAAAATCACGGAAATTCTAGACTGCCTTGGGAAGTGATTATTTATCAATACCGGTTGTCCTCCAATTTACTCTTCTTGTATATTGCTACCAAATTGTCAATTTTTGTGATTTCATTTTCAAACTGAACAAGCATTTCCCACTGTGTTGAGCCAAAATCAAATTGTGATTCTTGGCAAGCTTTCACAGTGTGCCAAATGTATAACCACGGCACAAGTTCTGTAATAAATTTATTTTTATTTAAGATTAAGGAAACAATCTGCCAGAAATTGCAATGCAGAAACATGCTCTTTGCATTCAAATAATTAGCAGAATGGGACACTACAAATACAACACAAGAATGACTTTTAGGTAGGATGCACACATAAATGAAGCAATGGTAGTGAAATCTTCGAAATTAATGACTTGTAGGTACGATGCAAACATAAATGAAGCAATAATGGTAGTTAGTGAAATCTTAGAAATTAATGGTGCTTTACAAAGGTTCTCCAACCAGCCAGCGTGTATAGAATGCCAATGCTTCTGCAGGCTTGTATTCTGGAACTGTGTGTCCAGATCCCTGGAAAGATAAAAATTGTAATGAATCTAATGACCAAAGAAAACTATTACTTCGCATCATATTTGACATCAGGTCTGGTCAAAGAATTGTCACATTTTGCTTCGTCTGACACCATATGAAAAAATTAGTGTATCTACCAAAAAGTAAAACACAGATAACCCACCTTAATGGTTGCAAAGGTCAAGTTATGGGCGTATTCTTGAGTATACCTGTGCACATTTCAACAATTGAAAAAAGTAAATTGTCAGTCGAATCCGACAAATTTAATATAATTTCAGGCAGAAAGGAAGCAATGCGAAGTTACATACCCAGCAACTTGTCCATTCACAATCCAGGGGCGCCATTTATCAGTTATTGTATAACCCAAGGACCTTGTCCAAGCCTCGGATCCAGTGAAAGGCACACACATATCATGATCACCGCTGCCATTATTTGTACAAATATGAAAAATCGAAAACCACATTAGGAAAACCCTACCAGTTTGAGTAGCCCTTCAGAAGTTTAGTTCTGGACATTTTATTAAAGTGGACCATATGTTGGGAAAATTGCCAAGGTAATTGATAGACAAGTAACCCAAAAAGATTGGCAAGGACAAAATGGTAAACAGCAGTAAAATTGGAGGAACTTTTGGCAATTATAGCAGCTTATGATTAAATCAGAAAACAATTCAGATACTATCATAATTACAATTAATTGCAAATATTGCAATTGCATGGAAAATTTTGTTAATGAAGACTAATAAACATATTAAAAGAAGCTATTATAAGACCATTTGCTTCCTTCTAACTAGAAGTTTATTTAGTTTATTAAAAATATGTTACTAGTAAATCATAGATGCCCAAAATTTAGAGATAATCAGAGTAAGAGTGACAATTTTTTGTATTCATCATGAAACACAAAATTGCGGACGAACTGTGGATTAATTAAACAGTATTTGACAAAAAGCACAAGCAACGATAAGACACTGAAATCAGAGAAAGTTGAAACTACTATTCACAATACAACCGACAGAATGGATAGCCATGCAACATAGCTTGCAAACACTGAAATTTTCAAGATAAGACTAATCAGTAATCTTAGGAGGATAAATCCTACATTTCTCCAATTTTATCTAGAATTTATTGATTTCAAGAATGTAAGATTGACTCATACAGAAAACACAATGGTGATTAATTTCATGACCATGTCAAGCAAATCTGAATACAAAATATGTACAGAATATCCCAAAAATATAAGTTTGCTGATAAGAAAATGGAGGTTAGAATACTGTTTAGAACAGGCCGTATGAACAAGAGACAAAGCCGAAAATACGTCAGAAGCTTGAAAATACGTTTAGGTTTCAATATGATTTAAAAATTTAGAATAGGCAAACTACAAAAATGTCCAAAATATTTGAGATCCTGGACAGAAAAATTGAGCTATATCGCAGCTAAAGAATAGATAAACTATGAACTATGTCAAAAGTTAATCAACAGCTGAACAATTGAACAATGGCAAATCGAAGGCTGGGTAACAATCAACCTGTAAATTAATGCACGATATCCTTTGCTTGTAAGATTTGCGTGGTAGTTGATCATACTTCCAGCATCATGGTTGTAGTTAATGCGACCTGTGCACAGATCCCATTCTCCACATGTGGCCTTCTGTAAAGGGAATGTCCATATGTTAGATGCAAACACAATTTTTTGAGTGGCTCCAAGCATGACACTACAAGATAATCATAGTAAAAGATAATGTAATAAAGATGCCTAGATCACATAGATCAAACCTTCTTTACATTTTTCTTGTAAGAATTTGAATGATCAAACCTTCTTTACATTTTTCTTGTAAGAATTTGAATGATCAAACCTTCTTTACATTTTTCTTGTAAGAAAATGAATTTTAAATCACAAGCAGCTTACGCATTTTATCATATAAAAACTATTTTTGAAGATGCATATCCTGAAATATTTGTAAAAGGGCAATGCAAGTGAAGCCCATTTTAGTGACCTACTAACTACAAGTCCTTAAAGCTATTATAAATAGGAACTTGTGAGCTTCTACAATGCCTTGCAATATGTCCAAGAATGCTGGGAATAGACTGAAAAGAGGAAGTGTAACTTAACAAAAGCTACCTCCTAGAACATTCGATCAAATCATGGCCCAGTTAAAAGTAACTGAATACTTATTTTCTTCTAATTTGTGCAAATATAAAATTGTTTCTTTTGTGTCAGGAAAGATTCTCACAACCTTCTAGTATCATTCTTTAACATAATACACTGGTGAGCAACGTAAGTTAATGGTTCAAGAAATTTATTGGATGTTGCGATACATGTGAGATTATTTTGTTAGAATGTATTACGAGTGTTCTCATGTGCATATGAGAAAGTAAACAGTAACGTATGATACAAAGAAGTACAAGAAAGTGGAATATTATGGACTGTTGGGTATTGAGAGTTAATAATAACAAATTGTCGATACATTTCAGTTACTGACAAGTTCATCTGTGCTAACTTAATTGCACACTTCCATTATTGCTTTACCTGATATACAGTGATTGGCACATACAATGGTCATGGAAGGAGCTCTACCTTTTGGAGTATACTGCCATAGTTGCATACACGAATCCTTCCGTTAAAAGGCTCTAGGGTGCTAAACTTTGTCACCTGTCCTATGTCTCAAGACATATAAATGAAGCCACCTCTTATACCACCAGAATGATACATATTAACATAATCATGAAAATTAACAGCCAAAATGATAGCACCATAACAGTGGGGTTCAGCATCTTAGTTAATTGCACATTCATATTATCATTTCACCTATTATACAGTAGTTGGGGAATAATATTGTCATGGAAGGAGCTCCACTTTTTGGACTATACTGCCAAAATTGCATAAGGAGTCCTGTTAAAATGCTCAGGTGCACTGAACTTCATCATATGCCACAAGTTTCAAGACATGGCAGTGAAATCACTTGATATGCCATCAGAATGGTGATAGTCATGATCATTAATATATAAGATGATAGGACCATGAGAGTTGAATTTCTCATAGAAAATCTCTAATGACATTTAGTGGAACATATAAACTGCAATGCTTAAACATCACATGCCACTAAATGAGTAAGCTTGCATTCAAGACCAACACTTAAAAGAGTCCTTGCTTAAATGAGTGAAACAGCAAGATGCAATATTTTTAACATGCAGGTGTTCTCGACCACTCGAATAAAGCTAAGGGGACTTTCAACCAATCGGTTTGCCCTGTACACAATACTTTTCTTTTGTTTTTTTAGGGGGTGAGAATTTTATTCGAAGGAAAGAAGACAAATACAATAGGAGAGCTAAAAGCTCAAATCCTAAATAGAAGAAGTCACAGGAATCCAAAAACCAACCATACCAGCCATCCTCCCAACACCAAAAATCATACACACAAACCAACTCCGCACAACTAATATTTTTGATCTTCATGAAGATCTAAACCAGCCACTGACTTTTTGGCTGATCTAACTGATTCCAATCCCATACAGTCCACTCGTCCAACTCATCAAATCCTTCAAACCAATATAAGAGTCAAATCCTAAATAGAAGAAGTCACAGGAATCCAAAAACCAACCATACCAGCCATCCTCCCAACACCAAAGATCATACACACAAACCAACTTCGCACAACTAATACTTTCGATCTTCATGAAGAATCTGAACCAGCCACTGACTTTTTGGCGATCTAACTGATTCCAATCCCATACAGTTCACTCCTCCAACTCATCAGATGCCCATTTGGCCCAAAAATCAGCCACCTTGTTCCATTCCCTTGGAATATGCACAAAGGAAATAGAATCAAAATATGGAACCAAACGAAGGATTTGTTTGGCTATCACACCCAATCTCCATGAGGAATTTTGGAAATGCCTGTTATTTAACAAAGAAACCAGAATCATAGAATCCATTTCACAAATCACCTTCTTCCAACCCAAATCGCAAGCTTTCTCCAAAATCTTCAGTAAAGCCCAAGCCTCCATTTGATTATTAGAATGCACCCCCATATAAATGGAGAAAAAAAACTGTGCATGACCCCTACTGTCATGCCCCACTCCTCCAATACCAGTAGCCCTTGGATTACCTCAAGCAAAACCATCCATATTGATTTTATAGAATCCTTCAGGAGGTGGACTCTACTTGCCCTCCCGATTGACTTTCCTGAACAACCTCTGCCTAAAAGTTGGACAGACTTGAGACCCAGTGGTCGTAGAGAGCTCCAAGAGGGAAGTAGTGATAGCATCAGTCGAGGGCAGACACCCCACTAAATTGAACTTAGCCTCAATAGTCTCCTTAAGTATACTCTTTACCTTGTACCAAACCTGGAGGAAATCCTACTGCCGCTCTTGAAAAATCTGTCTATTTCTCTCCAACCAAATCTGCCATATAATAAGAGAGGGGCAAAGATCATGCAAAGATGAAGGTTGCAAAATGGTCTCCTCCACAACTTCCACCAAAGCCTCCAAATTTCCGCTGAGAAAGAACATTGGAAGAAAAGATGGGTGGAACTTTCTTCGCTCCACGCATAGAGGAAGCACAATGAAGGGCCACAAAAGCCTCTTTTCCTAATATTCAAACTTAACAGCCACATGAAAAAATTACACCTGGGCCATCCATTTTTAATCCAAATTCGTTTCCACCAAGGACTCACTCTCAAGTCCCCATCCTGACCCTACAAAGCATAATAGCCCTGAGCCACTGAGTACTTCCCTTAGGGATCATTATCCCAAGCCAACACGTCCCTATCCTTAGAAGAACAAGAAGGGCACTCCACAAGAATAGAAGCCAAAGAGTACCTCTCCTCCTGTGAACCCCCTCTAGGCTAATTGGCAGATTGTTGCCACAGATACACCAAGGAGCTCCCCGAAGAGGAAGAGCATTTAAATCTATCCACCCTGGACCATCCAACCTCCATAAAAATTTCACTTTAAGGCTCGGAGATGAGGGTGAGACAAAAGGATCGACAAGTGGCCATCCCAAGAGTCAAACCAAAAGAGAGCTCAATCACCCTTATGAATAATCCAAAAAAGGTCATTCTTAATGAGGGTGGCACCCCTTTTAATAGTATTCCAGATCATAGAGCCTTTCTTGGCTAATTCCATTCGCGGGATGTCCTCATTATCAACACCACCTAAATATTTATAGTTCAAAATGCAAGCCCAAGGCTGGTCAAAAAGTGTGCACCATCCAACCTCCATAAAAATTTCACTTAAGGCTCAGAGATGAGGGTGAGACAAAAGGATCGACAAGTGGCCATCCCAAGAGTCAAACCAAAAGAGAGCTCAATCACCCTTATGAATAATCCAAAAAAGGTCATTCTTAATGAGGGTGGCACCCCTTTTAATAGTATTCCAGATCATAGAGCCTTTCTTGGCTAATTCCATTCGCGGGATGTCCTCATTATCAACACCACCTAAATATTTATAGTTCAAAATGCAAGCCCAAGGCTGGTCAGAAAGTGTGCACCATCTCCAGTATAATTTTGCAGCAAGAGCAAGACTGTTATGCTTCAATTGCCTAAGACCCAACCCACTATGCTCCTTGGATTTACAAACCTGATCCCAACTCACTAAGCTCCACTTTTGACACTTAAGATTTCTAGTCCATAAGAATTTGCTAGCTAGGGAGTCATATTCCTTCAGGAAACCTTTAGGGGCAAATGACACCATGAATCTGTATAGAGGGAGAGCTTGTAAGACAAAAGTTAAAAAAGTCAACCTGCCTGCAAAAGATAACCACCGAAAAGTCTAGTGATTAACTTTTGAACGAAATTTATCTAGGATCTTCTACCAATGCCTCTTTTTCAAGGTCCCAACACATAGAGGGATACCCAAGTACTCCATAGGAAGGCTTCCAATCTGAAAATGAAAAATGTGAGAAATTCTTATCTGAATCAATCTTGGAGTGTTAAAGAAAATGATACTAGACTTGCCCTCATTAATCTCTTGACCAGACATAGCCATATAAGTATCAAGAGCTTTCCTAAAGTTGATTGGCTCTTCAATTCTTGCCAGGCCTATCAATGCAGTGTCATCCACAAACTGGATATGAGTCTTTGAGTCTAAGTTATGACCCCAACTCTAACCTTTGAAAAGATCGGTGTCCTTATATCACTTCAACAATCTACCAAGACCCTCAACCAATAAAATAAACAGATACGGAGAAAGAGGGTCTCCCTACTTGAGTTCCCGCGAAGCAAAAAAAGTAGGAGTGGGAGAACCATTAACCAGAACTAAGAAGGATGAAGAGGTCACACAACTCATAACCCAGGAGATCCAGTCTGGATGGAATCCAAAAGCCACCAACATACGCTGGAGAAAAGACCACCTGACTTTGTCATAGGCTTTAGACATATCCAATTTCATGAACATGGCTTTCTCCTTAGAAGAGGGCATAGAATGCACAACTTCAGTTGCAACCATGATCCCATCCACAATTTGATGACCTTTGATAAAACCCCCATGTTCCGTTGAGATCAAAGGAGCCAGACAATTTTTCAACCTATCCACAATCAACTTAGATATAATCTTAAAAGTCACATTACACAAGGCAATAGGCTGATAAAAATATGAGTTGACCCCTTCCTTTTTAGGAATCAGAGCCAAAAAGGTGGTGTAACGACCCCATCCTTGGGTAATTAAAAAGTTTCCACATTTCACTTCAAACATATAAATGTAACAAGTAACAAAGACATTACAATAAAATTCTTCCTTTTTTTATTGATAATTACATGCCAGTTACAATATATTTTTCCACATGGATTCCATTTCCATTGCAAATATAATTCAGAGTACAAAAGTAAAACAATTACATACATAGCTCGTAAGCTTTTGCACAAATAGTAGTAAGATAGTCTAGGTTCCCTTCCTTACAAATCTTGGTGTATTTGTCGCCTGCTGTGGAGGAGAAACATCACTCAGGCGCTTTTCCACCAACCACGGACTGTTAATGCGGTCCCCCGCACATCTATCATTCAATAGATGGCCCTCCCTTCGAACGAAGAGATTGGTAAAATAACCAGTTGCGACAACCCAACTGAGCATAGTGTTGTGTCCTATACATCTAGAACTTGCTATTTCGCAATCCCAAACTAGCATGATGGATCACAATGAACTGACAGTGTAGTCTCAATTATCTCACATCTAAGTGGATATCGTACCTTCCACTACTTTGGCCAAAGTATTCTCATTCAGTACTTCGAATGAAGGTCATCTATCATATACACTACTCAGGGCCGATTTGACTTAAGGCTATCTTACACTACGCGTAGGCTAAGTCCTTCACTGGATTGTCTATCATCCCAGACTTTCCTACTTCAATCTAATCCAAGACAACAAATATAGGTTCAAGTCCTTCACTGGATTATCAATCATCCCAGACCAACCTACGACATTCTAACTTACTAGAAATAATCCAGCTTGACAAGTAATTCATTCTCTCTCCTATTACAGAAATCTTTATCCTAGGAGTTCCTTAGCTTATCTCAGTTAATCTAAAACTCTTAAGCTGCTTGAATATACTTGACTCCTATCCTCAGTCCGAACCTAGCATATATTAACTAGTAAAGACATAGTCTCCTCGTGTGGAGTTCATTCAATAATGCAATCATGCAATATGCAATTTCTAGTTTTTCTTTTCTAGAATGCACTATTTACCCTTTATAATATGGACTATCTATTCTTCCAAAACAAGCTATAAACAGGCTTTTCCCTTTATGAACGAGTTTTCCTTTTATAAACAAGTCAATCCCAATAATTCAAGCTATTCTATTGAATCAAGCTATTTACTCAAAACAAGCTTTCTCAATGAAATTAAGTATTTTTTAATGACAAGCTATTCTTTTCACAACCAGCATTCCTTTCACAAACAAGCTTTCCCTATGTTATTTCATAACAACAAGCTATCCTTTTCACAATCCACCATTCCTTTCACAAACAAGCTTTCCCTATGTTATTTCATAACAACAAGCTATCCTATTCCAACAGTATTTCTTCTAGTATTTTCCTATTTTACTTCCTTTCACAAAGTAAATTCTAATACAAACAGATTAATTAATATACAGAATTAATCAAGACATTTAACATGCCTGTTTCCTTGCTGTAAATGATTCCAGTCTGCAGCTACTTCTCCTCCTTCTGTGGTTTCCCTCCTCTCAAATTCTGGTTCCTTTTACTGGTTATGTATTTTATGCTTACAGCATATAAATACCAGTCTCTCAGAAAATGCAATGCAGCAATGACAGAGTAAGGCTTTCAAACAAATGCAACTCAGCAATGACAGGGTATGGCTCTCAAAATGAATGCAATATAGTAATGACAGAATATGGCTCTCAAACAATTGCAATACAGCAATGATAGAGTAAGGTTCTCAAACAATTGCTTCTACAACAAGGATAGAGTATGATTATCTTATAAATGCTTCCACAGCAATGTCAAAAGATTGCTCACAAAATGCTTCTACAGAATTGTCAAAATATGGCTCTCAACAATGAAAATTCGGAATTTGCAAGTGATCCTTGATGAATGAATTGGGCGGCTATTTATAGAGCCCTCAGCCCAACAATTTCCACTCTTGCAGGCATGTAAGATGACAGAACTACACTTTGAATACTTACTCTTTCCATACTTACTCAAAGCTTTAAGAGGTGAATCGACTTCCAGCAGTTCAGAGAAAAGTTCAAACTTTCATTTGATAAGAAAGGCGGATTGACACCTACAGGCGTCTCCCAAAAATGGCACAATTTATGAAGAATGGCGGGTAACTCCTCACGTATTCACGGAATGGAGTCTCAGAAAATCGTGACTAGGTCTTCCTCTTGCGTGTGAGCTTTCAACCGCACCATTTCCGTTCTTCTACAGGTTTCGATTTTTGCAAATAACATTTTAACTTTGGCGTATTTCCTTCTTTCCACGGTGAATGAAATTCACATTTCACTTAGCATTTATTTAAATGCTTAACAAAGTATTTCGAAATTTATTTATTTCTCACTCTTAAATTTCATACGGGATTTCCAAAAGACTATAGAAGTCGTATTTAAATACTTTCTCAAGGTAATATATATTATTTGCCAAATGACTATACAAGTCAAATTCAATTATTTCCAAGGCAAAGTCATTTTAAAATATAAATTAAAATGTTATGTATATATATATTTTGCATTATATTTAATATAATCTATTATAGTTTTATTTACCATATTTTAAATATATGTATATATCTATATAATATTTAAATATTACTATAGATATATCAATATATTTTATTATTGGTAAAACTATAATGACGTTTATATTAAATATAATATTTAAATATATTTATAAACACATTCAATATTCACATTTAAATATATCTATACATATTTGTATTGAATTATCCAAATACGTGTATTACAGGCCAGTCAGCGTACCCTTAATATACGTGTTTGTACAAACATGTATATATACGTTTAACTGTAAATTCCAAGCATCAATATAACTTATCAGTTCACATTTCACATTTAAGGCTTCACAGAACAGTAAGTCAGTCAACAAGTAACACCACTCATAAAGCATAAAGAAGTAATCCAAAACTCCTAAGCCTAAGGATGACTTATTATGACCACTCAAACTGACTCAGTTCCCAAAACCCTCAGTGAAGTGTGTGTATGCTCAACTTGATCAACTTTACCGGTTACTTGACCAAGCTCCTCTCCCGAGTGATGTCTCCCCTCCGCCTATAGGAATGGTTCCTGTTCCTGCATCCATTGCCACAAAACCACGGCAGTTACTTGTTCATAACATTTGCAATACATATATAAATCAATTATAAAACAAGATTCATCATCCTGATATTCACATATATGCAGTATTTACCATGAATTACATCAATTGAAATAACATCAAATGAAACAATGTCAAATGAGCTAACAACATATTGATAACAAGGTGCAAGCATCTCCAGATTTCACATTACATTCATTTCTACCTTTTTATATCACTAGTAAATACTAACCTCATAATTCGGGATGTAACAGGTGGAATTAATTGTTTTAAGAATTTGTTTATTAATCCAAGACTCACAAACCACCTCTAGCAAATCAAATTTAAGGGTATCCCAGAACTCCTAGAAGAACTCAATTGGAAAGCCATCAAGTCCAGGAGCCTTACCTTTCTTCATCTAAAAAACAATGCTTTCAAGCTCCTCCAAAGAAACAGGATTTAAAAGCAAGTTATTCATCTCCTTGGAAACCACTGAAGGAATACAATCCAGGACAATATCCTCCTTAGCCAAGACTTGCGGGTTTTCCTCTATAAAAAGGGAAGAATAAAAACTAACCATCTCCCCAAAAATGGCTTGGGAGGAGGTTAAATGTTCCCCTTGGGCTGAAATAAGAGAGGCAATAATATTTCCATACTTTCGCTCTTTAATAGAATTATGAAAAAAAACAATGCTTTTATCCCCTTTCTTAAGCCAATAATACGAGATTTTTGTTTCCAAAAAATCTCTTCCCATAGCTCCCATTCAACAAGTTCTCTATAGAGTCTAGTCTCTTCCTGAAGCAAACCCACCAACATACCCTCCTCCCTAATTTTAAAAGTGATATTATCCAATTGAGTCTAAACCTGCTTCTTCTCAAGAAAAAGATTTTGAAAAGATATGTTCATTTTTTAGGCCTGTATATCACATATTGAAGCCTCTTGAAAAACTAAAACATTGTAGTACCAAAAGCAAGCTTCCCATTAGATCACCACTTCTCAACCAACTAGTGCAGACTAGGATCTTGGAACCACATAAGCTGAAATTTAAAAGGAGGGTGTTTGGACATAGAGAACAACAAGGAAGAGAACTTGATAGGCCAGTGATCCAATCCTTTCCAACCCAAAATTTCAGATGAAGAGGCCCAACTATTCCCAATCCAGTGATCTAAGACAAGAAATCTATCCAGTCTCTCAAAAATAGAACCCTCCCCACACCTTCCGTTATGCCAAGTGAAAGTACCATTAACAAGCTTCACATCAAGCAGCTTGAGAGAAGAGATATTATCACACATCAAGGATGATGCAAGACCCAGACGACCTACACCCCCAAATTTTTTCTCCAAGCTATAGATAGTGTTGAAGTCTCCTACAAGAATCCAAGGGCAAGAAGGCACCAAAGATCTAATGAATCTAATATGAGACCAAAACAAAATCTTACCTAGCAGATCATTAGGCACATAAGCATTGGAAAGAACAATAACCACTCCAAAGTCAAAGCAAGAAGCAAGCACAAAGAGAGAATTCCTGGTGGCTACCTACCAAAAATGTGTTATCCTACATGGATCCCAAAGGCAAGCAATGCCACTTTCCAAACTTTGGGCGTTGACACACTAGCAAAGACCTCTCTTCCAGGTTTTGGAAGAAACATTTTTCATATCATCCACAAAAAGTTTGGTTTCCTAGATAAAAATAATATCAGGATTGTGATCACAAATCAAATCTCAAGTAGCCTTTTGTCTAGGGATGCTACTCAAACCCCTAACATTCCACGAGAGCACAATCATTTTTGGGAGGAGGCAAAGTGAGTGTCTAGTGTCTTAACAACACCCAATTCCACCAAGGACTCTCCCATTATCTTCATCTTTTCCAAATCCTTTTTTCTACCCACCTTTGCTAGCTTTTCCACAACCCCCTTCTTTACGCTCTTTTGATTGATGCCCAACAAGGATATATTTTTCCTTTTATCATCTTCCTTAGACCCAAGATCTAAAGCTAGATCAATTGTCACCTCAATATCTGCATGTTCCCTAGGGAGCCACACAACGGATTAGCTACCATAGAAATCCCTAGATCTCCTTCAAACCCTTGAGCATTCACTATTGTCCCAATGGGGCCTAGAGACAAGAAACCCCCTTCCTTTGAAGCCATAGGAAAATTCACATTTAGAATAGGGTCTTGGTGGATGTGAGGAGTCGGGTCCATGCCTTGTATATCTTGATCCCCAATGGTATGGTCATGCTCCATTGCATCAAGATCCTCAAAAATTTTGAGGACACCAAACTTGTCACCAAAAGCTCCCTTTTGCATAGTTTTGTTTTGACGAGACAAACCCCTTGCTTTTGACTGAGCTTTCATTGGAATAAATCCATTAGTGTTAGGCCCCACATTTTGAGCTGAAGCTTTACCCTTTGCTTTGGAATTGGGCGCATGCAAACTAGACGAAGGTTGATGAGTGCTAACACCCATCTTAGGGCAATTCCTTTGCAAGTGGCCATACTCATGACATGATCTGCACCGAAATGGTAGAGCTTCATAGTCAACTTGATGAACCCAACTCATGCTTCCTAATATAATTTCAAGAGATTCTGGCAATGGGTTTTTAAGATTAATTTCCACACAAAGTCGAGCAAAAGAAGTTACTCTTCGATCGAGGGTTTGACAAAAGGGACACAAAGGTTTCCCGAAAACTGTTGCAATAGAGTGCAAGATATCCTTATGCCAAAACTCCATTAAAAGCCGAGGCAAATAGATCCACACAAGAATTTTCGATGAGAGCTCTTCCAAAGGATCGAACCCCAAATGCCATGGTTTGATGAAAAGCCCTGCTTAATTGTGAAAATGGGGGCCTTCCTCAAAAAACCATATTCCAATCCGCAAGTTTGGAAAACAATACGAAGAATAAAACATTTGAACCTAGGATAATTTCCATATCCCCTTCAGGGTTCCAGTTTCTATGGGCCCATGACTCCAAAAAAGGCAAAGAAATGCGCACACCCATGAACTCATAGATTAGACCATGCTCTACCAAGTACAAAACGTCCTCAACAATAGCATCCAGGTTGATCACCACCATTGGGCAATCCTTGCTCCTTTCTAGACAACGATTTGGTTTTGATCATGCCTCCAGAGGCTGATTAAACTTTGATCCTCTACCGCATGCAAGAGGAAATTAGTTGCATCCACATGCCCAAACATAGAAGGATACCTATTGACAATAACCTGTTTAAAAGAAAGCGATTAAGGGTTCCCCAGACCCTGAGAAGCCGCCATGCACACAGCAGTAGGCAAGAGCACAAAGACTAAACACACAACAACAACAAAAAAGCCCAAAACTACAAAAAGCCTCCAAACAAAGCCTCCAAACTAATATTCAGCACACAACACCCGTCGCAGCCAAACCATAGGCTTGGAGGGCCCGCATAGAAGGAAAGGAAGCAGCTCAAACCCCCACACCCAAGCGCAGGACCTTGTGTCGCCTCTCATCTGCCATCGACTTCCCAAAAGCATGCACTCATAATCAAATTTTAAATTTCACCTATACACAATACTTTACACCCAATGGGATCTAGTCAATTTATATGATGCTCTAAGTACCAACTATGCTCACAAGAAATTAACAAGTGTATGGTACCAATAACAAATGGATGCTCTCTTTACAATCCAAGAATCCAAAGATCAAAAGGGAAATTGACAATCTTAAGAAAATCAAAGGTGTAATAGTCATATCAAATCAACAATATTGTAAAGCGTATTATATGATGAATAGTGCACTATCTATATTAAATTATTTTAAAATGTAATAGAATAGATAACATAAAAGACATGTGGAATGTAATAACAACCCCAAAACTTAATGCAAGAGTCCACATACAAAAGAGTAGTCACAAAGTTAATCAGCTAAAGCAATTCCAACAAGAGGAGGATCACAATCAAGGGGGTTGCCTAGTCATTTGGGAAGTCTTGGCCATCAAGAATAGGCTCCCAACCCATGATGGTATTCTCGTTGTCTTTTTCTTCTTCTTGGTCCATAGGAGCCATGAGAACAAGAGAAAATACAAGGCCTAGTCATAAGAACTTACCACCATCATACCAACCAAGATGCCACCATCAAGTTGAGAAGCAAAAGACTAGCCAAAAGATAGAAAAGACCAGCCACAACATCTAGTTGAGGGAACTAGTGAGAGCCATGTGTGGATTGAACATTGTGGCTACAGTCTTAATGGTGGCCACATGGAAGGGAAACATCGTTGTTAGCAGAAGGTGGCACATGAGCGACTGTACATGGAGCATTAGCCCAATGCTCAGTAAGAATCTAAAAGTGGAAACCTCTGAAGCAACTTTATTGGCTTGGACTTGAAGTTGTAACATAACATTAAAAAATTTAAAGCATATAATGCCTTTTGTATACATGGAGAAGTGAGCATCCATGGTAGCTCTTTAAAATAAAGCATATTTCCTATCTTTCCATATGTTGAATAGAACTTCCACTTTGAAAGCATGCCAAATTTGGGCAAATCTCAAAGGCATTTTAGGCCAATTGCCAAAAAGAATCATATGATAAGGATAAAAGCTCTAGCTTAGACTTGAAAAAATCATGTAACCAATTCCATAGAGCTTGAGACTATGGGCAAAACTAGGCGAGATGCTTGAGAGTTTCCAAATGTCCACAAAAAGGATAGAGGGAGTTTGGAAACATCCAAATGGATAAACCAAAATCCAAGAAAAATGAGCTAGCTTTGTCTCCAAAATGGCAAACCAAACAATTTAAAACCTATAGTGACACTGAGTAGTATTGGATTGAAGATTGCACCTAGCATTGAGTTTTTGAACCATGGGAAGGTAAGTAGAAAGCCATGAATATCCTTTGAAAGGCTTGTAATTCCTAAGAGAAGTGTTTGAATACCACTTCCAATCCTTCCACCAAGGTTTGGTGCACCGAATGCCAAACTTACAAATCACCTTTGGAGGTAGAAATTCCACAATGGTTTGAAAGGATTCATAAGCCTAATGGCCAAGTCTATATTTAGCTTTAAATTTTGGCCAAGACAACCAACTCTTAGTAACTCTAGAGAAGAAGTCTAAATTATGACAAATCCCTTGCTTGAAACATTTTAATGCATGAACTCAGGGAATTGACAAGATGTTTGCCCTAGCAAGTAATCACAAGAGACTACCAAAAGATTGTTGATTGATGGAAATCCAAGTCTTGAAATCATTCCCATTCCAAATAAGTTAGGGCTTAATGGTTTCCAAAGCCTTCCATTTACCTTTGGCAACCAATATGCTTTGAATTTGCATGGGCTCCTTCATGATGAAAATGGAGTGAAAGCTTAGACCTTTCTAGGCCTATCTATCATGATGGGTTCCAAAAGCAATATAATGCCAAAGAAGATTTTCCTAGGCCACATTGCTCTCTAGGGCTCTAGTTATACACTTGGCACATAAGGATAGCCCTTGTCTATGAGTATCAATAAGGCCAAGGCCACCAAAATCACAAGGAAGAAAACAAAAATACGAGGCAACTCATTGGAACCCTTTTCCCTTGTCAAAAGAAGCACAAAGAAAATCTTTGAAGTAATCTTTGTAGCTTTTGGTAAGAGGCTTTTTAAGGAATTCAATAAGAAGAATAACACACATGAGTGGTAGCTAGCACTTTGGAACAAATTTGGAAATTCCCAACAAGGGAAAGAGGCTTAGCAATCCAAAGGGCAACTTTTTCTCAATGCGATCTAGAATAGAATGCCAATGAGCCAAGGGGGATTGAAAGCCGAGATTGAATGCCCAAAAATTTGAATTTCTCCCAAATCAATCAATTTCCAGCCAAATGAATCAAGCCAAGGAGGCTTGAGCAAGAAGAATTGTCGATAACATTGAACCTTTTACCACTCTATGTTGGAACTAGAGGCAAGACAAAAAGTATTTAAACATTGCAAGTCTTGAATAACATGGCCTTGCTCTTCCAAGAGAGTGAGAAAGGATTCATCAACAAAGTGGCCATTGACAAACTGAAGATTAGAATCAGGAAGAGAAATACCATTGACCCTCTGTTGGGCAACCACATTAGCAAGCAAATGGCTAAAAATTATTGTTGTAAGAACATAGAGAGCTGGAGCAAGAGGGTAGCCTTGGTAGATAGGGCCAAATCCAAGAGTCTGAAGCATAACTAGAATGGATGGTCATCCAATATGATCATAAGCCTTAACAAAGTTAATCTTGATGAGAATACCTTGTAGTTGAGAGTAATGGAACATATATTCCCAAATAACAATAATATTATCAAGTTATATCTTCTCTTAATGAATCTAGTCTACTCAAGTTGAATATTAAGTGTAAGAAAATGGTGAATGTAGAGAGCAAGGGCTTTGGTATAATCTTATCGAAAGTATTTAACAAAGTGATCGACTGCTAGTTTCAAATTTCTTGAAGATCGCCTATCTTAGATGTGAATTGAATATTTCCTTTATTTATTCTACCACCTAAGGATCTTGTATCAAAAGGTTCCAAGTAGACTTGATGAAGGTTAGGGCCAACCATGTCCCTAGGGATTTATAAAAATCACGAGGGAAACCATCACCGCCAAGAGCTTTATAATTAGCCATTGATAAAGTTGCCTCTCTAAGATCCTCCAAGGTGAGTTTTTGGTCACATAAGGCCCATTGCATCGTGGAGAGCCTATAGGGGACCACACTTACGCATTGCTAAAAGGATTGATTAGTTTCAATGGAGGGCTCTTGAGCCAAAAAAATCTATTGGAAATGGTATACAAAAGCCTAGAGAATATCAAGAAGCTTGGAGAAGACTTGTTGGCCTTCTTTGATATATTTAATTTTTTGAGTAATTTGGCAAGCTTAAATGGATTGAAAAAATTCCTTGGAGAATTTATCTCCATCTTGAGCCAATGATCCTTGATTTGAGTTCCTTAGGTTGTATGATTATCAATAATTCGCTTCTATTGGCAAAATGTGGCAACATGCAATTGCGAATTAGGAAAGAAGGGAAGCGCCTACAACTCAATAGTGCCATGATGGAGCTTTGAGGAGGTGGCCTTGTATGAACAGTGGTGGAACAATGCCAACTAGTGACCATATATGTGCAAAAATCAAGAAATCCATTTGATGGTGTCATTCCAACATTGGATCCAACCAATCCCATGAAGAGGATGTGGCTCAAGATTCCAAAAGCAATGTATATGGGCCAAAATAGAATTGTGATTCAACAAAGACATGTTGAGATGAAAGTGCATTTTGGCTACCTTGGGCAGTACAACTTGCTATTCAATAAAAAACAGATTAAAAAATGATCCAAAAGGACAATATCAAACAAAGGCTCCAATGGCATTTGAAAATAGTTGGCAAAAGAAAACATAGGTTGTCTTGACTCTAACAACACAACCCTATCAAGATATTTGAGAATTCGCAAATTTGTCCACCTATACCACAAGCAATTAGAATGATGGTGGCTAACATTGGGATTGAAAAGATCCAATTTATTGTACACGTAATACGAAACCTCTTATTTGCCATTTGTCCATCTCATTGGCAAACATTTATCAAAATGTAGCTGAACCATATTGACGTCCCCACACACAATCCAAGACGTAGTGGGTAGAGACTCCACAATCCATCACCAAAGATGAGATCTTTCAAATGTATCATTGAAAGCATAAATATTAACAGCCCCAGGGGAGTGGTTATTAATATTAAAGAGGACTCACAAAACATGGATAGTGGGATAACATCCATGATCCACTAAGTGTTGCTGCCATCCAAGAAAAACAAAAGTGGCAATTCCTTTGCAGCCAAGCCCATGTTCATCATGCAAAAGTGATTTTTGCCATATAATATGAAAAACAGCAGAAAATTTGAAACTTACAATTTTCAGCTCTTATTGACAAAGACATCAAGTTTGAGAAATATTTGTCAAACACCCCACACAATGTGTTTTCTTTTGGGGTTAACGAGGCCCCAAAAATTTCATGAAACAAAATTCATGGAAGTTGGAAATGAAGGGGCATGCCATTGCTATCAAGCTAATCAAGAGATCCTAGTTTTCTTCAAGAAATCCTCCTCTATGAGTGCAAAAATCAGTAGGGATTTAAACACAATAAATGTCTACTTCTTATTGGGCACAAACTCACCCTTCTTAGTCTCACAAGCTCACTAGGAGAGCGACAAGAGGCTAGAGGAGAATGTGGCAAAGCAATTGATTGAGAAAAGAGAACACTAGTAAGGAGCAACATTTTGTTAAATCGAGGCTTATTCAGCACCCATTACAATTCCCCTATGGACTGTGAAGCAACCATTTTGTTAACTACTGAGGGCCCAACACCTTTAACTCTAAGATTACAAGTATTTCTTCTATTCTTTACCATGGTTTAGCCAACATTTTTTTGAGGAGAACCTCTAGCAGGTTGCTTGGGTGGAGGCTTGGGGTACAAGATAACCAGAGTGCAATTTCAGATTGTATGATCCAAATATTGACACCAATGGCATGTGTTCCACAAGTTAAGATACATGACCCTTGAGTAAGGCTCTGGTCTCCTATCCGGATTTCCATAGTTTCCTTGAGATCCTTAGATCACTTAACCTCCAAATAAACCTTTTTTGAGGGTGGGTAGAAATAAATGTTCTCACTCAACATGAATAGCATGCCCTAGTGAGGCTGCTATATAGTCTACAAAAGGCCATAGTGGCAAAGAGAGACCAAGTAATTTGACTTTGTAATAACTGACCCTTAATTTTTTCAAAACTTCACCTGTTAGCGTTAGCCAAAATGCAATGATAAACAATCGAATAAGCAACCCAGGTCTTGATCACCCAGGTCCCGATGTGGACAAGGTGAGAGCATACAGTAAGAAGGGGATCTTGCATTAACTGGAAATCAAGCTAACTGAAAATAAACACCTTCCACTTTCTGATCACCTAGATCACGATGTGGGCAAAGGTGTGTAATGTCCCTGATTTAACCCTACGCTTTTCTTGAGATTTTAGCCTATTTCCAGAAACTCGTAGGCTAAGCAAAATGGGAAATTGGGGTTTCCACTTTCAGATGCATTGTTGAAGGCTTGCATGTGTGTTTCTCTGACACATGTCTAGTAGAGCTTTCTGGGTTTTTGAGAGCTTCAGGATGAGGTAACATGCATATTGAGATAATGACATGCAAGTTTGGCAGATACCTTGCATGCAAGAAAGGTTTCTAGGTTTTTTTGGGTTTTTAGAGACCTCCGAGATGGTGTGACATGCATCTGAATCTGACAACTTTTCCGAGCACTTACTATTTATAGTAAGTCATATTGGCTGCCCAGTTTGTGCTCAAAGGATATTTGGAAACACTTACTATTTATAGTAAGTCATGATTACTGCTCAGTTGGTGTTCAATTGATGTTTTGTAAACTTACTATTTATAGCAATTTGCTATTTTTGGTAAGTCCATTTATAGCAATATCATTCTAGCAGCAGTTCAATCATCTACAATTCACATTTCTATTTTGGGCAGTGAGGCTGATCAATTTGGCTTTTTGATGAGTTTGAAGTAAACTCACTATTTTTGAGCATTTGCTATTTTTAGCAAGTCCATTTGTGGCAGTGGCATCATCATCAGTTTGGTTTAACTCGACAAATATCAGTTGGCTATTTTTAGCAGTTTATCAATTACAGTTTGGGCATTGCACTTCGCTACCTCATTGGACTGAGTTTCAACACTTAGTCAATTTTATGTTTTGAGTTTGTACCCCAGTGCCTAGGTGATCAACTTTAAGTTGTTTTTAAAATGGGGCCTTTTTAAGTGGACGTCCAAGCAAAAAAATTAATATCTTTATTAATGTTTTTAAATGCCAATTACCTTGGACACCTTAGGAGAGAAATTTAAAAGGTAATTTAATATTTCATTTGCAAATGGGAAAAGGTGGCGTCCCTTTTGGAGAAGTTGAAGTGTTTCGCATTCTTTTCTTGGAGGTTACAGTAGTGATTCGAATGCCAAGAAGAAGTCTATTTATTTGTGCCTTGCTCTTTCATTCTCATGCTTGAATTTTGAAAGTAAAATTATGCTCCTAGACTGAATCCAGAACCTGGCTAAGGGGAAGCTTAGCAAATTCAATCCATCCTTCGGGCCTGAAACTATGGCTTCCTAGGTGGTTCAATGTGACTGTACTTCACACAGAGGTGTAGATGGAGCTTCGATTCTGATGATTTCGAACAGGTTGCTGATGTATAGCCTATTTGAGTTGCTGGTTCGCCATGGCTGAATCAAGTTTCTGTTCATAGCTTCGTCAGCGAATTTAATTTCATTTTGGGTGTTTGCTCATGCCGTTCTACTGTGGAGGGTGCCCCTTTCTAGAAGTTTTCAAATTGTATTGTTAAGTTTCTGATTTTGAGGAGAAGGTCAACCCTTCATGGAGGTCATACCATTCTTCCCGTCTGCATTGGGATTCATGCCACTCTATGACTACTGTTTTTGGCGCGAGTTCTTCTTGGAGGTTGGACACCTAGCTCTTAGCTGTAAACTAGTTGTGGTTTGAGAGCTTTTTGAGTTGTTTCGGAGGAGATACATCCATTTATGTGAGTTTCAATGTTGCTGGTCTGATTTTCTGTTAATGCCGTTTCTGATCAGATTTGCATAATTTCATCATATTGCTGGTTCGTGCTTCATTTCTATATCATCTGACATTGTAATTGTTAGAGAATTATTACTCTAACTTTCAGTGGTTTTTGGAAGCATATCTTTATTGTTTCCAGCTGTAATTCATTGTTGTGAAGTTGATTAGTAGTACTAATAGCTCTTATTTATTTTGCTGCAATTCGTTTATTTTATACTCCCACAATTGAGTGGTTGAGTTTAATAAATCATCTTTCATTATTGTTGTATTCCCCCCACGAAAAATAAGTGGTTGTGAGGACTGTGTACCCCACACTGTCCAAGTGGAAGCGTGGTTACATGGCTGGCTTGCCGCCTTGATAATTTGTAATAATCTCACCCACTGAATAAGTGGAGTATCCCCACTGCATTGTGGATGTCTGCTTTAGCAGATGAATGTACCTTTCAGTTCAGATTATTCCTAACAATCCCCAAACCATATGCTATCACCTTGCCCATACTAGGATCTTGGTGAACATTCTTGGTGAGGGTTACTTTACAAGTTGATTTGTATTTGGAGCTAACGCTAATCAGTGGTTTGATGCTGGTTTGTTGTGTTAAATTCAAAAAAAAATTTAAGGGGGTACATTTCAAGGTGAGAGCATATGGTGGTAAGGCATACAATACATGCTTCTAAACTAACCACTTCTTCAGTGGTGTGAGTATGTAAATCAAATGCATGAAATGAACCATCCACTTATTCAACATAAATTACAACAAAGCAAAAAGCCAACCAATCAAGAGAGATCCTCCGCTTACTCAACATGTATAGCATAAAAGTAAAGAAAGCTCAATCACTTATTAAATAAGAGCGCCACTTATTTAGTGAGAGTGCCATTTACTCAGTGGGGTAAGAAATGACATGAAAATATGAAAGCTTAACCACTAATTCATCGACAGCCTCACTTATTCAGTCGGGTAAGTAGAAAAATAAGTACAAGAGAAAATCACCCATGGTTCTACCAAAGGTGTTACAATGAGCTCAACAATAAATGTTCTAGAATAACACAAGCTGTTGTTATAGTATGAAAAAAATGAGAATTTTTAAGCACAACTCCCCACAATGATGTCTCAGCATGAATATAAACTGCTGCAAAAGGTCTGATATGGCCGAACATGTAATGTCCCCTTCCCAGCTGTGACCATTTCAGTTGACCGTTGGCCTATTCCGGAGACCCGTAGGCTACGTGGATGGTGAAATTAGGGTTTCCTGGTTTTGAGGAAGGTGTTGCTTGAGGTTTGGGATTCAGTTTGCGGATTCTTTCTGGGTTTTCAGAGAGCTTCGCAGTGATGTGTTCAGTTTGGCATTCCAGGCAACTTCGCGAATTTACTATTTTTAGTAAATTCTATTTTTGGCAGTGGACAATTTGGGTTCAGTTCAGTTGGTCCTCTTCTTCAGTTGGTTCAGCTGGCACTTCAATTCTTGGCCTTGGGCGCATATTTCTTGGAGAGATAAGTATTTTCATTATAATATTATATTTTAATATTATACCCTTTGCCTAGCAGTACAACTTTAAGTTGTTTTAAAAAAGGGGGAACTTTGAGGGTCTAGGAGTCATGGAGAGATAAGTTATATCTTTTAAATGTCAAATATTGAGATGAAGAAAGGGACGCCTATTGAGAGAATTGATTTTATTTTAAAAGAAAATACAAAGTGAAATATTTCATGGGTGGAAAAGGACGCCATTCTTTGGAGGGAAAAGGTGAATTTGAAATTAGGGTTTGGGCGCCTTCTGGAAGCTTCTAGATGTTTCTCTCTTGTCTATTTAATCAGGCCTCAGCTCTTCATTTGGTATCTTTAGTCTACTACACCGTTATGCTGCTGAATTGTCTTCAGGAACTCGCTTCGAGGAAAGCATCCCTCCTAGCATGGGCTCATCTTCTTGCTTGAAAGATAGCAACTAGTTGAGAGGTTATCTTGTAATGGGTTTGAATTGCATTTCCAATTGAGTCATTGCATTTTGGGAGTTCTAGTTTACATTTTCTGTCATATTTTGATGTTGCTGAATGTCATTGAGGAATGTAAGATTTGCTCATAGCTCATGAAATAAAAATGCTATCATTCTGGGTATTGAATCTATCAATCTGTTTATGAGGGGCGACCATTCCTGCCAATTTCCAGATTTTATTTGGGTCTCTTTGATTTTATAGAGGAAATTCGCCCTTGCAGCTGGGCCGTACCATCTTGAAGTGCATCGAAGTTTGTGCAAAAATAAATAAGGCTTGTTTTGGGTGGTTTAGGAATTGCATCTTGGGCGCCTATATCAGTATAGTAATCTGCATTTGATTTCTCGTCAATAGGATGTGTTTAGAGTGAGTTATGTGCATTTTCGTGAGTTATTATGTTGCCGTTCTACATTAAATCTGTCAAATCAGTCATACCAGATTTAAGGAAGTTCATTAGTTGTGCGAGGGGTTGATATTCAAAGAGTTTGTGATTGTAGAAGAGGGATCTTATCTTGTTATAGCTTTGGAAGTTCTTACTCTTATGATATTTGGCAAGCTCTCTAATTTGCTGTAAGCTGAACAGTAGTACTGCAATTCATTCCCTTCATTTTGAATTTACATGTAATCCCCACTGAATAAGTGGAAGAGGCTGGCTTGCCGCCTATTTGCTTTCAGTTAATTTAGGGACCCTCTGACCATATGCTCGCCATCCATCGGCGCCATTCTTGGTTAGGGTTACATTCTGTCATCATGCATTGATCCTCTGACCATATGCTCGTCATCACTCAGCGCCATTCTTGGTTAGAGTTCCTTCAGTTTGCACTGCATTGATCCTCTGACCATATGCTCGCCATCACTCGGCGCCATTCTTGGTTAGAGTTCCTTCAGTTTGCATTGCATAGATCCTCTGACCAATGCTCACACCTTGCCCACATCGGGATCCTGGTGTACATTCTGGTTAGAGTTACTTTCTGCAACGTTTTGGTTTGTGCTAACCTTAACGGGTGCGTGTTGCATTGTAATCAAATTGTGAAAAATCAAAAAATTTGGTCCGGTTCATTACAGTGGTATCAGAGCCATGATTCTGCCAACCTGTGCCCAACAGTGATTCAGTGGTCAGATGAGTGACAGTGATTGCAGATACTACACCAGAGGTCAGGCCAGAAGACAACAGACACAGCTTCCGCCAGTGCCAAAAGCAGATACTCTCTCAGAAGCCTTGAGAGAAACAGAAACAACAGTGGATAAGGGTAAAATAGTTGAGAACATGTCAGACAATCTCAGGCAGGCCATGGAGGAGAAGGATGCAAGGATGGAAAAGAAGTTTGATGGAATGATTGAGATGATGTCTCGGTTACTTGCTCGGATGGACCAGCAAACTTCTCAGAACCATACTCCGAATCAAAACCATGCTACAGGAGAAAACAGTGGAGTCAATGGAAACAATGGGAATAATGGGAACAATGGTAATGGAGGCAGTAGAACCAATGGACAGCATGATGCCATCTCTAGCGGATCAGCCTCTAGACCGCTCTTTCCTACATTCACTCTGAGGGAAGAACAACAAGTTGAAGCTACCATTCCTTTGGTAGACGATGCCAGGCAGGCCTACATGGAGTATGCTACCCTACCTCCTGATCTTAGAGACCAATGGTCCTTTGATCAATTCTTGAATCAGAGAAACAGAAGACATGGAGGAAGAGTTGATAATCGAGCTTATATGGCTCCTAGAACTGATTTTCATCAAGCCTTGGGGAAGGTAACATTGGCTCACTTCGATGGAAGTGATAAGTGTTCAGCAAGATCGTGGGTTCAAAAGTTAGACAACTACCTTTCACTTCGTCCCATGCCAGAAGAAGATGCCATCAAGTTTGCAACACTTCATTTAGAGGGAGCTGCTCATGAGTGGTGGTACCATGGTTTGGTCACACTTGGCCATAACCTTATTCGAACCTATGGGGAATTCACCAACAAGCTGATTGAAAGGTTCGACACTAAGGATCCTGAAGTAAGATTTCGTGAGCTTGCACAACTGAAGCAGCATGGCTCCATGGATTCTTACATTGCTGATTTCCAGAGACTTTCTGTGATGGTGCCCAACATCACCGAAAGAAGATTGGTTGTTTTGTTTTCCGAAGGTTTGGTTGAACCCTTGAAAGGGTGGGTGAAAGCTTTCGATCCACCAAGTCTTGATGAGGCAATCAAGAAGGCTCGTAGTATGGAGTTATCAGCCCCTAGGCCTAAATTTCCACCTAAGCCTTTTGGCCATAAGAAGGATAAGAGACATTCTTCTAATCAACACAAGAAGTTCCCACCTAAGTTGACTGAAGAGCAACGTGAACAGCTCAGGAAAAAGGGCAAGTGTTACACATGTTTAGAGCCTTGGACTAAGGGCCATAGATGTCCTGGAAGAGGGCGTTATAATCAAATGGGAACATATTCTGATTATGAATCAGCATCTGATATGTCAGATCAGCAGTCTTATTTTGGGGACAGCGAAGATGAAAGAGCCACAGAATAGTCCGATCATGAGCAAGGAGTTGGGGGCCCTATTGCCCAACTCTCTAGTTTCCAAAAGAACGAATCTTTCAAGGTTCGTGGGGGAGTTGGAGGTCATCGTATCGTGGCATTAATCGATACTGGTGCGACACATAACTTCATTGATGAAGGTGTGGTTGCAAAGAGAGGTCTCAAAACCGAAGAATTTGAAGGCTTCAAAGTCATGGTGGCTGATGGGTTCCATATTTCTTGCACCCGAAGAGTTCCTAACATGTCTTTGCAGTTGGGAAACTATGGGAAACTATGAAGTCAAAGATGACTTCTATGTGGTTACTATTGGTGACACAGATGCAGTTTTGGGCATACAATGGTTACGTTCACTTGGTGAAATCTCTCTCAATCTACAAACAATGGAGCTCAAGTTCCAATCTGATGGCAAGAGGGTTGTATTGAGAGGAATGTCCAATGGTGGTCCTCGAATAGTTTCATTCAAAAGGATGGAGAGGCTGATTAGACATGACCAAGTGGAGTGGGCTGCGGAATGCATGGTTCTCTAGCTAGTCCAGTTGAGACAAAGAGGGAATACCCTCCAGATATTCAGTCAATACTCACCAAGAGGAGTAAGGTGTTTGCTGATCTACCTCCTGGGCCACCACCTGAAAGAGGAGTTGAGCATGTCATTGAGCTCAAAGAAGGTGCCAAACCTGTCATCACAACTCCGTATCAATATCCTAAGAAGCAGAAGGATGAAATTGAGAAGAACATAAAGGAACTTCTGGAGATGGGCTTCATTCGCCCTAGCAAGAGTCCCTTTGCTTCAGCTGTGGTTCTGGTGAAGAAGGAGGACGGCACCATCCGCATGTGTGTGGATTACCGTGCCTTGAATCAAAGCACAATAAAGAATCGGTATCCTATTCCTTGGATCGATGAGCTCATTGATGAGCTACATGGTGCTAAATTCTTCTCAAAAATTGATTTGAGATCGGGTTACTATCAAATCCGGATGAGAGGTTCAGATGTTGAGAAGACGGCATTCAGATGCCACTATGGCCATTTTGAGTTCCTAGTCATGCCCTTTGGCTTGACTAATGCTCCCGCCACTTTTCAGTCTTGCATGAACAGAGTTTTCCAGAAACAATTGAGGAAATTTGTGTTGATATTCTCATCTTCAGCAAGACATGGGAAGAACACCTCAAGCACTTGGAGGAAGTGCTTAGCATCCTTGAATCAGAAAGTTTGTTTGCAAAAGAATCCAAATGTGAATTTGGGATGAAGGAGCTGTTCTACCTTGGTCATATAATCAGCGCTAATGGGGTGAAGGTTGATCCTGAAAAGATCAAGGCAATAGTAGATTGGCCACCTCCAGAAAATTTGACTCATTTGAAGGGATTCTTGGGTCTGTGTGGCTTCTACAGAAGATTCGTAAAGGGTTATTCTCAAAGTGCTGCTCCTCTTACTGACCTCACTAAAAAGGGGGCTTTCCTGTGGTTGGAAAAGGCTCAAAGTGTGTTTGATAAGTTCAAGAAAATCATGAGTTCTTGTCCAGTATTGGCCATACCTGATTTCTCCAAACCCTTCGAGTTACAGTGTGATGCATTTGGGGAAGGTATTGGGGCTGTTTTGATGCAGGATAAGCATCCTATCGTGTTTGAAAGCAGAAAATTAAGGGGGGTTGAAAGAACCTATTCTATCTATGACAAAGAAATGCTTGCAATCATGCATGCATTAGCCAAGTTCAGACAATACCTGGTAGGGAGCAAATTCGTGGTCAAGACCGATCACAACAGTCTCAAGCACTTCATGCATCAGAAAGATTTGAATGAAAGACAGCAGAAGTGGGTGAGTAAGCTTCAAGCTTATGATTTCGACATCGAGTATGTCAAAGGGAAGAACAACATTGTGGCTGATGCTTTGTCCAGAAGGTCCCATTTGAGCTCATTGTGTGAGCTTACTGCTGATTGGAAGGAGTTGTTGCTTGCTGATTATGCCAAAAATCAGTTTGTAACCAGTGTTATTGAAGGTACTTTTCATGATGAAAGGTACAAGGTAGTTGATGGGTTGATACACTACAAGGGAAGAATCTTCTTGGTGGCTGATTCTAAACTTAAGAAGAAGATTTTGATGACTTTTCATGACATCCCACTTGCTGGTCATCAAGGTTACTTCAAGACATATAGGCAGATTCGAGAAAGGTTCTCTTGGAAGGGGTTGAAAGATGATGTTCAGCGTTACATCAAGGAGTGTAGCACTTGCCAAATGAACAAAAATGAGCACTCTCTTCCAGCTGGTCTACTGCAGCCACTTCCCATTCCAAACCAAAAATGGGAGAGCATCTCGATGGATTTCATCACCGGATTGCCTAGGGCTCAAGGCAAAGACTGCATTTATGTTGTAGTTGACAGATTGACCAAGTTCGCTCATTTTTTTGCCATCACTAGCACATTTTCAGCAGCTCAAGTTGCAGATTTGTTCTTCCATGAAGTGTTTAGATTGCATGGGTTGCCTAAAAACATTGTGAGTGATAGGGATAGCAAGTTCCTAAGCACCTTTTGGCAGGAAATTTTTAGGATGAGTGGTACAGTGCTTACTCCAAGCACTAGCTATCACCCACAAATAGATGGTCAAACAGAGATTGTGAACAAATGGTTGGAGGGCTATCCTAGGAATTATGTCTCGGAACAGCAAAGAGCATGGGTGAAATGGCTCCACATAGGAGAATATTGCTACAACTCATCTTTCCACATGTCAATAAAGATGTCTCCATTCATGGCCCTCTATGGCTACGAGGCTCCCAGCTTTGCTGATTTGGTGTTTGGCGATAGCAGAGCTCCCCAAGCCAAGGATTGGTTGCAGCAAAGCCAAGATGTTTTGAAATCTTTGAAGGACAACCTTCAAATGGCACAAAATCAACAGAAGATGTACGCTGATCAGCAGCGTGTTGAGCGCTCATTTGAGGTTGGTGATATGGTATATCTTCGGCTTCAGCCTTACAGACAGTCCACACTTAAGAAGAGTGGAGCTAAGAAGCTTAAACCACTCTTCTATGGACCATTCAAAGTTGTTAGGAAGGTAGGAGCAGTGGCTTACGAGTTGGAACTACTTTCGAGTAGGAAGGTCCACAATGTCTTCCATGTGTCTCGCCTCAAAAAGGCACTTGGACACAATGTTGTGGCTTCATCACAGTTACCTCCTTTGGATGAAGAAGGGCAGTTGACATTGGTTCCAGACGAGATTATTGATTCCAGAGAGCATTCCTTGAGGAGAACAATCAAAGAGTATTTGGTGAAGTGGAGGAATTTACCATTGGAGGATGCTACATGGGAGAATGAGGGGATTCTACAACATCCAGACTTGCGATTGCTTGAGGGCAAGCAATCTTGGGGAGGGTGGACTGTAATGTCCCCTTCCAAGCTGTGACCGTTTCAGTTGACCGTTGGCCTATTCCGGAGACCCGTAGGCTACGCGGATGGTGAAATTAGGGTTTCCTGGTTTTGAAGAGGGTGTTGCTTGAGGTTCGGGATTCAGTTTGCGGATTCTTTCTGGGTTTTCAGAGAGCTTCGCAGTGATGTGTTCAGTTTGGCATTCCGGGCAACTTCGCGAATTTACTATTTTTAGTAAATTCTATTTTTGGCAGTGGACAGTTTGGGTTCAGTTCAGTTGGTCCTCTTCTTTAGTTGGTTCAGCTGGCACTTCAATTCTTGGCCTTGGGCGCATATTTCTTGGAGAGATAAGTATTTTCATTATAATATTATATTTTAATATTATACCCTTTGCCTAGCAGTACAACTTTAAGTTGTTTTAAAAAAGGGGGAACTTTGAGGGTCTAGGAGTCATGGAGAGATAAGTTATATCTTTTAAATGTCAAATATTGAGATGAAGAAAGGGACGCCTATTGAGAGAATTGATTTTATTTTAAAAGAAAATACAAAGTGAAATATTTCATGGGTGGAAAAGGACGCCATTCTTTGGAGGGAAAAGGTGAATTTGAAATTAGGGTTTGGGCGCCTTCTGGAAGCTTCTAGATGTTTCTCTCTTGTCTATTTAATCAGGCCTCAGCTCTTCATTTGGTATCTTTTGTCTACTACACCGTTATGCTGCTGAATTGTCTTCAGGCAGTCGCTTCGAGGAAAGCATCCCTCCTAGCATGGGCTCATCTTCTTGCTTGAAAGATAGCAACTAGTTGAGAGGTTATCTTGTAATGGGTTTGAATTGCATTTCCAATTGAGTCATTGCATTTTGGGAGTTCTAGTTTACATTTTCTGTCATATTTTGATGTTGCTGAATGTCATTGAGGAATGTAAGATTTGCTCATAGCTCATGAAATAAAAATGCTATCATTCTGGGTATTGAATCTATCAATCTGTTTATGAGGGGCGACCATTCCTGCCAATTTCCAGATTTTATTTGGGTCTCTTTGATTTTATAGAGGAAATTCGCCCTTGCAGCTGGGCCGTACCATCTTGAAGTGCATCGAAGTTTGTGCAAAAATAAATAAGGCTTGTTTTGGGTGGTTTAGGAATTGCATCTTGGGCGCCTATATCAATATAGTAATCTGCATTTGATTTCTCGTCAATAGGATGTGTTTAGAGTGAGTTATGTGCATTTTCGTGAGTTATTATGTTGCTCTTCTACATTAAATCTGTCAAATCAGTCATACCAGATTTAAGGAAGTTCATTAGTTGTGCGAGGGGTTGATATTCAAAGAGCTTGTGATTGTAGAAGAGGGATTTTATCTTGTTATAGCTTTGGAAGTTCTTACTCTTATGATATTTGGCAAGCTCTCTAATTTGCTGTAAGCTGAACAGTAGTACTGTCAGCAATTCATTCCCTTCATTTTGAATTTACATGTAATCCCCACTGAATAAGTGGAAGAGGCTGGCTTGCCGCCTATTTGCTTTCAGTTGAGTAATTTAGGGAACCTCTGACCATATGCTCGCCATCCATCGGCGCCATTCTTGGTTAGGGTTACATTCTATCATCATGCATTGATCCTCTGACCATATGCTGGCCATCACTCGGCGCCATTCTTGGTTAGAGTTCCTTCAGTGTGCACTGCATTGATCCTCTGACCATATGCTTGCCATCACTCGGCGCCATTCTTGGTTAGAGTTCCTTCAGTTTGCATTGCATAGATCCTCTGACCAATGCTCACACCTTGCCCACATCGGGATCCTGGTGTACATTCTGGTTAGAGTTACTTTCCGCAACGTTTTGGTTTGTGCTAACCTTAACCGGTGCGTGTTGCATTGTAATCAAATTGTGAAAAATCAAAAAATTTGGTCCGGTTCATTACAGAACAGCAGAGTGAAAACTTCAACCAGCAAGCAAGAGATGATCAAAACTTCATTCCCAGGACACCAAAACACCCCCAAGCATCATAGAATTAACCAAGGCCTAGCGAAGTCTAGATGCCAATGTGAACGAAAAATTCGCAGCCAAAGGTGAATGAACAACAACCTCACACAATGCATCAATAGTCCCAAATGGTACGGCCTAGCTAGAGGGGCAACCAGCTCTAGAAAATTGGATACTTCACCAAAAAATCTGCTATCTTGTGCAAAGGGGCGCCCAAAGCCAAGGAAAAGATTGCACCAATACCCACAAAAAGGTCTCCAACACTCCAACCGATGTGAGAAAATAGGTGGTATAGCTAGGGTAGAAAATAGAGACCAGCAACAAGAAGTCTGAAAATCATTTCCAAAAGCTTCCAAAACACTGCAAGAAGAGTTAACACACCAAAACATAGATAGAAGACATCAAAACAATCCATAATTGAAAACAAACTGAAAATATTTCACCAATAACTCCAATGGTGACTCCTACAATGAAGCCACTCCGATGTCCCGCTAGGGAGTATCTCTCAACTTCGAAACTAGAGCAACTTTGAAGGTTTTCGTCTCCAAAGCCCTTGAGGGATTCAATCCTCACTCCGACGACATTTTGTTATCATCAATCAACATAACCAAATGAGAGAAAATAAGAGAGTATATATAACCTTTGAGACCCAGAAGTTTGAATTATTTTTCCCTCCAAAAGGGTACACCACACTTGGGAGAATAAAATACTTTATTAAAAATCACTTAAAACCCTCTATCTTGCCGTCCATTATAGTTATGTTTTAATTTTGCTTTTTAAAACAACTTAAGTTGTCCATGCTAGGCGTGGGGGTCCAAGGGACCTTTTTTGACTTTATGAAATTAACTTAAGTTGCAAATATTTCCTTTTTCAAACTCCAAGACTGTTGGAAGCACAAACTGCCAAAAGTAACAAGATAACAACTGAAATTGCCACCACTAACAAAAATAGAAACCCTGCACCAAACTACTATCAAGACTACCCCAAAAATAATACTTACTAAAAATAGTAAGTGTGTTCAAGCTCAAAATGAGCACATTCTAAGATGCAACTATGACTTACTAAAAATAGCAATGACTGCCCACCAAGGATCTCAAAAAACCCAGAAAGACCTAGAAAACTCTTTGGCAAACCTCTGCAATAACCTCCTAAAAAGCAAAAAAGAAACCTCCAAGAATCTTGGAAACCCTAGAAACGCCTCCAAGTAGCCTACGAGAGTCCAAAAATAGGCTAACAGACACCAAAAAGCTTAGGGCTAAAAAAGGGACATACAGTCCTCCCTTCCCAAAGATTGTTTGTTCTCAAGCAATGCCACCACAACTCTAGAAACAATAGACCAATCCGCATAAAATCAAGTAAGATCCCAGGGTCCCACGTCCATCTCAGAAAGCAACCACCATGGCGACACTGCACCACCCTAATCACAACTATAAATCCATCATGCCAAATTTGCACTATCCTCCCCTATAATCTTGAAATGTTACCATTCCCGAGACTCAATCTGGAATACACGAGTGGCTAGAAATCTATACCATGTAACACCTCCCGCCAAAGCATCTCAGAGAAGTCCATAACTGCAATCCCACTACTTAACATGATCCTGAGCTATAGGTAGGAAATCTGCTCAGCCCAAAACCATACTCCTTAGCATATCTCCTCATGGTGTCAAGCAAAGCCACGACTGCAAATGTGACTCCCTCCAATTTTCTTGCTAAAAGGAAAGCAGTCCTTAGCAAGAGTTCAACCAACTAATCATCACAATACCATACACAACCATGAAGACTTTTGAAAACTATGACTATTCCAACTCCAAGAATCTTTGAATGATGAATCAAAGCATGTGGAGGTTTGCTATCCTGGACCAACACTGCTAGTAAACTAACAAAGTTTGCATCACAAACCTTCATGAGATGCACTCTCAAGGTTTGGAAGGTTTAAAGAAACAAATACTCAATGCTGTTCAAAGCTAGAATCAACAAGGAACAATCAAATGTATGCGCTCTACACAAGGGATAACAACAGTGCCAAAGGAATTCCCAAGTATAAGCATGTGAGATGAGCATTGTGTTGCACCCAAACAACTTGTAAGTGGCTGGAAAACACTTCAAAGCAATCTCCAACTAAAACCCTCTACTTCCTTGACAAAGGATAATGTGCCAACTCTCCTGAATGAGAGCAACCCAAAATGTGAGGTGGCTGTTCTGCAACCAAACAACAAGCTTAAGGCTGAAAATTTGACCCACTCTTTGCCAAGAAACACTCCCAAGAGTAACCATACATTCATTTCTCCAACCCTTACTTCAAATCTCTCTCCAATCCATTTGTTGATGAACAATTGGAACCATCGAATGGTTGGTAAGGAAGGGAACAACACCATAAATTTTGAAATTTTGATCCTTATCCCTCCAAGGATCTTTCTTACCATACCCAATAAGCTTCGTAAACCCTTGTTGAGGCTCCCAAGCATGGATACTCAATCAAGAATGATCTCCAACACACCCAGAAAGGTACACATCACAACCCCACGCACCATTCATAACATCTTGCTCACCATGGAAGCTTGTGACTTCTTTGGTAATCCCTTGCAACCCATCATTGAAAGCATCAACAACTATGGAACATGGAGCAATTGTTGTTTTCAAACCCAACTCCAAAAAAGGATTAGTATAAGATAAAATATCACTCAATCCAAGGGATGGATTGTCAAACATGTAGGCATCCTATTTCAGTCCTCCTTTCTCCCAATCTTCATAAGTAACAAGCCTGATATTTCCAGCAGCTACCAAACCATGTTTTGATAACACCTTGATGTCAAAGATGTTGAAGTCACCATGGTCCAACACTTCCGAAGTGGAAACTTCATCCTCAACCCCACTTATGCATTCATTATCAAGCAACCTTGGAAGATCACCAATCAAAATTTTTAACACATTCTCATGATTTGATCCCAAATCATCAATAATATGGAAACCACAGTCTATCTCATGCTTGGAAACTTCACTAGATGTTTCATCTTCCATCACAAAGAGTGGATTATCATAAATTGACTCTACACGCACTTCAAAGAGAGGATTATCAAGAATTTGAAAGTCATCCCTTTCCTTTTGCTTAAATCCATCTTGTTGATCCAAATCTGCACATGCAACTTCTGATTTCTTTGGGAAGCCCTCTAAACTAAGTTACCGAATCGTCCAAATCCTAAGCCAATTCTCGGTACAGGACGTATCGAAATCGAGGTCTGTATGAAATCACTACAAATTCGCATAGGATTTGGATTTACATTTTTATAAATTTGTTCCTAAATTTTGACCCGTTAGGAATTTTATTTAAATGCTTAAATGAATCCTATAGAACGATGGATGCGGGCACAAAGAGATGCAGCAACTAGTTCCACCCACTTCTGCAACTAGCTATTCTTCATCGAATCCTCAAGATAAAGGATTTCTTTTCGACTTTCTCTCGGCAAGGGTGACTCGCTATGAATGGCACTAGCAATAGCTTGTTGTACACCAAATTAAAAAATTTGCTACACTTAGGCATTTTGAAGAAATGAGTTAAAGTCTTGTCCAAATCTGTCAAAAAAGTCAAAATTGGGGTTTGTATGTCTTGCATGGGGCTCAAAAACTTGAAATTTTCAAAATATGAGAATTTGGGTCGGCTCAGAACGATCAAACCAACAAAACCCAGATTTCAGTTTTTCGTCCCTAAATTTTAGGAAAATTTCTATTTTTAGCAGTTTTTTAAAAATAGAAACTTTTTCTGGGTTTCTCAAGAAATGGATATTGGCAAAATTTTCTAAAAATAGAAAGTTTGGCCTCTAGGGTTGAGACTGATTTTGATTGGCTTAAAATACTTCCTCATTAGGCTAGTGCAGTCAGAATCACGAAAGGATCAGTTTTACCCTAGTGGGTCTATTTTGTTTTTTCTGGAGGGCCAAGGTCATCAATGGAGGTCAGTCAGCTGCCAGGTGCTAGAATCAGACATTCAAGCATCAAACAGAAGCTATCAACGACGAACGTGCATGAAGAACGAGGAACAGAGAGAGGAAGCTTAAAAGGTTGAAAAATGCAAAATTTTGACTAGGGCTGGTAAATCCAGGCGCCCCTACTCAGTTTGGGTGCCCAAACCTTCATGCCTTAGAAATTTTTTTGTTTCAACAGCCGAGCTCAACGAAGGCACGTCAAACGAGGAAGGATTTTGAAAATTGCAAAAAAAGTGGCCAAGTCTGCCAGCCATGGGCGCCCCTGGGGAAGAAGGGCGCCCATCTTTTCAGAGGGTCAAATGATAGAGTCAGAGGTTCACTCTCCCAAGCAACGTTGTTCAATTTCCTGTCAGCTTCGCAGTGGGTGTCTTCGTCAGCTCATCCGATCACTCAGCCGCTGGCAAACTTAGATCAAACAGGAGCCATGAAAAGAAGTGTTCAAACTCTAAAAATGAAAAATGATGAAAAATATTCTAAGTTTGGTGAATTTGGGCGCCCTTGGAGAAGAAGGGTGCCCAAGTTTTTAAGGTGTCAAATGAATGAATTTGCAGAAGACACCTCCAACGTGACTTCATCAGATTTGATCAAGCTTTCCAACGCAATCATCAACACGTTCATCGGAGCTGGCAATCGTCAGATCTCAGAGACTGGACAGAGGAGAAAAAGTTGAGTAAAGCGACACAAGTCAAAAGCAATGATGAAAATCTCAGAATAAAAACTAACTCTGGAGAAGTTAGGCACCTCCAATCAAGAAGGGCGACTAGGGTTTAGAGGCCTCAGATGGCAGTTTCTAGAAATGTAGTATACAAGAGACCCCTTCCAGAATCTTCTCAGCTATCCAATGAACCTGACAGCCAGTCGATCTGATCAATATAACTCCCGAAATCATGAATTCATCTGAAGGTCAAAAGATAAGCAAGAACTTGAAGCTCATAAAAATGGCTAACACTGGCAAACATGGGTGCCCCTGGAGAAGAGAGGCACCCGACATTTTGAAGGGTCAAACAAAGTTTTCGTCAAAAGTTGCCTCCAAACAAACTTCATCAAATTCGGCCAAGCTCCGCAATGAATCATTCAGCTCGTTCGTCGAATCAATCTGGAGGCCTGAAATCATAATCAAACAGAGGTTGAAAATCAAGGAAAAGTTGAAAGTTCAAGAAATTTGACTAAGTCTGCTATGGAAAAGCGCCCCAGGCTAAGAAGGGCGCCCAAGGCTCAATGCCTTAGAAAATTTTTCAATTTTCAAAATTTGAAATGAAGAAGAAATGTCTACATTCAACGAGCTTAGGCTAGGGTTTGAGAAGTGAAAGCAAAAGAAAGCATATTTTCTCATCCTAAACTTATTTAAGGCGTCATTGTCTTTCATTTTTCATATTTTTCTTGCAGGTGGCGTCCAAGGAGAAGAAGAGCAAAACATAAATTTTTCTTCAACACAAGATTCGAGAGCCAAAACTCAGTACTTTTTCACAGTTCATGATATTTTTCGAATCAACATTCAGAGAGGCTTCTTTTCTCATGCTTTTTTTCTTCTAGAACATCAACTTTTTGAAGGTGGAGGTCAAAATTTTTCATTTTCAGCAATCTGGGTCATATCAACTTCTAGTTCTGAACAATTTTGAAGAAATTTCAGATTTCATAAAACTTGTTTTTTCTTCGCATGTCTTAGAGAACATCAAAATTTTCAAGCTTCAATCATCTGGGTCCTCTTAGAACAGTCTTCTGAACATAACCCATATCACAACTTTTTTACAGAAATTTCAAGTGGTTGTTTTTTCATTCAAGCCTCAGAATTTTCAATATGTAATCAAAAGGGTTCATCCAAAATGTGCTTCTGAACAAAACCCAAGTGCCAGCTTTTTCATGCTTTATCTGAGGAAATTAGGGTTTGCTGCTTTTTGACCAACCATCAACATTTTTCAAAATGGACAATCTGGGTCTCTTTGCAACGAGATTCTACACAAAACCCATATCTCCAATTATTTTCGAAAAATTTGTCATTTTGAAGAAGGAAAATCAGCAAGCTAAAAATAGAAAGTTGTGCAAAACTTGTCTGAATATAGGCGAGTTTACAGTCAATCTTCAGGTTTTTTAGCATGGATTACTCTCCCATCGAATTCAAAACCAAACGAGTGTTGTATCATAATTATCTGAACAAACGATGTTGGAAAGTACTTTTCAGTACCATCATGGACATAAAACATCATCATCTCAATTGAAGAACGTGCAAAGGAAGTGGTATGTGTTACACCCCGAATTTGTATAGCTACTATTTTAGCAATGCTTATAGCATTTTGTTGTAAGGAAGATTTTGGATGAATAAAATGTGTTGAACCTTGTTATCAATTTGAGAATCTTTTTACATTTTATGATTGACTCATTCTATGTTCTTGATTGATGTTATTCTTGGATAAAGCAATGCATAAAAGAGGATAATTAGTCTTGTTTTTATAATTGATTTTTATACTGCAAATGTTATGAGCAAGTAGCTGCCGTGGTTTTGTGCCAATGGATGTAGGAACAGGAACCATTCCTCCAGGCGAAGGGGAGACATCACTCGGGAGAGGGGCTTGGTCGGATAACCGGTAAAGTTAATCAGTTGAGCATACACACACTTCACTAAGGGTTTTTGGAACTGAGTCAGATAGAGTTATCTTGATAAGTCATCCTTAGGCTTAGGAGTTTTGGATTACTTCTTTGTGCTTTGTGAGTGGTGTTACTTGTTAATCTGATTTACTGTCCTGTGACCTTTGATATGAAACATGAATTGATATGTGAACATAGGCAGGATGTATATGTGTATACATGTATCGCTCATATGTATGTATCAATATGTATGACTTGGCGATACAGACGTATGTTGGGCAATTATCATGCCATACGCCTGTGTTGACATGGCGTACATACAAATACATACACATAATGGTATAGATGGATTATACACATCTATAAACATATACACACTATCTGTGATGTTTTATTATAACATTATTATATTGCCTTGAATTTACAGTTAAACATATATACACATATTTGCACAAATAGGTATATTGTAAGTATGCAGACTGACTCGCAATACACGTATTTGAATGATTTTATGCAAATATGTATATGTATATTTAAGTGTAAATATATAGATAAATGTTTATATATATATATATTTAATATTATATAAATATATATGTTATTATAGTCTTACCAGGAATAAATATATAGATATATTTAAATATTAAAACATTTAAATATATATATATAAATATATTTATTTTGGTAAATAAAACTATAATAAATTATATATAAATATATAAGAATTTATTTATATTTTTAAATAAAGAAGATCATGGGAAATAAAAGACTTAGACTTCTATAGTCACTTGGTAAATAATATATACCATGAGAAAATAAATGAATTAGACTTCTATAGTCTTTTGGTAAAAGTCGTATGAAATATATCATGAGAGGTTTATCGAACATTTTATAAACTTTGAGTTAAGCTAAATATTGCGAATTTCCTTCACCATGGAAAATACGCCAAGTTCAAAATGTTTATTGGAAAAAGATTGAAACTTTGAATGGAGGAAGTCGCGCGGCTGCAAATATGCACGCGCATAGACCAGGTCGCGGCCTGCAAAGACTCCATTCTATGAATGTGTGAGGAGGCTTGAAGATAGGCCAAGTGGGGCGCTTTCTGCCATGGACGTTTTCCTGCAAAGAGTGTAATCCGCCATTTTTGGACGCCTCTGCTGAGTACGCCTGTAGGTGTCTCTCAGCTGTATTTTTGCCATGTGAGTTGAAATATTCTCCCTGGATAAAGGTCGAATCATCTTGAAATTGCTAAGTAACTAAATTTCTGCCACTACATGAATTGACATTTTCAAATATGAAAGGTGTCGATTCTCATGCCAAAAATGTAGCATGGCATGAGAATTCGAAACCTATAAATAGAGCTCTTCACCTTGTCATTTTTACCAATTCACAATTTGTCATTGCCATATCCGAATTTGTTTTCTGAGAGCCACCATTTGTTATTGCCATATTCGAATTTGCTAGAGAGCCCAATTCACAATTGCCATTGCCTTTCTGTCAAGTCTATGAATTTTATATGCTGCAAACATATATATACATACCTGTTGTAGAATCCAAAATTGTGAGAAGTTGTAACCATTATTACTTGGAAATATACTCCATCCAATCTGAGATTAGAATCTGAAAGAGATGGTAAGAGAGTGTGGTTAATTAAAAGAAGAAGTTGCTAGACTGCTACTACAGAATCAGAAGCATTCACAAGCAGCAAGGAGGAAACAGGCATGAGAGTTATTTCTTAATATCTCTATTTAGTTTGTAATTAGATAAATCTACATGTTTACTTGTGCATTAATTTCTATTGTAGTATAAGTGGACTAGACAAGTAAGGAGAAAATTAGTTTTCTATTTATGACTGCATAGGCTAAATGAAAATAGCTTGTTTGCTTTATGAAGGAATAGCTTGTCCGATTTACAAGGAATGTTTGAATACATTTTATAGAATTAGCTTGTGTGCAACTTTAAGTAAGGGTAAAAGGGTAAACTGTTTTATTCCATTTCAATTTGGGGAAAAAGGAATTTACTTTGATGAATTGTATTTACGTGAATACTGCTTGATCTCCTTATATAAAGGAAATGAGGAAACTAGTTATTAAATAATAGGATGAGGATGAAACCAGTACCAAGGTAGTCTAAAGCTTTAAAGTTAGTAGGTTAACTAGGAAAGCTATGTACTCCATGGATAAAGATTTCCAGGATAGGAGTTACCTGAGGGACCCTTGACTGAATTTCATTTCCTGATTAAGTAGATTGATGTAGGAGGTCTGGGTGATTGATTACCCATGGTAAAGGACTTAGCCTACGCGTAGGATAAGATAGCCTCAAGTCAAACTGAACCTGACTTAGTGCATGTGATAGATGACCGACAGTTTAAATGCTACCGAAACACTTTGGCCAAAGTAGTGTAGTACACCTACGTCCACTTAGACTATGAGACGATTACACTATCAGTTCACCGTAGTCCAAAATACATACTAAATTGAGATTGTAGGGTTACAAGGATTTAATTATGTAGGACTTCACACTATGCTCAGTTGGTCATACAGAACCGGTTACCCAACCAATCTCTTCGTAGAAGGGAGGGTCGTCTACTTAATAGTAAACGTGTGGGGGACCGCATTATAAGTCCGTGGTTGGCGGAAAAGCACCTAAGTGATGTTTCTCCTCCACAGTAGACTTCTGATGAACCAAGGTTTGAAAGGGAAGAACCTGGACCGTCTTATTCTTATTTGCTCAAAAGCTTCCGAGCTGTTTTATACTTGTAAGATTCTTACTCTGTTATTTATTTGAAAGAAAAGTAATGATGAAATGCGTATTCTGTTATTTACTTGGAAAGGAAAATAATGATGCAATGTGTCAATTGTTTCTTTTATATGAAATGTTGCAATAGAAAGAAAATAAAAGTTTATTTACTTTATCATTATGTATGTCTTTCCTTGTATCTTATTTGTGAAAGTAGAAATTTTTTATTTACCCAGTTTGGGGGTTGTTACAGTATGAACAAAAGGACAAGTGTCGGAAAAAGTTGTACAATACTCTTTTGTGGGAGAATCAAGAGAACTGCCAGAAGCATAAAGTTGGAGAGCCGCCAAATTATCAATTAGTGAGTCATATTTTGGGGCAGCGATGTTTTTCAAGAATAGAACTCATAAAGAAGTTGAAGATGTCAAAGATTCTCTAAGTTTGATTGCAAAAGAGGAGAAGATCTTAGAAAAGTGGAATATGGTTATAGATAGTATCAACGATCCTGATAGAGAGGCAGTTTCCCACTTTTTAGTGGATGTGATAGAGATTTAAAGCAGCAATCTTCTAGAAGCTTTCTCCAAACTTTCTTTCCATTCTTATCTGACGCTTTCTTTCTATTCTTGTCTCAATTCTTATCCATTCTTTGAAAAAGAAGGAAATCAAAATGTAATAGTTGGCACTTTCCTTGTTTTTAGGTTTTCATAGGTGTTAGATGTTATCTTCTTTTAGATTTAGAAATAAAGCTTGCGAGTTCGCGAGTATTAGTTGTAAAAGCAAGGAGATTTTAGGGTTCCCTACTCCTCTGCTTGTGTATAAATAAGGGCAACCTTGCCCATTTTTCTTTAACCGTGCTTGTGATAATAGAATTGTTGATCCTATGCCTTAATGTTTGTTATCAATTAGTTTCAATTCACTTTGTGTTAAGAGCAAGCTTGCATGCCTCTTTTAGCTACAAATTCTTGTTTAGTGCATGTGTTTTGTGTCAAGTGTTGATCTGGTTTGATTACATGTTGCATGTATTTTGTTACAACTTGCTGTCCCAGAATTGTAATCTTGTGCCTGAAGTTTGAGAAAATAAAGTCCTGAGCGTGCTTTTGCTGCCCCGATATAAAGTCTCTGATTTTCGTTTATTCTGTAATGCTTATATGATCTCCTTTTCGGCTTGCATTAAAATTCAATAGGTGTATGTTGAGAAAAGTTTATTTAAGTATCTATGTTAGAAAATCAATCTCGTTCATTTCTAACTCTCTTGCTCTACGTTTAATTGAGAGGCTAGAAACGTCTTTAGCGTAAGTTAGTTGTAGTTGATAAGTTTCATTAAAGGGAAAACCTCAACTGCAACATTTAGAGTTCTATAACCTTGTGTTCTCGCAGTTGAATAAAAAAGATAGGCAAATTAGCTTTAGTTTACTTTCTTTTAGCAAACTCGGAAAAAGAGGGAGCTTCCCCTCCGAATTTGAAGAGCAGGTTACTGCACAAGTTGTCCATTTCCAAAACGCATTCTTGATTTCCAGCGGTGGGGGAAAGGCCTTTTAGAATATTAGTAGAGCAATAGAGAAGTGGATTAACGAAAATGCTGACCAAAACATCCATCTCCGCCCTCCGCCCTCCGCCCGAAGCGGGCTATTCATCCATTCGAAATAAGTTATTTCACTAAAGCCTATCGTTGATAATCGCTAATATTAATGGAGAATTAATTAACCAAACTATAGTAGGGGGATGGGGGTAAAATTATAAATTAATAATAATATAAATTAATATATATTATATTAGAATATTGTTTATTAAAATTATATTAATAATTATATAATAAAATTATAAATTAATAATATATAAATTAATATTTATTATATTAAAATAAATTATATATTTATAATTGTATAATTATAAATTAATAGTAATATAAATTAGAAATT
The DNA here is from genome assembly GCA_007115665.2 of Sequoiadendron giganteum. Taxonomy (NCBI): domain Eukaryota; kingdom Viridiplantae; phylum Streptophyta; class Pinopsida; order Cupressales; family Cupressaceae; genus Sequoiadendron; species Sequoiadendron giganteum. Next base: position 616,519,681 of record CM021106.1, read on the forward strand.
ATAATTTATAAATGAAAAACTTGTATAAGTTATAAGCATTATTAAATATCAATATATTTAATTTTAATGTATATATATTTTTAATGTATATAAATACTATATATATATTTAATGTATATATTTATGATTTTCATATGTTTTTTGTATGGACGCACCCAAATGTACCCAACCTATCACAAAAATTTTGTCGTACCGGTGTATCATACCCCCGTATCTGTACCCGTATTTGTATCCGATTTGGCAACTTAGCCGCTAAATCAAACTCCTCTTGAAGACTATCAAGCTCATCAATTACTTGCTTTATTTCTTCTACTCTTTGTTCATTCTCTTGCTCCCTAAGACGTTTAGAATCAACTAGCTGATCTTCTACCTCCATTAGTGCTATCTGAGTATTTTCTAACATATCTTTTGTTGATTCAAGCTCAAAAATAAGCTCATCAACCTTTCTCTCTTTTCCTTGGAATGCACTAATGGTCTTCTTTGCAAATTTGATGGCATAATCTCGATCTCTAATCAAGTGTAAGTACCTTGACTTCATTGTCTCCAAAGAGTCTTTGATAAGTTGTAGATTAGGGAGAGTGACTCCATCCCTAACTCCTCGTCTCTCTTCAATCTGAGCCTTCTAGTAGAGTTTTTCAATCAAAGTGTGTGTGCGGTCAAATCTAGATAGAGCCTACACTTCATTTTCAATGGACACCAAGAATCGACCTTTCCACTCATGAGCATGCAAGGATGGTGAATTGTTGTTAGGTTGCATGTCAAAATCAGAAATTTCATTCTTGACATCAATGACTCCATGGCTGTCCCTAGACTCATGTCCCTCATCACCAACTTGATGAAATTGCTTAACACTAGGATGAGGATCATACTCAACAAATTTACTAAGCCTTTTCTTGTAATCAGCTCTATGCATCAGTAAATCAGATTTGTGTTCAAGAGCATCATTAAACTCTTCAAGATTAGCTTCTTCAATAGTATCCTCATGGCTTCCATTGTGCTCTAAGATTTGAACATCATTAGGATCAAAGGGAAATACGTCCCATGTAGGATCCTCATCATATGTAGGGGCCATCACACCAGGTCACGTGTGCTAAAGGGCTATATACTTCGTTCAGAGAAAAAATGTTCATTGTGCTCCTCACCTATAGCTTTAATAGATGACTCTCCTACGTCCTTGTCCTCATAGGGCTGAAGTGAACTTGTGGCTTTCTATTCTTTAGAGCTTTGAGTCCAATCTTCAATACATGTTGACTGATTTTTCTCTTCCCCATGATTAGCGGTAAGCTGCAAGTCACAAACAAGTGCTTCTTCCTTCTATAACCCCTCTTCAATAGTAGCTTCCGATTTTTCTTTTCCTATTCTTCTAATGTACTTCACCAAGCACATTTTTTACACCAAAGGTGTATCCTATTTGAGCTTCACTGAGCTCATCTTGTCCATCGACGGTGTAGACTCTCGAACAAGGCATGCAAGTTGGTCATTCAGATTGTGACCGTTCCTCTTTTCACATTTGTTGATGTTAGAAACTTTACCTTCACATTCGCCGATGTCGGAAACTTTACCTTCATCGGGATCATAAGTCAGCTCTGCACCTTCGTTGATTTTATGCTACCCCTCGTCCTCATCTTTCTTAGAAGCCTGCCAATACCAAAGTTTTTGCGGTCAAAAGAGAGTGGGAGAAGAGATAGCCAGATAGGTCACGTGATGGGGACGAAATCATAGCAGATGCCCCTATAGCTGGAGGAAACAAATGCATCCCACAACTGAAAAGGTTATAAATGAACACTAAAACACTGACTGTGTTCTCGGCAGAATTTCAGTCCTCAACCTACGGCAATCTCCAGCTAGTAAGACGATGAAACATTTTTTATTGAAAATTCAGCCGAGTGTCGTCTGGAAGAGGAGCTGATGCAATTTTTGGACTCACAAAGCTCTTAATCTGTTGTGTATATTTCGTTTGGAAGCCAAACCTTAACAGAGGAACAAAGTAAGGCCCTTACAAGTGAACTTGAAGCAAACAAGTAGCCTTTCATTTGGGCTATCAAAATGTCCCCCAAGATGGAAGTTGTGGCATTCGATGCATCGATCAATCTGGCTGGCACATATCTTCCCGAGGGCTTCCTAGAGCGAACAAAGAATAGACGGGTAGTCATATGCAATTGGGTGCCATAGCTTGTTATTCTCTCTCACCCATCTATAGGTGCCTTCATGAGCCACTATGGATGGAATTCTATGCCTGAAAGCATAACTTTGAGTGTGCCATTGATCACTTGGCCCATGTATGTAGATCAACACTTCAATTCTAAGTTGGCAATGGAGTCAGGCATTGGAATCCAATTCTATGAACGTAGAACTGGAATTTCAGACATGCATTGAGTGAAAGAGGCTCTAAATCTAGTTTAGTTTTATGACAAGAGCAAAGAGATCAAAAGGGTTGTAAAAAATTTGAAGAGCTGGGCAAGAAAGGCTATTGCACAACGATGGTATGTCATCATCCATGTATTTCTAGAGCAACCTTCGACGCCTCCATTGAATAAACAGTGCAAACAGACTACCCAAAACAACAATGCCTGAAGAAATTGATATGATGAGCACAACTACTCTGCCTTTTCTTCCTGCGTTGGGTGACGACCATGGCACATCTGAAGCAACCAATCGAATGAAGAAGGGTTGGCTTTGAGAAGAAGTAGCCTGAATGCCTAACAGATCACCAAACCAGAAAGCAAAGGCCATGTAGGAGAAATTGTTGAGACAAGCAGTTGTCCAGGAAAGGAGAAGGTGAAGAAAGATGAGTATGAAGGGTAGCTTCTAGTTAAGCCTTGCCCAACATTCTCAAAGGCCGTGTCTCTAGAAGGCACTGTCGAAGTTTAGTATTTACAATTTTTAATTCTTCATGTGTATAGATGGACAACATATCTAACATGCAACATACTATAGTAAAACGTGGAAGACATGCAATATACACTACATTCATATGAGTCTATTGACATTTGTTTGAATATGATTTAAAGTTAGGGTTATAAACTATGCAGTATTTGAAATTTTCTTTAAGGCATATTTTAATATAATATATGATGATATAATATAATATTATTATATAATTTGTAAGACGAGGATATAATATAATATATATTTATACTTATATTTATATTCAATATTCAATATTTTATTGTAATTATATTATAACTATTATACAATATATAATATGTATCATTGTCTTATTATTATATATACATATACTATTGTATATCATATTATATACTCGATGGTATCGAGGTTTAGGAGAGGTCCATTTTTTCATGTTCAACATTGGAATATGGTCATGTCGATTATGCACTTAAGTTTGTTTCATTGTACTTTCGGTCTGCCAAGTATTCTCCTCCCAATTTGATGTGCAAGGGAGACCATGAAAATTCATTGGGATGATAGACACTTGCTTCCTTGTCCAACATGCTAAAACAATGTAATGGTATCTATTAGGGTTTCAAAACTATGTGTGTTTATGTCTCTAACATCAGAGTTTGTAATGGTCCAATCATTAGTTGTGAGACATTTATGTTTTGATGGGATGTCTAATATCATCAAGGCATTAGGGGTTTAAATACTCCCATCTTGTGGCTGGTCATAAAAATTAAGGCATGATGGATTGATATCATTCAAATAACCTAACATAATGAGTGAGTTGCTTTGCATGTTAGGGTTTTGGGATGGTCTATCCTCTCATCCCATGCTTTGTTGGTGATTCCATTCAAGAAAAGATCTAGAATCTTCATTTTTGTAGATGATGGTAGCCCACAATATTCATGTGGATTTGAATATTCCAGGAAGAAATTTACCTTTTTTGGCTTGGTACTCAAGTGGTCTGTTGCAACAAGGTTATTATATTACCTAATTTTCATGGAGATGGCTCTATTTTTCCTATGAATCATATCCAAGACTGCTAATTTATGCAACATTCATAATGTCATAGATTAGAATTTTGCTCTTTGATTCCATGTTTTTCTCTTAAAGGTAAAACATGTTAATGGTTCAAAACTTTGCCATCTGGTTTCATACCAAGTTCCAAGATCAACTCAGTGATCTGCTTTATGATCACTTAAAAGAAAGTATGGATACTGTTGATTTAAGGTAGCTTCAGTCAGATATAAATGATGATTGCATTTATGCATTATCATCATTTATATATAATTGAAATCTACTATATTATCTACAAGTAAGTTATTCGAAATTCTGATCTTGAGTAAATTCAAAATCAAATGGTGATCGAACTTAACATACACTAATCGTTGTTTGCTAGATACATGCGGGTGTTTGGAGATTAGCCACCGATAATTATCGGTTGGCTAAGAGGAGTCCGCGCGCTCAAGGGACACGTCCTCTCATGAGACGCGTCTCTTCTTGAGGCGTGTCTCCCTTCGAAGATATAAAACATAATTCGATCTCCTATTGTAGACATCGAAATACATAAATGTTCTGCAATCAGAAGATTTGAAATACAAACAATAAAATCTGACTTAGAATACATGCACAAAAATTGAGACTTAGGATTTTTGTATTCTCCACTTAGAATATAATTTGATTAGATTTGATTACTTTAACATGGTATCAGAGCCACGTTGAGAAAATCCGAATCAAATCTAGAAATCAGATGATTTAGAAAAAATCGTATTTTTAAGAAATCAATTACACATCACATTCTTCATAATGTCAAGTGTGATCAGATTTGAAGACCGTCTTGAAGGTGCAAACAACTTCACATCATGGAAATTCAGAATCATGATGATTCTAAAAGAAAATAAGTTAGACTCATTTGTGAAAGAAAACAAGAGAGAACCAGAAGATGATCCAGAGAAAACTCAATGGTTTGAGAACAATGAGAAAGCCATAAAAATTTTAGTAGATGCAATTAGGGATCATATAGTACCTATTTTGTCAAAACATGAGACTGCATATCTAATGTTTAAATCCCTTGAGAGCACCTTTGAAATAAACAACACCAGTAGGACCCTTGCATTAAAAAGGCAACTTAACAATGTTCAAATAAACAAAGGAGAATCTATTAATGCATACTTCATGAGAATCACTGAACTAAGGAATCAACTATCAACAATTGGATATCAAATTGATAGCAAAGAGTTAATGCTAATAGCTCTAGGAGGCCTACCAAACTCATGGGAGTCATTTGTTCAAGGAATACGTGCGAGATCTAAACTCCCTAAATTTGATAGGCTAAGAACAGACTGCTTATAAGAAGAAACGAGACTCTTAACAAAAGAAAACAAACAGAAACCCATAGATGAGGATATTCATGTGCTCAACACAGCATCTAATAAAAGAGGTAAGAAGAATTCTTATGGGAAAGGATCATTCAAGAGAAAGAGAAATTCTTATGGAAAAGGATCATTCAAGAAGAGGAAAGACATCTCTCAAATACAATGTTTTAGATGTGATCAATTTGGGCACTATGCAATGAAGTGCCCTGATAGAACAAAACAACAAGCATCTTTTGCTAAAGTAGGAAAAACAAATAAAGACTATGACTTTGAGAAATTTGTATTTTATTTAGCCTTATCAAGTCAAGTATCTAACAATATCAACAATTGGGTAATTGATAGCGGTTCATCAAGGCACATCACAAGGTTCAAAGAACACCTTGACACTATGACTGAAGAAACTGATGAAGAAGTAACTATTGGGGATGATTCTGCACTTCCCGTAAAAGGGGTTGGAACTTGCTCCATCAAATTGAAATCTGGTCTCTCCCTACAACTCACTGGAGTCTTATTTGTACTAAGAATAAAGAGGAATCTAATGTCCATCTCTACTCTTGAAGACAATGGATATAGGGTTACCTTTATGGATGGAAAAGTTCTGGCATGGCCAAAGAACTCCACTATAAAGAAAGCACAAACCATAGGTATAGGACAAGGTTATCTTTACAAATTGTGCACTGAAATCAAACAAGCCCTTACTCATGAGACTTCTGATTCAAATTAAATTTGGCATCGAAGATTAGGACACATTCATTTCCGTGCCCTACCCTCCGTAGAAAAACTAGTAACAGGATTGCCTAAATTAAAACAAACTCATGAAGGAGCTTGTAATGCCTAGGAAAGAATACAAAGGGATCCTTCCATAATAGTTTGAGTAAAACCAAAAACGTGTTAGAACTGGTTCACTCTGATTTATGTGGACCCATGTCTGTACCCCCATGGCAGGCTTCCTATACCATGTAATATTTATAGATGACTTCTCTAGGAAGACCTAGATTTATTTTCTTAAATGTAAAGAGTCAATAGAAATCCTTAAAAGGTTTAAGAAGTTCAAAACTCTTACTGAAAACTTCTCCGGGAAGAAAATCAAAATTCTAAGGACAGACAATGGGAAAGAATACACTTCTGAAATCTTTAAGGAATTTTGCGTAACTGCTAGGATTAAGAGGGAGTTTACAATAGCCTACAACCCTCAACAAAAAGATGTTGCTGAAAGAAAAAATAGAACTATTGTAGAAGCTGCAAAAGCAATGTTATTTGACCAGAACATAGAAACCTCATTCTGGGCAGAAGCCTCTAGAATTGTTGTTTACATCCAAAATAGATGTCCACATTCTCATCTAGATAACAAGACTCCTGAAGAAGCTTTTATTGGTATAAAACCTGACATTAGTCACTTAAGGATCTTTGGTTGCCCGGTCTACATTCATGTACCTAAAGAAAAGAGATTCAAACTAGAACCTTCTGGAAAGAAAGGGGTATTTGTGGGATATAGTGAAACCTCTAAAGCCTACAAGATATTCATACCCGGGCAAAAACAAATTGAACTAAGCAGAGATGTCATCCTTGAAGAAGACATTGCATTCAAAAGGGCAAGGAGTTCAAGTGAGATATAAATTCATAATTCCCCTAGAGTCTTAGAAGTGGAACCTACTCCTGAGATTCAGAGGGAGTATCCTGAAGAAACAATAAGTGAATTTCAATCTGCTTCAGAAGAGAATCCAAATGACAACAGCAAGAAGAGACCACTTTGGGCTAGGAAGATTATTAAAGAAGCTAATAATCATGTAGCACCCAAGGGAACCTTTAGGGAAAGTAAGAGACCCAAAAGGTTCTCAAGCTATGTTGCCCTAATGAATGAAATCATCAATTCAGAACCCACCGGTGTCACAGAAGCTTTCAAACATCAAGTATGGAAGGATGCAATGACGAAAGAGTATTAGTCCATTTTGAAAAATGATGTATGGGATATAGTGCGTAGACCAAAAGAGAAATCTGTTGTCTCTTCCAAATGGCTCTTCAAAATCAAACATGCTGCTGATGGCAGTATAGAAAAACACAAGGCACGTTTTGTGGCCAGAGGTTTTTCACAAAAGGAAGGCATTGATTATGAAGAAACATTTGCACCTATTGCCCGGTACACATCTGTGAGAGCAGTGATAGCTATTGCAGTAGCTAAAGGCTGGAAGATCCATCAAATGGATGTGAAAACTGCCTTCCTGAATGGGACCATTGAAGAGGAAGTCTATCTAGAGCAGCCTGAAGGCTTTGTGATACATAAGCCTAACTAACATGTATGCAGATTAAAGAAAGCTCTATATGGACTTAAACAGGCTCCTAGGGCCTGGTATGAAAGAATTGACAGCTATCTCTTAGGACTAGGATTTTCCAAAAATGATGCAGACCCAAATCTTTATTTTAAGGTAATTAAAGGTGATATGCTAATAATTATTTTATATGTTGATGACCTGCTGATAACAGGAGAAGATCACCTCATTGTTCAAGGTAAAAAGGATCTAACTTCAGAATTTGACATGAAAGACTTGGGCATTTTACATTACTTCCTGGGTTTAGAAGTCTGGCAGAAATCAGATGGCATCATACTAAATCAAGGAAAGTATACTATTGATATTCTGAAGAGATTTGGGATGTTGGATTGTAGACCCATGTCTACACCTATGGAAACCAACTTACACAAATTAAAAGAAGCAGCAACAGAATCTAAGTTTGCAGATCCCACTCTATATAGACAAATAATTGGATCATTGATGTACCTGGTTAACACCAGACCTGATATTTGCTATGCAGTGAATGCTCTAAGCCAGTTCATGTGTGAGCCAAAGGAAATTCACCTTGTTGCTGTGAAGCACATATTGAGATATCTTCAAGGCACTATTGGATATGGTCTTCATTACATAAATGACCAACTAGATTTACATGGATACTTTGATTCAGATTGGGCTGGAAGTGTAAGCGATCGGAAAAGCACATCAGGATGTTGCTTCAGTTTAGGATCGGCTATGATCTCTTGGATCAACAGAAAACAGTCTTCAGTGGCACAAAGTTCGACAGAAGCTGAATATATTGCAGCCTCTATGGGGGCAAGAGAAGCAGTATGGCTCCGGAAATTGCTTGTGGGACTCTTTGGTGAACCCTTGAATCCTACTATCATCTATTGTGATAATCAGAGTTGCATTAAACTTTCAATAAATCCAGTATTCCATGATAGATCTAAGCATATTGAGATCCCTTACCACTATGTAAGAGACATGGTAGAAAGGAATGTGATCCAGTTGGAGTATATTAGTACAAATGATCAAACAACAGACATTCTCACCAAGCCTCTCTCCAGAGTTAAAGTTGAACACTTCAGGAAGAAACTTGGTATGGTTGAAATGTAATTTGATATTGCGATTGAGATTCAAATTGATTAGTTGTACTAATATATTTAAAGATGTTTAATGTGTAAACTCTTTTGTCATGTGTGTGACTCCATGACTTTATGGGCCCTCTATCCCCCTGTGTACATTATTGAAAGGTGACGATCTTTCTAATAATGAATACTTGTATTTTGACATTGTAAAGTGACGACTCTACAATGATGAGTTGAACTATCATGATAGATATCATGTGACTTGATAGCTGTGGACATGTCATGATAGTATCTCGTGGACATTTTGATAGATATCATGAGACTTGATGTCAATTGAAGATCATTATGATCCTTATGAGATAATCATGGTGGATATGTATATATATCCATGGACATGCCATGAATTATTATGGTAGACATCATGAGACTTGATGTCAGTGCACATACCATAATGAAGATGTGTTATGAAGAATGTCATGTGACTTGACAAATTTTGGAAACATATCATATCTTCGATATCACGTGTAAGGTGATATCTCTACTTGTTTTTGAGTTATCTTCCCTAGCTAAGAGGGAGTGTTGATTTAAGGTAGCTTCAGTCAAATATAAATGATGATTGCATTTATGCATTATCATCATTTATATATAATCGAAATCTACTATATTATCTACAAGTAAGTTATTCAAAATTCTGATCTTGAGTAAATTTGAAATCAAATGTTGATCGAACTTAACATACACTAATCGTAGTTTGCTAGATACATGCAGGTGTTTGGAGATTAGCCACAGATAATTATCGGTTGGCTAAGAGGAGTCCGCACGCTCAAGGGACACCTCCGCTCCACTTTGTGGAGACACGTCCTCTCATGAGATGCGTCTCTTCTTGAGGCGTGTCTCCCTTCAAAGATATAAAACATAATTCGATCTTCTATTGTAGACATCAAAATACATAAATGTTCTGCAATCAAAAGATTTGAAATACAAACAATAAAATCTGACTTAGACTACATGCACAGAAATTGAGACTTAGGATTTTTGTATTCTCCACTTAGAATATAATTTGATTAGATTTGATTACTTTAACAGCTACTATCTCACTTGCTCGAGGTAATATCACAATCAAGAGATACCCTACAAATGCACACATGATTTGATAAGGTATGGAGAAGATTTTTGTTTAATGTGTTGAAGTTTATTTTCTTTCAGTTTATAGATATCTTGTATCATTATTTTGCTGTTGCATCTTGGGATCTTCCAATCCTAGGATCCAAATATGATTGATACTATATTATGCAATACAAATTAGTTTAAACTATTAGACATGACTCATATAAATGCACAACAATTTTTTTCTGACATCAATCTTGTGTGCAAGCTATATTTTAATGACTTATATGTTTCTTAACTCTTTATCATGATGCATCTAGTCATGATTTTGTAATTTATTACCTTACAATGATAATATCTTCCGTATGATCTCCCTTCCTATCAATCATTTCCTTCATGTTTTTCATGATGGACATATATTAGGAAACCTAAGATCCCTATGGACAACTGCCATCTCTAGATTGTGGGCACAAAAAAAATAATCAAAATTCAATCTCACCCTCCTCTATCTCTTTTTCACTTTATATCTCTTATGTCTTTTGCTCCATCTCTATCAATTCCTCTCTCTCTCTCTCTCTCTTTAATTTTCTCTATATATCTCTTTGTCTCCTCTATCTCTTTTTTCTCTCACTCCCTCTCTCTTTGTTTGTCTTTTCTCTTTCTCTCTATATCTCTTTTCTCTATCTCCCTAATGCTCTAACTCTCATTTTATTTTCTCTTTTTAGGTTGTATGGATTTTAATGACAACCCAAACAAAAATAAATTGAAAATTAACAAGTTAGATCTACTTTCATGTTGCACCAACAATTTGAAGATGTTACATTTCCATCTAGATATACATCGAGTGTAGAATATCATTGAGAGAGATTGAGTCTCTACTTATCCTCTCTCCTCTCTCTATTTCTTTGCCTTCCACTCTATCTATTTATATATATCTATTTGCCTCTCTATCTCTTTCTTTATATCTCTCTCTAATAGACACACACATTCCGTGTTTCTCCCTCCTTATCTCTATCTCTATATCTATCTATCTTTCCACTCTCCATCGCTCTCTCCCTGTCTCTCTATTCCTCTCTCTCTAATACTTGTATATGTCTTTGTCTATCTCTATTACTTATCTATATCTTTATCACTCTCTCTCTCTATATATATATATATACATATATGTTTATATCTTCCATTTCTATCCATCCCTCTCTCCTCTCTATCATTATCTCTCCCTCTCCTCTCCATATCCTTCTCTATTACCATCTCCATCTCTATCTTCCTTTCTATCTCTATCCCCTATCTCTATCTCCTTATCCCCCTCTCTCATTCTTTCCCCCCTCTATCTATCCCTATTTCTATCCTTGTTTATCCCTATCTCTCCCTCTCTCCCTATTGCAAATATAACATGAACCTATTGGTAATGAAGCCTAATTATCTTTTTCATTCAAAGGTTTTATTTCAGTTCTATTTATTCACGCTATAACTTCTCCATCGAGATCTTTGTTGCACATAAAACATCATTTGTTAAATGACCTACCAATTGACCTCATGTACTACAAAAATTTAATCAGCTAATAGACCAAAAAAATTCCTCATTAACCTTCCACACCTCTTCGGCTTAACCATTGTACACCAAGGTGCAATTGCTAGTTCTAGGTTTCAATGTTACAACTAAATTCAAGAAAAAAATTTAAAAACCTGTTTTTCAAACCCAATAGGCATGCTTTGATACTCTTCAAAAAGTTGATTGTCTTCCTATTCATAACCCCTCTTGAGTTGATCAACCTTGTTGAAATCCATTGTCATAACTCTGAATTTTACTAAATTCCCAAAAGGTTGGCAAGAAAACTGCTTTAATACTATTGTAATAACCCATCCTTAATTTTATCAAAACTTCACCCATTAGCATTAGCCAAAATGCAATGATAAACAACTGAATAAGCAACCCTCTACTTTTTGATCACCCAGGTCCCGATGTGGGCAAGGTGAGAGCATATAGTGAGAAGGGGGTCTCATTAATTGGAAATCAAGCTAACTAGAAATAAACACCTTCCACTTTATGATCACCCAGATCCCAATGCGAGCAAGGTGAGAGCATTTGGTGGTAAGGCTTACAATACATGCTTCTAAACAAACCACTTCTTCAATGGGGTGAGTATGTAAATCAAGTGTATGAAATGAACCATACACTTATTCAACGGGAATTACAACAAAGCAAAGCACTTGGCGGCAAGCCGACCAATCAAGAGAGATCCTCCACTTATTCAGCAAGTATAGCATAAAAGTAAATAAAGCTCAATCACTTATTCAATGAGAGCACCACTTATTTAGATGACATGAAAATATGAAAGCTCAACCGCTAATTCAGCGAGAGCACCACTTATTCAGTGGGGTAAGTAGCAAAATAAGTACAAGAGAAAATCACCCATGGTACTACCAAAGGAGTTACAATGAGCTCAACAATAAATGTTCTAGAATAACATAAGCTTCTGTTATACTATGAAATAAATGAGAATTTTTAAGCACAACTCCCCACAATGATGTCTCAGCATGAATATAAACAATTCCCCAACAAGAATAGCAATGATACCTCACTGATAGGGCCTCTGGAGGTCGGTACAAGGTCTGATATACTGCTGAAAAAGGTCTGATATGGCTGAACAGCAGACTGAAAACTTCAACCAGCAGGCAAGAGATGATCAAAACTTCATTCCCAGGACACCAAAACACCCCCAAGCATCATAGAATCACCAACCAAGGCCTAGAGAAGTCTAGACGCCAATGTGAAGGCAAAATTTGCAGCCAAAGGTGAATGAACAGCAACCTCACACAATGTATCAACAACCCCAAATGGTACAGCCCAGCTAGAGGGGTGCCAGCTCTAGAAAATTGGATACTTCACCAAAAAATATGCTATCTTGTGCAAAGAGGCACCCAAAGCCTAGGAAAAGATTGCACCAATACCCACAAAAAGGTCTCCAACACTCCAACCCATGTGAGCAAATAGGTAGTATGGCTAGGATAGAAAATAGAGACCAGCAACAGCAAGAAGTCTGAAAATTGCTTCCAAAAGCTTCCAAAATGCTGCAAGAAGAGTTAACACACCTAAACATAGATAGAAGACATCTAAACAATCCATAAACAAAAACAATTACAAACTGAAAATCTTTCACCAATAACTCCAATGGTGACTCCTACAATGAAGCCACTCCGATGTCCAACTAGGGAGTATCTCTCAACTCCGAAACTAGAGCAACTTTGAAGGTTTTCATCTCCAAAGCCCTTAAGGGATTCAATCCTCACTTTGACAACATTTTGTTATCATTGATCAGCATAACCAAATGAGAGCAAATGATGGAGTATATATAACCTTTGAGACCCAGAAGTTTGAATTCCTTTTCCCTCTGAATGGGGACGCCACACTTGGGAGAATAAAATACTTTATTAAAAATTACTTAAAACCCTCCATCTTGGCGTCCACTATAGTTATGTTCTAATTTTGCTTTTTAAAACAACTTAAATTGTCCATGCTAGGTGTGGGGGTCCAAGGGGCCTTTTTTGACTTTATGAAATTAACTTAAGTTGCAAATATTTCCTTTTTCGAACTCCAAGACTATTGGAAGCACAAACTGCCAAAAGTAATATGATGCCAACAACTGAAGTTGCCACCATTGCCAAAAAAAAAAACCCTGCACGGAATTGTTGTCAAGAGACTTAAGACCACTACCAGAAATAGCACTTATTAAAAATAGCACACTACTAAAAATAGTGTCCAAACACAAAATAAGCACACTCTGAGATGCAGTTGTCACTTACTAAAAATAGTAAATACTAAAAATAGCAGTGATTGCCCACCAAGGATCTCAAAAAACCCAGAAAGACCCATAAAACTCTCTACCAAACCCCTGCAATAACCTCCTGAAAAGCAAACGAGAAGCTTCCAAGAATCTTGGAAACCCTAGAAATGCTTCTGAGTAGCCTACAGGACTCCGGAAATAGGCTAACGGACACTAAAAAGCTTAGGGCTACAAATGGGACATTATAGACTCAAACAAGGACTTGAATAGAGCATTCCTCGGAAAAAAACAAAGTCTCAAGTTCAAGGGGATAAAACTAATAAAGAGGTGTGAATATACTAGGGGCCATGCTTAAAAATGGCCCAAGAGAAACCCTTAGTAAGGTTTTGGAAAGCCTCCACACAAAACCCATGAGGGACCTAGGTGGACTTGACCCAACTCCTTAGCATTCTTTCAAAGGGAATTCTACCAACAAAATACCCAACAAGAGTATAGTTCTCAAGCCATTCACATGCATTATCAAAATCATAACAAATTAAAACAACATTAGGAGCAAAAGACTTACCTTGTGAACAAGTATTGATAAAGTGCATTTCAAATAGATTTTCTTGCACTTCCACGTCAACAGCCCTAGCATTAAAATCTGGGGCACTTTAGCTAGCAGCAAATAAATAGGAAAAAAAAATGCCCAAATGTGAGGGAAACTAAAAAAGCTTGCAATAAATGTGGAGAACACTTGCACTAGAAAGTAATATAAAACAAGGGTGACAAGGACAAGAGAATGACATGAGCAAGGCCATGCAAACCAAGGCAAGAAAAAACCTTAGCAGTTCCATTTTTATATATAATATTCAAACTGTCGCAAGAGCACATTGTAAAGCATATTTTGCAACGTTGACAACAATAGATAAGAAACATCTTGAAATCAATGAACATATGGATTCAACATCTCAGATCACCAACATTTCATGCCATAACCTAAAACAATGAGCCACAAGAAATAACCATAACACTTACAATAATTATTCATCCCAAACATGTCATACATGCTTTATTGATCAACCATGATAAGGACAATATGCTTTCTAAAAGATAGATAAAATTTAAAGGTCTTGCTATTCTCTAAGGGAGGAACAAAAATTGAATACTCAAAAACATTATAGTACGGAACAAGATATGTTCAAAACTCTAGATTTGTTTTAAGCATATAAAGTTTTGAGGCAAAGACATGACCCTTAGACCATAGTTGACTATTTTTTTGACAAAGGATTTGTTTGCAAGTTACATAAAATAAGAAAAGAAATAAGAATTCAAGCAGAATGAAAATGTAATAGAATTGCATCAACGAGCTTGATCATCATTACACAAACATAAAGAAATGCTCTTTACATAATTAAATACACTTTAGAAATGACCTCTAACATTTGAACTTACATCTCTATATACAAATTGACCCTTCATATGACAACACTCTACAATATAACTTACAATTATTCAGTATTTACATATATATAATCCTATGCTCCCCAAGGACATGTCCCCTGCCAAATTTGACCTCATTCCATACAGGGGATGTTTCGGGGACTTAGGAACATGAAGGAAACATCCCCTCCCTGTCCCCAAATTTGCAAACAAGTAGGAAACATTCTGGATAATTATATTTTTTTAAGGAAACGTCTAGGTGCATTAGGGGGAGCAGATTGGAGTAATTTTTTTAGGAAATGTCAGCCCAACAATGGTTCATGCAAAATGTGGAAGCAGAGACCAGGCCTATGAATTGTTTCACAAAATGCCTCAAAGAATTGTGGTGCTATGGAATGCAATGATTGTTGGATGTGCATGAAATGCTTTTTTCTTTTTCCTTTTTTTGGTTGAAATCTTTCAAAACCATCAATCAAATGTAATTGGCAGGTGTCAAGCCAAATTCCACAATTTTGTGAGTATCCTCCTTGCCTGCTAAATTGGAAGCTTTAGCACAAGTATGGACATACATCAAACCATACTAAAACGAAAAAAGATATTTGCTCGATGCTACAGTTGCAAATGATGGGATAACTATAATGCATAATGTGGAAACATAAAAAAGGCATGAGCTATTTATAGATGCAACAGCATGGAGTATCTCAGTGATCGTGGAAATACTAAATTATAGAATTGCATGTTCTAAAGTATATCAGTTGTTTTGTTGTAATGTCCCCTTTTCAGTGATGACCTTGTTATAAACTGTTAGCCTATTTCTAGAAATCTGTAGGCTATTCAATTAAGCAAATTAGGATTTCCAGTGTTTCCTGCTCAACTTGGTTTACTGTGGTTTTGCCATGTTCTTACTATTTTTAGCAGTGGCTATTTTTAGTAAGTCTATTTTTAGCAGTATCTTCATCAGCAGTGTTGTGCAGTTCATTATCCAGATTTTGGTAATATCTCAGTTTCCAGTTTGATGGTGGTTTGTGCCTTGGACTAAGTTTCATACTTAGTTAAAAATGTGTTTTGGAGTTGTACCCCACGCCTAGCTTAATGACTTTAAGTTGTTTTTAAGTTGGGGCCATAAAGTAAGATACATTTAATATTTTATTAAATGTTTATTCATTATCTTAAGTGGGACGACTTGAAGGGTGGAATAAAGAGTTTATTTGATATTTTAAATGAAGCCTTTTTGGAGAGAGTGGCATCCTTTTTGGTAAAATGAAGAGTTTCTTTGGAAGTTCAAATGTTTCATCTTTTCTTAGTGAAAGCTTATATATTGGCGCTTTTCTCTTTGTATCTCATCTTGGAAATTGAATAGTAAGGTTATGCTGCTGGTTTGAATCCAGAACCTGGCTAAGGGGAAGCTTAGCGAACTCAATCCATCCTTCGGGCCTGCAACTATGGCTTCCTAGGTGGATCATCATGGCTATATTTCACTTTGAAATACAGATGGAGCTTCAATTGTTGGAATCGAGCAGGTTGCCGATGTAAAACCTGTTTTTGCAAGTTGCTGATTTGGCCTAGCTGAAGCTAATTTCTGTTCATAGCTTCAATTCAGATTTTTGTTTGGTTCTGGGTGTTAGCTCATGCTGTTCTACTGTGGAGGGCGCCCCTTTCTACAAGTTTGCAGATTTTATCATTAAGTTTTTGATTTTTGGGAGAAGGTCAACCCTTCCTGGAGGCCGTACCTTCCTTCTTAATTGCCTTGGGAATCGTGCCAGTTGTTTCTCTTTGTTTTGGGTTCGATTTCTCAATGGAGGTTGGACGCCTAGCTCTTAGTTGTTGATTGGCTGTGGTTTGAGAGCTTTCCGAGCTGAATTGAAGAAGATACATCCAATTTGGTGAATTCTATCTTTGCTGATCTGATTTTCTGTATTTCCTGTTTCTGATCAGATTAGTTTGAAATTGTTATAATGTTGTTCTAAGTTTCTTTCTATATCATTTTGGCATTGTAAATGTTAGAGGAAGTGATACTCTAACCATTGGACATTTTGGGAATTCATGGTTGTCACATTGCAGCTGTTTATTAATCATTTGTAAGTTGTTTAGTAGTACTAACAGCAATTTGTTTGTTTGCTGCAATTTACTTTGTTGTAATTCCCACCACATAATAAAGTGGTTGTGTGGATTGTATACCCCCCACAGTTTAAGTGGAAGTGAGGTTAATTGGCTTGCTTGCCGCCTTTAAATGTTTGTAATAATCACACCCACGAAATAAGTGGAGTATTCCCACCGCTTGTGGATGCCTACATTTGCAGAAGAAGTTGTATTTCAGTTTATTATCTAGCACTCCACCATATGTTAGCACTTTTCCTTGCAAAAGGATCTTGCGTGCACATTCTTGGTGTCGAGTTTAGCTCTCTATTTTCAATTGTTATCAAGTTATTAGATCCTAGTAATCCTCTGACCTGCCCGCCCCTCCTCCTTAAATGGTTTTAGGGCG
This sequence comes from Sequoiadendron giganteum, assembly GCA_007115665.2. Lineage (NCBI taxonomy): Eukaryota > Viridiplantae > Streptophyta > Pinopsida > Cupressales > Cupressaceae > Sequoiadendron > Sequoiadendron giganteum. The sequence continues at coordinate 616,537,126 of CM021106.1, forward strand.
CATTCTTGGTTAGAGTTGTTTCAACTGTGTTTTGAATTAGAGCTAATTCTTAACGGGTGCATGATTTGCATTGTTATGACTGAAAATTAAGGGGTATATTTCATTTGTAGAGGCCTGTGCATTGTAAAAATGACATGGCACATGGGACGCCATGAATCTTAGAGGAACCCACATGATGCAAGGTGGCACAAGCATAGGTAATTGGAAGGACTTGCACCCAGCCAATTAAAAAAATAGAATGTGCAGAAAATAGATTTGTTGAAACAGCTTTAGAAACTTTTTGCTAAAAATAATTAAACCTATCAGATTGTAAACAGAATAATAAATATGAAATTCTGAAGTATGATGTCAAAACAATTTTTGGTTGAATGTCTTATGAAAATTCCTAAGTCAGATTTCTCTTACCGGATGTTGATCCTCAAAGGTAAAACATATATAGATTTCGATGATGTCCCAATGAGGATTTGATCCGATATAAGTATCAAATGGGAGACACGTCCCATGAGCGGACGTGTCCCATTATTTAAGGTTTGATCTTTAACTAATAGTCCGATTATGAATCGGTGTTAGTTTCCTTAACCATCGAATGTCCTTTATAAGTTCGATCTGAACATATTGTATATAATTAAATCGGAAATAGTAATGCACGATCTGGAAGAGATCAATTTGATTTGGGATGTGATGAAGGACATGAAAACAATAATCTGCAAGTAATAATTTCTCTAAATGCAGATCGAATACTTGGATGTAGCGATTCCAAGATAAATGATGATGATGAATAAATTCAATCATCATTTATCTCTGATCGAAGCTACTTAATTCAACACTCCCTCTTAGCTAGGGAAGATGGCTCTAACCAAGTATATAGTGATATCACCTTACTCCTGATATCAGGAGATATGGTATGTCTTTTAAAAAAGTGTCAATTCCCATGACATTCTTCATAACACATCTCTATTATGGTATGTGCACTGACATCAAGACACATGATGTCTACCATAATAATTCATGGCATATCCAGGGATATATTTATCCACCATGATTATCTCATAAGGATCATAATGATCTTCAACTGATATCAAGTCTCATGATATCTATCAAAATGTCCACGAGATACTATCATGACATATCCATAGATATCAAGTCACATGATATCTATCATGATAGTGCAACTAATCATTGTAGAGTCGTCACTTTACAATGTCAAATACAAGTGTTCATTATTAGAAAGATCGTCACCTTTTAATAATGTACACAGGGGGAGAGGGCCCATGAAGTCATGGAGTCACACACATGACAAAAGAGTTTACACATTAAACATCTTTTAAATACATTAGTACAAAATAAAATTTGAATCTCAATTTCAATAATAATTTACATCTCAACCATACCAAGTTTCTTCCTGAAGTGTTCAACTTTAATTTTGGAGAGAGGCTTGGTGAGAATGTTTGTTGTTTGATAATTTGTACTAATATATTCCAACTGCATCACATTCCTTTCTACCATGTCTTTCACATAGTGGTAAGGAATCTCAATATGTTTTGATCTATCATGGAATATTGGATTTACTAAAAGTTTAATGCAACTCTGATTGTCACAATGGAAAATAGTGGGATTCAAGGGCTCACCGAATAATCCCACAATCAATTTCCGAAGCCATACTGCTTCTCTTGCCCCCATAGAGGCTGCAATATATTCAGCTTCAGTAGAGCTTTGTGCCACCGAGGACTTGTTGACGGGTGTTTTATGACCACACCAACACAGAATAAAGTGTCCAACGGTCACCCTATCCTCTCTTGATCAAAGTATTCTGCATGCTAAGATTGCATGAAAGATCATGCATTCAACTCCAAGGTTCCTTATGTAGCGAATAGGCTCAGTTGGTTTGATGTGAATATGCTGGGTATTTCAAGGGGACTTACGTGAGTTGCTCATTCAGAAGAAAGGATTCTCAAATTTCTGGAGATTTGTCAGTGAAACTCGGGTTCTTAGACTAACCGGATAATGCTGAATTAAAAGGGAATAAGGGTAGGGATTCTAACTTCTATTTCTAAAGGGTGGAATGCGAGGATCAACTTCAACAAGCTTCAAACCAGGTTTTGCTTTGCCTCCCTTCGGACAACTTCTACAAAACCGATGCAATCTTCAAAGGATGGAAAGGATATTCAAACTGTGACACAACATGCACATACCATCACAACGATGCATATAGACATACGAGTCACAATCGAAGTTAAGTGCAAAATAATTCAGTTGACCACACAGGGCGAACTCAACGTCAGCGAACCCGCTAGTGGTATGGATGAATGAAACTTGCTCAAACTAAATGACGCATTCCACAACTAACATCTACTTGCATGAAATAAAAATCTACATTACTCTATCTACTTGAATTGGAAAGACGAAAAAGCCTTGCTAGCTACTCACAATAAAAGATAGAACCACCAAGCAATGATAAACTTTTGTATTATGAGAGTTTTCCACAACTTCTTCTTACAAAAATTTCAAAGGGAAAGCTTTCTTTCCTTTTCAAACTAAGCTAACTTCTAAGCTATCTCTCTATCTATTCTAACTTCTATCTTCTCTACTCTCTGATCTCTTGATCTAATCTAATCGATTACAAATGAGGGGGGATGCCCCTTTTATAGTTGACCCAGTCCAGTGGACGGCTTAGATTGAATTACAATGAAGGGCTCAGATTGAGCCACATATGCCCTAATTAGGGTTTTTGCCCTAAAAACTGCCACACAGAGGAGTGGGGCAATGAATGCACAGAATATTCTCCACTCCTCTGCAGGAACCACTATGAGCAATTAATGCCCACTATCCTCTTCTAGAAGATTCTCGTCCAGAAACGCGTTCCCATTGTTCTTCTCTGCCAATTCTGTTGCGTTAGGAGGAGGGTAAAAGAGTCTAAGATTGTCTCCATAGATAATAAAATTCGACAGGATCCGGAGTTCGATTGCTCAGTTGTTCATGTTCAACCCTTCCGTTGTCTTAATTCCTGGACGCACTTCCTCCTCGTAACTTTCATATTTCTCTAGCCCACTGCCTTGGGTGCATTTAGCCTCTTTTGCATCACATTCTTAATGCCTTAGGCTCCGTGTTCATCCAGCAAAACAAAAAGAAGAGCATCAGAACACTTATAACATAAATTCACCTCACTTACCTAATTCCCACGTTCTAACTTTCAAGGTCTGCTTGATCTCCAGATCTCGATAGAGTTCATCATTTCCAGCAAACTTTCATAACTTTTCAACATCTGGGCACACGGTGTTCATTTCATGAGGTCGTCTTCAAGGGCACATCCACCACCTTGTGTCTGGAGTTTGTGCCTTGGGAAAATATTTCACCTTGAGGACGCATTTGAACGCTTGATGTTCAAGCTTCATTTCATCTTCAAATTCTTCATGCCTTAGACAAATTTCATCTCTTCCTTGTGAGTGTATTTGACCCCTTGTTTTATTTTCCCTTTCCTTAGACAATTTTGTCTGCTTTATAAATTTCATCCACTGTAATCTAGGCGCTCATTTTGACATCAGAAGCCAAGGCAGTTTTTGTAAAAACATTTCTTTTACTTGCCTTAGAAAATTTATTTTCGCCTAGGAAATTCATTAAACGGGCGCCAGGCAAAAATATCTGTCAAAACAACACGAGCAAGGTGGAGAACAATTTTAAATCATCTCCCAGTGGAAAATGTTCAATACCCAGAAGAAATTACCCCTCAAAATCATCATTTTCATGTGTATCCAGATGAAGGGGTAAGTTTAATTTTATTATTTTTTTGAAAATAATAAAATTGCTAAGGTTTATTCAACTTTTAATTCTGGGCGTACTTCTTGTAGTCTTCATTTTCATGTTTTGGCATTTTCCTTATTTTCCTGAAGAAATTCTTTCATGCATCTGGGCGCATATCACCTAGCACTTAGAAATTTCCATGTTGCCTCTTCCTTAGGCGTATTCCTCATTTTCACTTTAGAAAATGCCTTAGAAACATTTTAACTTAATCAACTTACCTTGGGCGCACTTCATAACACATATCTTTACCTTCATTTCCCAAGCATTTTCACGCCTTAACAATTTTCCTCCATGTCCCAACTTCCTTAGAGCGCATTTGAGGTGAGGGAACTTTCATTTTGATACTTAGAAATTATTTCCTGAGCATTCTTTCCTCTCATCTTGGACGCATTTTGACCCATGTACTTCCATTTTTCAAGACTTAGAAAAATTTGTTCAAGCCCTCATACTGCCTTGGGCGCATTTGAGATCCCTGCTTTGATTTTCAACACTTAGAAATATTTTTGAGTGGCTTCATGCTCATGGGCGCATTTCACCTATGGAGGATGAACTTTTATACTTAGAATATTTTCAACTTCCTCCCCTCTTTGCTTTAAGGGCGCATTTTACCTTGGGAGGAGGAATATTTATACTTAGAATATTCTCCTCATTGCCACGTTTTCCTCTTGCAAGCTAGGTGCATTTGAAGGGTGCTACGTCCATTTTTTGACTTGGAACCCCTCTCAAACCTTTTCCTTATGATGGGCGCATTTAGGGGTGTGAGGAGGAATTTCTCACACTTAGACACTTTTATTTTATGCCCTCTCCACCTTTTGCTGGTTGGGCGCATATGGGGCTCCTTGCTTCCTTTTCCCACACCTTAGAAACCTTTACCTTGCGCTTCATTCCTTGTGGGCGCATATGAGGTAGGGAGGAGGAACTTTCTTGCCTTAGAAAAATTTCAATATCCTTGCAGCCTTGGGCGCATTTCACATGGGGAGGAGGAACTTTTTATACTTAGAAACTTTTCCAAGCCTCATCTTCTTTGGGTGCATTTACCATGTGGTGGAGGAACTTTTAAGCCTTAGATTTTCTTATGCCATGTCTTCTACCAAGGGCGCATTTGAGGTAGGGTGGGGAATTTGTTCAAGTTTGGGCACATTTTGCATGTGGTGGAGGAATTTGCTCAAGCTTGAGGGCGCATTTAGGCATGTTTACTTCCATTTTTTCTTTACTTAGAATTTTTATGCCACCACCTCAACCTTGGGCGCATTAAGGGGGGTGTGGAAGATTTTCAAAATGCCTTACAAACTTTTTAAAGCCCTCGCATTGCCTTGGGCGCATTTGAGAGGTGGAGGAGGAATTTCTCACACTTAGAAACTTTTCCAAGCCTCATCTTCTTTGGGCGAATTTACCATGTGGTGGAGGAAATTCCCACGCCTTAGAATATTTATCCTTCATCTTCCTTGTAGCCTTGGGCGCATTTCACCTAGGGAGGAGGAAATTTCATTGCCTTAGAAATTTTCTTGCCATGTCTCCTCAGCTTGGGCTCATTTGAGGTAGGGTGGAGGAATTTTTTGTACTTAGAAACATTTTCATCAAGCATCCTCCACTCTTGGGCGCATTTGAGGGTATGAGGAGGAATTTTCATACTTCGAATTTTTGATGCCAGTCTTCATGCTTGGGCGCATTTCATACTTCCTCCTGCCAGTTTCCATTCGTGGACTTAGAAATCTCAACGCCTTCAACTACCTCTTGCCACTCTATTTTTAGTAAATTTTGGAGATGTATGACTTTTTCGTGGCCTTTTATCTATTCTGAATCTGTAGTTGGCGTAATATGCTTCCTATGGCCCTGCTACCCTATTTATACCTGTTGCTCGAGATCATCTGCTATTTTTAGCAAACCCTAAAATTGATTGATCTCCGCAGCTTCGTCAGACCTAAATTTTTCACCACGTGGTCCTCATCGCTTGGTGAACCTGTTCACACCTGCCCCTCGTGCTGACTTGCTATTTATAGCCCTGTTCTAGAGATGACTTACTATAAATAGTAAGTGCTCGGATTGCGCCCAAATTTTACCAGTAGATTGCCTGAAGGATGTTGATCACAGTGGTATACCTTTGTTTTTCAAAATTTTGGCTTTTTACCCCCCTTTTTAGGCATCGAAGTTGGAAACCCTAATCTGACTTGCATGTGGCTCAAATGACCTCTGTTTGACTTGATTTTTGTCGCCTGTTGCTCTACTCATGGTACTGAAGTGTCGGGTGGTTGCCGGAGTGTCTGCTATTTATAGTAACTATCTGAAAAGTGATCAATCCACCGTCAGATGAGTTTGCATGTCACATTGCCCAAGGGATCTCAAAAAACCCAGAAAATTGGTCTGCGTGCGTGCACTAGCTAAAAATAGTAAGTTCCTGATTCATGATCCACTCTGCTTGCATGTCATATCGTTACGAAGCTCTTGAAAAACCCATAAGGAATATCCAGACATGCACTGAAAAATTCTGCATGCAAACCCTAAAAATAGCCTTTGAATGCTGAACTGCTGAAAGTTATCATCTCGACATGCATGTCACATTACTACGAAGGTCTTGAAAAACCCACAAATATTCTCCAAACATACATTGGAAAATCATACATGCGCATCCTAAAAATGGCTCTTGAAGCCTGAACTGCTAAAAATAGCAAATTGTCAAAATCTGCTCAAATTTTACGTGCAGGCATCTTGAAGTTACCTGAATGTGCTGAAGCAGTCAGAATCCCGAAATTCTGAAGAAAAGACCTTCCAATTAGGTACTTACTAAAAATAGTAAGTTGTCAGATTTCAATGAAAACTCAGTGGGAACCTACTGGAAGCCTCCTGACAGCAATGTTAAGCTCAGATGTCAATTAGCCAACTCAATTTAACCTTCAATAAGCCTGAAGAATGAAAAGCCCTAATTTCACAAACTTAGCTCAAATTTCAACTTAAGTCAAACGATAGGACATCCCCGAAAGGACAGAAAGACCAGAGAGAGAGAGAGAGAGAAAACAAAAGCCAAAATACCAAAATGGAGCAAAAATTAGGGGGATCCCATTTGAATGGGGCGATGTGTGAAAAGATCACAACAGGACCGTTTCCTGCTAATCCAAGAGATCATAGTCGATCCTAAACTGAAGCAACATCCTGATGTGCTTTTCCGATCGGTTACACTTCCAGCCCAATCAGAATCAGATGTATCCATGTAAGTCTAGTTTGTCATTCTTGTATTTAAAACCATATCCAATAGTACCTTGAAGATATCTCAATATATGCTTCACAACAAGAAGGTGAATTTCCTTTGGCTCACACATAAATTGGCTTAGGGCATTCACTACATAGCAAATATCTGGTCTAGTGTTAACCAAGTACATTAAGGATCCAATTATCTATCTATAGAGAGTAGGATCTGCAAATTTTGATTCTGCTGCTGCTTCTTTCAATTTGTGTAAGTTGGTTTCCATAGGTGTAGACATGGGTCTACAGTCTAACATTCCAAATCTCTTCAGAATATCAATAGTATATTTTCCTTGATTTAGGATGATACTATTTGATTTCTGCTAGACTTCTAACCCTAGGAAGTAATGTAAGATGCCCAGGGTCTTTCATGTCAAATTCTAAAGCTAGGTCCTTTTTACATTGAGTGATAAGGTGATCTTCCCCTGTTATAAGCAGGTCATCAACATATAAAATTAGTATTAGCATATCATCTTTAATTACCTTAAAATAGAGGTTTGGGTCTGCATCATTTTTGGAAAATCCTAGTCCCAAAAGATAGCTGTCAATTCTTTCATACCAGGGTCTGGGAGCCTGTTTAAGTCCATATAGAGCTTTCTCCAATCTGCATACATGTGAGTCTGCTTTATGTATCACAAAACCTTCAGGTTGCTCTAAGTAGACTTCTTCTTCAATGGTTCCATTTAGGAAGGCAATTTTTACATCCATTTGATGGATCTTCCAACCTTTAGCTGCTGCAATAGCTATCATTGCTCTCACAGAGGTGTATCGAGCAACAGGTGCAAATGTCTCTTCATAATCAATACCTTCCTTTTGTGAGAAACCTTTGGCCACAAAACGTGCCTTGTGTTTCTCTATACTACCATCAGCAGCATGTTTGATTTTGAAAAGCCATTTGGAAGAGACAACAGATTTCTCTTTTGGTCTAGGCACTATATCCGATACATCATTTTTCAAAATGGACTGAAACTGTTCTGTCATTGCATCTTTCCACACTTGATGTTTGAGAGCTTTTGTAACATTAGTTGGTTCTAAATTGATGATATCATTCATTAAGGCAACATAGCTTGAGAATCTTTTGGGTCTCTTGCTTTCTTTAAAAGTTCCTTTGGGTGCTGTATAATTCTCAGCTTCCTTAATCATCTTTCTAGCCCAAAGTGGCCTCCTCTTGCTGTTGTTCTCAGGATTTTCTTCTAGAGTAGTTTGGTTTTCATTTATGATTTCTTCAGGGTACTCCCTCTGAATCTCAGGAGCAGGATCTTCTTCCAAGACTTTAGGAGAATCTTGAATTTCTATCTCATTTGAACTCTTTGCCCTTTTGAAGGCAATGTCTTCCTCAAATATGACATCTCTACTTAGTTCAATTTGATTATGTCCGGATATGTGTATTCTATAGGTTTTTGAGGTTTCACTATAGCCCACAAATATTCCTTTCTTTCCAGAAGGTTCTAATTTGGATCTCTTTTCTTTAGGAACATGAAAGTAGACAAGGCAACCAAAGATCCTTAAGTGACTAATGTCAGGTTTTATACTAGTAAATGCTTCTTTAGGAGTCTTGTTATCTAGATGTGAGTGTGGACATCTATTTTGGATGTAGACAGCAGTTCTAGAGGCTTCTGCCCAAAATGAGGTTTCTATGTTTTGGTCAAACAACATTGCTTTAGCAGCTTCTACAATAGTTCTATTTTTTCTCTCATCAACACCATTTTGTTGAGGGTTGTAGGCTACTGTAAACTCCCTCTTAATCCCAGCATTTATACAAAGTTCTTTAAAGATTTCAGAGGTGTATTCCTTCCCATTATCTGTCCTTAGAATTTTGATTTTCTTCCCGAAGAAGTTTTCAGTAAGTGCTTTGAACTCCTTAAACCTTTTAAGGATTTCTATTGACTCTTTACACTTCAGAAAATATATCGACGTCTTCCTAGAGAAGTCATCTATAAATATTACATAATATAGGAAGCCTACCATGGACGGTACAAACATGGGTCCACATAAGTCGAAGTGAACTAGTTCTAACACATTTTTGATTTTACTCAAACTATTTTGGAAGGTTCCCTTTGTATTCTTTCCTAGGGCACACCCTTTACATGCTCCTTCATGAATTTGTTTTAGTTTAGGCAATCCTGTTACTAATTTCTCTACAGAGCGTAAGGCACGGAAATGAATATGTCCTAACCTTCGATGCCAAATTTCATTTGAATCAAAAGTCTCAAGGATAAGAGTTTGTTTGATGTCAGTGCACAGTTTGTAAAGATATCCTTGTCTTATACCTATAGTTTGTGCTTTCTTTATAGTGGAGTTCTTTGGCCATGCCAGAACTTTTCCATCCATAAAGGTAACCCTATATCCATTGTCTTCAAGAGCAGAGATGGATATTAGATTCCTCTTTATTCCTGGTACAAACAAGACTCTAGTAAGTTGTAGGGAGAGGCCAAATTTCAATTTGATGGTGCAAGTTCCAACCCCCCGTACTGGATGTGCAGAATCATCCCCAATGGTTACTTCTTCATCAGTTTCTTCTGTCATAGTATCTAGGTGTTCTCTGAACCCTATGATGTGCCTTGATGAACCACTATCAATTACCCAGTTGTTGACATTGTTAGATATTTGACTTGATAATGCTGAGTAGAAGACAAATTTCTCAGAGTCATATTTTGTATTTGTCTTTCCAACTTTAGGAAAAGATGCTTGTTGTTTTGTTCTGTCAAGGCAATTCATTGCATAGTGTCCATATTGATCACATCTAAAACATTGTATTTGGGAGATGTCTTTCCTTTTCTTGAATGGTCCCTTTCCATAAGAATTCTTCTTTCTCTTGAAGTTTTTCTTCTTACCTTTCTTATGAGAATTTGTATTTAGCACCTGAATATCCTCATCTATGTTTTTCTGTTTGTTTTCTTTTGTCATTAGTCTTGTTTCTTCTTGTAAGCAATTTGTTCTTAGTCTATCAAATTTAGGGAGTTTTGATCTTGCACTTATTCCTTGAACAAATGACTCCCATGAGTTTGGTACGCCACCTAGAGCTATTAGAGTTAACTCCTTGCTATCAATTTGATATCCGACTGTTGATAGTTGATTTCTTAATTCATTGATTCTCATGAAATAAGCATTAATGGATTGTCCCTTGTTTATTTGAACATGATTGAGTTGCCTCTTTAGAGCAAGGGTCCTATTGGTGTTGTTTATTTCAAAAGTGCTCTCAAGGGATTTAAACATTTGATATGCAGTCTCATGTTTAGATAGAATAGGTACTATATGGTCCCTAACTGCATCTACTATAATTTTCATAGTTTTCTCATCGTTCTCAATCCATTGAGATTTCTCTGGATCATTCTCTAGTTCTATTTTGTTTTCTTTCACAAATGAGCCTAACTTATTTTCTTTCAAAATCATCATGATTTTGAACTTCCATGAAGTAAAGTTGTTTGCACCTTCAAGACGATCCTCAAATCTTATTACACTTGACATTATGAAGAATGTAATGTGTGCGTGATTTCTAGGGAAAATACGATTTTCTAAATAATCTGATATCTTGATTTAATTCAGATCTTTTCTCAACGTGGCCCTGATACCATGTTAAAAATAATTAAACCTATCAGATTGTAAACAGAATAATAAATATGAAATTCTGAAGTATGATGTCAAAACAATTTTTGGTTGAATGTCTTATGAAAATTCCTAAGTCAGATTTCTCTTACTGGATGTTGATCCGCAAAGGTAAAACATATATAGATTTTGATGATGTCCCAATGAGGATTTGATCCGATATAAGTATCAAATGGGAGACATGTCCGCTCAAGGGACGTGTCCCATTATTTAAGGTTTGATCTTTAACTAACAGTCCGATTATGAATCGGTGTTAGTTTCCTTAACCATTGAATGTCCTTTATAAGTTCGATCTGAACTTATTATATATAATTAAATCGGAAATAGTAATGCACGATCTGGAAGAGATCAATTTAATATGGGATGTGATGAAGGACATGAAAACAATAATCTGCAAGTAATAATTTCTCTAAATGCAGATCGAATACTTGGATGTAGCGATTTCAAGATAAATGATGATGATGAATAAATTCAATCATCATTTATCTCTGACCAAAGCTACTTAATTCAACACTTTTAAATAAATGGCAAGCAGTGGATTTTTGTGCCATTGATATATGCAAAGCCAATCTTCACAATCTTTTGTTAGCATTCACAAGAACTGTGCCATATGGGAGCCGTAAAACAGGGTAGAAATGTTCATCAAAGCATGAGGGAGAGATGAATTTTCTCAGATGCTGAAGTTGCAGCTGCCCAGGCAGATATTTATGCAAAATATCTCACAAATTATCTAACTACAGACAATGCACACCATTTGTTTGATAAAATTCCTGAACAAAATATCATTACTTGGAATGCCATGATGGCTGGGTATTATAATAGAGGACAGTATGAAAAGTCATAAGTATTTTGTTGAAATGTAGCAGAAAGAGATCAAACCAAATAAGTCTAACTTTGTGAGCCTTCTCAAAATGTGATGATAAACCTGTTGAGCTTGAGGACTTCTTCGCACTTGGCTAGAAATACTCACTTTTTAGAACAGTTGATGATTGTAAATATAGCAAAAGACATTCCTTATGGAAGTGGTGGTTCCTTAAGATTGTGACACTCCATTTGGAATAGGTCATGATTTGCCATGTAGTCCTTGAAAGTATACTGACCACAACTTTGTAAAGTATGGAGCTCCAGGAAATACTGAATGCCCTGAATTAAGACAGCCCAGAGCAAAGGAAATTTTGGAGAATATATCAAAAGAACTCAATTCAGGTTCAAAGGTTGAGGATTTATGCATTGTTGGTAGCAAGATTGGCAAATAACGTAAATCATTGTAGGGAACTGTCTTCACCATGTCCTCAAACAAAAACACAGAATTTAATGTGTTTCTTGGTCCAAAGGCAGCAAAACAGGTTATAACAACAAAGCTCAATACAATCCTAATTCCTCTACCTGGCTCACACAAGGTTTTTATTTTTTGCAAATTCTACAAGAACGTAAGATCATGAGAAGACAAAAGAAATTGAAAAGTCTCAAAAAGAAGAGGAAAAGTCACAAAAGGGAGCTGAGCTTTCATTTTGGGTTTTTATTTTATTTCCTTTAAATATTTGGAAATCTAAAATCTGAGGATAGGAATGTAAAATGTTCAACTAGGAAGGTGAACAATTATAGAAGTAAAAAGAATGCTTTTTATGCCTACATATTGTAAAAATCTGCCTGGGAAGAGGACTTTTCTTTTCTTTTCTTTTTTGTATTTTTGCACAGGACATGTATAGGGAAGAGGATTGAGACTTTGTGTTTGATTTTTGGAGAGTAAGAAGCAGCTTTTGATGGACTTTGTACATTATTTTCCCTGTGTGGTTTCTGATGTTATTCTTATGTTTAATATAGAAGTCTTTATTCATTCTTTCCTTGTATTTTTCTGAGAAATGCAAACTAGTTAGTTGTCATCTTGTTCATGGTGTATATAGGGTTGAACTCTGATCTACTATTTATATTTTGCATATAGTCCTTGCTCCTTTCCTGTTCTTTCCCCTTTTGTTTCCTTTCTGTACTTTCCAGTTCAAAGTACAAAAAGCCCAAAAGCCCTCAATCTTATGAGGGAGCTTCCCCCCTCAAATGTAAAGAGCAATTACCAGTCACACAATGATTTCTCCTGCTGTTGCAAGTTCCCATTGCTGCCCATTGGGTGAGTCAGAGAAATATGGCAGCAACTAATTTACTTGCTAACAAGATGATAGATCCTATGTCCCGGTAGCATATGGGGGCTAGTCTCAATTTGTAATAGGTGAAATATTACCATCAGCTGGTGTGGGGAATCCTCAAGTCATGTAACCAATAAGCTTGGAGAAGTTAGGTTGAATGATAATGCCATTTACAATCCATAAGAAATGAGTAGCAAACAATTCAACTTGATGCTAAGCAATTATAGAGGAGACATTCAAATGACAATAATGTTTTGTAGGTATATATCCTCCCTGATGGTCCTATTGAGGATCTCCTCTGAAAACAGGTGAGAAGGGGCATCTAGACAGTAACTGAAAGTGGGTAGATGATCAATAGATATGGCAATAGATTAGAGTAGCTGGCCTCAAGATAACTACATGTTGATGCCAAGTGGGACCCAAATGGGAAATTATCTCAAAATAGCAATGATCCATTTGCAATTAAAAAAGCATACCGTCTCAGCATGTATAGCATTCCTCACAGACTCATCATTTAACCAAACTTTCGCAACCCGATCATCCTGGTTTTGCAAAAAATAATTAAACATACTTAGATATTGAAAATTTGCCCAACTGCAGAAATCTATGATTATTAAATGGCAAAATTTTGAGAAACATAATACCCAGCATCAATGTACTGAAATGCCTTAATAGTAATTTGATCAAATTAGAGGATTGGCATAGTCATTTCTGTATATATTCTAATTCAAGTTAAACAGATTTTATTTCTTGTATGAAATGGTTAAATATTCAATTGCATTAGGCCCTGCAATTAGTAATCTACTATATTTTTAATTTGGGCTACAAGTTATAACAATCAAGGAACCTGCTAAAAAATCGCATAACATGACAACACAATTTTACACAGATTCAAATAGTATAATACATTTTTTACACAGCCCAATGAACCTAGAATAGAGAACAAATCTTCTGCATGTTAGACAACTGCCACAAAAGTTATGATAATGCACACAATACTAACATAACCAGGAATGAATCTTCTTCAGGTGAAGTTCTGCATGCATCATGAGAAAATGAGTTCTTCAATGATTCCATGCTATCTATTAGAGGCATGAATGCATGTCATAGAATTATGTTTTAGTCTCAAAACAAACAGTTTTCAGTTTTTATTAAGCTGTAAGTGAATCAATCTCTATAAATTCTGCAGCTGTAGAGGAATATATGTCCTTGGAAGTAAAATAAGAATATAGGAAAAAATGTTTACAATGCAAGGGACACTTTCAGAGAGCTGTGGCCATGTTGGAACAATTCCATCTGCAACTGGTGCTTTGAGAGGCCAAGCACGACCAAAGATCCTCCTCCTTACTGGATGAGGCTTTCCAGTCTCGCCCAATTGCTTGTAGCTTTCAGGTAAGTTGTGTTGGCTAACAACAATGTCTTGTACTTCTGTCCCATGGTAGCATGGCTCAAGAATGTCATATTCATTAAGCCTATAAACAAGCTGCATTTTTTTAGACAAAATAGAGTTATAGTCAAATAATTGTTGATGAATAAAATAGAATGCCATTCTAAAGGAAACATAAGTCCAGAAAGAGTTGTGACCTCATCAATCTCATTTAATTTCGTAGAACAACTTGCACTTGTAGAATACCGATAATTTCCCTTACAAGCATCATGTGTTTCCTGCAATAACAAATGCAATTGACCACAGGCAAGAGAATGACACAACATGAATATTACAAAAACAAAATCAACATCTACTGATGCATTATTAGTGCTTGATTCTTGATGCATGCAAGCAATGTTGCTAAATGTTAAGGTAGTCTAAATCATAGCAACAAAAATCTTTTGGAGAAAAAATCGGCAAACCAAAAGTTCAAGATTTTTTGAAAAAATCGGATTTTTAAAAAAATGTAAAAAATTGTAGAATAAGAGACAAAACTGTTTTTTTTAATTGAAAGGCATTTCCATAGCAATAGAGTTATAGAGAGCAAATAAAATAAAGAGTTTAACTAATGAATCATAGAAAATATATTTTGTTGTTTATATTCATACCGCTGATTACATTGCATTCCACATCTTTCAAAGCATTAGTTCACAATGCATAACTGATAGATGACAAAATTTCAATTACAGTATAGTTTGTAGAAAGTCAACCTATAAATTGAGTACAAAGTTTCAAAAAATCAAAAGTAGCCAATGACTCTTGCTAGTTGCTACTATAAATAGAGCTATGCTAGAGGGATGCAGGTCCTGATGATGAAGCTCTTGGGGCTTTGCCTCTCCTAAGTCATTCAGTCAAATGAGTATCAAAGTTGGACTCCGCTAGGATCTCAAAATCATCAACCTCAAGAAATTCATCACCAGCAATCCACTCATTGTCTGGATCAAAACTTGCCTCAAAGAAATGTGGTCTCATGGTGATGGAATGCCATGACAATCAATAGCAACCACATTTCTTTGAGGCAAATTTTCAACTAGTTCACTGCCTTGTCTATGCTACCACATTTTTCATACATGTCTACCAAAGCATTTTATCAAACAGTTCACTGCCTTGCTGCTATGGCTAAAAGCCTAAAACAAGTGCTTTCGAACAAGCTATAGATGCTTGGAAAAAATCTATCAAAGCACAATAGTAAACAACAAGCTATGGTCTCATGGTTTTTTATCGCGCGAAAATCAGTGTGATTTTATTTGCATTTTTTTGTAGGATTTAAACGTATTTTTTGGCAATTTTGCAGTTTGAAATGGGAAAACATCATTCACCAAAAGGTCAGATTTTTTCAAAAATTCAGGGAAAAATCATCCAGCCTGCAGATTCTTTAAAAATCGGGATTAATCGGAGTTTTTTCCCGATTTTTGTTTCACTTGTCTAAATTTCTAGTTTATTAAGCTTGAATTTTAGTTATATGTCAATAGATTGCAACTCAGCAATAAATAATCTAAGATCCTACAAGTTAAATCATGTTACATCCTTCCACAATCCCAAACATAAACTTGAATTAGGTTGGAAAACATGGGTAAGGACATAGAAAAAATCATGATGACAACTTGTGCAAAGGAAAGGTACTAATTTTCATCTAAAATGCATAATTATCATCACTTTTGATTGAGGAAATTGTGCTCTATGCTACAAAATTATGGATGGATGCATAAAGTTGAAATTCTCATTCTAGACAAATATATTGGCCTTTTGGATATATATTTTTTGATTTGTAAATCTAGGCATTAGCCAGATCCAAACAATGGAGCAACATAAGGGGGTCCCATCCCCAACTTAATACAAACACGGTCCAAACATGCAAGTGCAATGTATAATGTATATTATTATGCTTCGATAATATTGGTTATCTGACTCTACATTAATTATTTGTATTAATTGGTTGTCAGCTTCGGGTAGTTACAAGCGTTGGTTGGTTTACGGTAGTGTTCTTATTGGAAACTGTCGAGTGCTTTAAATACATTGTGTATCGTCAAGGAGAGTAGTGTGATGAGCCCTACTGGCTCCCAACTCAAACCCCTATATTTTTGTTTATCTTTGTGTCTTTTTAAGTTTTTTAGAGAAGATTTTTAGACAGAAGAGAAGGGGTGATAGCATATAAATGCACACAGAATTGAAATACAATAATCTTTTAAGCAATAGATGTAATAGTTATTAATTTGCAGTACATACAATGAGATTGCAAACAAATTACATACCCGAAAGACTCCAGAATAATTAAATAAGAAATTTTAGAGCTTGGCAGGCACGAATGCTGAAACTAGAGGAAATCACTGTCGGGGCTCACGATCTGCTTTCTCCCACACAGGAGCTGGAGAAATGCTGCTGCAAATGAAGGACACCAACAAAGAAACACAGGAACCACCTCATGAAGAGGCGTTTTTGCCTCTGGGTTCACACGCCTCAAATAGAAGTGCACGCCTCCCAAGGAGAAGATACCACCCTCTGATGCTATGGTACGACCCTATCAAAAGCTAGGATTCTGATGAAGAATGGCGCCCAAAGTAGGAAGCCCTTCCCTTATTGCAAACACTAAAATGCTAAAATAGACAACTCAGATGAAGCACAACAGAACTTCTGTATGAAGCCCTCACAGCTAGACTAATTCGACTGGTCTTTCACAGTCTCAAAAATGCTCAACACTGGAGAAGATCTCGCTCTCCAATGGAAAAAATTGTTGAAACCCTTGTCTCAGAGAATAGCACAAGAAAAACCAATGGCAAAGTCAAATAATCAATGAATTGAGTTTTATTTGCCAAAATTGCCTTATATTCCCAAAAGGTATGAATTCCAAGAAAGTACGGCTTCCCTCTCAAATAAAATACATAAATTTAATTACTTTTCAATAGTTTTAGCAATTAAATAATTGCCCTTTTAAGTTGAGCGCACTTTATTCTTAAGTGATTTAATTTTAAATCACTTTGACATATTTAAGTGATTTAAAAGTTATAAAGTCAATTTGACTTTATAGTAAAGCGTTAAGTTAAATAATTAACTTAAACCACTTAAATATCCATAACTCCCTCTAAACCCCATATATCTCTGTGCCATCAGAAGCTGGCGAACACTGAACCATAGATGCCTGCACTGAAACCAATACTGGAGTGAAGGAATGGGCAATGACAGTACCCACTAAAACGGCCATTGACCCTCTAACCAGATCCTGTCAGCCTACAAGGGTCCAAGAGATAGGCTAACTCCACTGCTCCTGAGAACTGACTAGAGTGGGGACATCACAAGTAGTCCGATCTAGTCGGATCGACTTTGATCCTTCGTTAATAGTCTATGGTCTTCTTCTGTAATAATTTCATGTGCAAATAAAGATATATTTTATGCATCTATCTGGTATGCATTGTCATCTCTATTTATAATTCATGTATTTAATTTATCAGACATAGCAATAAACATTTGGCACTGTTGCCTTAAAGAAATCAGGTCAGATTTGAGAGATTCATGCCCTTAGACCCCAATAAAGGCAAGAAGAGACCACAACATGGTCAAGATCAAGAGATCGGGCAATCTTTAAGGGTCATCGAACAAAGAGAACGAAGGAGACGATGGAGGGGTGAAGTTGAAGAAGGTGAAGGGTTTCTGAGGGAAAACCTAAGCCCACCCAAGAGCAGATGCCAAAGTTGTAGCCAAAAGAGAAAGAGAACTTTCACGACAAGATAACGTACAAAGGGAGAGTGGGTAGAAATAGCTCGACACTTACCACTTTCTGATGAAACATACACTGATCTCACCAACCAAACCAAAGAACCATATGTACCATCAATGTTGGACAAAGGGGAAAGTGAAGAAGTGAACACTACCAGAGAACCATGCAGACCATCACCGGCAGACAAAGAAGGGTCATCGTGTTGGAAACACAGTTGTCGTTGCACCAAAAGATCGACCTATTAATGCTCGATACAACTACCAGACTTAACGGATCCACGGGAGGCGGTTAGTCCATGTCACAAATCCCGAGGGGAGTGTTGACCATCTACCAACAAACTCCCCCTCAACGATACTCGAGGGGATTCGAACCCGACACCTTTGGCTCTGATACCAATTGTTGGAAACACAGTTGTCGTTGCACCAAAAGATCGACCTATTAATGCCCGATACAACTGCCAAACTTAACGGATCCATGGGAGGCGGTTAGTCCACGTCACGAATCCCGAGGGGAGCACTAACCATCTGCCAACACATCATTGGGTAACAAAGAAGGTTCATCGTCAAGCGTAGGCAAAAGCAAGGAGGGAACTGCCAACCCAACTGTCCAAGAACAATTCCTACCAATAGAACCAACCGAAGGGGAAGGTGTTGTGCCTTTTTGCACACACGCCTTGTTGAAGGCAGAGACCCCCTTTTGTTGTTTTCCGCCTTAGGTTTTTCCTTTTCCCCTTAAGGGATAGGTCCTTTGAATTTTGATGATATCACCTTTTGCACCTATGATGATTTCCAAAATCTTAGAGGTGAGTGAAGTTTGCAACAATGGGTTTCATGTCTTAACCGTTGAAATGTCACTAAGTGCCCAAATGCTAATTTTAGCTCAGGTACCGAGAATCCATGACCCTGTGGAATCCCCTAGATATCTCTTTTCGCGAAATCCAAGCCTAGCCGGATTCCCCAAGCATCTTGTTCACACGGATTCTAGGTCACCCCGGATTCCCCAAAGGTTGTGTCACCGTTGAATCCACGAGTCTACAAAATTCTCGAGGCTCCTCTTGTCACTAAATCCATGAGCTTTTGGATTTTCCGACACACCTCCCATCGCGAATTCCGCATAGAAACGGATTACCCAACATTGCAGAAATGTCAAGCCAAGAGTTAATGAACTCTACAATGCGTACGAGGGCATTAATTGCGACGGATTGAGAAGATTTAAACTTGATTTTTACGTTATTTCCTCATTCTGTTTTGTCATTATCATTTGAGAGATTGAACATTCGAGGAGTCAAGTGCATAGAACATTTCAAAGCTAGGGTTTTTGGTGATTTGAGCTTGTGGATTTTACATTGATGGCTAGGGCTTGACTGTTGGTTCCTGTTCCATATCCTCGCGTTTGAGAATCAAAGGTAGGATCGTATAATCATTCTCATTTCATTCGCGTTCAAATTTATGAAATGATTTTGCATCTTGTGTTTCAGTTATGTTTTATTCACATTTCGATTCGTTTCTATTTGATTTCTCATTATATTCGAACGTGACTTAAACTAGGGCATCACATGTTTGCGATTAGTTTACAAACTAAGGTTAGGGCAACAAGTTATGAATAAGATTGCATTTTAATGATTGAGGATTTGGTAAGCTTGCCCTAGGGCTTTGGTAAATGTTTGTGCCTAGTTCTTTTCATGCAATCTAATGAATCGAAGCAAGTAGTTAGGGCGAAATTGGGGTTCGATTTATATGTTGTGGTCGTCTAAACCTCCATGAGACCTCGTTTTCAGTTTCAATTCGGTTTTGGTTAGCTTTTGTGCCCTGTGGAGTTCATTTAAATGTGTATGTTGAAACCCTAGTGCATCCTTTGTAGGTCAAATGATGAAACGTGAGTGTTTGATGGCTTCTCTATTTGTCAAATTTGAAATCAATGGTACCTTGGGTCTTTCCATGGGTAAAATCAATGGATACTACCATTTCTTTACAGGCTTTGGATCGTTTATGAAAATTGTGACAAAGTTCACAGTAGAACAAACTCAGCTAAACATTTGATTTTTGAGTTCATCGCGAAATCTTTGCCAACTCGGAAAACTCAACAAGTATGCTCATCGCCAAATCCTTGAAGTGTTGGATTACCTAATTTCAAAGTCATCGCGAATTATGTGCAAATAAGAAAACTCTGTGAATATTGTCCATCGCGGATTTTGCATATCTGTGAATAAATGAGAATAAAGCTATATCTTTCATGTACTATTGCAAGTAACTTATATCATGTTTTGTAATTTTGTTACTTTTGTTTACTCTGTAAATCTTTCATAAGTAGAATAAGCAAGTAAACATAGACACATTCCGTTGTGGTCCATATGAATGAAGATTTTCTTATCCAAGTTTGCCTTTATGCAAAGATAGTCTTTGTCGCTTCAGCTTTGCCTTTTCTTCAATTTTGGAGGCATCGTTAAATGCTTGAATCAAATTATCCAATGTAAGTCCATTTGAGCATAGATAAGAAATGAGAGACTGCTGATATATTTGAGCACTGAAATCACTTTGGTATTTTGTCAAATAAGCGTGTAGACTAGTCATGGAATTCATTGGTATAAGATTTCATAGTCTGATCTCTACACTAATGTAGTAGTTGAAACTTTATGGGTTCATCCTTATAATGTCTAAGAGGATAATTATAATATTCATATCATAGAGTGTTCATGAAGTCATTCCAAGTACTAATGGGATCATGCTCCCTATCTTGCTGTGCATTGGTTGCTTGCGACCAATTATGTATTTTGACTGACATTTTTATCATTGCAAATGAAATCTTCTTAGCATTGCTAAAATTTTTGATGAAGAAGCATGGCTCGAGCTAGAAAATTCAACCATCTAGAGCTATGGTATCTATTTTACCCTCAAATACTGGAATGTCAAGGTTGACTTGCTCTCTAAATGGATCGTGATGGTGCATTGTAGCCAATGGTCCAAGATGCATTGGAACTGGTGCAAGTTGAGTCTTAAAATTGCAAAATTGTTCAACGAGGTCTTGGAACTACATTCCAATGTCACATCAAGTAGTTGTTGCATCTACTAGTTCCATACGTACATGTTCATCCATTATTCTCTGCTCCCGCTGTTCACAAGATAGCTCAAATGTTAAACTAGGTATCAAACCTATATGGTTGGAAGAACATGTGGAGTATGTGTGGCCAGGTGTCAGAAATGTATGGTGTCAAACTAGATATATCCAAGCGAAGGCATGTGCACCCATGTGAAAGGTGGAGATAGGCAAGTGAATTATTTAAAGATGCGTAGGGATTGTGCATTAAGTGGTGTACAAAACTAACAAAAAGATGCACAAGGGCTATGTGTCAAGTGGTGTATAGAACAATTTTGTGAAGAATTGAACTAAGGCTGCTCAATGCGCATTGAGTGTAAGCAAGTATGCAAGTCAAGTCAATGAATAAGACTAAGGTTATTCACAAAAATGTACTTAGATCAACAAAGTTAAAAATATTGGATTTTTATCTTTTGCCCTTTTTTTTCGTTTACATTTATGTATTTATTATTATTTCTATATCTTAGTTTCTTAATATAACTCTATAGCTGTTTTTCCCTCTGTATGATATAGATTTTTAATTTTTAATATATTAGAGCCACAAAGAAAAGACCCAACCTAGAAGCACAATGATCTAGGTCCAACAAAAGGGTAAGTTTTTTGGAAGTATTGTGGTGCAAAGTTTTGAAAAGATATTAATTGCTTCGAGTACCAATTTGCTCACATACTTGGACAGCATGCTCCATTACACACAAAAGTTGAACCAAAGGTTGCAAGGAAGGTGACAACTCAATTAAAGAGCTTTCACAAAAAGACACAAATAGTGAGGCTACACCCAATAATAGTTGCCTCTTCCTTTCTTCCTCCAATACATTTATAACTTTATCAAGTTCTAATAGCATCAGCCATGCAATCATAATTTAGGGAGTTGGTTTGTAACTTTGTACAACAAAATGCTCCTAGTTATCAACCTATCTTACCGGGTTCGCCCCTGGGAAGCTGGGTTCCGGTCCGGGTTCGTATCGGGTTCAAATCTTGGTTCAGTCCCTCTGTGGGTTCGACCAAGGTTCGTGATTTCAGGGTCTGGTTTGCCCATTGCAGAACCCAAGTGAACCCGGGAAGAACCCAAGGCAAATCCGGGCGAACCCACGTGTTTAGGCACATAAAAAGTTGTTTTTTTTTTGCATTTTTTTAATATTTTATGCAATTTGACTTTGACCCATACCCAAGGAAACCCTAAAAGTGACCTCTAAAACACTTTAAACACCTAAATTACCTCATTTTTATTCATTTGTTTTGCAAACAAGCATTTTCATTCCAAGAGGCTGAGTTTTCATTTTTGCTTGTTGGATTGACAAAAGGAGTTGAAGATTGATCATTGAAGCTTCTACAAACGATTGCATTGCCATTCCTACAGATTTGCAAGTGTCATTGGCTGCCACAAAGATTGTTGAAGGATATTTTTGCAAAGAGGTAAGTTTTTCTCTTCTTTTTTGAGTTTTTTCATCCATTTTTAAATTTTTTTGTTTTACAAACTTGAAACTTTGTTTTGTTTCATTTTATGATTTATCTATGTTTTTCCTTTGCATTCTTCTATGAATGTATGCAAGATTCAAAAGAGCTAGGTTTTATAAATCAATATTTTGTTTTCATTCAAGTTTTGAATGTGTTGTTTGTTGGCCTTGCCATTGCACCAAAAGATTGACCTATTAATGCCCGATACAAGCTTCAGTTAAGATCCACGGGAGGCGGTTAAACCATGTCGCGAACCTGAAGGGAGATGCTGGCGGTTAGTCCAACAATCCCCCCCTCAGCGTCACCTGAGGGGTTCGAACCCGTGACCAACTCTGATGCCAATTGTTGGCCTTGCCGTTGCACCAAAAGATCGACCTATTAATGCCTGATACAAGCTTCAATTAAGATCCACGGGAGGCGGTTAAACCATGTCGCGAACCCGAAGGGAGATGTTGGCGGTTAGTTCAACATTGTTTGCAAAACAAATTGCCATAGGGTTCTACCTCAGGCTCCGTAGCTAAACCAAAGTTACGTTTGGAAATGCAATGGATGTGAAGTTCAATATTCTAGTTCATACCATAGGGTGAAAGCACATTTGTGTGGCATAGCTGGAAAAGGCATCACACCTTGCCCTAGAAAAGACAATACACCTATTCCACCGACAATTGCAAAATACATTATGGAGCAAGACGCAGCAAATCAACGAGAAGCCCAAAAAGGAAATCACCCTTTATTAAAAAAAAATCAAAGGGAATGCAGCCCCTATCTAATCCCAATATTGTGGTAGAAGACCACCCATTTATGGCCACTCCGGATCTTCAAGCTCAAAGTGCACAACCTATTGCAAACAAGAGAACAAAGGGGCCTTTGGAACTTGCATTTCAAAATGAGAGTAGAGCCCTTGGTGACCAGTGTAGCAAGATGCATATATGCCAATGGATTAGCTTTTAATGTTGTTCGTCATCCATATTGGAAAGAGATGTTGAGAATGGTTAATGAAGCTCCAAAAGGGTACAAGGGCCCAGGTTATGAGAAGGTGCGTGGCACTTTATTGGAAAAGGAGGTTTCGTTGGTTGAAGATTCATTGAAACCTATTAGACATTCATGGGTTTAGAAAGGTGTGTCCATTGTTTCGGATGGTTGGAAGGACTCAAGAAATCGGCCTTTGATCAATGTCATAGCGGTGTCCCCTAAAGGGGCAATGTTTTTGGAAGTCGTGGATTGTGAGGGGCAAATAAAAGATGGACAATTTATTGCCAATATTCTCATTTCAGCCATCGAGCAAGTGGGACCCCGCAACATTGTTCAAGTTGTAACAGACAATGCCAAGAATTGTAGAGTTGCAAAGTTGTTGGTTGAGGAAAGATATTCACATATCTTTTGGACACCTTGTGCGGTCCATTCACTCAATCTTATGCTGCAAAATATTGGGAATAAAATTCCATGGATCAAAGAATTGTATGTTGAGGCTCAAGACATTCAGATGTTCGTCACCAACCACCACTTGTCTCAAGGGATCTTTAGATCATTTTCAAAATTGGAGCTATTGAAGGTAAGTGAAGTAATATTTACATTTTCTGATTTTCATAATTTGATTGTGCATTCTAATTTAAATTCTTCTTTAAAGTTTATTTTTAAATTTTAATTTTATTTTTTTTAATTTCCAATAGGTTGCAGAGACCCACTTTGCCTCTAACACAATCGTCGTGAAACGACTTGTGAAAGTTAGAGAGGCACTTTCTAGCATGGTGATTAGCAACAATTGGTCTATATGGAGACAAAGCAGCACTGAAAGAGCAACAAAAATTAAGAGCATGATATTAGATGACTCATGGTGGGATCGTGTGGAGTATCTCCTTAGCTTCACCAAGCCCATTTTGAGTATGATTCGCTATACTGACATGGACAAGCCATGCAATGGAGAGATATATGATGGTATAGACTCGATGCTTGAGAAGATCAAGTACACCATAAATGCGAGAGAACAAGACTCTGAAGAAACTTTCTTCAAACAAGTGCAAGCAATTGTTGAAGAAAGATGGAACAAAATGACTACTCCATTACAACTTCTTGCCTTTGCATTGACTCCAAAGTACTACAGTAGTCAACTTCTTTTAGTGCCAGGAAGGCTTCCTCCATATAGAGATTTAGAAGTGGCTGAAGGGTACAAGGCAGCATTTGTGAGACTCTTCCTTGATCAAGATTTGTGAAGTGTAGTCACGAATGAGTTCACTGATTTTGTGCACTCAAATGGTCTAGATGTTGATGCTCTTCGTGATAGGTTCTTAAAGGATGCTCATAGTTGGTGGTACTTCCATGGACAATATTTCCAAAATTTGCAGCCACTTGCAATCAAAGTTTTATCACAAGTAAGTTTAATAAATTTTCATATTTTAGTATTAAAAGTTTCATAATTTCATTTATAATTTATAATTTTTCAATTGTTTACTTTGTCTTCATAGGTTGCTAGTTCATTTGCATCTGAGAGGAATTGGAGCACATATTCTTTCATCCACTCAGTAAAGCGCAATAAATTGCTCCCAAAGAGCAAAGGACTTAGTATATGTGCATTCCAACTTGCGTCTCTTTTCACACAAACAATGTGACTACAATGAAGGAGAGACGAAGTTGTGGGATATAGAGCCAGAGGATACTGAAATGGATGCTTCCACTTCCCACCATATTGCATATGAGGAGTCTGATATCCAACAAGAGCATGGGCACAATACTAGTGCTAGTGGCAGTGCATTTGGCACTACTTGTGATTCATCTAGTCTTCCTACTTCATCTAATGTCAATGTTGACATTGATATGGATGATTTAGAGAATCCATTTGATGATTAAAACTTTAAAAGTGTTGTAATATTGAACTTGAAGTTTGAACGATGAATATTTATCATGCATGTTTTAAATGATATTCAAGTTTATGGTGGCTTTGTTGTTTATATGATGTTATGTGATGTTCTAATCCTAATTCAACCGAACCCACCCCCAAAAAAATTTAGCCGAATCGGCAAACCGAACCCCCGAACCCGAACCCGAACCGGCAACTCAGTTATCAACTATCATTGGAAAACACAGGTTGAAAAAAATTGGGTGACTTTTAGTCCTTTCATGAAATTCTTTTCAATGTATTAAGGTAAAATTTTGATTTTCAATATTATTTTTTATTCTCAATTCTAAATCTTTATAAATTTGAATTTGTTTTATTTTATTTTAATTTTAAATGTTTTTTTTTCCTAAATTGGCTTCAAGAGTGTATTGAATTTAGGATCCAGTCTGCTAAAGATCACCTTGCTGAAACTGTCAATCTGCTGGACAGGAGAATTGAGGCTAAAAACAAAGCAAAAGAAAAGACGAATGTTGAAGTCTGGTCTTTTTCATATTGTGATTATGTATGATTTCGACTCTGTACTACTAATCGGTAAGTTATGTTAGTAGTTTTGTATATCCTCATATGAATGTTATAAGCCTGAACTGTATATGGTGAGGGCATAGGTTTACTTGTTCTTTGGTGACAGTCGTATGTTGTATGTGAGATACATAGTCTGATGTTCCATTGTTTTTGGTGATTTTGAGGTACTCTAGCTGGTTGAGCCTCTGATTTTGGTGACTCTGATGAACTGATGCTCAACTTAGCTATATTTCCTTTACTCAATAGGAAAAAAAATATATCCATTTTTTGTGTACAAATAAAGAGTTTTACAAATACAGAATCAACTATTCCTTCATATATGCTTTCAAGTTACAACTTTAAATATCATATTATTTATTTATTTCATGGTGTATACATGTGTTTGGTAGACATAATTGATTAGTTTTGTTTATGTTCGCAGTTCATTTGCTATACAATGCATGTTAATATGTGGTGTATACATGTGTTTGTGAAGATTGAATCTCAACACTTAGGATAAATAAAGCTTGGAAAACTCCATTAATGCTTGACGTACAGGTTTGATTGAATCTTAGGTAACTCTTCAATTCTGAGGCCATGTAAACATGGAAAATCATCAAGAGTTTCACAATAGATTAGTGCAAACAAAAACCCACACAAATGGAAATATGTAGTAAGGGAAACCAATGATGGCTTTGTTGACAGTTAGCTAACACTTTTTATTTATAACTACCATTCACATAATTTCTTGTACTCAGCTGGTATGTTGCTTGGAGTCATGACCAGTCCCAGATAAAGTCTTGATAAATCTATCAACCAAGTGTTGAGATAGTTATAAGTCACCTATGCAGTATGGCCAAAAAGAAAACATTATACTTGGGGAGTTTGCAAACTAAGAGTGAGCAGGTTACAGAGATTGGAGAAGACCATCTTCAAGATATCACTTCAGTCTTGATTCAGCAATTGTGCCTTGGAACAGTAACAAGAAAAACCTAAAGTTGCTCTTTGATTGACTAGCACAGAGTACAAGGCTAAGCACATTAGGCTATCTGGTTAAGACAATTTTTCCAAGATCTTGATCTTCAGCAGTCAAGCCTCACAAAAATCTTTTGTTTCAGTAAATTATTTTAACCAGATTAGTTTAAAAAGATTTCAAAGAATCATATGTTAAATTCCCACACCAAGCATATCGAGGTGCAGTATTACGTATAAGGGGGTCAAAACCTAACGTTGTGAAACTAATTGTTAATGATGTCTTATGTCTCAATTCCCCATTCATTGCATAAGCAATAAAAATTTACAATAAATAGAGATGTGTATCATATATACATAAATTCACTCACCGAATATCACATTGAGAGGAGTTAATGAAATTGATATGTTATTTACATCTAATAGTTTGTTCATGTTTGACTTGGATCAAGTTACATGATAGTTTTGTTTAAGAAAGGACCAATGAAAGTGTGGGTTATTGAAGGAAACTATAATGGAGCTGCTTCTTTGTCTCATAATATAACAAATGATGAGGGAAAAAAAGATCACTGACAACATTTAATGTGTATCATATGATGATGTACAATAAACATGCTTCATTTCCAAGCCTGTGAACTTATCATTTTTCTCCTATGCATGTCCAACAAAGAGAGTGTGCATGCGAAGAGGGTTAAATCCACA
This sequence comes from Sequoiadendron giganteum, assembly GCA_007115665.2. Taxonomy (NCBI): domain Eukaryota; kingdom Viridiplantae; phylum Streptophyta; class Pinopsida; order Cupressales; family Cupressaceae; genus Sequoiadendron; species Sequoiadendron giganteum. The sequence goes on from CM021106.1 coordinate 616,564,662, forward strand.
AGTTTTCCTTCTCAAAATAATGCAACACAAAGTAAAGTGTTTTGAATGGCAAAGAAATTAGCTAAATAGAATACAGGACCACTACAAGATCAGTAAGAGCACTGACCAATTTCACAAAACATTGGCTAGTTTTGGTTAGGGACTCTTCAACAATGCATATGATCACTAATCACTCAGGATTAAAACATATATTATATAGAAATGTAAAACAATATTACGATGACTTCTTGGGTATATTTTCTAGTTTCTTCCCTACTAAATAATAATTCAATCCAAAGTTTTTGATTAGTATAAGTGGCATTTGTGGCTAAATGAGACACTGGTTCTCATAAATATATTCGTGTGTTCATGGAAATTTGTTATATATGAAAGAGAAGAAAGTACCTCAAATAGAGAGTTTGGTATAAGACCCATTCCATGAACAAAAGGCACAAGCGCATTGCCATCAAATGTAGGATCTGTGACCCCATTTCCTATCATATAGCCCTGCAAATCATTATAAATTAAAATACCATCATAACTTTTGTATGGTACATGATATGTAAGTTCCAACATTTTCTCTACAATGGCAAAAAAATTGGTAAGATCCTTTAAGGGCTCTGACGTGAAAATTTAGGATAGGTTTTACACCAGCTGCAATTCCTGTAAAATAACACAATCATAAAATATCCATAAATTGTATAACAGTGTGAGATATAGATTCAATTTCCTCTATATAAAAGACAACATAAAGTAAAGCATGTATTAAAATGAACTACCCTATTAGCATACCCTTAGATATTTCTGATGCCAGAGTTGGAACATAGATTCCTGCAAATGATTCTCCGGCAATAAAGAATGGATTTGAAAGGAACTCTGGATATTCCTCGAACCACTGCTTACACATAATGTCACAAACTAAATGAGTTTTCTCTCAAAGCTAGAATCCATGATTTGTAAACTATTTGCCTGTATAACAAATTTTTATAAATTCTTATATTGTTCTTCATTGCTAAAATTCGTGTTAAAAGAGAAACCTTCTACAGACAAACTTTATTATTTAGTCTATCAAATGTCTCTATACTAAAATTATAATTAAAAAAATGTTTTTCCAACTAGTCCCCTCTTGCCTTATCGCTGGCCCATACTAACCAGCTACCTTCCTTTCCATATTTGTTCCATGCTTCTAATCTAGTACCAATTACTGGTAAATCATAGCATTAGTTTACAAAGAACAGCTTAGGACCTTTAAAAGGAAAGCATGTGTATCTTTAGCTGTCTGAAAATCTCCAGTATTATAGTCATTGGGTGTTGTAGAGTATGAAAAGCCAACACCAGATGGCGAATCCAAATAGATGACACTTGAGACCTGCATAAGAAAATAATGACATAAATGGTAAAATGTTCTCAACTTAAAGACCCAAACATGCAGACATTTTATGTCCTACAATTTAATTCTAACATCTAGTGGCTTCTGATTCCACCTTAAAAACCATCACTATTTAGAATGTCTACAAGCAACAAAGAAATGCAATTCAAACAGAAGGCTAGACCTTTGACCAGGAGTATGGGTTAAGATGTAGCTTGGGCAAGCTTCCAGAATCATTTCCAGCTTCAAAGTTAAAAGGGCCTGCAAATGCAAGATCTTACAGTCATAACTGCAACACTGCAGTTTGAATATTATCAATTTCTTGTAGTCAAGAGCATCGAAATCTCTGAATTAGTAGGTTTTTATATAAGCAGTACATACTACAGAACCTTTAGAAAAACTTAATGTCAATGTTGATATCTAGATTGAAGGAACAAGAATATAACTCGAGCAGACAATCTGAACAGTTTAAGAGGAATGATATGCCTCAAGTATTAAAAGTGGAAAATACTTTTCATTTAGAAAATTTGCTAGTGACATGTATAAGATATCTAAGTTAGGTCAACTGGGCCATGTTTCACTAGTGAAATTCACTTGGATGGTATATAACCCACTAGGGTTCCAAGCTTGAGGAATGCTAGGCCTAGACATGTTAAGATATGAGGCCAGGTTTAAATGCTGGGCAGATTCTGGCAGAAGGCTTACCTTTCAGACCTCTGAATCTATGCCAAAGGAAGTAGATTTGTCAGTGCAGTCCTTAGAACCCAACAAAAAATCTATTGACGAAATGCTATATAAAGAATAATATTATAATAATGAATGTATCAAGGACCCTAACCATGCTCATAAACATAACCATCAAAACTTGAGCAACCTGGACCACCATTCAACCACAGAACAACAGGATCTTTGGCTGGATTTCCTTGTGATGTAACAAAGTAATAGTACAGATACTTCCCATGAGCCTCATCTAATGTTATGTATCTACAAATCAAAAACATGCACAATAGAAGTACTATTAGCAACAATATTGAAAACCAAAACATCAAATAAGTAGCAGAAATATTGTCTCAATCATACAATTCTCAATTTCAGGAAAATCAGCAGCTTATGATTTTTCAGTGCTATCTGGCAATGAAGAACATGTTGACAAATCATCCTTACCCTCCATAATGTTTTGAAGGAAAACTGCCATCATAGCCAGGCACAGATGTGATCTGTGCATTTTGTGGTGCTGCAACTGCATAATATTGAAAACCCACCAATGCAAGGAAATACCATGTCAAGACAGCCTTGCCAGAAGTCATTGCTAAATTGCCTTCAAGGAGTGCCCTAAATATGGGAATTTGGCTGCAATAACAATATGTTACCAAAAATTACTCAAAAATGATCCAAACAGTAAAATCTTTACTTCAAATCATGTTTTTTACCTTAACCTCACAAGGCCTAAATTTTTTTGCAAATGGTAGTAGCTTGTGTAAAATATTTGCATGATATGCTGCAGCATTAGCTTTGAATGCTAAATACTTTTTGGTATATTTTCATGAACTTTTAGACCCATTTTGGTAAAGCAATGTAAAATTAATTATTTTTATGCTTACCTGTTTGCTTGCTAAAACTTGAACAGATATTTTGAAAAAGTGAGAGATTTGTAGGTCTAAGTGAAAACAATTTTGGGGATCCATTCTCTGAAGTTATAATAATTCATTTTCTGTTTTTATAATTTCTTTTGAATCCAATAAATACCAAAGTATTTGACTTTAAAGATCGATTTTCTCAGTTTAACACCCGATCATTAATTGAATACTGAAAACTTCCCTACAAATAGTCACAATTTGTCCCTGGAATACTTAAACCTGATCCTTTCATCACACACTAAGGTGAGGGTCATGGTCATGTTTCTTCTAAATTTTCTCAGCTTTTGCAGTTCAAAAGTTTGCAGAGTAAAGGATATTGCTTGTGAGGATGAGAAAGAATCTGTTTTGAGAGGACATAGGATATTGCTTGTGAGGATGAGAAAGAATCTGCGACAACTTAGGAAATGGAGATAATTTGTCAGTTTTGTCCTAAATGGCAGCTTAATGGCATAAACGACAAGGATTTTCATTAAGTCTACTGCAATTTATTCAGGTCCATAGATCTTACTGGATCTTCAAAGGCATTATATAATTCTACTATTTTAGCAGTCAGACTATCTAGTAGCCCCTCCTTGTCCCTTGGACCTTTTCTCCTAGGCACTAGAATGAAGATCCCCAAAGGTTCTGCTTTTGCTCTTGAGAAAACAATTCTAAATTGTTTTCTCTATGATTTCAGAAGCTTACGACATGGTCCCATGGACAGTGCTACTACTCCTATTTCTGCTGGTGCAGATAGTTCTGTGAAACTTTTGAAATAAGAAATCTTGCCCTTCAAAATTGCAGGCTGGAATTTTGGTAGGAGACATTGAGAAGCACCTGAAAGAAGAATCTGGGTGTTTGCAGCACCCACTTAGCAAATCTAGGAAGCAGTTTTGCCACCTTGTATTTTCTGAGTAATGATTTCGGGAAAAAATTCAAAAAAATTGGTGGTAGTTAAGGATACCAAATTATGCCAGTAGTGCAATAGTGTGATGGTTAAGTTGTGGTATTGTTGTTCTTGCCATCAAGGTTCAAACCCCGCTGGGATGTTATTGTTGAGTGTTTATAACTTTATATTGAGGATGAGGTCCCCTGTTTGTGATCTCACCAGTTCATAGCTCTGGGTCAAAAAGCGTTTACCCCTTTAAAAAAGGATACCAAATTATGATAAACTGAATACAAGAGCTACAAATCTTATATAACAACATCTGGCTACCTGCAAACTTCTCCCAGAATTTATGACCAACATCTGCTGAAAAATTACAGGAGCTCCCCTCCATGGGACCATTGCCTTAACCCCTGAAGCAATCCATTACTGCTCCTATTCATAATGTACCAGTGGCCCCAGTGGCCCCATAAAAGCTTTGAAAGAGGGAAAACGCACCAATTGAATCTCTTCCCCCAAAAAGGGAGTAGAATCTTAGGCCAGATGTCTTCAATAGCTACTTTAGGGGCAGTTTATAACTTTGTACTTCCACTCAGGAATTTTAGAGTGGCTTTTTTCCAAACTGAAGCATATCTATATTGATTCATTTTTGCAACAAAAAAACATCCATAATTTTGAATGCAGAGATCAGGAAATTTAAAATGTAATGCATGGTTCAGAAAAGTTATAGTGAAGAGCTAAAAACTTTATGTTTTAAGGGACCATTTCAATGCAAATTGATCCAAATTATTCTCAGTAACACCTGCTGAGAAAACTACTGCTGTCCCCTCCCATAGGGCCTACCCTAAGTTGCTTGATTGGACCTAACTTAATTACTTTTGTTTCAGTGCTCATTTTTGGCCTTCTAGACCCAATTTCCTTTTACAGTAACAGCTGCTGAGAAAATGATTGACGGAAATAGCAAAGAAGAAAAACAGAAAAAGTGCAAAAACAAAAGAGGCAGATGAAGATCCAGGAGCAAAGGATAAGGCATATCACAAGATCTCCGCTGCAGGATAACTCCTTTGTGCAGAGGTTTTCTTGTGCCAGCTCCAAGAAAAGTGAAGGAGGCGGAAGGCTGGAGTGGCAGCAATGAACTGAAGCGGCTAGGGTTGGAGTCTACAGGAGGTGATGGTATTGAAGTCTCTGAAGTTTTTCCTGCTTGTAAATATACAGCCAACCTTTCTCATTTTTGTGGGGACTACACAAAAACACTATCTCTCTGGCGGATGCTTCCTATGTACCTCCTCTCATCCAACTACCTGTTGCTCCTCCTTTGTGATTTCATTTCCACTGCACAGGTCAAAGAGGAGATTTCCCCTCCCCTGGTCCATCCCATTGAGGAGGCAAGGCTTAATTTGGATCCAACCCTTGTTTCCAAGCCAATGCCTTCTACTGATTCTCTTCTTTTGAAAGTGGATATCCTTGTTTCTTTTCCCTAGAACTCACCTAACCTTTGTCCTTTAGAGCAGCAAATTGATTCAGCTACAGAAAATGTGGAATGCTACTCTATTATTTGTTGCATGACGGGAAGGAGACCAAGATTGTTATACTACTGAAACTTCTTGATCCTCAGTAACAAACTCCTCAGATTTCTTGCTTTTCAATTGATTCTTCACACTAAAATTTCAATCTCAGTCAGACACAGAATTTGTTTGGATAAATGGTCCTTCATTCTTTGGTAAAAGCAGAGTTTTCATGTGCCCTTGGAATCCCTTTTTCTTATCTTGCAGATGTATCTTTTTTGTGTATTCTTTGTTGGATTCAATTCTATAATCTTCCTCTTGTTTTGCAAAATGCAGGTTTGCTAATGATCCTTGCGGAACTGCTTGGGGCATTCATTAAAATTGATTCAACTTCTGAAGTTTTCCAATATGTCTGAGTGTGTCAATGATTATCTCTCTAAACCTCTCTTACACTCCATTCTGGTTCACTTTTCTTATGCCTCTTGGATATAATTCATAAACTATGTCGGGCTTCCATTTCGCTGCTTTTAATGCAACTAAATGGATCACTTGAGGAAAGATTGCAGCTCTCCACGGCTTTCTCCCCAAAGAAAGTTCAGCTCCAAAAGTGAACCCTTACACTAAGAAAAACAAACCCTAAATTTATATGGACAAACCGTGAATCACAATATGGATTTCCAGCCTCCTTCTCAGCTGGTTACTTATAATTTGGGCACAAAAGCGCTTCTCAGATTATCAAGGATGACAATGGTTTTTCTATGGAGGAAGAATCAGAAGGTAAAAAATGCATATTTCTTGGACTTTAATGAATTTGAAGACAATTTCTCACCTAAAGAAATCCTCACCATCTCCCAAACTAAGAGTAGGAAACAAAAGTTAATTGTGGTATGACAGAAAAGTTTGGCTGCAAATCTAAATCTTAAAAAGCCAGGGTAGAGGTTGACTGTGGAAATCAAGCAACTATGGATAGATTTCTCCAAGATAATGTCATCAAGATTTTAGTTTTGGAAGATGGTTTGAAGGACAGAGAGATTGCACTAGATTTATCTATGAGAAGGGATTCCTCAAAGACCATGAAAGGTATGGGATCCCCCCTCATATCTCTGAAGACTCTCTCAGCCTCAACCCAAAAGCAGAGGGGTAGGAAAATGGAAGCAAAATGCATGTATTTAGATGCCAAAGAATCCATTGGACTGGGCTCTCAATGGACCATGGAAGCTCTTCTTTCCAGAAGGGGTTAAGAGGCAGCCCTTGGCTTGAGCCTATGGGCTTTAGTTTCAAATCAAGTTATGAAGTTGGGTTTTCATAGATTTGGCTCTAAGCTTACAGCTGCTTACCTTTCTTAGGAGGAGTTTAGAGATAGCTTGAAGCTGCTTTTGAGTAGGAGAGGTACTGTTGGTTCTAGGATGCAATGTCCCTTATTAGGAAATTCCTGATTTTTGCATTAAAACAATAATCCTTACACAAAATGATAATAGGTTTGTCAAAAATTATGAATTTATTATAATATTCAAATCAATAAGTCATAGCATAATTATGAAAATCAATCATATCTTGAATTCTTTGGAAATGCTTTCAAATCTGCTGAATCAGAGGTTTTCATCCCTAAGTCGGCAGTGGCAATATCAAGGTTTTCATCCTTAACTTGCCAAGAGTATTCAAGGGTTTTCATCCTTTAAACTCTTAGTCCACCTTGGAGGGTTTTTGTCCAAACTTGATAAGAGAAATAAGGGTTTTCATTCTCAATCTCCAGTGAGCTTGGAAGAGTTTTTGTCATCCCTATTTGCAAGACACTTCCTCAAATTCAAGATTGATTGCTTGATGTATTGATAGATTTATTGCTGTTTGCTTGATTGATATTTCTTGATGGATTGATGAGTAAATGCTTGAATGACTAATTACTTGTTGGCTGATTCCTCCTCTTCACAATGAAATGATCCTCCCTTTATATCTCATATATGAGGGAGTCACAACCTTTCACATTGGAAGTAGTTACACCCCTTCTAATCTAATCGCTGCCATAAGCTTTTAATTTAATCTTAATTAAGTTCTTTTATGCTAGCATCTCCTTCATTGGCGCCACCTCTATTATTATTTGCTTAAGTCTTTTATGCTAGCTTTAATTCCTTTACTTCTGCGATTATTCTCACCCTTTGAACTCAGAGGAAGTCAGTGGCCTGTTGTCTTTGGCGGGGCATGACATAGGATGTTTTTTCTCAAAAAGATTTATTCGGTTCTTCCTTTTCCCTGGGCTTTTGAGCAAGGCAGTCAAACTTGTATCAAAGAATTTTTCCTCATTTCTGTTATCGGTGAGAGCCCCAGTATACTCCCTCGATTCCTCTCTCAAAAAAGAAAATATATACTGCTGAGAAAATTATTATAGCACCCCTCTACAAGACCATTGCTTAAGCTTCTTGAATCGACCAAGTATAACTGATTTTCGTTCATGCTTTACTGGATTTACTAGAATTAATTTCCTTTCACTGGAAAAAAGAAGTTAACCAGCCCAGTTTTGTTGCCAAACATGGTATATCCTTTATAATTTAGACTTCATCTCTATATGCAGGGATCAAGTAACTGCTAAAATCTAAAATACTAATTAAAAACAATTACACGGTTTACTACAGAAAGTTTCTCACGAAAACCAAGCTCTGTAAAAATCTAAAATCCTTATTCATAAAAAATTTCAAACTACCAAAACTTAAGCAGCAGATGCCTACATTTTGGAACACTCTACAATATAATAATATATACTTTATCTCAGAAGCCATGGGATAAGAATGACCAGACGGGACACCTTTTTTCTTTTTCTTTTTTAAATATGGTGATGGAGTTTATGAATAAGAATATGGTTATATTAAATTTAAACACAATTGCAAGGAGATTTGGGTACACATATAGTAACAGGGTCGCCACCTCTTAACCACTGAGCTTCTTAGTTGCTATATTTACCTCTATATGCCAAGATCAAAGCAACTACTAAAACCTCAAGTTAAGAAATCTTGAGCAGCATGTGCCTACATGTCGAGAAAATATTGAATATTGCATCCAAATTCTTGAACTGAGCTTTGAAGTAGCAAATATTTACCTCTAAATTGAGATCCTCAAACCAATATCATTTTCTCTACATTTGAAGCTTCCATATTGTAAAAAATTCTCCAAATTGAAATATTGCAGTTAGTTGAGATTTTCAGCTCATCTGAATGTTCAGTGCAATCAATACATACACTAAAATACAGTGCCTAAGAACTTCCGTCGTTTAAAAAATGCAATTTAATAATGTCTCAAACACACAACACGCAAGTAGACTCCACATTTCTTTACTTGAAAGAAGTCACGTTACCTGAGAAAGACGCCTAAATTTCACACTAAAGATGCAAATGAAACGGCTTAGTCAAGATTGTCTAACCTCTTCGCCGTCAAAGAGAGCCACCAGTTTCAAGTGCACGTTACTTAAATGCTTTACTTTTCTCGTTTCGGGACGCTAAAGCCTTCATAGAACTGTCGTTTTCAAACTTGAGAAAGTGCCTTCCGGAAATACAAAAGAAATGCATGTATGCAAAACATGGTATCGTAAATATCATTAAAAACTTGTGAAGAAGAATAATTTGACGTATAAAGTGTAATTTGGTATAAGACTGTATAGATGACACCTAATCTGTCCCTACCGGACGAATCAAAGGCAAATAGCATCTAACATGCTATAATTCCATGACGACGGCGATACACCAAAAATATCGGCTGATTTTTTGTCAAATATGAAGACGGAAATCTAAATTAACGAGCGATATTAGTTAAAATAATTTCCTAGGGGTGAAAAAAATGCCAAAATCTACTCTAAATTTACTAAAATTGAAGGTAAATTACTAGGCGATATAAGGTATACAGTCTCCATTGTCCATAGTAACTGTCATTGTTGAACAATCAATGCTGAAAAAATCAGAAGGTTTCAAACGTTATCTATGAAAAATCAAAGCCAAAAGACGAGGAAAGGTAAAATCTCTCTAAATTTGTCGTCATTGAAGAAAAAGATGCAAGTTACTAACCGATTTATGGTAAACAACAACTAGACTCCGAAATTATTTAAATTATACAAATTTAAATATTAAAACAGCTACTAAAAATAAAATCTACTCCAAACTTGTCAAAATTTTAGATGAAAATGTAAATTCCTAAGCGATTTAAATTGTACAGCCTCTGGCGTCCAAAATGATTAAAATGCAGAAACAGAAGCTGAAAAAGATTTAAAAAGCCAAATGTGCTCTAAATTCATCGAAATTAAATCTGCAAAGCGCGGAAAAAATCCAGCAAAGCCCAAATCTACAGAGTCGAATTGAAGCTAAAAACTAGAAAACGATTCGTAAAGCTAAAATCTGTGCTAAATTTTTCGAAATTAAAGCAAAAAGACAAAAACTAGAAAAGAAAAACTCACCCGATGAAAATCGAATTGAAGGACCTCGAGAGTCCAAAATAATGACAAATTGAAGGGCGATCGCGATGTTGATCGAGATAGCTTTGGATCCATTATATGTCTTCCAAAATGATAGTTGTTTATAGCAAAATGATTGGCGGAATGATAACAACTCTCTGAAAACTCCATGAACGGAAGGGCATAGAAAACGATAGAATGAAACGGCATTTTGCTGTGTTAATTTTCTTGGCAAGCAAAATTGTTCACCGATTTTACTGAGGGCATGTGTTGAATGCAAGCAAATTGTTGCTCATCCTAGTGGTTAGGGAATGATTTTGAGTTATTAAATTTTCTACAATACCTGCTTTATAAGAATAATTTTCAAAAGTTACTTTTCCTTTTTACATTCCACTCTATTAAGCTAATGTGGGATGGCAGAAGGGTGTTAATAAAAATAATTAAACAAAACTAAAATCAGTGTAGATTATTATTTTGTCTCATTAAATGTTTGAAACTAAAAATAACAGTAATGGTTGTTAATAGTTTATGTATATTTTTTATTATTGTGATTGAATTTTGGTTTAATTATTATTTTGGAAATCTTTTTGTGTATTTTTATATCATTTGTTAGTTTTGAATATTTAAAAAAAGAATGAATGATTTTTAAATGACGTTCAGAGATCATAGTCTATGGGATGCAGAGTCAAATCTTTAACCATTTTCAAATTTCTTTCAATGTCAACTCTCTTATTATGAATCTTGATAAAGAAGCTAGCCATCTTGAGAAGTCTTGCCTCCTTAAAGAATTCATTTAGATTATCCACCTTCAAATTGCTCTCATAATGGATACAAATATCTTCATAAGTCGCACACTCGATGATGAAGTGTCATTCGGTCTCAACTACCCTTTTGCTATAGAAAATACAAGTTATTTGCTCCCAATCTTCCATGGGGACAGTCCACCTACTTGTCTCTCATCTAAAATGTAATTATTAACAAGTGTCATTAGTGGCTAGTACTTATCTTTCTACTATTGCAATAGTATTTGTTGACTAGTTGATAGTGAGTTATGGCTTATGAATTTAAGAGCGAGCTTGATAATAGTTTGAGTTAAATGATTCTTGCTAGTTGTATGTATCATAATCATGTAGAAGTGTGTACCTACATTTTTAGCATTGTAATAAAAGTATTTGTTGTGTAGTTGATAAATGAGTGATAACAATGATTTAGAGGTATGGTTGACATCAACAATTTTTTGTAGATGAATATTATAGCTTTTATGGTTGACATTGATAATAAGTTTGATTAATTGTAGCAACAACTATGAGTAGCATAGTTGAAGTTGTGTTTTTTTCATAAGAATAAATATTTGTTAAATATTGATGATCAAATGATTTGTTTATAAAGAGCCTTTGCAATTTGATTAGTTGATTTTGTATTTTCATTGAAATAAAATAATTATTTTTTTGTAATGAACAAACTCAAATTCAAACTTGAAGATGATGTATGACTAATAATTATAAACTTTACGAGCAAATGAAAGTAATGCATTCAACTTGTACAAAAATGTTTATTTAAAATTTTTGTATTTATTATTAATATTTAATATTAAATAAAATTTCATTATAATAATAGATATTTAGGTTGACTTTATTTTTGTGAGCACAAAAATTACATATCTTATAATTTTTCTTTCAGGTCTAACTCATTTTCACTAGGTTGTCCCTACTGCACTCAATATTGTATAAATGAGATATTTTTGTATTAAAGTTGGTAAATAATTTAAACCTATTTGATCATATCCTCACTATCTTAAGAGTCCAAACTTGATCTATATTTTATTCATTCCTAAATATTTACATGTTAAACTTTAGGCATAGAAATGACCCCAAAAATGTAGTTAATTTAATTTTAGGCACAAGATGACTCCCTTCATATTGATTATTTGTTAACTATACGATATGCGTTAATTTTTTTGCTAGGCATTGTATGAAAGGACAAACCTTATTTCACTATTAAGGAACCAAAATATAGGACCTAGACACCATCTATCTTTTAGAGAGCATTCTTAAATATTATATTCTTTAAAATATAGCATCAACATGACATATAGTTACACATGAATAGGCATATTGCATGATTACTTCACGTTTCTTTGAGTTTATCAAAACTATCAAATCAAATCCAAAGGTTTGACATAAGGAGAATATTTTTCTTAGCAAAATCTCAAAGGTGCTCATCAACACCACCTATTTAAAAACATTTAGATATTGATTCTAAATAATATGGTAACTAGGTTACAAGTGAGCAAATATACATAGATCTTTTTCATGTGACAAAGTTTGAATTCATGAACAAGGTTCAAATTTTTGGGTGTAGAAATAACCCAAAATAAGACATAACAATTTTAGTAGACTTGATATTGATCATTGAACAATTAATGTTTTATTATAATGGAAAATCAATTAACAACATTTGTCATAACCAAATTAATATTGAATCTAAAATTAAATATCTTTGTTCAATTTTATTAAGTGATTTTTAAAAATATATCTATAACTTTATTTATGTTGACTCTTTATTTTAAAATAATAATTTCATTATAAAATAATTAAATTTTCATTTAATATTATATAAAAAATATTTTTCTTATAATTTTGATATGAAACCTATTTTATCAAAAATCATCAATCTTTCCTAAAATATTTTTTCTTCTAATTACATAAACTTTGGAAGACGCTGAGGTTGAAAATTCAAAAATGTACTAAAATGCATTCACATAACCCTAGTTAGTAGGGTTGAAAATGTTCTCTCAAATTTAAGAAATATGATCGAATAGATTTACATTTTAAAATGAAATGAAGTGTACAAAGTTTTATATTTTGGGCTTATTTCGAGGTTTGCTAGAGGGTACTCACTTTCTAGAATTTTAATAATATGTTTAATACATGTCGCTCTTTTATTGCAAGGAAAGTAAAATAGGGTGACAAAATAAAATCATTTCAGAATAATTAAGATCAAATTAAAAAAAAAATCATCTCTAATATTTGTATTATCATAATCATTGAAAATAATTATTCATTAATTTTGAGAGCACAGGAAGGTAGTTCCTAAATGGTCAATATTTATAAAAGTTTTGTGTTACAAAATTATAAAACATAAATCATTTACATCATCAATCAACACATTTTGATTGAATGTTTCAGACATGCACAAATGAAATACATATTTTCTTCAAATACAAGTAAAGTAAGCACTTGTAAATCACAATGAAGAGAGAGTGAATAACACAAGGAATCATATTATCAATTAATTTGAATCCATGATTCCTCTTCTTATCATAAAATTAAATCGATGAAAAAATCAAGTTAAAGGCCTTATGTTCACATTTTTATATCAATTAAAGAAACATCCTTTTTCAATGTTGACTTCTACATATTTCCCAAGAAATACAAATTTGGGAAAGGTTGTAATATCTAAATTAGAAATTTTAACCTAAAATAAACACTACAAAAAAATTACAAAGGCACATTATATGAAAGATGAATAGATATGAAGATGAGATTATGACAGTATATCAAACCTAATGTCTTTTAGTCTATGTTACCCCAAGTTTTTGGGATAGGGACGGTAAGGGACAAGGGGATGAATTTCGAGGATCACTTCTTTAGGGGCCATTTTTGGGGATGACAGGGAACTGCAAAGGAGATTGTTATATAAAAATACGGAAATTTAAAATATATAGGGAGATTTTAAATATTCATACAATAACATTGATAAAATATTCATCATATACATTATAGATCCTTAATACATAGCATTTGTGTTGAGTTGAGAGTTCACATGAGATTAATGATATATTAAGTTGCCACAATCCATATTGTAGTTCACATGAGAATCAAACAAATTACCAAATATAAAAACTTAATTGTTTTCATAATTCATCGTCGATATGCATGTGATTTTTAAAAAAAATGTACAAGTTACAACAAAATGCCGAAATGATGTTTTTCTTTCAACTACAATATGAAAATACCAAAACAAAGAAAGTTTCATTTTATTTCCTCCTCATTTAGGGTGTGTTGGGGTGGGGGATTTGTTGGCATGTAAAGTTATTTTTGTATCCTACATTGATTAAATAGTTGATGATGAGTACCACAGTAGTGAATTGTACGTGCCAAGTGCGATTGAAGGCTTGAAGTTCGAGGGGTTGTAGGGGGACTAGGTGTAGCTCCCTTTCCCATGTTGAAGGTGGTTATGGCAAGGTTGTTAGGCCAAGCTGGAGAAATTTATTAGGACTTACTATTTTTAAAACATTATCACATATGTCCCCACCTATTCTAGGGATGACTGGTTGTTCCCTTTTTGGGAGGATGTCCCCAAGTTTCTCAAATGTACCTATGTTTTTTTTAAATATTGGGGATGGTTTAGGATGCCCCTCGTCCTTGAAACATTTTTGGGATGTGTCCCCAGGTTTCCCTTCTCTTAATCACTAAAATAACTCCAATATATACATATTATCATCATCTACAAAGTACAAAATGTCATTAAACTGATGCAACTCTATGTGAGCAAGATTTGTGATCCATTAATTAATTTCACTACCTTTGATATTTGTCACATTCTTGTCACAAAAAAAGGTTACTATAATGAAAATCTATAAATTACAAATTCACAATGTGAGAAATGGATGAAATAAATATGAATGAGTGAATGGAGATTTTTTTGGCTTAAATAAATCCACAATCACATTAAGGTTTGGTTGTCTAGCCCACAAAAATGTAGTCACTTTTGCAAGAGAGATTAAACACATTAACCCTATATTACATATGATTCCATAGAGATGGCACACATTTTCCCTAAAGTTTCAATTATTATATGGTAATAATATACATCTCCCTAACATACATATAATTCCATGATAATTATATACATTTTCCATAAATTAACTATAATTGCTAGTGATTGTATCAATTGCTTATGATCATTTGTGAGGATAAAGGATGTCATTCACATTGCAATCCTAGTTCTTGATCAATTGTATTTAATTTTGTAGATGCTAAATAATGTATGATCTCCAAGCATATTGTACTAGGAGAAATGGGATACCCATGTGTGGGTGGAAATATTATTATTTATTATTTTTCTTTGGGATACTGTGTAGGAAGACTTGGAATAGGGAGGTTACATTAAAAATCAAATTTGAGAGTTAAAAATCATCTTCCCAATTTGGTAGATATCACAAAGTATTGAATGCCCTCATGAAGTGCCTAGAATTGGGATCTTAGTCAGTTGTACCATTATGACATAATATATGAAATCTATGGAACGTAAGAAGGGTGTAAGATGTATAAGCTCGGAGTTACATACTATTATGAGATCCTTAATCTTGATCATAAGGGCATTATATTGTTTCCATGGCTCATAGTTTTGGTTAATAGTTTTGGATGCCACTTTATAATTTCTTATTTATGGCTTTTCTATAGATTTGGCACATATGATAATGGATAGTAAGGTTATTTTGTATGTACTCTTATGGTGCTAGACTATAGTCAAAGGAATAAGTGGATTGTATTATTGAACAATATTCTTTAGGATAGTACAAATTTAGGTCTCTTTGGGGTGGAGCTTTTTCCCACAAGAATTTTTCCACGTATATTTGGTGTCTATATGCTTTGCATTAAGTGAGTGTTGATTTCTACTTGCTTCTTCATTATTTCATTGATAGAAATTTATTGTCTTAATTAAATCGTGATCAACTAAAGTATCTAGATTGTTAACATTTTTATGTATTATTTACATTGTTATTTCAACATCATTAATTATCACACCACTATTTTTCTTTAATTTTATGCAATTCCATTGGTGATCACACCACCCCTTTCTATTAATTGCATATAACTTCAATGATAATTATGCCACCCTTTACCCTAAATTATAAATAATGGTGGGGGTGATGTCATAGAATTCAAGAATGTAATTGGATAACATATCTAAATTATTAACATTTAACATCATTAAAAATTGTAAACCATTTTCCCTTAATTTCCTATAATTTTATTTGTGATTGCACCACCCCTTTTCCCTTAATTGCCTATAATCTCATTGGTGATGACACCACCCTTTGTCCTAGATTAGAGATAATGATGGGGATGATGCCATTTATAATTTAGAAATAAATTAATGTAAGAAGGAAAATGATTCAACCATAATTTGAAAAACCAAAAATTTAAATAATGGGTGATTGGATTGATATTAAAATTTACCTCTATAATTTATTGGTGATAAGGCCTAAACTAGATTAAATATCACAATGATCTAATGTTGTTCTAATAAATTTAAAAAATATTCCAAGGTGATATAATACTACATACACAAAAATAATATCAAAATTGGGAGAAAGCATAGGCTACCAAACACATTCTAATTATCATTTTTGAGATGCCAAAATAAAAACAAAAATTCAATTGGTAACAAATTGCTACATCAATTTGGGAAAGAACCCAACTTTTCACATATAGAGAAAGCACATCAATTATTAATATCATTTTGTTCATGGTATAGTGAAGGGTGGAAGGATTATGATTCAAAAGGTTGGCACTCTGAATATTTTGCAGATGCATTCATGAGCAAGTGACCATAAGGAAGTTTAGGTGGTGTAGTGAGTCTATGGGCCTCTTGGCCCCGATAATTAGTTTACAGTTTGATGCAGTTTTCCTTTTTCTCTTGCAAGGTATGTGAAAACTGGAAGAATGTTGAAACATGTGTTATAAACTTTGTAATCCTAAGGTTCTAAGAATTTAATTAATTGTTGCAACCATATATTTGAGGTGTTCCACTTGGAGTAGCACTATGCAACTATGACAACTTGTGAGGTATGTAAGAGTTGTTAGAAATAAAAGAGCATGATGAGAGGGGAGTTAATTGTGAAGTTTAAGAAAATCATCAAGAAATTATGAAAAAGACAACGTAAAACTACTTAAGTGACTAAGTTGTGTAGTGGTAATTCTAAATTTGTTGGCAATTAACTAAACTTGATTTGGGCATTGGATTTTATGGATGGATATGAACACTTAAATTATACAATGGTTATTAGCACATGATTTTAGAAACCATTCATGGTTTGTGGTTTTTTTCATTCCCTATACATATTGAGTGCTACGATTGAAGGTATTATCAAATAGTTTTGTAGATACCATTATGTTATTGAAATATCTCTAGCATTATAATAGTGATTTGTATGATGTCTTCTGAAAGCTTGAGCCTAGATTTATTTGAACCATTGTAGTTTTTAATAATATGTAATTGATTTAAGTTTAAAGGATTTTTAAAAGGTTTTCCTAAGGTAAGATTGTGTCAACTTTATTTTCATGATTTGTATGTCTTTGCATGCTACTTATATGTATATGCATGTTAACACATGTACTATTCTCATATCTAAAACTATTAGATTTAAATCTCTTCGCATTATCTTTCCTCATATTAGTGCAATAATAATTTCTCCTATCTCAATTTTCTTCAAATATTGACCACTTGACACACTAACTATTCATAGTTATGCATATTGTCCCATATTAAGCCTTTTGAACTCAACAATATATGTTTCATCTTAGTCCACATCATTTGACCATAATGGATGCTACTACACTCATTGTAGTGTCATATGGACATGAACACACATAGTAGAGTTTTTGGTAGTCAATATTGATTTTTCCAATTTGAACACTTGCCTTTTTACTCAAATTCACATACTCATCCATTCCCTCATCTAAGTAATTAGAATTATCCTTCTATTAAAGTGAACAATATTTTAAAAGGACACGACATAGAATATAGAGAGGAATGCAACAATATAATTTTGCACATGAAATACCTTAGAAAACCATTAATAGATAAATAATAGAAGATATTGTTATACTTTATTACTTGTATCCAATCATATTTTAACATTCTCAATCTTACAAACTTTCCAAGAATTTCATTTTATTAATCTTGTCAAATATTTTTGGGGCTTGATTTTCATGAAGAAATTTACCATTCGACCCCCTTAAGACAAGCCCCTAAATGTGATTACAACACCACCTCATTCATATAGATGAATTTTATTATAAAAAATTAGTTGTAGAATTGTAAAGGACGTCGTGCTACAACCATGC
This sequence comes from Sequoiadendron giganteum, assembly GCA_007115665.2. NCBI lineage: Eukaryota > Viridiplantae > Streptophyta > Pinopsida > Cupressales > Cupressaceae > Sequoiadendron > Sequoiadendron giganteum. The sequence goes on from CM021106.1 coordinate 616,582,584, forward strand.
ATGGAACCTTCCCAATAGAAAGATATCATTTTGTACAAACACTATACACCAAATCAAACAAGACCATTCATGCTAGCATCCCAAAGATTCAAAGTTAGTAAGAAATAGAACAAAGAAAATGGTATAAATTTCTAGTCTAATATAGTCTAAAAAACAAAACAATAATAAAATAACACCAATTATCAAATTAAATAAACCTTTTTATTATCTTATTTTATTGCTAATATTTTTTATACAAAACCTTTTATTTTTTTAATTTAAAACTTAAACATACTTCTACTATACCTTATTTTAAAATCTAAAACGTACATCTATTATACCTTAGTAAAAAATCTTAAACATACTTTTACTATGCTTTATTTTACATTTTAAATTAAAAGAACCCATTAATTAAAAAATTAAAAAAATATATCCTTTATCTCTTTTATCTTTAAGGATATCTTCTTCCAAAAGTAAAATCAGTTGTGTAACGTTTGCAACAACAAGAAATATTCAAGATAACCAATGATACTTAAGTTTTAAAAAACCTTATCATCAATAGCCTTAGCTTATGAAATGATATGTTGCTTCCATTTGAAGAATCCATCCAAAACAAATATAAGACAATTAATGCTTTGTCATATTTGTATACCCAAAAACATATGAGCATAATCTTGCATCGTGGGTTAAAAATATATAATTAGATTTTTAAAAGTATCGGATTATGTCTTAAAATTAGAATAGTAAAGAAGGGAACCAAAAAAATATAAATATAATCTAAAAAGAAAAAATACTTATGAAATAGGTATGACCCTAAAAATGAAACAATTATTAGATTGTGAGACAAACATAAAAAAAAGGAATTAAACTATATGGGTAATTCTAGAAATAGAAAGTGGATCCCTAATCATTCCATCACCACCTAGAAAATTCATGCTACTATCCATAGGTTCCAACCATCATTGCTCGTAGCTTCTTCTTCCTCTGGCTCAAGTTCAAAGCATTTCTAAGTGAAGAGATCAATCTATTTTAAAGAAGAAATTTTTGGAATGAGTAAGGGAGAGGATCTTAGATATTTTAATAAAATAGGGAAAAAAAATTATTGATCCAAGAAAGTAGTACAAAGCCAGAAAGAACAACCAACCCACCAAGGGTTAGAAGCCAATGATAGAGCCATCAAGAAAATCCCAAGAAACATTTCATATCCACCATAACTAGATCTTCCAGCTCCTAAGAAATATTCTCAAGAAGACCACCCCAATCTTCCACATTCCAATTTTTCATTCACTCAAATGCCCATTTAGCCAAGCCATCAACCACCTTATTTTACTCTTATGGGATATGGTTGAAGGCGATAGAATCCAGGACTCCTCCTAGAGAGATGATTTATCTAAAATCTAACGCCTGCTACCAATTCACCTCCTCAATTTGGTACTTATTCAGCAAGTCAATCAAAATCAAAGAATTAGACTCACAAATTATCCTTTTCCAACCAAGGGCACAAGCCCTTTTCAAATCCAAGAGAATAGACAAAGCCTTCATTAGGTTGTTAGATTGTTAACCTCTACACTCTAAGAAGAAGAACTCGACCACTCCAGAACTATCTCTACCAATGTCATTGATCCCAACATGCCCTGGATTACCTCTAGATGATCCATCAGTATTAATCTTCAGCACCCTTTATGGAGGTGTCCTCCAATGACCGTCTCTCAACACTTTCCTTCTAGCACTCCAACCTAGACCAAACCTAGGCCCACCCCTATCACAAGCAAGAAGTCCCAAAATCTGAACAACCCCCATATCACCAAGATCCACAGTGGTTGATAGGTCACATTAAGCCACCAAAGTCTCCTGAAGAACCCACTGAATTCTCATACAAACCTGTTGCACCTGAAGCTTCTCATCTAGAAAAATCCTACGATTGCGCTCCAACTAGATATGCTAGATATTCAAGTTGGGGCCAATTGTCCTAGCTATGTGGAGGAAGGAAGTCTTAGTTGGAGAGTTCCCTAGTTTGATCCAAAAACCAACCAAAGAAGAGGTGTTCCTGAACAGCGGATTTCGGACTTCCCACTAGAGATTCCAAATCACTTGAACAAAAGACCACTGAAAAAAGAGATGAGAAATGTTCTCATATCTACTAGAGCATAAGACACATATAGAGGGGCCCTGGAAATTGTGCTTCCAAAGATTCTCCCAAGCTAGTCATCTATTATAAATCACAAGCCAAGAGAAGAAATTGCACCTGGGTGAAGAGAATTTATCTAGATTTGTTTCCACCAAGGGAGCCTCGTACACCCAAACATCTATTTGTCCAACACCTGATAACTAGAGGCAACAAAGAATTTTCCTTTCTATTCGTTACCTTGGGCCAAAACATCCCTCTCTATAAGAGAGTTATAAACCCTACCAACCAAAATGCAGGCAAGCTCCTGACGATGCTCCATTGATCCCCCAGGAAGTTGTTCATGTAGGTCCTTTTGCCTGTATATAGTAGCTTGAGCTAGAACATGAGGGGTTTTGAATTCCACCACACAACTCCATTTAGCCTCTAAAAAGGTCCTACATAAATCCTACATGTGAGGGCGTGTTGACATAATAGGAGGTTGCTCGTCACAAGAATCAAACCAAAAGAGAGCATCAGAGCCTCTATTGCAAATCCAAAATAACCCTTATTTAATTAGTGTGGCCCCCCTTTTGAGGGTATTCAAAACCATAGAACCTCTACCCATAAGGTTGTATCTAGGCACATCCACACTCTCCACACCCCCAAGATATTTTGAGGTGAGGATCTTAGCCCAAGTTTTTTATTGTTGAGAGCACAATCTCTAATAAATTTTAGTCACCAAAACTTTCCCATTCAAATTAGCCTGACGCAGCCCAAGACCACCTTCCCACTTCAACCAACACACATAATCCCATTTAACTAGGCTCCACTTCCTCGAGAGGAGATTACCTGACCAAAGAAACTGACGACAAAGACTCTCAAAGTCTTTGACAAAGTTGGTAATGACAAATAACATAAAGCACCTATACAATGGGAGGGCCTGAACCACAAACTTCAAAAGAGTCACCCTACCAACAATAGAGAGCCATATGTAAGTCCAATGACTAACCGTTTTCTGAAACTTAGCAATAAAATACTACCAAAACAACCTTGGAAGTGCACGGACAACAAGAGGGATACCAAGATAAACAAAGGGAAGCACACCAATGTAGAATATGAGAATCCTATAAATTCTCTAATGAATAAGATTAGGAGTGTTGAAGAAATAAATAAAAGGATTACCTTCATTAATGCTTTGTCCCAAGGCATCCAAATAACAGTCCAGGGTCTTCCTCAAATTAACCACTTCATCAACTTTAGCTAAGCCCATCAGAGGTGTGTCATCCACAAACTGAAGATGGGATTGGGAGGGTAAATTATTGCCCCAGCACCAACCTTGAATGAGCCCAAGCTCCACACGAGATTTAATAAATCTCCCAAGCCCTTCGACCATCAAAATAAATATGGGGATAGAGGATGTCGTTGTCGAAGGCCCTTGGATTCCCTAAACAACTCAAAAGGATCCTCAATAATGAGCATAGAAAAAGAGGAAGAAGTGACACAACTCATAACCCACTCAATCCAAGCACTGCCAAATCTAAAAGCCTTCATAATCTTGGATAGAAAATCCCATTTGAAATGATCATAGACTTTGGGCATATCTAACTTAATAAACATAGCCCTCTCTTTGGAAGAGGCCATGGAGTGCACAGTCTCAACCACAATGACAACACCATCGAGAATTTTCCTACCAGCAACAAATCCACTCCACTCCTTAAAAATCAACCTATCTAACCATGACTTCAGGCATTCAACAAAAAACTTAGTAATAATTTTATACACCACATTACAAAGGGAAATTGGTCTAAAGAGATCCAAAGAGTTATCCCCTTTCTGCTTAGGGATAAGAGCCAAAAAAGTGGCATTCATGGCCCTTAGCATTTGCTTGTTCTTTTGAGACCCTAGACAACCTCGAGAAGGTCAAGCTTAATAACCTCCCAAAACTCCTAAAAGAAATCTATCGGAAATCCATCAGGACCTAGAGCTTTACCTTTCTTTATCTGAAACACTATATCCTCTAGCTCTGACAAGGAGAATAGTTTCAGTAGAGAATCATCATTTCACCAGTCACCAAGGAAGGGATACATGCTAAGATTGAAGCCTCCTCCTCACTGGTAGAAGGGGAATTATCGGAAAACAAAGCCAAAAAAAATCGGACATACTCTTTTGAGATCTCAGTAGAGGAGAAAAATTGATGATCCCCTTCTAGAGACCTAAGAGTAGAAATGATAGTACCATGCCTCCTATCCTTGACCAAATTGTGAAAAAACAAAGTATTCATGTCACCTTGTAACCACTCAATGCAAGACTTTTGGTTCCAAAAAAAATCTCCCAAATCTCCCATTCCTCCACATCCTTCATCATCATAGCTTCCAACCTACTCAACTCCTCAAAAAGACACTAGGCTTGGATTTTCTGAGTAATGGAATCCAAGTGCTCCTAAGTAACCCCTTTAGCCTAGAAAACATTACCAAAATGGTGCCTATTCAAACTTTTTAACATATACTTGATGTATTGAAGCCTCTTGGAAAAGGAGTACATGGTAATGCCAAAAGCCAGCTTCCCTGAACTCCACCATCCAGGAACAAGATCATGAAGAGACACGTCCCAAAGCCACTCGAGTTAAAATCTAAAGGACTTATTTTTAGGATATCTAGACGAACAAGCAAAAAATTTGATCGGCTAATGATCAGAACCCCGCCAATCCAAAATGTTAGAGCTAGTCATCTATCTATCACCAACCTAAAAGATAGACACCAAAAACTTATCCAAACTTTTTGAAATGGCAGCATCACCAGTCCTCATATTGTTCCAAGTAAAAATCCCATTCAGGGTTTTGATATCCACCAAGTGTAAAAGGGCCACATTATCCCTAAGGAGATTTGAGGAGGGATCTAAATGGGAATTACCACCCCTTTTCTCCTCTAGAGAGGAGAAAGCATTGGAATCACTTGTCAGAATCCAAGGAAGAAAAGGCTCAAAAGAACGTAGATATCTTACATGAGACCACAAATGCGTCTTGCCAAGGAAATGAGTAGGAGCATAAATATTAGAGAAAAGGATTCTCTCACCTAACTCTAGACTAGAAGCAACAAGAGAAATAGAGTAGATGCTGGAGAGCCACCAAATAAGAATAACTCTACACAAATCCCATAAACAAGCAAGACCTCCAGAGTTACCCTACACCCCCACACACTAGCATAGACCTCTTCCCAAAATCTTAGAAGCCAAATTCAATATTCTTTCCACAATCAACTTAGTCTCCTGGAGGAAAGCCATATTAGGAGAGTGAACACGAATCAACTCATAAATAGCCTTTTGTTTAGGGATGCTATTCATAACCCTAATATTCCAAGATATCACAATCATCATTGAGGTTGGGAGAAGTGAGAATCAATAGTCCTCACAAAACAGAACTCCACCAACATCTCACCAATTAGCTTTACCTTTTCTTGATCCTTCTTCCTACCTACTTTAAGATGCTTCTTAGGAGCCCTCTTCTTAGGGGTTTTTTCTATAGGCCCAAGTCAAGAGAAGATGACTTCATTTTACCAGTTTCCTCAACACCTTTATCAATTAAGAGTTTAGAACTAGGGATACCAAAATCCATAGTAATCTCTAGCATTGTACTATTTCCCCCAAGCACAGGAACTAAGGGATGGAGATTTGTGTCCATTTGAGCCATTTGACCCTCCACTTGAGCCAGAATGGAGATAGAAATAGGCTAATTCTCAGGATTCTTCACAACTATGGATCCATCAACTACCTGCATGTCAAGGGGAACATCTTCCTCCTGAACCAAGTCCTCTAAGACATCAAACCTATTAAAATTTTCCGCTTCTTGCCTATCTTTGAGAGTCCTCTTTTGACCTCGATTTTTTTTGTGAGGCTCAGTTGGAAAAAATCCATCCTTTTTTGCCTCCACCGCCTTCATGGAAGTCTTTCCTTTATCCATCTTCGGAGCAAACTGAGGTGGAGCATTAGTCATACCGGTTGCATTAACATTTTTGGGGCACTTTTGTTGAAGGTGCCCATATTCATGGCATAAACGACATTGAAAAGGCAATGCCTCATGTAATCCAACTATTGATTCCAAGAGGTTGCCCCAGTTCTCATATCAACTGAATCTGACAGTAGATTATTCAAGTCAATTTCAACACACACACGAGCAAAGGAAAGAGCCCCTTTAATCAACGTTTGTTGAGAAGGCCCAATAGGCTTACCGAGAAGGAGAGCAATCATCTGCAATATATCACTTTTCCAACATTCCAAGGGCAATTGAGAGAGGCACACCCAAATCAGAACCCTAGAAGGAAGCTCCTCGATAGAGTTGAATCCCACATGCCAAGGTTTAATGAAGAGACCCACTTGATTGTAAAAGTAAGGTCCACCTTCAAAATATCGGTTTATGTCAGCAACATAGGAAAAATCCACCATGAATAAATTATTGGTGGTCACCAACATTATATCAAAATCCCCTTCAGGCTTCCAAGACTCACAAACCCACGAGTCAAGAAAGGGAAGTGAGACCCACATCCCTATGAACTTACAAATCAACACATGATTGTTGTAATAGTCCACATCCTTAGCCACACAATCGGATTGAATTACCAATATCGTACGTTCCTGCATTCTTTCCAAGCACTCATTCACCTTTTGCAAACGAAAACCACCATTCCTCGACGAACCCTTGTCGAGGTTTGCCATGTTTAAAGAAAGTTGCCTACCTCCAGGTAGAGAGAAAACAAAATCCGACCTGAAAGAAGAAATACATAATGGAAAACCCGAGAGGACTGGCACCCACACCCGTGCAGCCAAAGCAAAAAAAGAGACAACCCAAATATTTGAAAAAAATGGTTGATAAAGAAAACAAACTCAAAAAAATAAAAAATGAAAGACCCCCTGGAAAGCATCGATACCCCCCATGTCACAACACTGATTCTCACCTCGATCCGCTAAACTCCATGCACATACAAGAGGGAACAAAAGCATGTAGCCACGACCTCACAGGGCATAGGCTACCATCCCTGCACAACAACTTTCACTTGCTTGCAGCATACTTTCCTCTCCTAGTTTTTAGGGAGACGATCTTAGTTGTTGTGTATTCTATTTTTGTATTTTTCAAGTTTTTCTAATGATAAGTTAAAATTTTATAAAAAATTAGCATATGTTTGTTGATGAGATAAGAGCTTAAAGCTATTATTTATGGTTTTGGGCATTGACAATGTAGCCACATCAGCTACATCTTTATCAAATTGTTTCAAAACATCCACAAAAAAGTTAGATTAAAAAATGTGCATCAAAATATTTATTATCAATTGCCTTGTCACACTATATGATTGGTTATTTCTTTGATATGACTTGTGAAAATTGATATTTTTTTATCTATTTTTTAAATACAAAGATAACCGCTCATGGTGCTTAACTTTACATATAATGAGATTTTTTTTTAAATCCCATTACTACACAACACTATAATAACTATTAAGGTGTGCTCATCTACCAAATCCTTTCTCCTTTTTAAAATTTTAAAAAATCAAATAACTTCAAAGACATGTATCTTTTGAAACCAAAAAATCAAAATAATATATTTCATATCTTGAAAGCTAACAAGTAGCATTTATCTTCATACTATTGAATGGGAGTTTAATGCAAGTTTGGAAAATATCCAAAACCACAAAACCCTAACAAAATATATGATAAATCTAATGACTACTTATCTCCTTAAAAGAAACAAAGCAATTCAATTTTTTTCTTTCTTTCTTTTTCATTGGAAAGTTTTATGTCAAACCCATATTGTTTTTGTAATCCAATACAAAGGCATTAGTCTAGGTTAATACCTCTTTGGTTGAGAGCTTAGGACTAAAGGGTATCCATTCAACCAAAGTCACTCAAGTAACAATCCTAGCCTCATCTCTTATGGTATTAGCAGTCTTGCACTCAACAAGACTTGATTCTTGGTGGGCTAATTCAAAACCATTCAACTTCACCAACAAATCAAGGGCCTTTTGACAAATGACTCATTTTTTCACAATTAAGTGTATTAAGTATCAAAACAATTACAATTTAATTAGGTTTGTTGAATATAAAAATCATTATAATTTAATTATGTTAATTTTAAGGTTTTGATAGATTATATGAAATTTTATAAATTTGGTAATTAATAAAAATAAAAGGATTTAGTTGAATTTGAGAGATAATAAATAGTTATTTATTATTTTGATCCTAATTTTGAATTATAGTTAGGAATCTCTCAAACATAAATTTATTGGAAGTAGAATGATGAAATCTAGACTAGGTCATTATGAGAATGTGTGCAAGGTTAATCCCACGCTTTGTTGTTTTGACCTTTTTGGTTACAAAACTGACACTATTGTCATAAGTTTTCATAACATCATCATTATTCACTCACCAACCTGAGCACTCCAATTTTGACTCCATTATTTTCATTCAAATATGTCTTATGATGTGTCATAACATGTGCCATAAGTTGGTCAACTAGTGTAACTCCCTCTTACAATGCTCTTATGTATTATAAATTCTCTTACGTCTTCAATGTGAAAGTCTTCCAAAGGCCATAGCTTTTGGTTTGGAAAGTCAGTTGGGCTAATTTTTTTTAAAAATAGTAAATCTCGAAGAGGTCTATTTTTTCATAACTATCTTATGATTAAGGTCCATTTTGACTTTTTTAGGGCCAAAATTGAAAGCTCTAAAGCCCTAAAATTTATATTTTTGTGTTTTATAGCCCAAAAAATGTATTTTTTTCATGTTTTATAGCCCAAAAAATGTATTTTTTCATTCTTAACAACAAGATACAAGGTTACTACATCTTTCGCAACATTCTCCCACTTATCTAAGACCTTACGAGAACAAAGGGAATACTAACATTACCAAATTTCTACTAGGGGCGAAGAGGCCCATAGACTTATTGCACAACCTAAACTTCTCTATGCTAACAGATTTCATCAATGCATCTACAATATTCTACACAATTTCAACCATGTCATGAAAAAATAGTATTAGACATTTATGGGCTTTTTCCTTGCATGAAAAGTCAAGTTCTTTTCCAAACATGAAATTTTGACTATCATAAAGAACTCTAACAAATCCTTGACTCAACCCCACATCTGAACACAAATTTTTAAGCCACATGGCCTCCTTATAAACACAAGAAACTACCATGTACTCAACCTCTATAGTAAACAAAGTGACCACAAATTATCACTTACTCATCCAATTAATAACACCACCAAATAAACTAATCACACATGTACTTATTGGTGCGTCTTTTGTTTTCAATATTTCTTGCCCAATTTGAATCCATTAATCCACAATATTTATTAAGTATCAATCCCCTATAAAAATTCCATAATAAAAAATAGTATTCGAAGGTGCCCTACAAATATCTAAAGATCATCTCAATTTCATTCTAAAGATAGATCATTCTAGATTAGCCATTAATCAGATGAGGATTCCCACTACTTAAGCAATGTCCACTCTTCTACAAAGCATAACATGCATCAAACTCCCAATATGACTAGTATAAGGCACTTGAGCCATTTTTTCCATCTCACTCGGTGTGGATGGAAACTACTCTACAAATAACTTAGTCTTCATTTAAATAGGAACACTCAATGATTCACAAACTGACATGCTAAATTCATCCAACACATAGTTCACATATTTACTATGGCCCAACTAGAGCTTTCTTTTGTCTCTACTTCTTCTAATCTACATAACCAAGATATACTTAGCAATGCCCAAGTCCATGTCAAGCTATCCTAAAAGCTAAGAGATCAAATCATAAATCAAATCTTTAATGTTACCAAAAAGAAACATATCATCTACATACAATGTGATAGCAAAGGATTAATAACCTTCCATTTTATAGTAAACATTGTTTTTATTTAGATCTAAAAATGTTGATCCCAACACAAAAGAATCAAGTGTTTGGTACCACATCTTGGGAGAGTGTTTGAAACCATACAGAGACTTTTTAATCTACAAACCAAATATTTTTTACCTTTTTCCATTTAGTGTTCAAGTTGTGTCATGTATATCTCTTCCTCCAAGTCGTCATGTACGCATTTTTATTTTCAAATCCATCTATTCTATCTCTAAATCAAAGGTTGTTGCAGCTAAAAATCTGCTAAATGATTTATGCTTCAAAGGAGATCTAAGATTCTATGTTAACCAAGGATGAGACCTCACAATGGAGGTCATAAGAACAAATGATGACATGTTGGAAATTGACCCTCCAATTGAATGGAATAGAATGGACAAGTGCAATGAAAGAAATAACTTTTGAAATTTGGTATAAAGCAAATGATGTAAATTTTGTAAAGAATGACTGTCATATATACTATCCTTGTTTAAGATACTATATAGTTAGGTCTAAATCCCTATAAAAAATGTAAGATAGACAATGATATTTTTTGAAACCATGTGTGGTAACTATAGGTTTTGATGTATTAAAAAACAACGATGTGCAGAGGAGGGAATTTTCTACCCTCAAGGCAATGGGATCTCAAGCAGCAAATTTATATCTCAACTACCTCAATTGACTCTACTCAAGTGAATTGGAAATAGAAATTCTGTAAAACTAAAATCTAACCTAAGTTTGACAAGGAATATAACTAAATATCTCAAATAACTTGCATATACAAAATGATTAAAATGTTTAATCTATAGGAAAGGAAAGTGCAAAATGTACAAAGTGTGATATAAGTTGGGCAAAGTTTCAGTCGAGACACTAGAGCATCACGAGCACGTCTACACACATGCACTATCGTTTGTATGGATCAAGCCCAAAAACTGCTAGAATGAGGTTCTTTATTTGTTTGACCTATCCAACACCTACACAAATAGAGACAAGGAAAAATGTTTGGGTTGTATAGGGTTTGTCTCAATTAAACCCCCACTTCGGTGTTTCCACCTCCACGGACAACCAGACAAGATTGGAATGCATAAAATAAAATAGACATGTCATAGAAACAAACCCCGATGTGGAGGAGAACTGCCATCACGATTTAAAAGATACTAGATGAGATAGAATTAAGTACAATAATAGACGAGATCAATAAAATCCAAGAAAGAGAGAATTACCAACAGTTGTGGCCCCTCTCTTGATATGATACATGTGACGAGATCATGTGCAAGAGGAGTCCTTTTTGATGTTAGAGAATTTTGACAGAGTTTCGGTAAGAGTGAGAAGTAGAGAGCTCCAAGTAGAAGAATTATCAAGAACTTGTGTGTAATTGAAAAACTTGTGAAAACTTGTCTCAAATGAGAGAGAAAAGAATTTTGTTCATAGACTAGGTGGGAATAGCCATTACAGTCATGCTTGGGTGTTGGGACACACATCATAAACAATTTGTACAAAATATTTCTTGTTTGAATCTTGGATTTGAGTGGGACATTTGCGTGTCATGAAGACATCTACGCATTGCGTTGTAGTCCGACCAAATTCCTCTGAAATTCAAACCACATGCTACAAATGCTTCATCATTGCCATCCATGAGGTCAGAGTATTGAAATCCCAATTATGGATTTTTGTCATAAATGCATTGGCCACCATGCATAAGTGTGAAATTGACCTAGGGTGCAATTTTCAACACTATATTTTCCCCTCACTTTAGTGGGTTGATTGCTCAAAGGGATCAATTACACTAAAGTAGCTAGAAAGATGTAAAACACTAAGTACAATAAGTGCATTAATTTCCATGAAAAAGGATACTATAGACATTGTAGAGGTCGACATGAATGATTCCCCAAGTGCTCAGTGAAAATCTACAACATTTGACTTGAAAATATAGCTATAAAATCAAAAAGATTATCAATTCCAAAAATAGAAGAAGTTATTTTGACAAGAAGAATGATTAAGAAGACGTTAGTGAGTTGAAAGAAATAAAAACTGATTAAGATATGAATATATTCCCCCTCGTGTTTTTTCCCTTAGTTGGGAAGGTAAAAACAAAAAGGTAGTAGAACCATAACCACCACAAAAATTGCAAAAATAGGAAAAAACTCAATTATATACTCACTAGGTGGGCCCTAGAAGGGTCACTTTCTCTATTCACGATGAGGATTTTTGCTCAGATTTCTATAGAGCTTAAGAAAAAATGCCTCACTAATGAGAGCTGAGACCATCACACATTGAGGATATTCGCACCAACGTGGAGAGTAGGGAGCACCTAGATGAGGTAGGCCAAAAAAATTTACTCTCGCATTTATTTGATGCATCTAATTTTAGTAGGAAAAAATAGGGCAATGCAAGCATCCAAGGTGTGCATCGGTGTCATGGACCATGCGTTGGCGCCGAGGGCCTATGCATTTGTCCAAGGGATGGTTTCGTGCCAGCGTCCTCCTAATGTGATGGCGTCTAGAAGGGCACACTAGCATCCTGAAAGAGTTAAAAATATTTGTTAAAAAGTTAATGTTTAACATGCTTAGAGTAGATGTAGATAGAATAGATGTAGGATTTTGTGTGATAGAGTTTCATAGTTGGTAGGTTTTACTAGAGGTTAGGGAGCATACTAATGGTCTAATTATATCGCTCCTACACAATCGTATAGGAGACACCACAACTCTGGATTGCAACATACTTTGCCAAGTTGGTCTCTAGTGGATGTATGAGATGTCAAAGATGAGCTTCCACCCCACCATGTTGATGGATTTGATGGAGAGGTAGGATGCAAACACTATGTCATTCCATCTCCCTACAGGGGAGATGATGATCATATTGGTTGATGTCTACTGAATCTTGCACCTCCCCATCTAAGGGGAGAGGATTACACCACATGAGCCACAATCAACACAAGATGTCAAGGATGACTAGCTACATTGTGTAGGTCAGGTTGTGCCTTGATATATGACCGATCACATCTACCTATGATGGTTGGACTAGGGATGAGCGGTCGTACCCCTAGTGTGGAGGATTATGATTGTGATGGTGGCACTCTGGGTAGCCACAAACAAGCGAGGCTCCCACTTGCATGCAAAAATTGTTCAATATATCGGGTATAGGAAGGAGAGGAGGACTGTATTCACCTAAGGTCGCAACATGTTGGTGCATCTATACCACAACCTTAGGCAGTACGCCCATTATGAGTACCACAGTCTGATAGCCTTGCATGCTCCTCCAGGTGTGGGTGTTCAAGCACATCACCTATACGTGGTCAACTAGGTTCCCCTGGTGCATCATAGGTGACCTACCATAGGCACACACATACCCATTGGTGCGATAGTGGAGGTTTGAGGAATTTCTATTTTAGCAATAGATCATGGACTGGTTAGGGGTGGAAACATTGTATGGTAGCCCTATCGAGGTATAGACCATTGACCCATTGATAGGACATAGCTACCACGCATGTAGCATGCCCAATTCCTAGCGAGCTGACACAATCATATTATAGCTCCCTACTATTGGAGGCACACCATGAGGCAGTATGGATTGGTGCAGATGGTTCCCCACGATGTCCCCACATACATCTGATCCTTCAGCAGTGTCGTCAGACCTGAAGAGCTCTCTTGTCTGACTTCATTGATGATGTGGTGTAGAGTTCAAAGAGGGCAGCAACAACAATGATGATCCACTTAGGATGGACATCGACGATCTCAGGGTAAAAAATGGGTTTGGGAGATGGTGGGAGATAATAGGTCCTACCCCTATCTTTCTCGAGGGTGTCGTGAAATGGGACCCAGGCTCTTATGGGTCAGAGGGAGAGGAGGGATCATAGGAGGAGGCCAAGGAGGAAACAAAGGAGAGATCCAGTAGGTGATGGAGGATATCATCTCTAACAGTAGTCCCAGTCATCTCAATGCTCCCACCAACAAGAACTCATCCTAGAAGTCTTCCACCACCGAGTGCACAGATAGGAATGACTCTAGCCACGATGAAAAGGACACCGGGGGCCTCAGGGAGTGGGGCCACACCTGTCGATCCTGATTGGCGGGCTGGGGACCCAGGTATGAGTTGATTTATGATTAAGACATACATTCATATTTATAATTATATGATTATTATGATGATGTAACACTAATTCCCATCCCCTTCTTTGTGTTTGCAGTTTTCACATTAGCGTGACTCAACTTCTTCGCTCAAGTGCTAGTGAAGATGGTACTAGTGGTCCAAACTCAAGGTCTTGTCATGGACACCTACTGGCCACAACAAATAGTTAGGAGGAATGTCTAGATTTTTGATCCTTTAGCACGACTCATGATAGTGAACGGGAACACTCAAGTGGAGCTCATGCAGAGAGAGGTCGAGTTAAACACCATGGTGAGACAACAAGATCAGAGGGTGGTGAAGATTCACACCATGTTTTTTGAGTGATACCTTTTCATTATGAGGGAAGAGAGTGTTGAGAAAGCATGTGATGCCCTTTGAAGAAAGGTTGAGGAGCTCAAGAGAGAGGTTGAGGTTGCATGGACCAATGCCCCCACAAATCTCAATCATCCTTGAGTGTGGCAGCTCATGGAAGATGTGGTGACAACAAGGTAAAGGGAGGACACTCTGTGGGAGAAGATCACTACCCAAAGAGAGTAGATCATCGAAGTGAGGGGGGAGTTGAGGGGATTTTATTCATCAGTCTCGAGACCAGTCTCCTTATCTCAATCCCATATGTCAGTCCATTATCCACTATGCCCAAATCTGGGTCCACCAACACCAGAGGGCTTTGGGACCCACACTTCGAGTAGCTAGAGTTGAGAGATGTATATTGTATAGACATTTTTGATGTAGAGAGTAATGATGTATATCAATTTTTATGTATATAGTCATATACATGTATACAAAGATCACATTTTGTTGTAGTGATGGTGACACACACACACACATATGTATATGGTTTTGATTCGACTATGACTTTCATTCTAATGTATGATTTTGGTTTCATGTATGTTATGGATGCATATTGATGTATGATTAATTAGATGCTATCATGATTTAATTAAACACATGTGAGATATATGCTTAATCAAATGCAATGATGATCTAGTATGATGTGATAATGTAGATGACTATGAAAGTAAAACATGCTAATTGATAAAGACATTGCATATATGTAAAGAAACGATTAATCTAGTAACTAAGACAGATTAAACTTATTGATTGATGATGCATAAAATTCAAAGTAAACATATTCTTAGTTCCTATTTAAAGAAATTAACCATACATGTATGCATCATAAGACAATGAATAAGGAATGTGTTGATGAAGGAATGCCACGGCACAACATACTTTGATTTTTAAAAGATCTAAGTGTCATGTTTATGACACATAGAAGAATTCTACTCATAATATCAATGCAAGTGCATAGAATTGACAAGTTTTTCAGTGGTATGCTATTCATGTTACAAAGGTCATAGGCACCAAAACCATAAACAAAGTGATTACATATGGACCTACAAAATTAGGGCCAAATTTTCCCTTTTGGTCGAGCGACGTATTTACATTTCTTTAGTTCTCACAAAGAATGAGATCACCAATGTTGAAAGTACGAGAAAGAACATATTGATTATAATGATTTGATAAATATTTTTGGTGAGCTTGAAGGTGCTCAAGGTCCTTCAATCGGTGCTCATCAAGCAACTCAAGTTGATTTAGACATGCAACATGGTAAGTTTCATCATCAATCAACCCTTTAAGGGAAACTTGTAAATATTAAATTTCTAGCTCTAGAGGCATAATAGCATCAACACCATACACAATGTTGTATGGAGTAGTGACAATAGTTGTATGAACACTCATGCAGTAGACCCACAATGTATAAGTCAAATGAGTATGCCAATCTTTATTGATTTTTTTGACTATCTTACGCAAAATTTGTTCAATAATTTTGTTTGGCGCTTCAGCTTGGCCATTGGATTGAGGATAATAAGGTGTAGCAAATTGATGTTGAATACAAAATTTCTCCAAGAATTGTTTTACCTTCTTGTTCTTAAATGGCTTACCATTATCAAAGACAAGGGTAGAGGATAATCCAAAATGAGATTATATTATTTAGAAGAAAGTTACAGATTGTTTCAGTGTTAGAGGATAGAAGAAAAGTAGCTTCAACCCACTTCATGAAGTAATATATTGTTATGATGAAGGTATTTCTCTTAGAAGAAAGGGGAGATATCTTTCCAATGATATTCAAACCCCGTGTTTGAAAATGCCAAGGAGAAGCTTGAGTACAAAGTTCCTATGCAGGAGCTAGAATAAGGTTGCTATATTGTTGACATTAAGGACATTTATTGACAAAAGCAAAGGATTCTTGCTCCATTGTTTTATGATAATATCTCATCTATATCAATTTAAGCACTAAGGATTTACCACCAAAGTGTCCACCCCAAGATCTTGAATGGGCTTCTTGAAGGGCAAGGGGTATCTCAGCTTTAGTGAGACATCCGAGAAGAAGATCATTATAAGATTTGTGATAAAGAACATTAGTCAGGATGATATAACGAGATGAATGATTTCATATCCGAACACGAGTATTCTTACTTGTGTCATCGAGAAAGTTTCTAGTTTTTAGGTAGTTATAGATGTGAAAATACCACTCCCTCGAGTCTATATGTGCATACATAAGACTATCAAGTTCATGTTTATTTGAGACATCAAGAGATTGGATAATTTGGACCACGAAGTGGTATTCATCTACACTATAGTCAGGGTGTACAAGGGAAGCAACACTCACCATTACATTTGTGTGACGATTTTCTCTGCTAGGAACATTGTCAATATTGAGATAGCTTACATTGTTTACCTTGATATATTCACATGATCTGATTTACAATTAGTTCAAAATCACCATGAATACGGATATATTTAATTTTATAAGATATCGCAACATGCAAGCCAACAATGAGGGCTTTGTACTCAGTGATATTATTTGTACAATGGAAATCTAATCAAAAGGAAAAGAAATTTCCTTTCCTTCGGGTGAAATAAGAACTATACCTCCTCCAGAGCCAGTTTGGCATCTCAATCCATCAGAGTACATTTCTCATATAGGATCATGATTTAAAGTACAAACAAACTTTCATCGAGGAACATGTCTAGATTAGTGAAGGCATTAGGTGAGGGAGATTTTGCCAAATGATTAGCAAGAACTTGACCCTTAATTTCTTTATGAGTAATGAACTTAAGATCGAACTCAAAAAACATCACCCATTTCGTTAACCTTCCAGAAAGAACAGTTCTAGAAAATAAGTGCTTAAGAAGATCGCTTTTAACTATTACATGAGTCTTTGTGTGTAGAAGGTAGTGTATTAGCTTTTGTATCACAAAAACAAGAGCAAGAGATTTATTTTCCATTGTAGAGTACCAAGTTGCATAGTCAATTAGAACATGGGTAATGTAATAGACTACTCATTCCTTACCATCGTTGTCATGTTGAGCTAGTAAAGTTGCTAAAGCATGAGGTGATGTTGAAATATATGGTAGGAAGGGTCTATCTTGTGCAATCAGCATTAAGATGGGAGGATTATCTAAGTAGTTTTTGATGGAATCAAAATCCTCTTGACACTTATCATCCCACCAAAAGTACACATCTTTCTTCAACAAGTGCATGAATGGAAGGGTACGATCAACCAATTGAGATATGAATCTACAAATTTCCTGAACCTTACCTTGCAAACTATGAAGTTGAGAGATTTTCTTAGGTGGAGGCATGTTAACAATTGCATCGATCTTATTTGTATCGACTTTGATTCCCTAATGAGAGATAATAAATCTCAACAGTTTGTCGGTATCTACGCCAAACAAAAACTTAAGAGGATTTAATCTCATCTTATGAAGTCGAAGCCTTTCAAAGATAAGATGAAGATTCTTAACGTGATCTTGATGAGTTATGGATTTAGCCAATATTTCATCAACGTAATCTTCTAAGATCTTATGAATGAAATCATGAAAGATTAAATTCATTGCAGATTGATAGGTTGCTCCAACACTTTTCAACCTAAATGACATGAATACATAGCAGAAAGTACCCCAAGGGGTTGTAAAGGTTGTCTTATACTGGTCTCCTACATTAATAAGGATTTGATTATATCTTGAGAAGCCATCCATAAAGGAAAGTAAGGAATGGCTTGCAGTCGAATCTACAATCATACTGATATTAGGTAATGAGAAATCATCTTTAAGAGAAGCCTTATTAAGATCATGAAAGTAAATGTAGATATGAATACGACTATCAAGCTTGCTAATGGCTATAATATTCGAGATCCAAGGTGAGTAGTCAATGGGATGGATAAATGTCGGCTTTTAGAAGCTTTTCTATCTTAGTCTTGACTAGTAAAGCGACCTTGGGATTCATTTTACAAATCTTTTGCTTGACAGGCTTGGCATCGGGACATAGAACAATATTGTGAACCATGATAGATTCATTAATATCGAGCATATCCTCATACGACCCTACAAAGATATCGGGATAATGATGGAGAAGATCAAAATGTAATCTAGATTCTTCCGAAGAAAGGCACTTCCCAATCTTAATTACCTTTTTAGAAGACTTTGGATCCATGAGGACATCGAAAGTATCTCCTTTAAGGAGAGTACTACAGTCTTCAAGATGTGGCATAGATGTTCACCATCATATAATAAAGAAGTACTCTCATCAACACTCAAAACAAATTATCTAAAGTATGCTCGACAATTCAAGAGATACCAGAATCGAACCTTATAGTGATAAGAAGGAAGGTCAGAATAGACACTTAAGAATTCTTCTAGAGATTCTTCCAAAGATAAAACATATAGAGGAACTTCATTAGAGTCTACTTTTATTTCAATATATTCTAGATTAATTAGTTTAAGAGGAAGAGGCTTGACAAAAACCATTATGGCATTCAACCACCACATCGCCTTAGATGTTGCGGGGTGATATCCAAGTCCAATCTTAGAGTCACATGGATCAGCCTCTAAGGGGACTTTGATACCTTGTTTATCACATCCACAACCTTTAACTCCATAACTGAATTTAGAGAAGATTTTAAATCCTAGTCCATAACATGATTTTAATTCTTGAGAAGAAGGACTAGTATAAATAGAATAATCAATACTATAAGTATCGCCCTTCTTCACGGAAGCATTATCATCTTTCTTAACAAAAGATAATGAAATTTTTGAAATATCTAGGTGGATTAGATCTACTTTGTACTCCCTGATGTAATATTTAAGTGAAGTCCAAAGATCCCCAATCATCACCAAAACATGCATTTGGTTTAGGTGAAGATGTGGAAAGAGTAGACTTAGGATTTTCTTCTTTAGGGACATTTTTCTCAAGAGTATCTTTTGTAATAGATATTGTGGGAGTAGATGTTGACACATTGGAAGATAACGAAGGAATATAGTTTTAAAAGGTAGGTGTAACCAAGGCATGACCAACTACTACCATTTGACATAAGTGCATAACATCAGGGTCAACCTTGATTGTAACTACGTGATTTTTAACAACAAACTTAACAAAATCATGAAGGGTAGAAGTGATTGCTCCTAAAGCATGAATCCAAGGTCTAACTAAGAGGATATTATATGGTAAAGGTCTTGGCATAACATACACTAGGGTAGGAATGGTGACTGGTCCTATCTTTAAGGGAAAAATAACAACATGCCCAAAGCTTGTCGACCAATGTTATCAAAACCATGAATGAATGAAGAAGACGCAGCAAAAGAACTTGAACTGACTTTGATTCTAGGCAATAGATTGAGGCTACAAACATGAGTGTTGAATCAATATCAATGAGAGTTCAACTAATTTTGATATTATTGATGTAAAAAATTATCATTAACGAATTTGCTTACTTTTCACTTCTGGAGGCAGGAGTTCATGTGGATAGAACGTAATGTTCGACAAATCCGCTCGAATATGATCTATCAACGTATTCACATCTGTTGAACTAGAAAAAGAAGGTAAAAAGAAATGTTTTGAAGAGCTTCCTGAAGCATACCTTGATAAATCAGGGCAATCTAAAGCAAATCCCAAAGTGAGATCTTAGAAGGAGTAATACCAAGTTGCTCAATAAGATCATACTCACTTTATTGTTTGACTGGACGTTGAGGTGCTTGAGGAAGGTCTGGTTGAGAAGGTGGTAAAGAAGGAGGTAGATCAATATTTTTTATTCCTTCTAGTATTATAAGCATGTGCTATTGCATTATAAGAAGAAGCTTTAAATTGCGTATTGTTTTTGTAAAGATCTAAAGAATCACTATTAAACAGAACATCACAAATAGAATGAACTCTCTTCGAAGAAGGGCTAATCAAAGTCAAGTAAATGATTTGTCTCTTAGGTCTTTTAGGGGCAGCAGAAACTACAATTGCATTCACAAACTTCTCATCCTATAAGGAAGGAGATTCTAAGGGTGAAGTTTGTATAATTGGTCTTCGAACAGGCAGAGATGCCTCTAGGAAATCATCCAGGGCATCTTTTAACATATCAAAAGATCTAACATAAGAACTTCACGTCAAGTTCACCAAAATGTAGAGTGAATTTTCTCCTTGAGATCCCATTATCTTGAGGTTAGCAGATTCCCTCCTCTACAAGATGTAACTCTGAAATATTGATAAACTATATGCAATACAAATAAATAAATAAAATCTAATAGATATCAACTTAGCAAGTAGGGAAAAAAATTCACCAAAGTCTATCCCCTCAACTTATGAATATCCCTTTGCAACCAATCTCGCTTTTTAATTTTCAATAGCACAATCTAGACCAATCATCTTTTCTAATACTTATTTGAATCCAACAAAATTTCTTCCTTTTGGCAATGGTACCAAGTTTCATGTGTCATTATTCCTCAATGTAGTCATCTCCTCATCCATAGTTTTTCTCTAGGATTCATAATCACCATCTACATTGCATCCTTTACAATTCTAGGCCTATCAATATTAGTACTTAAAAAATACATATCTAATCAAGACAGGTGTACATATCTAGTTGTTGTCTCTACCAAGTGGACCTCCTCAAGAGTTGAGGTGGAGATTCTACCCCTTCTTCGGGCCCTTCTAAAATTTATAATTCAACCTTTTGAATCTTTTTCCTCATCCTCTTCTAGATACAATATTGTGGAAAAAGGTTTTATCTCTCTAAATGGAACACTTCTATTGAGCATAATGTTTTCAATTATAGAGTCCCAAAATTTGTACCCTTTCATGTACACATTGCAAACAATGAAGATACATTTCAATGCCTTCTTCTCCAACTTTGATTGTTTCTTCCTAGAAACATATGGATATGCCTTGTAACCAAAAAACCAAATATGTAATGAGGGATTTCTTCCCCTCCATGACTATATAGAATTATTTTCAACAAGAGTTAATGAGGAGACCTATTAATTAGGTAATAAATCATGGCAACTACCTATGCCTTGAATTCCTATCCCAAACTAGCTCCACTAAGTATAATATTAGCTTTCTCCATAAACGTCATGTTCATTCTCTATGCAACTCCATTCTATTGAGGAATATATAGAGTTGTCTTATTTCTCTCAATTCCATGCTCTTTGCAGAATCTATCAAAATCTACAAAACAAAACTCACCGCCATTGTTAATCCTCCAAACCTTAATCTTCATACCACTTTGATTTTTCACAAGAGCCTTAAACTTATTGAACTAATGGAATAATTCAAATTTATTTCTAAGAAAATACACTGATGTCCTTTTGGAAAAAATCATCTACAAAAGATACATAGCACAAAGACTTAAGAAATTGAAAAAATGTTAATTGGACCAAATATATTCGAAAGAATCAAATCCAACACACTAGAATATTTGCGAGAACTACAATAAAAATTATTGTAGTTTTATTTTATGTGTATGCAATATTCATAAAAATCAAATATAAGAGTACAATAATTCATCCCCTTGATAAAAAAATATTTGTTGGGGTCCTTAGACCCTTCTCACCTATATGGCACATTCTCTAGTGACATAGCATTGTCTTCTTTGCAAGTAGCTTTCTCTCTGAAACAAGATCTCACTTAGATACCTAAAAAACATGACCATCAGAAGTAGACACAACACTCCTCTTTGTTATCAATTATGATGTTGATTCTACAAATATTTTCACTTCAACAACAAAAGAACTATTGCACTAAATAATACATCCATCCAACTGAAACAAAGTGTCCATACAAACACCCTTAGCAAGCACCATAGCTCCTTGTGCCACCTTAGACCCTCCACTAGAAAAAATAACCCACACATTTGTATAATTAAGTTTGCTAATTGATAATAAGTTTTTCTACCAAACCAAGGATGTGCAACATATCATTGATCCCCTTCACTCATCTATAAGGGAATTGAATTTGGACATCACAACCAACTATGCTTAAATGAAAGTCATCACCAAGGTATACCTTCCAACCATAATATTTTGTATACTGTGAAAAGCACCCCCAATGGGAGGTCATATGGAAGGAAGCTCTAAAGTCTATCAACCACACACCTTTTGATGCATGAGTTGTCAAGGCCATGACAAAGACATCTGCATCATCTCGAGAGTACTTTTTCGAGTAACATAGTTACTATCTAATCCATTTTGAGTTTCAAGGAAATGCTCCTAATTGCCACAATCAAGCGATCCCATGAGTCTAGCAAAGAACACAAAATTTCATGCAACAATCCTCCTCCATTTTCATTCTAATAGAGTGCAAAAATGTCACAATAATATTTAACATGCTCAAATGCTTGAACATAGAACCACCACCATCCATTCTTAAGGTGTACAACTTCTTTCTCAAGAAAATTTTGTTAACCAAGGATTTAGCCCATTATAAGTATCCCAACTTCTTTCGAAGAGCTTGTGTAGTGGCTTTTTCATGTACACTAAAACAATAGAATTTTCTAAGAAAATCCTAATAAGGCCATTTGTCTTTCTATCCAATAGATCTCAATTGGTTTGTTCATGTAGTGGATTTGAATCAAGATACATCAACCCTTAAATTTATCTATGAGCATATCCTCCAACATGAGCTTCCAAAACCAAAAGATAATACTTGTGAATCTCTCAATCTCTACACTCAATGTGCTTGCCATTTTATTGCAGCAATATCTCCTATGGAAGCTTCCAACCAATCCAAGATTAGTACAAAAAATAGTCCATAACACCTCGAACTTGAGGTGACCAAAATTTTGTACCAAATGAAAGGAAATAGAGATGTGAAGTACACTTCCTACACTAAAATATGTGCAAAAATTAAATTGGTCATTTGGTTTCCAAGAAATAAACATAAAAGGAATCTACAATGGCACATGATTTATGTGAAAAAATGTTATCGAAAGAAATACACCACTCCAAAAAGAAACTCAATGTATTATTTAGTAATGAATGGTTACAATAAGCTTGTAGAGCCTATATGTGTAGTACCAACAAGAAGTCTAGAGCAATTCTAGCAACATAACAATACCTACAAAACTCACTATATAACATCACTTTCAAGCACCCACTAAATAGGAGAAGAAATACATGAAACCATAAAATGAAAATTATGAAACCACGAGCAAAAACCATTCAAAATGTGACACTCAAATCCCTTTTTAAAATCCAACGCCTAAATCCCAAGATGAGTCAACAAACTAAAAATAACATATTCATTACATGCCCACATTTTGATATGTGAACCACAACACAAACCAACATTTATTTTCCTAAAATAATAAAATTTCACCTAAGATCATGCTCGACATGATAATTTTTTTGTGTGCACTTGTAGACAATGCACATGCAATGTCATCACAAGCATGCCACCTAGAAGGCAAGGGAATGGAAAAACATATTTAAGTGTGGTGAAAACCATTTTGCACACCCTATGATAGAGGTAGACCTAGTAAGGTTAGGTGTCTTATGCAAGAAACCCTCAAGGGAGATCCATCATAAGGTCACTCCCATTTGGGATTTCTATATGAAAAAATGAAGGTCCAACCTTCAAAATGAGACCTAAACCCTAAAATCAACTAAAATTTTCAATTTAATTACATTAAATAATTGATCACTTAATTTGAAAAGCCATTTGAATATTATTTTTAATTGTAGAACTCAAAGAGATCTATGTTGTTGTAACTCACTTTGGTTAAGATCTATTTTGACATTTTTTCAAAGCCAAAATTGATCTCTAAAGCTTTGAAAATTGCATTTGTGTTCTATAGCCTGAAAATCATATTTTTTCATTTTTAACATTAAGATGAAATGTTGAGACACCTTTCTCGACAATATGCCCAACAATCAATAACCAAAAAACATGCAACCATTTATTTCGTAGATGGAGAAGGTGAAAACCGATGTGCAAATATATGACTCATGGTTGTAGATGAATGAAAGTAATACTCACTAGATGGAAGTTGATTAAGAATGAAAAGGACTTGTCTGATAAAGGGTGGGACAATCTTGATGATAAGGAACTATCTCCTAATTTAAGCTTTATAACTCTAGCAACTTAGTCTTTTTTCATGCTGTTTTTACATTTTTATTTGTGATTGATTGTCTCTTTTTAGAATCGTGTATTTATTGTGCAATTGTTTTTTTTTAACCACTTAAAATTCCAACTTTTATACATGTAACTTCAAAACATACTCTCATTCCTACACCTTTTTTAATAAGTTGTAATTATTTTTTATGAATATTATTTAAAATCTATTTCATAAAAATAAAATATTGGAACACTACAAACCCTCAAACTTATAATAATAAAGTCAAAAACACGTTTCTATTTACAGAAATAAAAGAAGTAAATGAAGAAACATGAAAGGAGACAATACAATATGTGTACTACAAAAATCTGACCTTAATAGCTTATTGCAAGGTATAAAAAAATGCAACAAATAATTAGACATGTTGGATGTTTTCTTCAAATAAAAACATCTATTATTAAAAATTAAAATAACATATTTTTTAATATTACTTCTTAAATAAGCAAAATTTTAATTAATTACTGTATGGTCCCATGAGGGGGCTTGGGCTTCTATTTTCATGGATCAAGCGGTCCCATGAAGAAAAATAAATTATGCTACGAGATTAATTAGAATCTTTTCCCGAAAAATAGGAGCCCCTACCTTTTAGAAATGAATCTTTCAGCAGGCAAAATTGAGGTGGGGCTAGAAATTACCCCTACAGCTTAGGAGTTTTTTAGAAAGTTTTTCTGCCATTTGTCTATCACTTAAAATTTTAAATTCCTAAAAAAATTTAAAAATGAGAGAATTTATATTTATTTATTAATTTTTACCAAAAATACTCCAATTTGATCCTTAAATTTTGGAGCTCAAACTTTTAAGCTGAATTGCAAAATTGAATTCATGGGACCACTAGCCTTAAAATATTCCTAAAAAATCTAAACAGCAAC
Organism: Sequoiadendron giganteum; assembly: GCA_007115665.2. NCBI lineage: Eukaryota > Viridiplantae > Streptophyta > Pinopsida > Cupressales > Cupressaceae > Sequoiadendron > Sequoiadendron giganteum. Next base: position 616,607,991 of record CM021106.1, read on the forward strand.
CATTGAATTTTTTTAGGAAGCCCCCCTCCATGGGGACCGTACCCTTAGTATGCCAATTTTCTTTCTTAAAAACAATTTCTAAGATTTACATTGAGTGGAAAGAATTTCTTAAAGTTCTAGGATTTCTTTAAAAAAAATTGTTTGTAAAAGGAAAGAAAGAAGTAATAATACACGGTAAAGGCGCTATAAATGACCTAGGTATGGTCCCATGGAGGGGGGCTTCCTAAAATAATTTAATGGGCGCTGCTTAGATTTTTTAGGAATATTTTAAGGCTAGTGGTCCCATGAATTCAATTTTGCGATTCAACTTAAATGTTTGAGCTCCAAAATTTCAAGATCAAACTAGAGTATTTTTGGTAAAAATTAATAAATAAATAAAAATTCTCTCATTTTTTATTTTTTTTAAGAATATAAAATTTTAAGTGATGGACAAGTGGCAAAAAACTTTCTAAAAATTTCCTACGCAGTAGGGGCAATTTCTAGCCCCACCTCAATTTCACCCGCTTAAAGATTCATTTCTAAAAGGTAGGGGCCCCTATTTTTCTGGAAAAGATTCTAATTAATCCCGTAGCACAACTATTTTCCTTAATAAGATCGCTTGATCCATGAAAATAGAAGCCCAAAGCCCCCCATGGGACCATACAGTAACAAGGGGCAATGAATGTGATTCTCCAACCTCACTTGGACATAGAAACGGCAGTTTTCTAAAATGGAACAAGGAATATAGAATTTTTAATTTCAAATGTAATTTTTGTTTACAATTGAAAAGGAAAAGATCAGATCAATTCTGAAAGAGTTTCTATAATGTGCCAAAAATCTAGCAATGGCACAAGTTCTGTAATGGAAAGGAATTTATTAGGATTAAATTGGGATTACGGCAACTTTGCATCCAAACAAATGATAAATAAGTTATATCACTGTCCACAAGTGACCAACGTGGGTCAATATAGTTCAAAAGTAAAATTGGAAGCATACAACTTTATTAGTTATTGGGAACTCAGAAAATAATGGTACTTTCATATTGCTGCTCCAGCAAGGAACCTTGTATAAAGTGCCAGAGCTTCCACGGGCTTGTATTCTGGAACAGTGTGTCCAGATCCCTGCAAAATAAGAATTCTCATGGATTTAGAATTCAAACAAAAAATGCATCATAATTAGAGAGATTATGTCTGATTCCTAAAAAGAATTAACCCTTTTTCTAGAAATCTTTATATTATGTAAAGGAACAAAGATTTACATCAAACTAACAACAGAGTTACAAAGAACTATCCCATGATTCTCTGCCATTTTATGGAAATGCAGTGTCTACCAAAACGAGATCCTACCTTTACAGTCGCAAAGGTCAAGTTGTTGGCATATCCTTGAGTATATCTGTGCACATTTCAAATATTCAGAACTAACACTTATGTCATTCAAATCCAGTGAATATAATGCAGTTTAAGGCAGAAAGGCAACAGTGCAAAGTTCTATACCCAGCAACTTGTCCATCCACGAGCCATGGACGCCAGGTATCAGTTATGGCATAACCCAAGGATCTTGTCCAAGCCTCAGATCCAGTATAAGGCACACACATATCATGATCACCACTGACATAAATCGCACACATTTTAGAAAACAGAGAACAAAGAGCCTGCTAATTTGTACAGCCTTTCAAAAAAATTAGAGGTTTTTAAACTTCACAAGGAAGAGAACAGCATTATAGTGAAAGGCATTTAATCTAAGAAAATTAATGTGTAAAATCGATAAATTAAGTCAGTCTGTCAGAAAATTTAAGTTGCAATGAAGTTGAGAACGGGCAACATGACAAGAAACAAGCCCTGAACACTTTAAAAGCCAGTCACAACAGTCTGAGTTGCAATGCAGTTTAGAATGGGCAACTAAATAAAATGCCAAAAACTATTCAACAGCTACTTGACAAAAAATAAACACGTCTATAAGATATTAGATGGGTGCAGCATATCCATAGCATATAAATAAGCTTATCAAAAACTGCGAACTGCAAGACATTTGAGAATAGATTATTTAATGAAGAATCGAAACCCCATATATTAAAGTTTTCCTATTTGAAAAATCGAAGCTTCAAATACAAAAACACTACTCTATGGTTAGTCCTTCGATAAATGGACAAGAAGCCAAAATATAAGTTAATTCAAGATACAATTTAAACTGCAATAGAATAAGGTATGTTCGTGTAGATTATTTTTGAAATCTCAAGAGCCATACAAGCTGATTGATAATTCAAACAGAATTTGAGTGCTTCAGAACCTAATTAAATGTGTAAGATCACACAATTAAGCACCAAACCACATACAGATGCAATTTTTAGAACTGGGAAAAGAATAACCTTTGCACTGGCATGACTAGTTATGAATCCAAAAACTTGAGAGAAAAACGTTACAAGACCAGATCATCTTTTTAAAACTTTCAGTTTTTGTCAATGTAAATTAAAACTGGAATACACATGCCAGATAAAGAGAAAGACTTGCATGAGAGAGTATAGGATAGCAAAGCCATATTGTTTAGTAGAAATTTTGAAATTCGAAAGACAAAAAAATGCTTTTAATATCATGAGGTTTAGGGCCTAAGCACACACAAAATGAGTAAAGAAATATGAATATTAAGTAGAACAACAAAAAAGGATGAAACCCACCTGATAATGGCTTTGGTGGCAACAGGTTGAAAAATCCTAAAATGTGTAGAGAAATCTCCTAGACACAAAGTTAAGCTCAATTTCGGTGGATCTGCCAGGATTGGCAAGAGGGAGAGATTTTTAGAGATGATGGATAACTTTTGTTAATGTTTTCAGTCCACATGGAACTGAATACAAACAATATGGCAGGAGCAATGATTCTCTTAAAAGAAATAGGACAGGCTAAGGAAAATGGATAGTGGAAACTTCAAGTGGAAGGGGAATTGATGCTAACCATTGAAGCAATACAAATTGGACAATGAAATGATTGAAAAATAAACACCATTATCAACATAACAAATGAAATGAATTTTGAGAACTGATACCAACATATCAAGAGGATAGGAAATTTGGTTGAAGGTTTAATGACCAAATGGGAATCGAAAAGTTGGGAAAAGATCATTTATATTCATCCTTTTCCCTTCAAGGCATTGAAGCTACTATCAGAAGACTGTACCAAAGTAGACGAGTTTGCTCTTCCTTAAAAATTGTCTTTATGCACACTCAATGGTTCCTTTTCATGTTTCAATCAAACATGATAAAAATGATGAAAGAAGAAAGAGTATGATGAATAAACGATGACAGACATTAACATTTGTTTTTGCTACTATTCTCACAATTGGAATATGATTGGACCTGAAGAAGAGAGATTCCTTTATAGGCAGAATAGCAGATGATCAGATAATATTTTCAAATTCATATTATATTTTTATTTTCTCAATTTGGTTGGTTAACGCCAACTATTATTTGGCATCAACCAATAATTTTCTGGTCCTTGGGTCAAGGGTCCCTTAACAAGGTATATTAAGCAAACGAAAAATCAGATGAAACCACCACCTAAAACAAAAGCAACTTGGAGGGTTATGATAACAATATGCAATTTTATGTTATTTAACCTTTTTTTTTATCATAGAGGGAGAGACATAATACCTAAATAGATGAATTCTAAAAAGTCGTTTTTTTCAATGCATATTTTTTATGAATTGAAGCAGGGAAAAATGAGAATGAAAAGTTTATGGTTGACTTCGTTATGATGAGTTTGAAAAAAGGAAAAAGAAAAAAATGGAAAACAAATATGGAAAGTATATTCATGGCTGCTAGAAATGCTATCAACATTCACCATGTAGAAACTAACTTTGCATTCTTCATTCATTACATTCTACTGTTCATCACTGGCTGCATACTTGCCATCTAGGATTCTTGTACCACCATCATGATGGCACAAATCTTGCATGAGTTAAGATGAATATGTTTTCTCCCTTGGATAACTCCCTTCCATAAATTGTTGAGTATCAAATAATGAAGAACTATTTTGAGCTAGAATAGAATATCCTTTTGATCACCTCAAACTGGGATAACTGTAATGAGATGCAATCAACTCAAAGAGGCTTTTTGTTCCTTGTCATTTTGTAATAACCAGCTCTGGTTAATACCATTTTTTTAACCAATTTGTTACACCTTTAGTACCATCTTAGTCGACTGAGAATCTTCTATTCAATTTAGAAGAGCTGGTTTGATAACCTTAGCAAACCATAGCAAGGGCTGTAGCTCTAAGCCACAATCATATAATCTTGCATTAAATAGGCTCACATAATGAGACAAGTGCCTAAACCCATAACTAATCCTTGAGGGTTCATTCGAGATGGCCTTGCCTACATATCCCTTTTTGGGAATTAGAGGCATCATAGTTCACATACCAAAATAAAAAGACTCCATTCACACAATTGGGATGAGATCTTCAACCTCAATCATTAATTGAGCTTATGCTTCTAAATCAATCCACATGCAAATTTGCAATAGTATGATAGCCAAGACATTCCAATCAAATCTTCATTCCACGCCAACATCAATGTACAAACCCACAAAATCTATGTAGGGACCAGCCCATATGTACATCACATGTATACACAATGATTAGCTTATGCATAAAACACATGTACACAATCTGACTAACTCATGAATACATCACATATACACAATGTGACTACTTCATGCATACTTCTCATATAGACAATGTGGCCAACTGATGCACATGTCACATATACACAGTATGACTAGCCCATGCATGCATCACATATACACAGTGTGTCTAGCTCATGCATGCATCACATATACACAATGTGAATAACTTAAACATCACATACATATAATGACTAGTTGGTAAAAAGAATGTGGATACAACCTTGCTCCAAGCATCTTCCCCCTTATCTAGTTCACTAACACATAAAAATTAAGTACATCCTAGCCAAAAAGAGGAATGTCAACTTGTCTCATACTACACCATGGGTCCCATCCCTTTTCCTAATTCACCGATAGTTGTGATGACGAGACAAGCATCCCATACTACATGTGTCATCACCGGCAAGCTCATATGTGTAACAACACACCAAACATGTAGTCATTAATAAGATTTCCATAGCCCACTAAGCATTTGAGTCATCTTATAACTAGATGAACATAATCAGGATGTCTTATGGTTTTACCTCACCTAAGAGTTAAGACTAGTCTCTATACAGTCAATCACCTAGATTGATTTAACAATTGAAACCTTGAGAACAATACCTCAAGCAAACACAACATAGGAGGCAGACACATTCCTTCCAATACACCAATTCCCATACTAAACTTCTAAGATGAGTAGATCCTAGCATCCATCACCTACATGCCACTAGCAAAAGGAGGTCTAATCCTAGCATCTATCACCTACATGCCATTGGCAAAAACCTATCTAAACCCTATGAAATTGGGTAGCTTCTAGCAGATATTACCTACAAACTACTAGTGAAAACCAAGTAACCATATGATACAGTTGAATGTTTCTTTTGGCAAAACATGCTCCCTGACGCATGTCATGCTAGAGTAGTGATAATCTTAATTGTAAGCAAGTCATAGGTTTTCCAATTTTAGTGATCACCTTGGGATAGGTGGGACAAGCTATACTAAGAGAAGAATTATCCTCTATGTACGTCCTTGTAGAACCCCTTTCTCAATCCTAGTTGTGATGCCAAGAAGTCAACTCCTATATTGATCTCAAATCAACATTCTAACATTTTGAAGGTACAAGAACATTGATCTAAAACATATCACCCTAAGGTTTTACACCTTAGATTGGTTAATTTGGTTACAATACCACATTGAAGGATCCATTACACATGGTCCTATAGGTCTTAGAGTCAAAATGATGACACATGAGTTGGCTTCTATCTAGTCACATATACATAAAGTTTAAACAAATAAAAAATCATGGAGTAATCTCATTGGCCATTCACTTCGTTCAATTATTACTTGGAAACACAATATTTATTAGATAGATCATAGAAATGAAACCCACAATAGTAATATTAGACAACATTCTACTTCCGAAGATATAACACTTTTGTATATTACTAACCATAAAGCTTAGCATACCATTATCCACCAAACAAATATAAAGGCAAAACACCATACTATATTTCATAACACTTATTATTAATTGTCCATAACTGGAAAAGATAGTCATAAGGAACTCCATCCTAAACTCAACATAGATTTGACACATTTAGAATCAACAGATCATCCATAAAGATTAAGAGACGTTCACATCATCATATCATAATAGCTTAATTCAAAATCATGATTAAATGCAAAGTTAACTTTCCTCCATTCATTCATAGCCATGTCATGGCCAAGTTAACTATTGTCTTTAGGCTAACCTATACGTTCATCTAGTTATCACGGAGCCAAGACACAATGCCATAGGGTTCAACACCCAAAAATTTGATTATTTTAGTTCAAACAAGTCAAGAAGTATTCTAATACATTCACATTAAAGATAGACCATGATGACAGTGACTCTAAAAGTTCATCCAAGACTAGAGTAGATTTTGGAAAGACATTGCAATAAATCTCAAAGTAGATAAGCTTGATGATGATGGATTGACTATTATTGGCCTAGACCTTTATAGTGGAGATATTAATTGGAAGGTGAGTTCACAACTATCTGAAGCAAATTTAAACCTCAAGTTGAAGCATACTAAAAAGGGAGAGATAATCAGGTTTAGAAACAACCCCAAACCTTGGAGCTATTCCCTCTATACCTGCTCAGCTGATTTGGGTCCAAAGGCATCCTTCGCCTAAAGCCTACATATCGGCTTCCAAATGGGATTGAAGTCCCATGTAGTTTTCCTCACAATAATCTCTCAAGGAACTTTTACTCCATTTCAATATACTCACCACAAAATATCTCAATGATAATCCTTGAAGCTAAAATCAAAGGTTCAAGTTTCCTATTAACATTTTCAAAAAGTCTATCCACTTGCTGAAAGGTTACACAACCCCACTTCACATGAGATAGTAAGTCCACCTATATTACATACATCTCAATTAATGTAGAATCAATACTATTCTTATCAATTAAATAATGTCCTGATATAATGGATATCATCAAGGGTGCCAAAAGCATTATTCACTAGTTCAACAATTTAGTAAACCTGAACTAGTGAACTTTCAAACAAGGATACCAAGGTCTCAAATTAGACTTCACCACTATTATGATCATAATTCAACATAAACATCTCAAAAGTTCAAAACCCTTACAAGCTCATCTCATTAACACAGAGACTAGGTTGATTACTTACCAACAAGAAAGTCTCTTTGTTCACTGAACAAACCCATTAGGATAATTAAAGAGTTAGACTAGTTCTTTACAATGCCATAATAATTATAAACTTGCTTGAAGAATGAACAATATCTGAGTCCTACTCACGATAGTTGACAACACTATAATCTATATCCATTAGATCATCATATGCAGATATACACTTTGTAATATAAACTTCTAATTTCATTTATCTTATGGTGCAACCCAATATTCTTATAATAGTTTAGTTCACTTACTGGCCACTTAAAACTATAAATGATCTTTATCGTCAGCAATAAGATATCAAGAGATTCTATATGGTATGCTTATAGAAGAGTTATCTCTTAACTCCATCTCAACAACACTGTCAAATTAAATGTTAGTTGCTTCTATTTACTACACAATCATACAACAATCAGGGTACAAGTATAGTACCACTCCCTTAATTCACCCGATAGTTCCAATATCGAGGTTCTTATACTTAAGAGCTCAATAGACATCATGCAGTCATATAAAGCCTTTATCCCCAAACCCAAAGCGGATTGCCAAAAGTATCAACTTGCAACATCAAAATATGTTCAATACAGTTAATTCTAGTGCTAGTGAATGAAATCATTATCAAAAACATTATTATGCAACCATAAATCAAAGCTCATATTAAATAAATCTTCAACAAGTAATATAATGCTAATAAGGTATTAAAAGAAAATTACATTCGAAGCAGCATATATAAATTTCCAATAGATCTTCATGTAACCGAGAAGAAACCATCACATACATAGGCCCAACAGGTAAGACAGGATAATGGTGTCATGTACACAAAGATAATAAGCATAAATCTATCACTTAAAAATTTAAAATTCTTTATATCTGCCATGGTCTAAGGGCTAATAATAATATCAAGTGTTCTCTTTTACTATTAGTGCATAGTGGTATAACTTTCTACTATCCCTTATAAAAATAAATCCAATCTATACTCTAAAATATCCTCTCTTCTGAGGTCACTACTAGCTTTTTTTTATGAGAGCGGCAATTTTATCCAGCCTCCCAACTATACCCAGAACTGATATGTGTTCGAGGATTCATTCATGTTCAGATATGAGGTCTTTTAAAACAAGGAATCAGTCATCTGCTCTGATATCCCTCATCACATCTGCGCACTTTGTAAACAGGCATCCTGGTAACATCAAGGCCATGAGTATTCCTTGATCAGGTAAGATTAACCATTTACTTTGCAGAGGAACAAGTAACAGTCTTAATGCCCCAATTGATTTTGAGACCATAAATACCAGCAACCTATGTCTTGAAGGTCATGGGATCGAGTATGGTAGAGAACACATTCTGCAGAAGGCAGCTGCTCTTACAGCTGCACCAAAATATTAACTTTTCTCCAATTCTAGGTCAAGGTGATTTGGCAGCAACAAAACCATTACAGGAGTCTGGTTGCTAGATTTTCAAACAAGAAGCACACACATCCGAACTCTTTTGTAGTTTAATTGGAAGGTAGTGGCAGCTAAAAATGATCCGTTGGCGTAAAACCCAACCGAAGCAAACACATTGGATCTTGCCATTGTGAAGGGCCCCTCCCTCAGAAGTGAAAACAACTACTGTGCAGTCTGCGAGAAGCTGTAGGTATGGAAATAAAAGGGGATGCGCTCCTTTTGAACGTGGGTTCTATTTGCATACTAGAGATAAGTTGGAATTCCCACAAAATTCCTCTATCCTTTATGTTTTGGTGAGCATCCATACCCTGCACCTGCCCCTCCACCAAACTTATGTTAATTCAATTTAATTGTTTAAGGGCTGCCACGCTTCGCTGTAGAGGGACACGATATCATCCAGTGCTTTCCAACTAACCTTATAATTCTCTGCCATAAATTTGTCTCAAGTCTCACCATTTTTTATTCCCTTTAATCTTTTTTGTAATGTCCCTTTCTTTGGCCTAGGAGTTCAAAGGAGATCCTTAGCCTATTTTTTATTCCTGTTGGCTAATGGGAATTTAATAAGAGAATAGTTTAATTAATTAAATTAAGTTGTCTAGGTTATTTATTTTACGGATGACTTTATTTTAATTAATTGGTGGTGAAGTGACCATTCAAATATAAAGTGACTTTCCGGGGCAAAAGTTGAATTAAAAATTAAAAGGGATCACTTTATGGGAAATAAAGTAAAAGGTTTTTTGAAAATTTGAATGGATATAAAGAGGGATTGCAAAAGGAAATTTCATATTTTTGGTCATTTTCATTTCTCATTGCGAAGATGGGACATTTTTGTTCATCTCAAACCCTAGGACGAAAACCCTAAGGATTATTGGCTTCGGAGATAATATTTCTTCCTAGTCAATGTAGTGGTGGATTCATACGGAATTCACAGTGGAATTTATTATTGAAGAATGAAGAGATTGTGCTACATTGTCAAATCTTTCTGAATGTGTGGAGAATTACAGTTAACAAATTTGTAAAAGTTTTGCAAGCAAATATAAATTTGTAGGGAAGATTGGTTTCCTTTATGCTGGTTAACCCATATCAAATTTCTATGCTTTCTATTGCTGGTCGTTGTGGGATAAAGGTGCCAAGACTGGAGTTTTCTAGTTAAAACATTTTCTTGAAGAATTTCCCTTGCTGCAGCCAGCCGCCACTTTCCCTGGAGGGGGCCTTTAATGAGTTTGAGGTTATGGGCGCTGTGTGAGGTGAGACATCTAGCTTGTGGGGAGGCTCTAAACCCTTCTTCCTAGCCGCAACACCTGCTGTCATTAACATATGGCCGTGACATATTAAAGAGGTCAGCTTAGTGTGGGGACGTGAGCAGAATAAGGCAGTCATGGGAGTTTGGAAGGGAGCCACAAGGGTTAACTTCCACCTTCAGCACTAATACAAGATACAGGTTGTTAACAGAAGCTTAATAGAGACACAAAGCACAGCCTAATGCAATCAGCTAGTCTGAAATTCTTTCAGTTTGCTGCTCAACCAAGGCCCTACAAGCAGATTTCATAGCATTGCTTCTGCATAGTGCTAATAAGGGTAAATAACTATGTAATCCTCAACTCTCTGTAATTTGTATGTTGAGAAATGCTTCTGCCAGTGTTAATGCAATATCTCAGAATTTTCTGAATGTGTTATGAGTGAAATCCTCATTCGTAACATTAGGAATAAATACTGCATATTTTGAATGTATCATCTGCAATTTTAAACTGTTAAGTTTATCAAATTACACAAAGATTGCATCATTCCAGTGGATATTTTATCAAACATTTGCAAACATCCAAAAGAAAAATTTGGGAAGGTCATTACATTTTTCCTGCATCTCATGCCTTCCTTTTCCATTGAAAGATCTTTTCTTTTTGTTTTATTTATCATCTTATTCATAACATAGGGATGTTGGCAAGGTAAGATGATAAGTAAATTATTTATTTTTGGCATTTGCATTATAATTTATAACAAACTTTTTATATTTACTAGCTTATCTATCTTATTACATAATCTATATAGGAAACATTGAGATATATCAACTTGTTTGAATCCATTTTAGAAATTTGATTGTTGTGTGTTTGTTATAATGGATTCTTCAGTTTCATAATAATATAATATCATTGGCTTATTTTCTAGGAATGTACAACACTGTGACATGTGTATTATATTGAATATAACTGAGGAGAATGAATATTGTCTAAACATGAGGACACTATATTGAATGGATAAATATATAATTTACATTAGTTGTATTATAAGGCTTGTAGCATATGATTTATCTTAGAACCCTAGCCCTAACCCTAACCCTAACCCTATTGAAATTCAATCCTAATTGAACCATATCCCTAACGGTAACCCTAACCTATTGAAATTCAACCCTAATTGAAGCTAAACACTAACCCTACACATTAATTCTAACTGTAACCCTAATTAAACCCTAACCTTAACCGTAATTAAACCCTGACCCTAAACTAACTTTAACCCTAACTATAGTTGAATCCCAATCCTAACTTTAGTTGAACCCTGACCCTAATTGAATATGAACTCTAACCATAAATCTAATTGTATATCTTAACCCTAATTGAATATGAACCCTAACCATAACCTTAATTAAGTCCTAATTGAATCTTAACTCTTATAAGAATTGTAAGCCTAACCCTAATCCTAGTTGAATTCTAACCCCAACCCTAACCCTAACCCCAAACTTTATCCTGGAACCATTACCCTAATTGAACATCAATTGAACCCTAACCCTAACTCTAATTGAATCTTAACCCAAATTAGACCCTAGCCCTAACACTAATTAATCCCCAACCCTAACCTCAACCCTTACTCTATCCCTAACCCTAATTTTATCTTGGAAATCCGAACCCTAACCCTAATAGATACGTAACCTTAATTGAATGCAAACCCTAACCTTAGGATCTATCTTAAAATCCTAACCCTAACCATAACCCTAATCTTGTTGAAATTCAACCTTAATTGAACCAGATCTCTAATCCTAACCCATTGAAGTTCAACACTAATTGAACCTAAACACTAACCCTAACCTTAATTCTAACTGTAACCCTAATTGCTCCCTAAATTTAACCCTAAATGAACCCTAAACCTAACATTACTTTAACCCTAACTATAATTGAATCTTAACTGTTACCATAATTGTAACCCTAACTTTAATCCTAATTGAATTCTAACACAAACCCTAAGCCTAACCCCAAACTTTATCTTAGAACCCTTACCCTAATTGAACATCAATTGAACCCTAGTCCACCCTAATCCTAATTGAATCCTAACCCTAATTGAATTCTAATCCTAACTTAAACCTAACCCTAACTATAATTGAATTCTAACTTAACTCTAATTCTAACTCTAAAACTAACCCTAATTCTAATATCAAGATTAATTATAACTATATTACTAATTAAAACCTAACCCTAATCTATGGGTGGAAGGGCGGGTGTCCCTCCAAGCTGGCGGAGAGAGCTGGCATTTGATGCCATGATGGACAAGTGACGAGGCTTGGAGAGAAGCGTTGGCATTCATGATGGGAAGTTGCGTTATGGCCTATCTTTTCGCAAGGCATACGGCTTTAACCTGAGGACAGCTATGGCTCCCTCTCCAATGCATAGATATGAGTGCATATTTTGGTGAAGGATTTTCTCTCCTTACCAAGGACATCTAGCACGCTGGATGGAGTACTCTTCATGGTTGGCGACGACGGTCTTGTGATCTGCAATCTTTATTTATTGAAAGCCAACATCATTTTTGGTGAACGACTTTCTTTGCAGGTGGTTGTGGTGCAGGCGAGTGACCTTCTCTCATCCCAGTCGAGTGGAACCAACACTGGTTTGCTCATGGTGAAGGGTTCAAAATTTGTCATTGAAGTCTCGGTGGCGGGCCTTGCTCGTTTTGGGGCCGATACTCCGATTTCATTGAGGTCATCGGCGAGGCAAACATCTTTCAAGGAGGTCACTGATCAAAGATTAAAGCGAATTTTGTTAAATAATGATTCGTTGGTGGTGGCGCTTGTGAAGATGGTCCTGGGCTCTGGTCATTTGGAGCGTCGGGAGTACAGGAGGGATAATTTACACGTTCCTCTCGTTTCCTGACATCTCTCCTAGATAGTAAAGTTTCGAAGGCAGAAGCGAAAAGTTTGTTGGTTAGAATGTTCAGAGAAGACTTGGTGGAAGGAGTGGACGAGGTTCTGAGCGCAGTAATTGAAGGTAAGGGCTTCTCGAGGCCTTGTGATTTGAAACGGTTTCGAACGGAGGAGACAGTGAAGATCTTCCCATTCCTCGTGGATTTGCATGGGCCGGGTTTGATGAGGCACCAAATGATAGTAGCGTTAGCGGTTGAATTTATGAAGAAATTCTTTGGGTTGCTAGCAGTTGGCGGAGTGGAGTGGAAATCTGAATTTGAGGATTTTGCTATATTAAACAAGTTTTTGTAAGTTGGGCTATGGGTAGAAATTTTTTGCCTTTGTAGGGGCTGGGGTTAGTTTTTAATCAGTTTCATTGGAAGCCCTGGTAGCGATATCACCATTGATATGGCTTTATGTAGTGTCTTTTCTAGCTAGATAATCTGTCGATATGGTAGTTTGTTTTTTTTGGACGTTGGGTTATTGAAGGTGCTTATGGTGGTCGGATGTATATTTGGTTTTTTGAGCAATCCTTTTCCTTGCATCGCAGATGCTTGTAAATGTGTTATTATTAATAAAATATATACTAAACTTGCATATCAAAAAAAAAAACCTAACCCTAGGTGAACCCTTACCCTAACCTAACATTAACCCTAACTCAAACCCTAATTGTGCCTAAAACTCTGGTTGGGTCATAACCCTAATTCCAACCCTAATCGTAATTGAACCCTATCGTAACCCTAACCCTAATTAAACACTACCTTAATGCTAACCCTAACCCTAGCCTAACCTCAACCCTAATTGAATCCTAATTGAAGCTTAATCCTAATTGATCCCTAACCCTAACCCTATCCCTAATTCAACCTTAATCCTAACCCTAATCGTCAACCTAATCTAGCCTCAATCACCCAAACCCTAATTTCAAGCTCTATCTTAGAATTCTTATTGAACCCTAACCCTAATTTGATCCTAATCCTAATTGTAACCAAATTCTAAATAGTAAAAAATAAATAATAATGTTATATGAATTATTTTTAAATTATATGATAAAGTTAAGTGAAAATATAATTCTTAATTACATTAATTTTTTAAAGATAGATAAGTTAGTTTTTGATATATTATTTTAAACACTTGTTTTTATATTTAATAATAAATTTATTATTTTTTTGTATTTAATTTTGTAACTTTAAATTGATTTTAGATGGGTACTTATTATGAAAGACTTTTATATTAGATGTATATTTAAGTTGTTATATTTTTGTACAATTAAATCTTTAGTAAAACCTTAAGTTTCTATCCGTATATATATTAATTTTGAATAAAATAGAATATTAATGTATTTTTTTATTTTTTAAAAAATTTAAATATATTAACTTAGAAACATATTTTTATGTGTAATAATAAATTTAGAATATTTCCTTTTTATTTAATTTTTTAATTTTTAATTTTAAATACATTAATTTATTTGGAATTTTTAAAAAGAACAATTTTTTTTATTCTTTATAAAAAAAATTCTATTCTAATATTAAAAAACATTTTACAATGAATCAAAGAATATTTTTCGTTTTTAAAGATTTTTAATATGTTTTTAATTTTAAGTATATTAATATAGAAACTTAGTTATATATGCAATAGTAAATTTAAGAAACTTATTTTTATGTGTAGTTCTTTATAAATAATAATTATTTTTATTAAGAAACTTCTTTTTATGTGTAGTTCTTTTTATTTTTATTTTTATTTTTATTAGATAATAATAATTTTTAATAATTTAACATATATTTTGTATACTTTATCTTTTTGAACATATTTGTTTTATACTTTATGTTTATAAATAATAATGATTTTTTATTGGAAAATATTACTTGAATAAAAAAATCAAAAAATAGCAACTCATCAAACATCACAAAAAAAAATCACATCAAAAACAAAATATTGCTAACAACAAAAAAATAGCAACTTAAAATAACTTACAGCTAAAACCCTATAAAGGATTGTGTAATAGTAGTACTTAACTTACATCAAAAAAATAGCAACTTAATATACTTAATATAATTTTTTTTTGGTGACTTTATATTATTTCTGGGTGATTATTGAAATTTCTAAAAACAAAAAAAATAGCAATCGGTGTAATTAAAATGTATTTATGTTAAATTTAATATATTATTGTATATTAATTACTACCTAGCAAGATATCCTTCCAAGGTGGGATCTTGGCAACAACACGAGAAGATGATATCATTTATGTCCTCAATGAACTGTAAAACTCGCATATCAGTGAATCAATCAGTGCACTCATCCATGACAAGGTAGAATGAGTGTCTTTAGGGGATATGACGCATTTCCCCATTATCGATCAAGATGTGATTCCAATTTGGCATAAATAAAAATTTGTCTGAATGGAAAAGTTATCATTACATCACTTGAGGTTGAATTCTACCAAGTTGAAAATATTAGTGCATTAACTCATCATATGCAGGAAAATGTCTTATAAAGCAGGCCAAAATCCCAAACTCCTCAGCAATTGCAAATCTAAGATGAAACTTACTGTTTAGTGTTGGATGACATCCAAATAAAAAAAAACTTAGAACATGTCATATCCATTTTGAAGATCAAATTCATCAACTTTTCAAAACATATCACAGAAATGAACTGCTATAGCAAAATAAGATGCCGGGGCCTTCAACAATAAATAATTTGCCATAAATGCAGAAAATTATATAAAATCATCGGTTGCACAAGAAATGTCACCCATCTGCTTTTCAACCAGCGATCAAAATCAAAGTAATTAGATGGACCAAGGAATTGATGGGTGGATAAAATAAGGAGATCAGAAGGATAGCCTGCATGAAGGTGATGTTCCAAAAGAGCTACTGGCCTAGGGGCTCAAATACTCTCGGATAGGGCTTTTAAAGGGGTGTCCCAAAAGAGAATTTTGGCATCATGTCCAGTTTATATGACATTTATCCAGCCAATAAAATTGCCTTCTTTTATATGTGTGGCCACTTTTATCCATATACAAACTCTCATCAATTATGAAAAATATTTGTATAGATGAGCATTCATTTGGAGTTTCTTTTGAACTATGTATGGTTTAAATTTGGATATGTAATCAAATATTTGAAGTCAAGTAGCTAGGAAAGTACAAATCCAAAAATCGTATAAGCATAGAGTGATATTATTCAACAGGTTTAAAGTCATTTTAAGTTTCTGTTTGCATGGATTTTGTCATCAAGAACGTGTTTCCAGTTCCAAAACCAAATTTGACCTGGAATGTGATTTTTAATTGCATTTATGGTTAGTTTTCAATTCTGTTATTAAGTTGGATGATTTACAGTTACTTGAATCTAACTTTAAGCTTCTAAAAAGTGAACTAAATTTCTATGTATGGCCAATTCTGCCTTTGTTGCTACAGGTTCCATTTGCATGTATTTTATCTCATCAATAACTTGTTTCCAGTTTCAAATCCAAATTTGAACTTAGGCACTTCTTAAAACTTTAATTTATCATTGTATGGATTCTCTGATTTGATTCATGTCAACATGCAAGGAATAATAAAAGGGAACGTTGTATTTTCAACAATGGAAAATACATGATAGAAAATCATAAAAAGATAAAACAAATCTAAACTATTGTAAAATTAAGAATGACCTATCAAATAATGAAAAATACAAGGTCAATTGAAAGTTCACCTGTAAATCA
Source organism: Sequoiadendron giganteum (assembly GCA_007115665.2). Taxonomy (NCBI): domain Eukaryota; kingdom Viridiplantae; phylum Streptophyta; class Pinopsida; order Cupressales; family Cupressaceae; genus Sequoiadendron; species Sequoiadendron giganteum. The sequence goes on from CM021106.1 coordinate 616,624,604, forward strand.
GTGCGCGGTAACCTTGGCTTGTCAGGTTTTCATGGTAATTGATCATACTTCCAGCATCATGATAGTAACTAATACGGTCTGAACATAATTGCCAGTCTCCAGATACATTCTTCTGTAAAAGGAACGAATATGCATTAGATGCTTCATAGGAAATCTCCGAGTAGCTATGAGCACAAACTACAGCATAATCACAGTGAAAAATAATGCAATCAAGAAGCCTAATTGCATTCATAAATCCCCTTCAGCATTTTCTCATAACTAATAATAATCCAAATCATATTTATATGCTACGATTTTATTTTTTTTGTGATTCAAATACATGGTTCAGACATACTATGGTCATGGGTACATTGGGAAATTCCAGAGATGGGATGAACAGAAGAGAGCTATAGAGTCAAAATTGCATACATATTACACTTCTGTTAAAAGGATCTGAGAAACTAAAGGTGGTCCTCATGTGCCAAAGTTCTACAGCATGGCTATGAACCCACCTATCAAGCTACTAGAATGATGATTGGACCTTAAATATAAAATGGTAAAAGCTTTCATCTATTAACATAAAAAGATGATTACAATATATAGAAGAGACAATACTGTAGATATTAAAGATAAGATATCTACCTACCTACCGAATACTATAGAAACAGTAGAAATCTAAGCTAAGTAAAAACAATGACGATTAACAATTAACAATAGGAATATAATATTCTAACACCCTCCCTTAATGGTCAATCGGTCAAAAACACCAAGTTGCCCCCTGAATTTGATAAATTTATCCGGGCTCAGAGACTTGGTGAGAATATTTGTAGTTTGGTCCGCTGTTGGAACATACTACAGCTGAACTGATCCGTCTTCTACTAGCTTGCGGATGTAGTGACAATGAAGCTAGACATGCTTGGTACGTTCATGGAAGACTAGATTTTTGGCTAGTTTGAGCACCCCTTGATTGTCGGTGTACAAGGGAGAAGGACCTGCTTGTGACAGGTGCATGTCAGAAAGCATCCGACGGAGCCAAACGGCCTCACATGCTGCTTTAACTGTTCCTCGATATTTTGCTTCGGTCGAGGAAAGAGCCACTGCTTGTTGCTTCTTGCTGGTCCATGTTACAGCACCTGTACCCAAACTGAATACATATCCAGAAGTAGATTTTCGGTCATCCACTGAGCCTGCCCAATCTGAATCTGTATAACCAATCAGCTTTGGATCCTTACATCTGCCATACAAAATGCCATAATCTGAAGTGCCCTTAACATATCTCAACACTCGCTTCGCTGCAAGCCAATGATCAGCTTTTGGAGCTGTCATGAAGCGAGAAATGTAGCTCATTGCAAAACTGATGTCAGGTCTAGTGGCAGTGAGGTAGATGAGACTGCCCACTAGTTGCCTGAATGTCATTTCATCAACCGGAGATGAATCAGCGTTGGTTGATAACTTCAACCCCTTCTCCATAGGTGTGGAGGCAGGTTTGCAATCCTGCAGCCGAAATTTGTCAAGCAGACTCTGAACGTATTTAGACTGAGAGATAAAGATACCATCAGCAGTCTGCCAAACTTCAATACCCAAACAGTAATGGAGAAGCCCCAAATCTGTCATGTCAAAAGCCTGACACAAATTTTGTTTGATTGCTGCAATCAAGTGTGTTGAACTGCTAGTAATGATCAAGTCATCAACATAGACAACAAGAAAGAGAATATCATCACCAGAGTGTTTGACATACAAATTAGTGTCAGAAGGGCTGCGCTGAAAACCATGATCAACCAAGTACTGATCAATCTTAATGTACCATGCACGGGGAGCCTGTTTCAGTCCATAGAATGCTTTCACAATCCTACAAACCTAATGTTCTTTTCCGGCAACCTTGAAACCAGGAGGCTGCGTCATGTAGACTTCTTCCTGCAACTCACCGTTGAGAAAGGCACTCTTGACATCCATCTGATGAACTGTCCATCCGAATTGGGCTGCAATAGCGAGAAGAAGACGAATTGTGCTCATCTTGGCAGTATGAGCAAAAGTCTCCTCGTAGTCAATGCCCTCCCGCTGTGTGAATCCTCGAGCAACTAATCTAGCCTTATATTTATCCAAAGTGCCATCTGCATGATACTTGACCTTATAAACCCATTTGCAACTGATGGGTTTCTTCCCAGGAGGAAGATCAGAAAGAACCCAAGTGTGATTCTTCAGAAAACTATGGTATTCTGTCTACATAGTCTTTTCCCACTCTGGAATTCCTTTAGCCTCTGAATATGTTTGAGGCTCATAGATGTTGTGTATGTTGGCCATAAGAGCATAATTCACTGTGTTGGCTGCTTGCTCTTTCTGCGAGCTGATCTACCCTCAATGAGTTCATCATTATGAAGATCTTCGATAGTCTTGAGCCACCACTTAGGCCGACGAGTAGAAGGACCAACATCTGGAGTAGGAGAAACAGCATCTTCGAGGATTGCTGGAACAATGTCATTTGGATATGAATCCTAAGGAAGATCAGGTGGTGCTATATCATGACTGGTAGACTCCTCATCTTCAGAGTCAGAATGCTCTAAAGCCCTCCCATCAGGGGAACCAAGAGGAAGATGAACACCATCATCAGGAACCTGCATAGGCTGATCCTCAAGGTTGGTAGTAGAAACAAAGGGACCAGTAGTCACATCAAGCACAACATCACGATTGAATATGAGACGATCCGTCTCCACATCAATCAACCTGTATGCCTTGTGATTGTCGCTGTAACCAGTAAACATAAGCTTCTGGCTCTTGGAGTCCAACTTGGCACGCTTGGCGTCTAGAATCCATACATGAGCTGTAGAACCAAAGACTTTCAGATGGCCTACTTTAGGCTTACGTCTTGACCAGGCTTCTTCAGGAGTCATCTTCTTAATGGCCTGTGTAGGTGACCGATTCAGGAGGTACACGGCAGTATAAATTGCTTCAACCCAGTATTTCTTAGGTACATTCCTGTACTCCAGCATAGAACGAGCCATTTCAGTAATGGTGCGATTCCTACGTTCAACGACACCATTCTGCTGAGGGGTGTATGGTGTGGTGAGTTGTCGTTTGATGCCGTGTTGAGCACAAAAAGTAGAGAAGTCAGTTGAACAAAACTCCCCCCCATTATCTGACCTTAGAGTTGTTAGTGTTTCTTAGATCAGATTAGATAATCAATTTAACAAAAGAAATGCAACACATAAGACAATGAACACAACAAGATACCCTGGGAAAACCCTCCTCTTGAGGGAGAAAAACCCAGCAAATATATCTCTTATATATTGAAGGAATAAGAGCAGAAATCTGCTTGAACTCAGGTCCAACACAATGTCGAATTTGATACAATGAATAATAGCACCTCTCCTAGATGCAAAGATAGGAATGAATATGTTTCTCCTTGAAATCGGTCTGCTGCTACAAAATGATGATCTGCTGCTAGAAGATGATGATCTGCTGCTAGAAGATGATGATCTGCTGATTAAGTATGAACTTCTTCTAGGACTGCGAATTCTGCTCATGAAGAATAGTGCGAACTTGTTTGAGATTCAATATCTTTACAATGACAAAGTGACCTTGCATATATACATCACAAGGTGCCGTTTCACTTAGGTCGGCCTCTTTAGTGAAACAAATAAAAGATAAAATATAAATGAGGTCGGCCCAAACAATAATAGATAATAGGGTCGGCCCTTTCTTCTTTTATGTTTATTGTATGCTATAAGTTAAATAGCCGAATGGCTATACATTTAATTTGCTTTCTCCTTGGAATTTGTGCGATGAAGTGCAGACCATAGCTGCAAAACATCAACACTCCCTCTCAGCTAGGGATGAACTTCCATCTGCACAAGACACATCATATTAGAATGAAAACAAAATAGAATATCACCTCAATGTGATGTTGTCACCTCAACGTGACTTTTACCATGGCTCTCCCAGAGAGTGATACATAAGCACAAAATAAAAAATCATCACGGATTCCCTCACGTGATGCTGTCATGGAGTCACACACATGACATCCACCATAGCTTCTCCCAGAGGGTGGAAACAAGGGCTTTCACCTCAATTCTCTCTCAATAGAGAATTGCATTATCAAGGGCTTACACCTCAACTCTCTCTCAGCAGAGAATTGCATTATCAAGGGCTTGCACCTCAACTCTCTCTCAGCAGAGAATTGCATTATCAAGGGCTTACACCTCAACTCTCTCTCAGCAGAGAATTGCATTATCAAGGGCTTGCACCTCAACTCTCTCTCAACAGAGAATTGCTTTAAACAAAGGAACACTGATACTGAGACTCCCTCTCGATCCTGGCTTCAGAGATTGCAAGGAAGACTTCTAGAGATGTACTCCCTCTAGCCACCAACTCAGTCCCTCTAGTGTTTACTCCCTCTTGATCATTTCTTTGGTTGACATGACTTCTTCACAAGATGCCTCAAGCTTTTCATCACTAAGTAATCTCTTATCATCTTCTTCTCCCTAAACCTGTCCAGGAAGCATTTTAGATAGAGATTACCAACAGTCCATAATTATCCAAAGAAATATCAAGATTAGAATTGTACAAGTTATGTCATGAATGAAATTTTTCCACAGATCTTATGCTAGTGAACACAACACAATTCAAGAGAATCTACTATCTCTCTTAATTACAAGATCCAAGGAATAAATAAATGATATAACTCAGCAACCAAAGAATACTTATCTTTTTAACTATTCTGATAGGTCCAAATGCTGGACATAGTGTGATACGTTGTACTTGAGCTCATATCAGTCTGTAGCCTTCATAGTTTGAATACAATGATGACCTGAAAGGTACATTGACTTCAAGAGATATCTTCAGTCATCAATGTAGCCCAATGATTGCAAGCTATGACTCCAAGCTTGATCATTTCTCCATTCAGTATGACTTTGATATCCAATCTTTCCAGATGCAGATTGCTTGATGCTCAAGTTGTCTCAATGTTAGAGCATGAACTAATAACTACAAAGCAATTTATGAACATTATTCAACCATGTAATACTTATCTCATGGATTTCAAAATCTCCTGAGTAATAGATAATTAATTCATTAATCATGACATGTCTTTCTTTCAATTTCACAGAAGAGCTAATCTCAGCAAAATAAAGGACAAACTTCACAAATTGGCATGATCCTATTTGCAATGAATAAATCTAAAGAATCTTATTATAGTGATCATTATTTACTAGTCACACATAATCCTAAGTAAATAATGTCAGAATTGCATAACTCAACAAATTGAATTTTACCCTAGAATAGTAAATACAAAAAAACAAAGAATACTTATCTCTTAAATTTTCAGAAGAGTGGACACCGTATGATATGTTGTTCTTGCGCTTAGTACACAACCTTCACAGCTTGAACATAGGCACATGACTAGAGTAGAAATTCACTAGAATCATTTTGGGGAGAGATCTCAATCATATCCGCAAATGAAGCATGCTGATTAGGCCTGGTAGGACAATCCCTCGCATAGTGACCAAATTTGTCACATTTAAAGCATTGAACACGAGAGAGGTCCCACTTCTTCTTGAATGCAGGAGCACCATCTGACCCATTATCTCGATTCCTTTTAAAGAATCCTTTCTTCCAAACTTTTCCTTTCTTAGATGAATGAGAGGCGAGAACATGTAGATCTTCATTCTTAGAACTTTGACCAATCCCCCTTACTGTTAGTCTTGACTCCTCTTGAATGCAGTCAATCCTCAATCGATCAAACTTGGGAAGTTCAGATCTTGCACTGATTCCTTGAATGAACGCTTCCCATGAAAGCGGAAGACCATTGAGAGCAATCATGGTCAAATCCTTGTCATCAACAACATGACCAATGGTAGAGAGTTGATCTCTCAGTTCGGAAATCTTCATGAAGTAGGTGATGACAAACTCTTCTTCCGCCATCTTAATGTGAAGTAGTTGTTGCTTCAAGGCTAGGACACGACTGGTGTTGTTGATTTCATACATCTCTTCCAATGTTTTGAACATCTCTCTTGCTGTATCTAACTTGAAGATAATTGGTACAATATGATCCTTGACGGAATCAACCAATGCTTTCTTTGCCCTAGAGTCTTTCTTTCTCCATTGCAGCTTCTCTTCTTCCCCTTCAGGTTCGGGAACTTTTGTTTTCACAAACTCAGCCAAATCATTTTCTTCCAAGGTCAACATGAACCTGAACCTCCATGATGTGTAGTTCGAGATCCCTTCGAGTCTATCCTCGATTTTCAGACCGTTCACCATCTTGAGAAATTTAGAATATAGACTGAAAAGAAGAGAAAATGAAGATTGCAAACAACAGATCTGAATCTGATCACGATCTTTTCACACCCGCTCTGATACCATGTTAGTGTTTCTTAGATCAGATTAGATAATCAATTTAACAAAAGAAATGCAACACATAAGACAATGAACACAACAAGATACCCTGGGAAAACCCTCCTCTTGAGGGAGAAAAACCCAGCAAATATATCTCTTATATATTGAAGGAATAAGAGCAGAAATCTGCTTGAACTCAGGTCCAACACAATGTCGAATTTGATACAATGAATAATAGCACCTCTCCTAGATGCAAAGATAGGAATGAATATGTTTCTCCTTGAAATCGGTCTGCTGCTAGAAAATGATGATCTGCTGCTAGAAGATGATGATCTGCTGCTAGAAGATGATGATCTGCTGATTAAGTATGAACTTCTTCTAGGACTGCGAATTCTGCTCATGAAGAATAGTGCGAACTTGTTTGAGATTCAATATCTTTACAATGACAAAGTGACCTTGCATATATACATCACAAGGTGCCGTTTCACTTAGGTCGGCCTCTTTAGTGAAACAAATAAAAGATAAAATATAAATGAGGTCGGCCCAAAAGATAATAGGGTCGGCCCTTTCTTCTTTTATGTTTATTGTATGCTATAAGTTAAATAGCCGAATGGCTATACATTTAATTTGCTTTCTCCTTGGAATTTGTGCGATGAAGTGCAGACCATAGCTGCAAAACATCAACAAGAGTAACAATGTGAGAACCTGATTCTTTCTCAACCAAGGCCTTATACTGCTGAAATGTACTGAACACGTCTGATTTATTTTTCAAAAAATACACCCACATTTTTCGACTGAAATCATCAACAAATAACAAAAAGTACTTGGAACTAGTAACAGATGGAGTGTTCATTGGTCCACAAACATCAGCGTGAACCAATTGAAGGACCTTGGAGGCTCACCAAGAATCACCATCCGAGAATGGTGTCCAATGTTGCTTCCAGCTTGACAGGCTCCACAAACTCCATGATTTTGAGTTTGGATCTCAGGTAGACCAGCAACCAAACCCTCCCGAGACAGTTGAGAGAGATAGTGCACGTTCAAGTGCCCATAACATTGATGCCAAAGTTTGCTGATGGAAGTACTTTTTGCTACCAGGGCATGCTCCTGAGAATCACCGGAATCAGCAAGTCTGTACAGACCATGATCCTCAAGGCCCATAGCAATTGTAGTACGAGTCGCCTTATCAACAATGCTGCAAGTGGACGAACTGAAAATGACATCCAACTGGGGAGAATGCTTCATGATTTGGCTGACAAAGAGAAGATTATGTTCCATGCCTGGAACATAGTAGACACCAAGAAAGAGTATATTTCTTCCTCCAAAGTGAATTTGAACATTGCCCTTACCGGCAACGGTGTACTCTTCGTCGCCTCCAAAGATCACTGAATCAGTGAATGGTTCATAGTTGGTGAACCAATCTCGATGATGAGTAAAATGCCGAGAAGCCCCTGAATCAATATGCCAAGCAGAAGATTGGATTGGATCTGCAGTTCTCTTGGCCATAAATGCATAGAATGTAGACTCTTTTTGCTCGGTGTGCTTTACGACATTTGCCTTTTGTTGAGACCCTCCCTGCTTCTTTTGTTCAGAAGCCATCCGGATGCGACAATCAGCCTTCATGTGACCATATTTGTGGCAATAATTGCACTGAACGTTCTTTTTCTTCTTGCTGTCCTGAGAAGAACCAGAGCTTTTCGGCTGAGAAGATTGAGCCTTCCTTTTGTTCTTAGCAGAAGATTTGGTAGAGAACGCTTGCTTTGTGGAGGTGGAATTGGTACTGCTTCCAAACTGTTGTCGCCATCAATCCTGCTGCAAGAGCTTGGTGCAAAGATCTTCAAATTTGAGATCAACATTGGTGGAGGTGATATTCAGCGTCTCAATGAAGTGCTCATACGAACGCGGAAGACTCTTCAGAGTAATGACGACCATGTCATCTTCCTCCATTGTTCGACCAATCGCCTCCAACTGATCACGAATGTCCTTAATCTTCGTGAGATGTTCCTGTAAGGACATTTTCGCATCCATCATGATGGAAAAAAGCATGTTCTTGAGAAAGAACGCTCTGCTCTTGTTGGAGGTTTCATGAAGGGCCTTCAAATGATCCCAAATTTTTGAAGCAGTTTTGCCATAGGTACTTGAGGTAGCTGCTCATCCGTGACTGAGAGTTTGATGAGCATAACGGCTTCCCGGTTGTGTTCATCCCATTTGTCCTGGTCCTTGCCGACTACAGTGGGACGAGCTGAGTTCCCCAAAACGATCTAATCGAGGCAATGATATTCGAAGATCATAATCATGCGCTGCTTCCAGGTGTTGTAATTCTTCCCATTGAACTTCTAGCTACTTTCGAGCATTATATTCGTCAGAGATGCCATCACGTACCTTGAGGTCAAACTGGTGAAGGCAAATCGAAAATAAAAAACGCACAAATTCAAAGATGAAACCCTAGCACGGATTTCGAGGCACGTTGATGACGAAAACTAGAAGATCTGAAGAGTACCCAGAAAATAATGCTGAAAACCCAAAAAAATTCTGACTACCCAGAAAATTTCGTCAACACCCAATGGCACAAATTTCGAGACACAGAAACCGAGGTACCCAAAAAAGACAGAAGACAACCCAGTTGAGCTTTTGAAAAACCCACCAGGAATCTACAAGAAAAATAATTTTTCGAGGTGGTTTGACTGGTCAAAACCCTAGTCGACCTGTTTGGAAACCCTAGCCGCCATTAAAGCTCCAAAAATTTGCAGAAATCAGCTCGAAAATCCACGAAATCGTGGCAAACAAAGAGCAAAACAGAGGGCAAAACCCAAGGCATCATTGATGAAGGCAAAACACAACCAAAAGAGGTTCAGCAAACACCACGAAATCTTCTAAAAAAACGCATCCAACAAAGCTTCAAAAATGCGGGTAAATAAAACAGGAAATCGCGCCAAAGACCAGGTAGAAGACACGCAAAAAACGCGGCCAAGAAATGGACGAAATCGGCATGCAGATGCAAACAAAAACACACACCTAGCAGAGGTCGCACGAAAAAGAGGCAGAGAAGACACGAAAAACGCATCTAGAAACGCATCACACAGAAGTCGCGCCTGGGTCGTGCGTGCAGAGTCGCGATTTTTAAAGAACAAACAAAACACGCCAGGGAATTGAAGAAAAATGGAGAGGAAAGTCCAGAATCACGTGCAGAAGAGAATCTAATAGAGGGTGCTCAAGAAATTTTTCAAAGACTAACACGATTTCTAAAAAATTTAACCCTTGATTTTTTTCTATAAATCAAAACGCGATTTTTTCTTTCTCCAGTCCTCCTAGCTCTGATACCATAAAATGGTAAAAGCTTTCATCTATTAACATAAAAAGATGATTACAATATATAGAAGAGACAATACTGTAGATATTAAAGATAAGATATTTACCTACCTATCGAATACTGTAGAAACAGTAGAAATCTAAGCTAAGTAAAAACAATGACCATTAACAATTAACAATAGGAATATAATATTCTAACAAAATATGTCAACGTTTGAGCACTGTATGCTCCTAAATTGAGTAATCGTGCATCACAGACTTTAGATGGTGCTCATTTGCATGTGCAACAAGGGATGAACAGAGGAGGAATATACAAACAAAATTCCATTCATTCTATATTTTTGTTAAGAAGCTCTGAGGAACCAAAGGTGGCCTCGTTCCCGAAGTTTTACAACATGGCAATGAAGCCACCTAGCAAGCTTCTAGAATGAATGATGAGAGGACATTAAAGACATCAATGCTTAAGGAACATATGCTCTTACATTGAGTAATCATGCATTGCAATTTATGAAGGGCACTTATTTACATGCATGATAATAATAAAATCATATTAATGCCCACGTATGAGCAAAATGATCAATGGGACTCAATTACCCAAAGGCCCAATCCAAGAACCCAATGACCATTAGAGACATCAAATATATTTAAGGAAACTAAAGGCATGATAATCATATATTTACACCATCATAAAGTATCTTTTGAAAAATTGCAAACAGTAAAAAAACATACTGAAATCACTCAACCATATGGAACCAATTCACCAAAATTTTGAAGTCATCCTGTGAGAAGGGGATCCACAATGAATAATGAAAAGCTAGAATGTGGAATTGCAATTAACAATGGTCTAAAACTCATCATGGAGACATGTAAGACCTTAGAATTGATCAAATACACTTTAGTAACAAAAAGAGGGGAAATTTTTTTTTATGTGCTTAAATTCGAACTTAGTAGAGGAAAAATTATGTTATATGATCTTTTGCAATGGGAAAGAAATAAATAAAAATCTCCATTTTTATTGCAGCTTTCATACCAATAACAATGGAAGTTTCAAATCTTTTAGATCCATATGTGCTTATCTCTGTACAGATCATTGAGCTCAGATTTGATATAGATATACTATATTTTATAGATCAGGCCTTGTCATCAGACGCCACTGCCATATCCTGGTAGTTGAAGCTTCACTGTGTACTCTTTCATCACCATGCCTCTCTGATGAAAATGCACAAGCCTAACACTACATGGAAGTAAGTTGAAATATGGAGAGAGTGTTGTTATAGAAAAAGGTAAGGAATTGATGAAGTAGTGGATGGGGAATGTAGAAAAGATGATAATCAGTAAAGTGAAGAGCACATTGCAAATTCCAACGTAGTATTTTCCATCTAAAATGGGAACGACAAGAGCACTTGTGGGAAGAAAAGAAGAATGAGGATGATAATTTTAAAAACTTGGAAAATGATACTGAAATGATTCAGTCTTCATGAACGAGACAATGTAGAACCATTTAGGACCTAGTAACAGTATTAATTGACATATGTAACTATAATCCAGCATACACATACACATATGCAACTGTAAGTCTATAACAGTAGATATATACAACAAAGTCATTCAATTGCATGAAATCTTGATGATGAAATGATAGTTCTAATGCCTCAATATAAGTATTCGCCCAAAAGTTACGTTCAAGAGAAGCATACCTCTTGAAGTTGCCTTCACATAACTAAGCCTTCAACATATTACTTTGTGCCTTCATTACTACTTCACTAAACTACGTCTTAAATCCAATCATTTCAACTTTTAGCATTATAAGCTTAACATTACTCTATGGATAGCCAGTCTACTGATTGGCATGGAGCCAAGTATTACATTTAGCTTTAGCTAATCTTCTTGGTATTTATGCTTCTCTTGTTGCTTTTGTTATGTTCATATAATGTTCTACCTTCCATGCATGGGAAACCAATGTAAAACTTGATTCTAGTTTTGCACAGTAATAGTAGAAGATGGATTACATAATATAAAGTAGTGATAGAATTTGATAATGGTTAGCATGTACTAGGTTGCTGAATCTCTTTATCTCGATTCATCTATTGCTTTCACACTCTATTCAACCATTGTATTTTTTTTGTCATTTGATATACATGTATTAGTACTCAATAGCTTCATCCTAACATTTTGTATTGCTTTTTTGGTAGTGAAACAAAGGAATGTTGTCAATTTCATCCTTCCCTTTAGTGCCAATTGAATACCATAGTTGGCATTGATGAAAACCATTGTCAAAATTTTCTAAACAAATATTTTCATGAAAGCATTGTTTTGCAGTAATGAATTCAATATAAAACCTAGTTGTTGGTGTCCTTCTCCAATCATCAGTTATTGTTGGCTAGTGCTGTCATCAATCTCTTCATTCCCTTCAATGTTGGTGTTCTTTCTAGTCATTCTTCAAGTTCATCTTCCAATAGAACAATCCTTCATCGAACTATCAAGCCTAAATGGGGAATTGCATCTTCATCATGTTCAAATTGTCACTCTAAATTGCCTTGGTATCACAAACACTTAATGAACACAACCTCACTCATGACCATGTAATGTGAAGCCCTTCAATCAATCACTTGTTTGTCCAATCCGAAGTTTGTGCAATTAATGCACTAGTAGTTGCTGAGAATAGATATACAAAGGATAGGAAGAATACGAGGTATTTTCGAACTTTGTTGTGGTGTTTCATCATTGGCTCTATCCAAACTTCCAACTTCTTCAACCACTTAGCTTCTAATTTTTTTCCACAAAAGCCACAAGTTTAAATTACCTCCTTGTCTTTTGATTGTTACTTAGCTTTAAAAAAAGGTTGTAGTTTGGCTTAGGCTTCGGTACCTTCAATGACTTTAGGACTTTTTCTGAAATTTTCCTTGATTGATGTCGACCTTTTTTCTTCTTAGCTACAAGTACCTGATATGTGAACCCTTTTTCTTCTTAGCTACAAGAATCTCCATAAGCATCCATTTCAAGTAAAAGGTAGCAACAAAGATTGAAAAGGGACCTTTCAATTTCAAAAAGCACTACCATAATCATTTGTTCACCATCCTCAACTTTGTAGTCTCAAAAGCTTAAATATGGCAAGGTAGCCTTCAATAGTGTTGTAATCTGCTAGATCGTGTCAGAGTTTTGATTTGTCTCTTCTATGACAACACAAAATTGAACAATGTGTATAATAGAAACATTCTTCAAATTATATGACGAAGCTCCCTAAGATCTAACTGAACCTAAAACCTATGTTATTGAATTCGCTTGGTGACCAGCCAAATCCAAGTTCAGTTCGAATTGGATTCACAATTCAATCCAATTCCCCTACAAGTTCTAGCGAGGTGTGTGTAGAAAGGTTTGGGTTTGTCTGGGACGAACCCAGAGAAGATCCAAACGAATAACAGCAAACCTGCAACAAATTTGTCACTTCTTGGATGGATATTTTTCTTTTGCACTTTTTTAATTTTTCAACTTTGACTTTGACCTAGTTGCCCTAAAACAAAATCCTAACCCTAAAAGTGCTGACTAAAGCATCTTAAACACTAAAACAAACTCATTTTAGCTAATTTTGATTACAAAAGACAAATACCATTCCAAAAAGCTGAACTTTCATTTCTTGCTTGTCATTCAACAAAGGGAGTTGAAGATTGATTATTGAACATCAATCAATGTTTCATCTTTAAAGTCATCCCCAATGCTAAAATTCAACTTACGCTTATTTAACACTTATGTCCATGCCTTGTCTTAGCCATCCATGAGAACAGAGCTATGGATGCTCCATGGTCTTCAAATGCAATTCTTCAATCAACTTTTGTTAAATGAGATTAGCTTGTGAACATGTATCAAATAATGAATTTGCCTTCTTGCCCTTAATTCTGATTTTGATACAGAAAAGCCTGTTGAACTCTTCCTCTTCTTTGAATTTGGAAAACTTGTCAACAACACAAATTCTTTCAGACCACACAAGAAATCCTTTCATTAAATGAATCCTTTCACACCACACAAAAAATCCTTTCATCAAAATCAAAATCACCATTAAATTTCTTACCTTTATTGACAAAGGTTGTATTGGTGTCCTTTCTTCTCCATGACAATGCTGAATCTGAATGAATCTTTTGTAATGTCCCTTACTCAACTTTGCCCTAGAATTCGCTTGTTGATCAGGTTTAGAGTTTCTTCTTTTTCAAATGAATGTTCTCTTTGACTAAGTAATCTTGGATTGAAGTCTGCATTTAATATTTCCACATGTACATATATTTGTTAGCATTAATATTTAGATATCCAAATATAAATATAATCACAAATCAATAATAAAGACATATGAGGAGTGGCATGGGTAGAGTCGACCAAAGCTATCCATCTAAGCCCAAGAGCACAAGCATCCTATCAGGACAACCCACCCCTTGGCCCCGAGCAGCATGAACGTCTCGGAGTGGCGTGCTTAGAGGAAACACTTGTACTTGCTTTCTCTACCTGTGCCATCACCTCGAAAGACACTCAACCTACTGGGGGAAGCCAGCGGAGCTTATAAGTGGTTTCTACCACCCCTCCATGGCCGCAGCGGATTGTTAAGTGGGGTTTTTAGGCACCACTTTTCTCAGGCCCTTCCTCCCTAGTAGGCTTGCAAACACTTAGAAGACAATCTTTTAGCAATCAAATACATTTTCATTTATTACCGATTCTTTAAGTTAATATCAACATCATTATCATCATGATAATACTAAAGAAAGCATTACACCAATAATCAGATTAGCAATATATGTTTCTTATATTCAAAATATGCTAAATATTATTGCTAAGTGAGTACATCACCTGAGTTGTTGTATCTCTCCATGTTTTCTGATTCCCTACTTGCCTCCTTCAACCTTATACCATACATATATCATCTCTCCCTCTCTCTCTCTATATATATACATATGATTTTATAATTTATATATTCTATATATATAATTATATATTATTATTATTATTATTTCCAACTGATTTCCAATTACAATCTGCAATAGTTCCTTTATTCCCAGCCATGTTTACTTATTTCTAGCCACCGTTTCTTATCTCTATCCAACCATCGATCTCCAGAGCTTCCTTTTATTGATGCCTTTCTTCTTTTTACGTAAGTAAGACAAGTATCTCCTTTTTGAGTAAGACAAGTTTTGTCTTATTTGGCTGCTCTCTTCCTTTTCCTTCCTATTTTCTATTCGATGCCCTCTTGCTTTGATAATTTCTAATATTTTATACCTGCACTTGGCTAAGGGACACATCCCTTCCTTCTTCAATTAACCGCACCTTTACTAAAAGTCATGTCTTTTTTTTATTTTTACTTTATTAATCTTCATCCTTAGTTTGAACGTTGTTTCCCATATTAGGAAGGGAATCGCAGCCTTTGTAAATTTCTGCCCTCCAATATTTTAATTGTTGATTGCTACAATGTTTATTTTATTTTAATATATTTATTTTATGCTTATTGTTTTATATTTTATATTATACGATTCTTAAAATATAGTTGTTATTATTATTATTTTATATATATATTCTACTATTATTAGTATTCATATTTTAATATTTACAACATTATATTTGATAAATATAACTATAATAATATTTTTTAATATGCAATTTATTCGTTTATATTTCAAGGGTAGAGTTTTTAGTGTCGTAATTTCGGGGACATGACATCTTCCGAGTGACCATCCTTGTCACGATGAGAACAATGAAAATTTCTTTTATCTCTGCCACTCTCTTTCTTTTTGACTGAAGTATTCACCTTCTTCTAAGGCTTTCCGTTGTCTTTATCCTTGTTTTTATTGCCACCTTGCCGCTGTCCCTGTTTTTCTTTGCCTTTTTGCTAGAAAGAAGAAGCTCTCTTCAAATCCACCTCAAGGTAATTTTCTTGAGGACATGCTTCATCAATGTCTTTTGGTTTTCCCTTAAGAAAATGTCATTTGAGGTTCCCAAACAGCTCCCAAACATGCTTCATCAGCACTTCTCTATCCATTACATCCTTTCCCAATTGTGTACTGTCCTTGCCTTTGATGGAAATAATGCCACTGTATTATTTGTTCTTCCTCATGGCAAATGGGATAGAACTGCTTCCTTAGCAGATATTTTAAGTTATCCCACTATGAATAGATGTAACTTTCCAACATTCCAATGACAACGTGTAGCTTTCCATACCATGTCAACGCATGGCCTGCATGTTTCAGTTATGCAAAAAATATTTGTTGATGTGGGGTGAGCATATGAAGACTGAAATAGACTTCCGTCTATAAAATCCATTGGTTTAGCTTCTCAGCACTGATTTCTCCATCATATGGTTGAATATCAATTTTAGCCTTAGTTTTAAAGAAGGTCTTTGAGGATTCTCCATGTTCTAGTTCAGACTTTTCCAGTGCCTTTTCCCCATCATGAGGGTTCTCCATCCCCAATCTCTCTATGGTAACAAGTAGAATGGATTTTAGCCTATCTATTTTTCCCACCGAAAGGAATTGTCTACTCTTGTTTTTGATAAAACTAATACTTGAAATAATGTACAATTAGTGTAGTAAAATATATCTTTATTCACAGATGAAGTCAGTTCAAAAGTAGACAAAAGATGATCAAGCAAAGGTTAGGCTCCTTTCCTTGATTAGGCAAAGTTTATTTAAAGAGTCAACAGTTGCCAAGCAGAACACAAACATCTAACAACTAACTCCTATAACTACTTGAAAGTTCACAAACGGTTAATACGTAATCAAATACAACTATATTAACAAAACATAATAAAGGTGTTGTATGTTGACTACACCATTACCCTAAAAAGGAAAGTCGTCTTCCAAATGACAAAGAAAAGAAGTAATCATAAAGTAACATTAGATAATTTTTTATAGACTTGTGATGACATTGTAGAGCAAGGAGGACCTCACTGTTGATGCTTTCCCATTGTCAGCTAAAACAACCTGATCAACAAGGATGGGTTCATCTGGAAGGAGAAAGGAGAATTGACAGTCAATAGAACTAGCATATCCAAAACATAGGCCAATGTATGGAGAATGCATTCACCAATGGCCATACAAGAATTGTGGCTGAGCACCAAACAAACAAGGGACCCAATCCAACTGCATATTGGATTTTGAAAATGCTTCACTCAATTGATCATTGTATAGTCGGTGTACAATGTCTATTATTATGCTTCGGTAATATTGGTTAACCGACTATGTATTACTTGTTTGTATTGATTGGTTGTCGGTTGTGGGTAGTTTTAAGCAGTGGTTGGTTGACAATTGTGTTCTTCTTGGCAACCGTCTAGTCCTTTAAATACATTATGTATCATCAACGAGAGTAGTATGATCTAGTCGGCTCGACTTTGATCCTTGGCTAACCATCTTTGGTCTTCTTCTATAATAATTTCATGAGCGAATAAAGATATATTTTACGCATGCATTGTCATCTTTGATAATAATTCATGTATTTAATTTATCAGATAGAGCAAAAAAAATTTGGCATCGTTGCCTTAAAGAAATCGGGTAAGATTTGAGAGATTCATGCCCCTAGACCCCAATAAAGGCGGGAAGAGACCACAACGTGGTCAAGAACAAAACATCAGGTGATCTTTAAGGATCATCAAATAGAGAGAATGAAGGAGATGACTGAAGGATGAAGTTGAAGAAGGTGAAGGGTTTCTAAGGGAAAGCTCAAGTCCAACCAAGAGTAGAAATTGAAGCGTAAGCAAGGGCCATAGTCGGGAGAGAAAGAGAACACCATCAAGACAAGAGAACATATGAAGGGAGAGTGGGTAGAGATAGCCCGACATCTACCACTTCTCGACGAAACATACATTGATCTCACAAACCAAAACAGAGAATTGTCTGTACCATCAACGTCGGATGAAGAGGAATGTGAAGAAGAGAACACTGCCAAAGAATCATACAAACCATCGTCGAGTGCCAAAGAAGGTTTACCATCAAAGGCGAGGAAGAAACTGCCAACCTTGCCGACAGAGAACCGTGTGTACCATTAAAGTCAACCGAGGGGGAAGGTGAGGGAGAACCTATTGACGATTTGATAGAGACCATAGGCCAGATTGAACACTAGACATTGAGCGAAGAATCGGACATTGGAAGATCAAAGCCGAAAACACCAGGACAAGGACAAAGGGAGCACTGGAAGGACCCCGAAGGCAGCCCAAAATGACAAACGCTAAAGAGGGATGAGTAGAGGATTACAGCGTCTCCGAGAGTGCAGGGAACACATTGGAACGTACGAATCAAAACTCTCCAAATAGGTTATCGTCACAAAAGGTGCATCAGAGAGGTAAGATGGTGACTCCTCCAACAAGTCCGAATGTGGAGCGGCAGAAACTCCTGAAGTTCACCAGAAACGGGTCGGAGGACCCTACACGACATTGTAAAACTTGCAAAACAATCTGGGTAGTGAACGGTCAAGATGACAGTATATTGGCTGAGAACATCTCCAACGACTCTTAGAGGCATAGCGATCAATTGGTATACAAAACTATACATAGCACACAAAGCCACATGGGATGCATTAAAAAGAGCATTCTAGGAAGAATTCAAACTTCTGAGAGACGACAATGGAATCGTAGCAAAGATATACAACACGAAGCAGGGAAAACATGAAAATGTATGAGCCTATAATTGTAGATTGAAGGAGTTACTGGTGAAATTAGAAATCCAACCAGCCAATCGACTAAAGAAAAGACGGTTCATCGAAGGATTGATTACTTCATTGAGGAAGAAAATGAAAGTAGTTCCTCCGTCATCGTACGTCGAAGCCTACAATTGGGCAATGGACATAGAAAGTGAAGATAAAATGCCCTCACGCAGTAAAATAAAAACAGAGGAAGATGGAAGTTCAGATGACAATAGTGACGAATCAGGAATGGTACAAGCACTCCACAGGGACATGCTCCGAATGATGAAAGAATTAAAGGTGGAGAAGGAAACCAACAAAGAAACTAATGAATTATCATTATGGTGTATTGAGTGCAAAATTGAGGAGCACACAAAAGGTAATTGTCCTAAAAAGATGTTTTGTGAGATTTGCCAAGTTTTGGGTCATTCAATAAAGGAGTGCCCATACAATTTGAAGACAAGTGCACAAGTACTCTTTACACAGAGGGAGGAGCCCACTCCACATAATGCATCTTCAGGCGGTTATCGAAATCAAAGAGGAGGATGAAGCCAAATACAATGAACCCAAAGGACGCCCTATCATATAATGACGAGAATGTAGCAAATGGGGACACTTTACAAGAGACTACTAGAACAAGCAAGATAAAGTGCAAATGGTGTGGACCTAGAAACCACGAAGACACTAGACGTTTGAAGCAAAAGGCTAGTGTTAATATGATTGATGTAAGGCATAATGAAGTATTGGCCATTACTCGTACCCAAGCAAAGAAGGATGTGTATTCGGATCCATGTACAGAAAAAGAAAGGCTTCGTGAAGCAAGGGCCAAAGTGGAGAATGCTATGGACAATGAACGATGCCACTCAAATGCAAATGCAAGTACGATAGCAAACCAATTACAATCCAAGAAAAATATTGCATGACAAGTACTTCAAGTTGTTGTACTAGTTAAAGTAGTGGATTTATTACAAAGTATTCTTGAGATTTCGCTATTGTATCGAGGGAGAATGAGATGGTACATGCTATGGCCAAATTGGAACCTAGTGAGAATGAAGAACCAAAACTTGAACCTCCACTCTCTAGCGACCAAGTAATTGATCCAATGTTACTAACAGTTAACACGACAAAGAAACCAGCGGGAGATCTTTGGAAGGAATCCCACCAATACAATTGTTGATGATGGGTCGGGTGTGAATGTACTTCCAAAAGACACTTGGAGAAGTCTTGGCAAGTCGACCATTTGGCCACCAACTTTTCAACTGGTGGGTGCAGATCAACAAGGTATTAAGGTACTCGGAGTTTTAATGTGACAAAAGGTAATTATTGGAACTCAAACATTTTTGTTAAACTTTGTGGTCATTTCATTGAGAAAGAAAACGTACGATGCATTGTTAGGCCAAGGTTGGCTGGTGGTAGCCAAAGCTAATCACAACTGGAAAAAGAAGACAATCTCCATTGAGAATAAGGGTCGGAAGTTTGTAATTGATTTGAAAAACCATGCAGTCAGTGAGGAAGCAACCTCCTCGGATTCGTTAGATTCAGACTCTAGAGAAGAATGGACGAAGAGTCAAGGTCCGATGGAGCCAAATGATGAAGGACTTTTGGAGTTACATTCATGTTCGGACAATGAAACAAATTCCCTTCATGGCCTATTTCAATGAAAAATGGAGGACTATGAGGTATTTCTGTCGACTTGCAATTTTCTCGAAGCTACAACTTTCAGTGAAGAGCAACCAATGAAAAATGATATTGAAAAGTTGGATAGTTTATGTACACGGGATGCAGTCCATGGTTGGCAAAAGGGGACAGTTGCAATGGAGGTATCCAACTTTGTAGAAGAATGCAGAATAACAGATGGTACGTCTCAAAGTACTAAAGAAATTGTGGAAGGGAGAGGTGAAAGAGAAAATAATAGAAGGCTCGATTGCATAAAAAGCCCCATTACATAGTCTGACTATATTAAATGGTTAGTTTACGTCATACGACACCACAGATTAATAACATATTGCCATTAGTAAACCACACCATACAACAACCACCAAATCATCATGCAGTACATTGCACCATCTGTAGTACGAATCTCTTCATTATTGTAACTGTGCAATGTACGAGCAAGAGAAAGTACGGGGTACAATCTACCAAAAGAATCAATTAACGTGTAGACAAGGAAAACACATGACAGAAAAGAATTCACAGTGCACGATGAAGGAAAACATTAGGCAAGGAAATCGTATGGCATACGACAGAACCATCAATGCATGAGAACAGGAGAAACTCCGTACAACATGCGGCACACACAGAGACAAAGATTGAGATCGTACGATCAAGGGAAGAATTGTTGAAAACATATGGCACGAGGACTACAACCTAACAGTGTACATTGGACATACAAGAGAGTGGGAATACCGTACGAGACGTACGACCATAGGGAATCAACATTGTACGATGTGAGAAAAGGAAAGAATACGTACAACAATAGGAATTTGTATGACGTATCATACCCGTACAACAAAGTGTGGTAATAAGACCGTACGACGTACAGCGGCAAAGAGCTTGTGGCGTGCAGAGAGGAAATGTCATACAATAAACGGTGAGGGAAAAATTTCCAGTGCAACCGAAAGAGAAGTTCAATCATTATATTGTGTGATTGCTTCAAAATCACAACGTATGGCTAGTTCAGACTCTCAACATATAGGGCACATTGTCCATCGTACGGTGCTTTTTCTGCTATGTATGGCTTCGATTGAACTTATTCTCCCATGTACGGTCTGCAAAATATTTCATCATACGACAAATTCCTTCCTTAAACGCCATCATATGTCAATTAAACACTCTGAAATCTCTAAATTTTGGTTTTGTCACTATTGTTTTTTGCCTCTTAAAAATCATGAAAATGAGGTGTGTCATGGAGGTGCCCCTTGACCTCGCTGAGGGCACTGCCCCCAAACCCCCACAAGGGACATTGCCCCTTGACCCCACTAGGGGCGATGCCCCCAGACCCTTATCACATTCATTTGCATTGCCTAGTACACTTCAAGTCCGAGTTTGCAAAATAGACTCCCAAGTTTGTCTATAGGTCCTTCTCAACACTCTCATCATTAGTTTGGAAAGTCTTCCCTAATGTTACTTGAAGCTTACTTGTCGTTTGAAAGATAACTTTTTCTTTTGGGGGGGATGATGTAGGTGTACAATGTCTATTATTATGCTTTAGTAATATTGGTTAACCGACTATGTATTAATTGGTTGTTAGTTGTGGGTAGTTTTAAGCATCGATTGGTTGACGGTTTTGTTCTTCTTGGCAACCGTCGAGTCCTTTAAATACATTATGTATCGTCAAGGAGAGTAGTATGATCTAGTCGAATCGACTCTAATCCTTGGCTGACCATCTCTAGTCTTCTTCTGTAATAATTTCATGAGCGAATAAAGATATATTTTACGCATGCATTGTCATCTATGTTAATAATTCATGTATTATATTTATTAGGTAACATTGAACCCAAAAATAGTACTACACGCACTTTAGAAGTATTTTGATCATGAAAATTCTCATCAAGAAAATATTGCTTGGTAGCCCCATATGCGATGCATGTGCTTTTGCCTAACTTACCAGCTTGTGGAACTGATTCCTTGTCTCTATCAATTATACAATTTAAGGAAGAGCCAATTATAGAAGGCTAGAGGGATGCAAGAGAAGTGTAATGTCCCCTTTGGGTATATTACTAGCTTTTACCCTCAAACCATAATTCCAATTAAAGTAAGAAATGTAATACATTTAAGAGTATGAATTTACCAATTGAAAAGCCCTTTATAAGATAAATCCTGGTTTAGGTCCTACACACAATATTAGTCACTATAAATTGACGTTCAATCATAAGCCATGATAACATCTATTCTTACTAACATTAGTAGGCATAATGATATCATATAAACAATATTCATATTGAAATCCAATTGAAGCAATAGCCATTCCAATATTCCTATAATAGTCTCATTAGGAATTCAATTGAAACGTTTGCGAACTGCAATCTCAAGGTTGGTTGCTTTGTATTGCGAGAGCATGGAAGGTGGGTCGCCCTTGTATTGCAAGAGCATGGAAGGTGGGTCGCCCTTCCATCCCTCAATTCACCTTGGAGGTTGGTCGTCCTCCTTGATCAAGCCCGAAAGCACAGAAGGAATTCTGGTCCATTCCACCCCCCAACCCATGAGCATGGAAGGTTGGTCGCCCATTCCATCTCTAGGTGGCATACTTGATAAGAGCATGAAGGCTGGTCGTCCTTCATCTCTTGTGAATCCGGAAGGCTGATCGTCCTTATTTGCAATCTGTTTCTCCTAAATTCAAAATGGACTATCATATAAATCTATTATTACATATTTATAACAAAGGAAGCATCTAGATTACTCACAATGATCAATAATTTCTTCAAGTATCACTATTGCATGATCACACGCGCGCGCGTGCACACATATATACACATTTATAGTTATTCCTAATTATATTTAAAATTTGCTTCCCAATAATCTTCTTGCTAGAAATAATATTTATTCCAATAGATTTCTTATAATTTCCAATTCTTATTTCTCTTTTTTCCAATCTGCCTGATTGATATGTTCAATCCATGATCCTCCCCAAGAAATAATCTCCCCTTTATATCTTATTATTGAGAGAGTCACAACTTTTCACCACAACTATTATCTTTGAAAGAGTTACACCCTTTCTTAATCAACCACTGCCCTTTGCAAACGTTATTTTATTTCATTTAACTCTTTAGGCTAGCACTTCCCTATGGAATTGGCTAGCACTACTTTTATATACCTATTACTGCAGCGGCCTTTTAGCATATGAGCGCTACTCCTAGCTGTGATCTGGGATTAGATTTCGGTGGGGGCATGACAAGAAGAGCTGCTGATTATTTCAGCAAGATACATAGACAAGGACTAGTTGGTAGCCATGGCACCAAACTAGGCGGCAAAAGGTGAAGGAGCAAAGTTTAGGATTTTAGCAAGGCATGAAAAGGGTCATAACAACATCGAGAAGGAGAGGAGGAGAAGGTTGTACATCAATTACTATTTCAGTAAGCCTCTAATCTGCATAGATATTTTGTTGGTTCTGGGAGTGTTGAAGATGGTCCTTGAGGGATTTCAATACCTCTTGACTGCTTAATCATATTTGTTGCTCCGAGCACACTATTTTCTATGATTGCAAGATCCACAAAGGTTAGAGTGCCATATCCCCAGGACGACATGAAGAAATAAATAAATAAAAATAAACAACAATTTAAAGAAATAATAAATAATAAAAGGAATACATATATAAATATAAATTTCATATTATTTAACAAGATATAAATCATATATATATATAACATGATTATTATTAAGGCATCAATCATGTTAATTGTCTTAACAAAACTAACAGATAGCATAAATCGTTGGGGTTAGAAGTGAAACGATGCCACTAATCAAGAGACGCAACCTAGGATAGGAGGACACGATCCTTCACAAACATAGATATAGATGGGGGGATCATCGGTGTTGATGTTATTAGCAGCTTTGGGCTGCTTCTTCCAGCTTACACAATTCGAGAATAGGCATAAATTAAATGATAGCCTTTCGGCTATTTAATTTACATTTGACATGATCTAATTTCTTGAGGGCCGACCCTCCTTATGTTCTCATATTATGTCTTGTATTGGGTTGACCCCCTTTGACATTTATTGTATTTATTTATTCTCTCTAAGAGATCCGACCTAATTGAGGAGGTGCCTCATTTTGTATATATACAAGGTCAAGTTGTTATTTGGAGATCATCAAGTTCATTCATAATACTCGCATTCCTAGAAGAAGTTCGCATTTGTGCAGCAGTTCGCACTTGAGCAGCAGATCATCATTTCGCAGCAGCAGACCGAATTCAAGGAGAAACATATTCGTTTGAATCATTGCATCTAGGAGAGGTGCTATTATTCATTGTATCAAATTCGGCCATTGCTGGAACTGTTTTGTAAGCAGATTTCTGCTCTTGTTCTTCATTATATAAGAGAAATATTTGCTGGGTTTTTCTCCCTCAAGAGGAGGGTTTTCCCAGGGTATCTTGCTGTGTTTATTGTCTTATGTGTTGAATTTTATGAGTGCTTTCAATTATTCAATCTGATCTATAAAACACTAACAATCGGGAGGGCGAAAAAAGGGGAGAGATTAATTCGAAAAAAATCTACAAAAGGAATCCAGACGGCAAAACCAGGTGAAACTCACTTAGCCTTAGCACATGGACGTCTGAATTTAGAATCATTAAATCAGTGGGAGTTCTATATTGTGTAAGGGCCGGATTATATATGCATTCACACTTCCTTACTGCTATTTGCTCTAATCATTGGATCTGTGTAAACTAAACTATCTTCCTGTTGCAAGCATGATATTTGAAATGTCTAGAAAATGCATATGATCTGATTGCTTATACATCTAGGGTCTGTCCCTTGCATGTTTTAATCTTGTCTAAGTTCAAACTCAAACATATAGGCATCATTTACAGTTATAGTATGGCAAGTCATCTGAAATGCAAGGATATTTAGATAGATACACACTGACTAATTCTAAGTCTGATTAATAAATCTGCCTGATTGCCTTCAGTTAATTTTTCTATCTGTTCATTGTCAGTTCCTTACCTGTACTTGCATTTCAATGTGTGTCATCTGATTAACAGCATGAAGGGATTGCATTAAGGCTAATAATATGCATGTGTAGATATTTCTTTCAGTCCGAATGTACATACAAATCAGCTAATGTCTTAATAACCATCTGATTATAAATAAAATGATCTGCATAATATTATAAGAATAGATCTTGATGTGTTTTGAGAAACAATAGTATCTATAGATGCTATCACATTTTTATGGCTAAGAATGAGTTATGTGTTTGAAACCCTACTCGGGAGGAAGGGCCTGAGAAAGGTGGTGCAGCCTAGAGACCTCACTTAAGATCCGCCCAATCCTAAGACAAGGACGGGCCATGGATGAGTGGAAAAATCCATTTAAGATCCGCCCAACCCAAAGGCAAGGATGGACCATGGATAAGTGGAGGTCCCACTCAAGTCCGCCGGGACCAAGAAAGGAATGGGCCATGGGGGGGTGGTAGGCTTAGGATCCCACTCAAGTCCACCCAGACCAAGAAAGGAATGGGCCATGGAGGGGTGGTAGGCTTAGGGCTCCACTCAAGTCTGCCTGGACCAAGGAAGGGATGGTCCATGTTTCCTTAGCTCATAGTAGTTGCATTTGTGATCAAGTTATAAATATGATGCCATTACATCTAGGGTCTGTCCCTTGCATGTTTTAATCTGGTCTAAGTTCAAACTTGAACATATAGGCATCATTTACAGTTATAGTATGGCAAGTCATCTGAAATGCAAGGATATTTAGATAGATACACACTGACTAATTCTAAGTCTGATTAATAAATCTGCCTGATTGCCTTCAGTTAATTTTTCTATCTGTTCATTGTCAGTTCCTTACCTGTACTTGCATTTCAATGTATGTCATCTGATTAACAGCATGAAGGGATTGCATTAAGGCTAATAATGTGCATGTGTAGATATTTCTTTCAGTCCGAATGTACATATAAATCAGCTAATGTCTTAATAACCATCTGATTATAAATAAAATGATCTGCATAATATTATAAGAATAGATCTTGATGTGTTTTGAGAAACAATAGTATCTATAGATGCTATCACATTTTTATGGCTAAGAATGAGTTATGTGTTTGAAACCCTACTCGGGAGGAAGAGCTTGAGAAAGGTGGTACAGCCTACAGACCTCACTTAAGATCCGCCCAATCCTAAGACAAGGACGGGCCATGGATGAGTGGAAAATTCCATTTAAGATCCGCCCAACCCAAAGGCAAGGATGGACCATGGATAAGTGGAGGTCCCACTCAAGTCCACCCGCACCAAGAAAGGAATGGGCCATGGGGGGGCGGTAGGCTTAGGATCCCACTCAAGTCCACCCAGACCAAGAAAGGAATGGGCCATGGAGGGGTGGTAGGCTTAGGGCTCCACTCAAGTCTGCCTGGACCAAGGAAGGGATGGTCCATGTTTTCTTAGCTCATAGTAGTTGCATTTGTGATCAAGTTATAAATATGATGCCATGATGTTAATGCTAATCAATGCGTGTGTGCATGTGTGGAAATATGATTCATGTGGTGAATACAGGTTCAAGTCCAGGATTATTTCATTAAAGAGGACATTCATTTGAGAAGGCGAAACCCTAACCCTAATTGGCAAACAAAAAGCGAAGTCTAGAGTGAATTAGGACAGGGGACATTACATAGAGCATTATATCCACACAAAGCCATCAAAGGCGACATACCTATGGACATATGATAGGTGTTATAACAATGTTCTCCCAAATGTAACCACTTGACCCAAGTTGTTTGCTGCCCAAAACCATAATTTCTTGGGTACCCTTCAATTCATTTGTTGGCATTTTCAGTTTGTCCATCTGTCTCGAGGTGATAACTTGTGCTAGAAGTGAGCCTTGTTATTGCAAAAAAGTGACTCAAAAACCTTGTATCCCTATCAATAACAATGTTCTTAGGTAACCCATGCAATCTAAAAACCTCCTTAAATAAATCAGCAATTTGGAAATCCTTGGAGTCAAACAATATGGCATAAAAATGTGCATACTTGGTGAGTTTGTCTACCACAACAAAGATGCAATCTTTACGATTTATTTTGGGTAGCCTAGTGATAAATTCCATGGATATTTCCCATTTTTGCTCAAGAATGAGTAATGACTAATGATTGGAGCAGGCTTGTAGGATATACTTGTTCATCTTGTCCTATTGACAAGATGAACATTCCTTAATGTGCTTGAGCATATCGCTTTTCATTCATTTCCAAGAGAATCTCTCTCTGATCTATTTGTATGTCCTAAATTATCTTGGATGCCCTACCAAAGGAGTATCATGCATGGCCCTTAAAATCTTTTCCTTCATCTTTGACTCTCGAATCAAATATATCCTCTCATTATGCAAAATTAGGTCTCCCACCACTTTGAACCTGTCATTTGTACTCTTACATCTAACAGCTTAGTAGTAAATCATTCTTGGCATATTCAAATATAATGGTGGTGACCCAATTAGCAAAGATATCAAAAATGGCACATAGACTAGGTCTCTGAGATAATGCATCAACAACTACATTATGCCTACCCTTCACATATTTATTATCAAAATCGTATGCCTACCCTTCACATATTTATTATCAAAATCGTATGCCTACAACTTGCTTATCCTCAAAATCGTATGCCTACCCTTCACATATTTATTATCAAAATCGTATGCCTACAACATGCTTATCCACTTTTGTTGTTTGTTGCTCAGCTCTTTCTGATTGAGAAAGTACTTAAGACTATTGTGATAAGTCTTAACCACAAACTTGCCACACACCAAGTATTGTCTAAACTTCACTAAGGCATGCATGATTGCTAGCATCTCCTTATCATAAATAGAAAATTTATTTTTCACCTCTATTAGATTCCTACTTTCAAAAGCAATGAGATGTTGTTGCATCAAAACTACTACAATGCCCTCACTAGAAGCATCACATTCCAACACAAAAGGAAGTGAAAAGTTTGGGACAGCAAGCACTAGACAAGAACACATTACATTTTTTTTGGTCTGTTAAAAGTCTACTCGGCAACATCTATCCACTTAAATGCTCCCTTCTTAGTCAGATTTGTGAGCGGTATTGTGAGCTGATAGAAACCCATTCCAAACCTTCTATAATAGCTGCATAATCCTAAGAATCATCTTAATTGCAATAAATTCTTGAGGGGTGGCCAATCTCAAATGGCTTGGATCTTCTATTGGTCCACTTGGACTCCTTGTTCATTGATGGCATGTCCCAAATACAAAATCTCCCTAAGCCCAAACTCACACTTTGATTATTTGGCAAAGAAAGAGTGTTGTTCCAATATGCTCAAGACTTCATCCAAATGCTTTAGGTGCTCCTCCCAAGTTTTATTGTATATCAAAGTATCATCAAAGAAAACTAGGGAAAACTTTCTTAATTTCTTGCTAAATACCTTGTTCATGCATGATTGGAAGGTTGTTGGAGCATTAGTCAAGCCAAAGGGCATGGCTAGAAACTCAAAGTGTCCATAGTGACATCTGAAAGTAGTCTTTGAACATCTTCATCCTCATTTTGATTTGATGGTATCATAAGTGCAAATCAATCTTTGAGAAGTATGCAGCTCCATGCAGCTCATCTATCAATTTGTTGATCCTAGGGATAGGATATCTATTCTTGATTGTTTTATTATTTAATAATTGATAGTCAACACACATCATCATGGTACCGTCCTTTTTCTTCACAAGTACTACTGTAGAGACAAATGGACTAGAACTTGGCCATATATGGCCCATATCCAGCAACTCCTTTAGTTCCTTCTCTATTTCTTCCTTGTGGATCCTAGGGTGATGGTAGGAAGTGATTATCACCAGCCTTGCACCCATTTCAAGCATTAATAATATGCTAGAACCCTCAGTCAAGTGGCAATCTTGGGGGAATGTCCTAATAAACCTTGCTATGCTTGTCCAAAATAGCTTGTACATTGATATGATAAGCATCCTTCTTGTTCATGGATGATAGTTTTGGTGTGATCAAGTAGTTGGTCATCTAAGCTACTTCTCCCCTCCTAAAGCTCTTTCCATTCTTTTAGCGGTCAATTACTTGGAGGGCTCAATTTCAGATTCCCTTGAGAACTAATTCCTTTCCTTCACTTTTGAATTTCTATTCCATTGATTGGTAGTACCGTAGTTCTATTATAATTCTCCCAAGGATTGTAGCCATTGTACTCCAAGCACCGTGTTGATATCTCCCAATCCAACCATAGAAATCCTCACATATTGAATGATCTCCAAGAGTCATTTTCAACTACCGAATTCTTTGTGCACATAGTATGGTAAACCCATCAGCCACAATCACATTGAATCCTTTGAAATTTTATGTTTTTAAGGCCCTTCTTGCCACCAAACCCTCATCTATAAAATTGTGGGTTGCTCCATTGTCAATCAAGTCGGTGATCCTTTGGCCTGCTAGCACTCCATAAATCCTAAATGGATTGTACCTTTGTTGAGAGAGCCACAAGAGTTCCTTCACCTAGGTTTTCTCCTTCTTCATTAGATTCTTCATTTGCCTTCTCAGCCTCAACTTCTTACTTTTCCTCATCTTACCTGACTTTAATATAGTGCAATAGACTAATAGACAAATAGGGTGTCCAGTCTATTCTAGTAAAATTAATGGATAAACATGCATGCATTCTCTTGATCCTTGTCTTGATTAAATATGCAATTTTCAAATTCTTCTCCCTTCCCTCCAAAATACACCTGCACACAATCTTTGGCTGGCACCATTATTTTAAAATAATTGGTTTGTTACGTAACACCCGCAGCCCCATTATCTGGGTGCCCAATTTAAGTACTTACATTTCCCTATGTTACTTTCCCTAAGCCCATGAGAAATGAAAAATGGGCTTATAGATCGATCTAGAATCTTAGGGGAAAAGGGAAAATGGCATACAATTAAAATCATCATATGCTTAAAAGGTCAACAGATGTGGAATTTGACATAGAAGCCCCCTCATCATCCATCAAACCTTACATTTTTGTGACCATTCCTCAATTCAAAGCACCTAGGGTGTCTTCAATTTGGCCCAAAGGAAAAGGAGGATGGGTGTTGGTGTTTTATAGCTTAGGGAGCTATTTTCCCTTATCTAAAGGCTGGTCGGCCTTCATATGTTATATAATTATTTTTCTATTTCTCTAAGGGAGCCGACCTTGATAAGAAGTTGCCTAACTTGTATTTAAAGAAGGTGAAGATTTGTCATTTGATGATCACAATCATTCACTCATTTCGCATCTCTTAGGAGCAGAAGTTCACCATCATCAAAAGCAGAAGCTTGCCATCATTAGAAGCAGGAGTTCGCCATTTCTTAGCTGTTCAGGCTGTCTCAGCAGCAAATCCATTGTTAAGGAGAAGTATCTCCATTCTTTGTTTCAGATTTGTTGACGTGCTTTTTATGACGACGCCAGCACAGAATAAAATGTCCAACGGTCACTCTATTCTCTCTTGATCAAAGTATTCCGCATGCTAAGATTGCGTGAAAGTTCATGCGTTCAACTCCAAGGTTCCTTTTATCGCGAATAAACTCAGTTGGTTGATGTGTATATGCTGGTTATTTCAAGGGGACTTACGTAGTTGTTCAATCATAGTGAAGCAAATGAATGATTTTGACGATATTGCTCTGATGTCTGAGTCGATCGGGAAATACTGAATTAAAAGGGGATAGGGATAGGAATTCTACAAATCTACTTCTAAAGGGTGGAGGACGAGGATCGACTTAAACAATCTTCAAACCAGACTTTGCTTCGTCTCCTTTCAGACAACTCCGACAAAGTTGGTGCAATCTTCAAAGGATGAGAAAGGTGTTCAAATTATGACACAACATGTTCATACCATCACCACGATGCATACGGACATATGAGCCACAATTGAAATTAAGTGCCAATACTCCAGTTGACCACGCAAGGCGAACTTACCATCAGTAAGCCCGCTAGTGGTATGGATGAAAGAAGATATGCTCAAATCACAGCCCCACACTCCACAATTAACGACTACTTGCATGAATTGAAAGTCCATTTTACTCTATCTACTTGAATTGGAAAGACAAACAAGCCTTGCTAGCTACTCACAATAGAAGATAGAACCACCAAACAATGATAAATCTTTATATTATGAGAGTGTTCACAACAACTTCTTACAAAGTCCTCAATGGGAAAACTTCCTTTCCTCCTCAATCTAAGCTAACTTCTAAGCTAAATGCTATATGCCTTCTATTCTTTAGCTCAACTCTATCTCTGATTCAATTCTAGTTCTAATTGATTACAAATGAGGGGGGATACCCCTTTTATAATAAACCCAGTCCAGTGGATGGTTCAGATCTGATTACAATAAAGGGCTCAGATTGAGCCTTCCATGCCCTAATTAGGGTTTATGCCCTAAAAACCGCCACTGAGAGGAGTGGGGCAATGAATGTGCAGAATATTCTCCACTCCTCTGCAGGTCCACTACCTGCAATCAATGCACATCGTCCTCCTGTAGCAAATCGTCATCCAGAAGAGCGTTTCCTTTCTCCTTCTCGCTGGCTGCAAATCTGGTGAACCTGGCTAATACTTCCTCAACTTCCTGATCGGAGATAGGAGGAATGTGATCCAACTGGAACTCTAAAACAGCAACTGTTTGCCCATGCCGGGCACATGATTTCTTCCAAGCAACAAGGGCATCCTGGGTGTTCTGTATGATACTAGAGAACGTGGCAGTGTTCTCGAAATCATCCTGAGTGAAGGTTTTCACCTCAGAGAAGAATGGCGTCAATCTGTCTTTTAGTCCATCTGCAGTTATCTCTTCAGAAGTCAACCTCCTGGCAAAGATTGCCTCCAATGTGTTGAGAACTCCATCCAAGATGTTCGTCATGGCCTTCCTGACCCTGACCGAATCTGCTTGTGATGCATCATAGAATCCCCGGCCCGTGACTACTGAAGAATACCATCTGGCGAAGTCGTATCTATCTCCCTGCTGGATAACACCTCCCTCAACCAAGTAGAGGTATGTTCATCAAAGCCCCTAGACGGAGAACAACTCTCGTCTGATAGATGCGAGCCTCACCCCAAGCGTGGTTAAGTGCCTCCACTCTAGCCATAATATCGGAAGCTTTCCCATAGGCATGTGCAAGATCTTCCATGAACTTTCTTGTCTTTGTACGCACACTGGCAACCCACGTGTCTGCCTGCTGTGCCATTCTCTTTAAATCTTCTAATCCACTGATCGACTCCCTGGAAAACTCAGCTGGGAGCTCGATTGCAGGATTTTCTTGCCCACAAGGACGGGACAAGTGCTGCACGTAGCCAATCAGTGTCCGATGCTCTACCTTCAACCTTTTGTACTTGCCCTCAACATGGGACAATCTGTCCTTGAGTGCCCGATAGGAATTATCGCACTCCTCTACCACCTGTGCCCCAGTAGGGCGGCCTAGTTCCATGGTTGTCACAATATAGTTCTCAGGAACGGCCTTGTCTCTATCACATTCCTCCCGTGGAATTGCCATATGCAAGGTTCGAGATCCATCCTCATCTGTGGATATTCTGGAAAACTTCCTAGCCTTCTTCTTCGTGGGAGGTGCATTGATCCTTTGCAGCAATTCCTCCATCTCGACTGCAGGATCAGTCTCATCCACAGGATCACGCCTCATCCTATCCCTCAGCCAGTCTGGCACCTCCTGCCGCATGTCTGATATAATAAAAGGCTGTTCTACCTCAGCCTCCACCTCGTGAACCTCTTCTCTGCCATCGTTCTGACGAGGCTCACCGTCATCAATAGGCTCTGTGTCTCCCGAGCTCTGGGCATCCTAACCTGAAGTAGCATCACCCTCGAGAGCCGCCTCAATTTCCTGCTGAAATTGAGTATCAGTAGCCGTCCCTTCATCTGTCTCTTGTTGATTTTCCTCTTGGGGCACGTTGATGCTCTGGCCCATGGACTCCCTACGAAGTGGCTAGCTCTCTATTTGTACTGCCCGTTCTGCCTGTTTTGCCTGCAACCTCTCCCTCTGATCAGCAAATAGGGACACTTCCTGTATGCTCGGAGAATGTGTTCGAGCCGGCATGTGCAAGGATTCCTCAACTATCACAGGCTCTGGCCGAACTGGCTCTTTTCCCCTAGGCTCTGGAGTTGGATTACTCTGTCTCCTCGGATCAGTTGTCTGCAATCTGTTGTCTCCCATCAAATTGTAGGTAAGGGGAATTGACCTTCCCTTTAGTCGGTTGACATGTCTCTCTATCCAACTCCGTGTAAATGTCAGGACTGGGATACAAAGTGTATCCAAGTCGGTGATCTCTGGCTCTGACCAATCTGGGAGTGGCAAGGGCGTGTTTCTTACTGTATCGTAATCAGCCTGTACAACGTTTATGTCCTCCTCAATCTGATCTGGTACAGGAATAATCTCGCAATCTCTGATCATTGCCAATGGTATCCGGGAAAACATCCTCTTTCTGACTTCGACCTCATCCACTGCACTTGCCCAAAAATCTTCTATTTGTGCCTTGTGTCTAAACTCCTCTGTCAATATCCACCTGATATTTCTATGAGGATCGTAGTAGTGTCTGCTGGAATGGTAAGAAAGATGAAAGAACTGGAGCTCCGCCTCTGCCTCCCTTGCTGCCTGCAGTGATGGGCATACTTCGTCTGAATTTCCCATAGCAATCGGGAACCCAAGTCCACCCTTCTTCTTCTTCTTTTGAATCTTATCGTAGGCAATCAGTTGCCTAGAAACTTCCAGCATCACTACCCTGTTCGTGGGATATCGGGGCAACCTGTATGGGTAGGAAGAGAATCCCTGCAGCCTTATGTAAGTGAATTTTGGGAATTGGATAAACCAACATCCAAATTTCTCAATCATTTCTTGTGCTTCCCTCGATATTCTGTGATGGGTCCTTTGCTACAAGGTCCTCGTGATGTGCATAGTAAAGGCATCGTTGACTCTTTTGTAATTAGTAGTGCTTGTCAAATGCAACTGCGGACAAGCCTCGAATATTTTGAATTGCTGAGAACCGCAACCAATTGGTTCTTTGTAAGAGATCCCCCTATATCTCGTCATGCGAGCCAGCATATAGACGAAGTAAGAGCCCATATAAAATGTTTTAGTCCTCCTCACATTGCGGAGCTGCTCATGTAGACCATCACTGATTAACAGTGCCCAATCCATGAAATCCTTGCCCTCCAGTACCAAGTTGATAAAGTAAAACATCCAAGGTTCGAAGACGAACGCTTGGGGACACCCTCCAACTCTACTCAGCATCATAATCAAGTCGCCAAACTCTTGCTTCAAGTCTTCGGAGATTATCTGTTTGGGCAACTTCGTGCGAGTTGGTTTGGGCTTGACCATCCACCTAGTGTTTATCACATCAGCACACCAGTCTATTTTGGATGAATACATTCTGTCAACCTTGTCCTTCGTTTTGTAAATCATTTTCTCGTGGGCAGGGATCCCGAATGCCTCTCCGATTGCTTGTGGTGTCAGGTTAGCCAGCACCTTGCCATCTGGT
The DNA here is from genome assembly GCA_007115665.2 of Sequoiadendron giganteum. Classification (NCBI taxonomy): domain Eukaryota; kingdom Viridiplantae; phylum Streptophyta; class Pinopsida; order Cupressales; family Cupressaceae; genus Sequoiadendron; species Sequoiadendron giganteum. The sequence goes on from CM021106.1 coordinate 616,659,014, forward strand.
GCAATGATCGTCCTCTTCTCTGAATCATAGTGGTGAGAGCATTCCATAATGAGTTCCAGGCATCGGATAGCTGGTGGAAAATTTGCAACTGCATATAACCCACTTCTGACAATGCTATGTGAAGTCACTGATAGGCGATGGCCTCCAGTCCCCATTATCCTTCTTTTGAACGCCTCCAGGTTAAACGAGCCCAGGTTTGTGTCTGTCAGCCTACCCAACTTTGATGTGAATTTTGATTCTGGCAGGAAAGACTTGCTTAATTTCTTGATCACTACCTGTCTGGACTCAGTGTGGACGTTCTTGCCTGCAGCTCTTTTGCTTGACTCGGCCATTTTGCAAAAAGGGTAAGATAGTCAGCAAACAAGATTTGTTTAAAATAAAATAATAACCATCATTGAGGGTGTCAGCAGATTTTTCTTTTAATTGACAAAGGCTGCAACACTGCTTGATGTTTTCAACTGCAAACCTCAACTATTGCCTGTTTACTTCAACGTTCTTAGAAGTTTCCTTTGGGTTGCAACAACACAATGCCCAATACTTGGAAATGTTTGCCTGCAGCAATTTAATTTTAACAAATTTGAAACCTCCTCACAATTGTAGCAATTTAGAAACTCATACTTCTCAGCAACTTGAAATTCTGACAAGGTAGGTCGCACTTCTCCAGCAAGTTTGTGACTTCAGCAACTCTAGTCCTCCAGTAACTTCACTTTGACAAATTCGAACTTCCTCACAATTGTAGCAATTTGGAAACTCTAGCTCTCCAAGAAAATCGAAATCCTCAACCTCCAGCTCTTCTCACAAATTCGAACTTCTTACTTTCAGCTCTTCAGCAACTTGTGAGAGAAAAAATGAAGAGGACTTTAAAACTTATAGCTTGGTCGAATTCCTGCAGAGGCTAAACTTAGCAAATATTTCGAATTCATTTTCCTCTCTTTTCCAGTCGCAACACTTGTCGTCTGAAGCATCGGAATCTCAAACTTCTAGAATTATGAATTCATCACCTCTACACAGGCCTGCCTCGTTGCGTTTGATTTCTTAAAATATTAAATCGTTTACTTCTTTGAACAATTTCGAAAAGTTTGGCTAAGGCATTCTGGCAAAATTATCAAGTTCAAACTCTTTAGCGAAATTTCTCATCCATTTTATTCGTTTGCCTTAGAGAAATTTCTCAATTTTGCCTTAGGAATTTTATTAAAATAGGTACCGGGCAAAATATCCATCGAAACGACGTGAGTGAGGCGTGGAGTAACTCTGAATCACTTCCGAATTGCAAACGTTTAATACCCAGAAGAAAAATCTTCCCGGAATCCATTGTCTTCATGCGTATCCGGACGAAGGGGTACGTTTAATTTTTATTATTTTTAAAAATAATAAAAAAGCCTAATGTTTTCAATCTTGTCCTCCGGATGTCTTTCACTCCTGCAATTTCAATCTTCTCGGCCTTGGCAAATTATCTTGATTTTTCCTGAAGGATTTTCCTTTGAAAATTTTTATAACTCTGGCAACTGGCATCATCCTCTAGGCGTATTCATTATTTTTCCCTCTAGAAAATACTTTAGGAGTTTTTTGAAAATTAAAATTTTATCTCTAGAGGGCGCATTTGAACATGTCATGAGTTTCATTTTATTCCTTAGGCAATTCCACGCCTAGACACTTCTTAGCAATTTTCATGCTTAGCAAATTTTTTTATTTCATTTTTCAACTCCATAGGCGCCTTTCATATAATAAATTCCCACCTTCAAACGCAACTCACATAGTAAAGAGGAAAAGAATAAAATAAAATTACGCCCCTCTTAGTATTATTTCCTTCTAGGCATGTTTTCACAAGGTGACCCTTATCCTTCTAGCGCATTCTTCATAGTAGACTTCCATTCCAAGCGCACTTCACATGTTGAGGAGAAAACTTCATTTACCCTTGGCGCTTTTCCCTTTCACCTTCAACGTCTTTACCCTTACCTTGTTACCATGTTACCTTAGGCGCATTTCATGTGGTGACCTTTCACCTCCTCTTGGCGCATTTAGGCTAGAGGACTTCCATTTTCCTTGAGCGCATTTCATGTGTTAAGAGGGAATTCCCACGCCTAGCTAGTGGCCTTTCACCTCCTTTTGGCGCATATGGGGGTGTTGACTTCCTTTCTTGAGCGCATTTCATAGTATGAGGGGGAAACTTCTTTGCCTTAGTGAATTTTTCACATTTTTGGTGACCTTTCAGCTCCTTTGGGCGCATTTGCTAGTGCTAGGAGGAAATTTCTTTGCCTTAGGCGCATATTGGCTTGTGATGAGGAAAATCTCACTACCTTAGTGAATTTCTATGCCTCTTGACCTTTGGCGCATTTGCTATGTGGGATGGAAAATGCACGCCCAAGCTTGACCTTTCACCTCCTCTTGGCGCATTTAGCCCTGCAGACTTCCATTTTAGGCGCATTTGAGGATGCCTCAGGAAATTTTGATGCATTTTTGGTGACCTTTCACCTTCCCTAGGCGCATTTCATCCTTGCTCAAGGAAATCTCATACTTAGAGAATTTTGAAGCTTTCATTCCTCCTGAGCATATATGAAGGTGTGTGCCTGTCAGCTATATTTGTAAAATTTTCAACGCCCCAACCCTATTCTGGCTTTCTATTTTTAGCAAATTTGGAGAAATTAGGGTTTCATTAATTTTCACCCCGTTCTGAACTGGAACTAGTGTGGTTGTGCCTCCATCTGGTGCTGTCATCCTGTTCACATCTTATCTGGCACAATACATGCTATTTTTAGCAAACCCTAGAATTGACCAATTTCGTATTTCTGTTTGTTTTGGAATTTGCTCCGGTTGCCCTTGATGCTGCAAGAGACTCGCTCACACCTTTTCCTTGACGAGGACGTGCTATTTTTAGCCATGAGGTGACTTGCTAAAAATAGTAAGTATTCAGATCGTGTTCAAATTTTACCAGTAGGTAGCCTGAAGGATGCTGATTCCGATGGCGTGCTTCGTTCTGTCATTTCTACATTTTGCTTCATTTATTTTTAGACGTGGCAAGGGAAACCCTAATCCGACTTGCATGTGCTCTGATTTGTTCCTGACTATCCTTGATCGTGCCTGATTGCACCTGATCGCTGGACTGGAGTGGTGGGTAGCTGTTGGGATGATACTGCTATTTATAGTAAGTGTCTGGAAAGTGGTTATCCGGATGTTGGGCGAGTTTGCATGTCACAGTGCCCGTGGGATCTCAAAAAACCCAGAAAACTGGTCAAAGTTTTGGCACTAGCTAAAAATAGTAAGTCCTCGAAAACTGACCCGATCCATTTGCATGTCAAATCATTGCGAAGATCTCGCAAAACCCACATGGAATATCTGGACATGCACTGAAAATTCCTGCATGCAAACCCTAAAAATAGCCTCGGGAGGCTGAACTCTGAAAGTCACCATCTCGGTTTGCATGTTACATCATCGCGAAGGCCTTGGAAAACCCAGATCAATTCCCCTGTCACTCACCGGAGAATTGCTCGTTGGAATCCTGAAAATAGCCTCTGAAGGCTTAACTGCTAAAAATAGTCAGTTGTCAGAATCCATTCAAATTTCACGCATAGGCATTCTGAAGCTGCCTGACTGTGGTGGAACTGACAAAATTTCAAAATCTCGATAAAATAGTCTCAAATTGAATACTTACTAAAAATAGTAAGTTGTCGGAATACAGTGAAAATTTAGTGGGACCCTGCTGGAAGTCTTCTGATTGCTGTACTAAGCTCGAATTTCAATTTTATAACTCAGTTTGACCTTTAATAAGCCTGACTAATGAAAACCCTAATTTCACAGACTTGAACAATACTTCAACCCAGGTCAAACGACGGGACATCCTCGGAAGGACCAGAGATAGAGAGAGAGACGCACTAACCAAAGCCAAAAGACCAGAATGGAGCAAAAATTAGGGGGTCCCCATCTAGGATGGGGTGATGTGTGAAAAAGGTCACAACAAGACTCAGCCTTGTGTAAGGCCTGATTGTAAGCAGTATTCTGCACTTATGTTATCTGATATATAAGAGATTATTTGCTAGGTTTTTCTCCCTCGAGTAGGAGGGTTTTCCTAGGGTATTTGCTGTGTTTATTGCTCTTTGTGTTGTGTATTCTGCTTATTTCATTTTTGATCTTAAAAACTAACATGGTATTAGAGCCAGGTTCAAGAAATCCAATCAGATTTGTTTAAGCATTCCAAAGGAATTTGTCATATACTTTGATGAAGGGTTTGAAATCATTTGAACTCGTTTTTCATTGTGATCCTTGTGGCTGAGCGTCTCAGCTGTGAAGGGTTTGTTGCATTGTTTGTAGCTGGCATGGTTTTCTAGGTGGAGCTGGGCATGGGAAATCTTTGATAACTGTTGGAGTTGTTTCTTGGAGGATTTGGATGCCTTAAGGGGTGTCGTACAAACCTAGGTATGACTGATAACTTGACAGACCTGTTCCTTGTCCTTCCTTGTTAGATAGAGGTTATTTGAAGATTGTTGGGTTAGTCTGGTGGTGATCCATATCATTGGGAGGTATCATATGCATGATTGGATATGGATTTTGATGGTTTTCATGACTGCCATGACTTGCAATATAGTTTTTTTTAGTCCTGCAACTTGGTATCAGTCATTATCGGACTTGTAACCGTTATATGATATATCCTTACCTTTTGAGGGTGTTGGAATGCTGTAAGGTGAGTGTGATGTTATTGAACAATCTTGGGAGCGATTCTTGGTGAGTCTGAAGGTGTTGGAAGGAGATTTTCATCGTCATTTGGCCCTGCAGCATTGGACAGCAGACCTTAGGACAGATGCACCAGATTAGAAAGGAATAATACCAAGGTCGTTAGAGCAGATTTTCAAAACCAGCCTAGCACTTTCCTCTCAAGGGTGGAGTTTCTGAATGCAGGCATCAATGCTGGAGATATTCAATGACACTGAAGGTGGCGAAGATAAGACACAGCTACAGGTCTAGCTCATTGGTGTACCAACAATAAAGAGATAAGTATTTTATGCTTGTACCCTTGAATAATGTTCATGAATTTTATGTAGTTATTAATTTATGCAATAACATTGGAACAGTGAATCATGTATGCTTCTAGCATTGGTATTTCTCTTCGGGATAGTTTAGTTTTATGAACTATTATTAAACTCTCTAAAATGCTTCCAGGACGGACCGAGGAGCAAAAGGATGATGAGAGATTGCATAAAGAATTCAAGGGAGGAAGAGCTTGATGCATCTTGTGAGGAAGTCACGCAGGCTGAAGAAATGAACACACGTGGAGACATAGCTTGCAGCCTTGGGACTGAGTTGGTGGCACATAACTCTCATGATTCTTCACTGGAGACATCTCTCAAGGGCACAAGGTTGGGTCAGCCTTGGATGGAGAATTTGCATCAGCAAAGAAGATTGAGAAAGATGAAGACACTAAAACAACGTAGAACCTATACAAATTGTCATTGCGATCAGCTACTTCGAAGAGGAGGAAATGACATTCAGAGGGAGTTAAATTCCGAGGATTCAAGGCTCGAGTTGAGAGCATGTCCGGGAAAAAGATTAAGGTTTTGAGATCAGTCAATGGAGGGGAGTTCACTTCCAGAGGATTTCTTTGCAATCTCTGAGGTAGGGATCAAGAGGGAGTTCTGTGACTCACTGAGAAGAAGTGAAGGTTGCAGTGTTGCAAGGCCAGGTGCTAAAGTCCTTGGAAGACCTCTTCAGTTGTAGAGAACAGAATTGCACAAGACAGTCAATCTGGATTTGACATTGGTAGCCCCACAAACCTATTTAGAATAGAGTGATCTGGGATAAGGTCGAGAAGGACGGTCCTAAACTCTCAGCAATGCCGGAGGTGTGCGTTGGAAATCGTTCCTCTAAGGCAAGCATTGCAGGCAATCTTGGACAAGGAGGTCAGGAGGTTGATGCAAGTACTTGGAGCTTCAGAGGGAGTTACATCATCATGAAGATTTTTTGTAGTGTATATTTCTCTGAGACGGAGAAATATGAGGTGAAAGCCCTTGTAATGTATATTTCTCTGAGATGGAGAAATATGAGGTGAAAGCCCTTGTAGTGTATATTTCTTTGAGATGGAGAAATATGAGGCGTGATCCCTTGTTCATCTCTGAGACTGAGATGAGACGTCATGTTGAGTGACTCCATGACGACATCACGTTGAGAGACTCCATGATGAACCCTTGTACTTGTGTTTCTTTCCACACATGGGAGTAGCCATGGTGGACGTCATGTTGAGAGACTCCATGACGGTATCACGTTGAGAGACTCCGTGATGAACACTTGTACATATGTTTCCTTCCACACATGGGAGTAGCCATGGTGGATGTCATGTTGAGAGACTCCATGACAGTATCACGTTGAGAGACTCCGTGATGAACACTTGTACATATGTTTCCTTCCACACATGGGAGTAGCCATGGTGGATGTCATGTTGAGAGACTCCATGGCGACATCACGTTGAGAGACTCTGTGATGAACTCTTGTACATCTCTAAGACTGAGATGTGGTTTTCCACAAATGGGTGTAACCATTGTGGGCGTCATGTCAAGAGACTCCATGACAAGGATATTTGGAAAATACCTCCCTAGCTAAGAGGGAGTGTTGGCGTTTTATAGCTTAGGGAGCTATTTTCCCTTAGCTAAAGGCTGGTCGGCCTTCATATGTTATATAATTATTATTTTTATTTCTCTAAGGGAGCCAACCTTGATAAGAAGTTGCCTAACTTGTATTTAAAGAAGATGAAGACTTATCATTTGATGATCACAATCATTCACTCATTTCGCATCTCTTAGGAGCAGAAGTTCGCCATCATCGAAAGCAGAAGCTTGCCATCATTAGAAGCAGGAGTTCACCATTTCTTAGCTGTTCAGGCTGTCCTAGCAGCAGATCCATTGTTAAAGAGAAGTGTCTCCATTCTTTGTTTCAGACTCAGCCTTGTGTAAGGCCTGATTGTAAGCAGTATTCTGCACTTATGTTATCTGACATATAAGAGATTATTTGTTGGGTTTTTCTCCCTCAAGTAGGAGGTTTTCCCAGGGTATCTACTGTGTTTATTTCTCTTTGTGTTGTGTATTCTGCTTATTTCATTTCTGATCTTAAAAACTAACAATGGGTAACCTTTCTTCAATCAAACAGAAGTCACAAAGTTGAAGATAGAAATTTTGAAACAAAAGATTAAGCTTTACTCAATGAAAGAAAGTCCGACAGACCACCTCCTCTCAGTTGAAGAGCAAGATTTTGACAGAGGGAAGAAGAATATCCATTCTCACACATTTCTGAAAGTACATAATTTAATGGCTGAGAAATAATGTGTTTTATGTTGGAAATATTGTTGTTTGTTGTCATTGATGTCAAGAAGGAAATCGCCAATCCAAGAAGGAAAATCACTGCTCCAAGAAGAAAATTGCATGAGGTTGTAATGGCCAAAGGCCACTAATTGAATACACATAAGATGGACCCCATTTTACCTTAACATCGCACTTCTTAATGCTGGCTGACCCTCCTATACATTGGTACCCTCCTTGTAAAATATGAAAAATAAATTTAAATTTAAATATTAATGGGCCAACCCCATTTTGGTGCCCACAAATAAATGCATATAAAGTCGCCTCTCTTGGAAAAGACATGAATTATGAAGTGTTGCCTCTCTTCATAGGATCACACCGCTCTCCAAGTGATATGAAGATATAAAAACGAAATAAGGTTGGATGGAAAGCAAGTGTGGAATAAAAGAATATATCATTCAAGCACAAACAGATTTTTAAAGGAGAGAAATATAGAAGATCATTCAAGGCAGATTTTTGTGAAGGAGATTTATTTAAATTGTCATCCATTGAAGAAGTATTTTCAAGAAGTCAAAGTATTTGTTCATTTAGGGGTTGGTGCCTCTCAATAGAAGAGATTGGTGTCTCTTGCTAAGTTGGTGCGTAGTAGTGGGGATTGGTGTCTCCAATGGGTTGGTGCCTACAAAATCTTGTAAGAGTATTTTATTTTGAGGCTGGATTTGGATAGTAGATCCAAGCAGTCCTTTCTCTGTGGTTTTCTCCCAAAAGGGTTTCCACGAAAAACCTTGTGTCTCTTAAATTGTTAGATCTTGTGATTGTTTATTGTGGTTGTTGAATTTAAATAAGTAAAAGTTTATCTTATACTGATTCACCTGCCCCATTCCACCCACCTACCACTCAGTATAAGTGTGTGCTCATCATTTCAAAAATATATATATAATTGTGCAAAGAAAATGTAGCCACACCTTTTGGCATAATACATACGTTCTACGAAGTAAGTTCTAACATCTTACTGAAAAAGGGACAAAAAACACAATAAATATAATGTCCACAAAAAGACAATGTTGCAAGAAAATGAAAGAAGACAGAGAACCATTTGAAATTGACAACATACCTTCTCAGCATGAATTGCCGTCCTCACTGATTCATCATTTAACCAAAGTGTAGCAACCCGATCATCCTGATTTCACAAGCACATGGAAGATCAGAATCATCTGGAATCCTGGATGCACGCATGCCTTCTGAAATTTATGTTATCAAACAATTTCCAACATAATTTTAGAAACTAGAGGTTTGTCCTAATCATTTTTGTTCAACATTGCAATTCAGGTTAGATTTTTTGTTTCTGTTATAAAATGGCAAAAGATTCAATGATATAAATAACTGCCAGTAAAATTCTACTATCTTTTAATATTTATGCTATAACTTATAGCAATCAAGGAAACAGGTTAAAAAAGATCACAAGAACATGATTTGATACATCCATCAACAATATAAAATTTTCCGTATACTGGCCCCAATGTCCGTATACTGGCCCCAATGAGACTTACAATTAAGAAAAAGCTTTTCTATGTTAGGCAGTTGCCATTAAAATAATAAATTGCACCAACATAACAAGGAATGAAACTTATTCATATGCTGTATTGCATGCACAAGTAGTCCATGATGTATTCACAGATCATTATTCCATGCTATCTAGCAGAGGCATTTATTTATGTTGCAAAATCATCCTATTAACCAATATTCTGCTTTCCTAATAAAATTGAAATTCGGCTATGTTTTAGTTCACAGTAACTTTAACAATATCTATAATTTCCAAGTGAATACATCTTAATGGATTCTGTATCTCTACTTGTATATAATAAAGCAAGAATATAGGTAAAGGTGTTTACAAAGCAGGGGACCCTTTCAGAGAGCTGTGGCCATGTTGGAACAATTCCCTCTAAAACTGGTGCTCTAAGAGGCCATGCACGACCAAAGATCCTCCTTCTTACTGGATGAGGCTTTCCAGTCTCACCCAATTGCTTGTAACTTTCAGGTAAGTTTTCCTTCCGAACAATAACCTCTTGTATACCCGTGTCATGGAAGCATGGCTCAAGAATGTCATATACATTAATCTTAGAAACCAACTGCAATTTTGAAGATATAATTAGAGTTTTAATCATAGACATGTAATGACTGAATTATCAACTACCATGTTGAACGAAAGAGAAATCAAAAAAGAACTCTAACCTCATCAATCTTCTCTAATTTTGCATTACAATTTACATCAGTATAGTTCCAATAGTTTTCCTTGCACAGTTCCTTTGCTTCCTGCGACAACGAGCACAATTTAACCACAAGTGAGCGAATATGATATGATAGAATAGAATAGAAAACTTTTAATGTCCACGAGACCAATCAACCATTTAGCTATGCATTACTAGTGCTTTATTCAGGATAAAAGCATTCAATGTTGGCATTTTGCATAGATAATCCAAAACACTGCTTTCCAGGATTTGATCATATTATCAATCGGTTGCAACTTAATAATAGATAAACTAGGGTTTTCATGGTCAAATCGTTTCACCCGCTTATCGGAATCCCATACTTAAACTTTGAGTTGAAAAAGACAGGCATGTACACAACAAAAAGAAGCATTTGTAAAAATCTTTGCAAATTTAAGATGGATACAAAATTTCAGTTAAAATACCCTGAGTTTTGCTAGGCTTCAACAATTTCGAGAAAAATATTCCATGCGCTCATAAATCTCTGTATATCTGGCTTTTAGTTTGAGGATACAAAAGGCATGAGCTATAAATGTGAGAAATATTCGTTGGTAATCCGTAGATAAAAAATAGTTGCATGCGGCATCGGAAGACTATAGGACCGCAAAATTTTATTTTTAAAACATACATTACAGAAATATGTATACACTGGAAGCTCCCACGTGACTGCATCTTAAAATGGTAGTATATTGTGTCACCAAATTGCTACTAAGCCAGTAAACATTGAACGACTGAACCCAAAAAAGATGCTTAATTTAGAAACCTGTTAATAGTCTCAGTGCAAGACATAAACAGCTGAAGACCATATCAGCTTCTTAGGTCATGTGTACAACATATAGAAGCTGCCTTACGTGTGAAAAGGTTTTCCAGAAATTCTGAAGACTTCTAGATTTCAGGTATATATACTCAGTATGAAAGCAGTCTGAAAGTTGGCAGCTTGCACCAGCTATTTGAGAAAGTAAAGATTACTAAGACTGTTAGTTTTTTATCAATAATAGGAGATCGAAAAACTTTGAAGATATCTTAATGTTGTAGTTCTCGATCTCGTAAACATCATTAAAATCTAATCTTTCATTTCATAGACGGAATAATCATGTGCAACGAATCCACAAGGACCCTGCCACATGGATGCTACTTATATGCCAGCCCGTTTGCAGTAACTGGAGAATAGAGAACCCTTTTCCATTGGTAGCTAAATTGGAAACCCAGAAGTCTCTCGTTCGTGGTTTCGGAAAAGTTTTATGCCTATCCTTTTGAAGTCCTCTTTTAAAAAGAAACTTGAAGATCTCCCTGAGCATATGGAAAGCTTTCTTAGGCCCACGCTTACCCTCATTTCAAACCTCCTGTCAACATCATAGTTGACTGTTAAAGCTTGATTTGTGGCTTGCGTTACACTATACGGTCTGTCATTTGACTTTCATTATACTACCTATATGGTCCGTCACTGGACTCGTTCATTACCGTAGTGAAAGGGATTTAATCACATATAAATTGTTTCGGTTAATTAATTTATGGCAATGAGTTAGTGAATAATTAATCTAAATAATAGAATTTAGATGTATAATAAAATTAAAATAAATGTGAATTAAATAAGAGTTTAAATATATAATAAAATTAAAATAAATGTGAATTAAATGGTAGGATATTTAATTTTAGGATTGATGATGGATAAACAAATTAATCATTTTTGTTTTATAAATTTTCAAAATCAAAATTGGCAAAAAATGATGTAGATCAATTATTCACCTTAAGCAATCAATCACAATTGTTGTGAACTTGATCTAATGCACAAGAATGGCCTAGCAGAAGATGATATCCTAAAATTTGTTTGTCTTCACCTAATGAATATTTGAGAAGTCAAGGTGGTGTATAGAGACACTCTTGAGGAATTTGCTAACTTGATAGGTGAATGGGTTCTCCTAGGTCAAACCCCTTGGTAAACCAAATTAATGGAAATAAGAAAGATCGAAGAAAACATTCACAAACATGCAAATGGCCTATACACATGATGCAAATTTGATTCATTTGTTGTCATTTAGAAATGAAGTATGTCCTAACCAAAATATAATGCATTCACCTCCTTAAGATCCATTTAGTGCACAATAGATGTCTTTAAATGCCATGACATAGTTGCATGTTACATGAAATGTGTTATGTCAGCTCATGACTAGTAAAATAGAGCAAGAAATTTTGAATTTGAATTTGATCACTTGGATTTATGAGGTCATTTATGTGCTTCTCAAAGTTGATCTAGATTAATCTTGCACCTTATAGAAATAATTTGAAGGGATAAAGTTATGATCTCAAGGTAGGGAATGAATATATGGAAACTAGTTCAAATAGGGGTTGAAATAGGAATGGGGCCATGAGTGAAGCCTAACTCAAGAGTTACCACTTGTCAATATGTTATTGCATTAGGACATTCCCATCAAGGTGTACATAAAAGTAAATGGGAATCGACATGGGTATGATAATTTTACCATTACAATTATATATTTAATATTTGTTTATTTTTATAATTGTAATGGTGAAAATTGCATATTATGCACTTTTCCCTTGTGTTTTGGATATGCTTTGGTTAAACTTTCTTAAGTTGAATAAACAAATTATAGGTGGCATATCCTTGCATGAATTTGGCTCATGACATCACCACATCTTAATCCCCTTATAACAAATCCCTAGATTTTTTTATCTTGATACCTAGACCTACCATTTGCCATCCTAGATTAGATATGCAAGTGTAGACTTGATCAATGTCACTTCTACACTCATGAATATAGATCTTAAACTTTTAAAATTCATATATGAACATTGTTAACCACTTTACTAGTCATTGTGAGTTGACCTAGCACACATTTGTGTTAATTTGTGTGTTATTGTATTGTATTTTAACACTTTCATTCATTTACTTTGAAATCATCCAAGAGCATGTTAGGGTTATCCAAAATAATTTTTATGAAGCATTCTAGTAGCATTACCAAAACATCACATCATCCTAGGCCCATTACACACTTGTTTGTTTTCTCTCATCTTGCTTCATTGTCATTTAATTGATTCAACTAGGGGTTTAATGAGGAGAACATGACCCTCATAATTTTTAGATCGCTCAAAGGTGTTTGTAAACACTATTAATTACTTACGAAACTCAATTATCAAAATATTGAGGTGGGTGAATTCCAACAATAAGTTCATTCCCATGGGTAAAAAATTAATTTTGCAATAAGGTTCATATCTACGCTCATGAATTTGATCTAGTTCATTTTTTTTCTCAAAAATCTAATCTAGCCATATTTTGAGACTAGCCTAGTTCATATTTAGTCATTCTACTTCCAACTCATCTAACAAGTTATTATTCTTAGTTACACTTTAGAAGTTATGATGAAAATAGTGAACAATAATCTATTGACTTCTAAAATCAACTAAGTGTTTTTATTTATGTTTATGTTCAAATTTTAAGTTGTTTTAAATGACTTCTAGGGCTCTAAATTAGGTTGATCAAGTTATATTTTTTATAATATTCATTAAATTTAATTTTAGGAAAGAAATATATTTTATATCTTTATTATTTTGGTGAACCTAAAATTCCTTCACAATTTAGGGTTTTAACCTTAGGGTTTATCCTTCTTACATTAAGTTTTTTAGATATAATTTTCTTATTGCATCCATTTTATCTCATATTTGTTGGGATTTGAATCCACCCTTTGTTGGGTCTCATTAACTTATCTTCATTAGGGTTTAGGCTAGAATTGTTTGATCTCTTTTTTATGCCAACCACCGGCCCTTGGTTTCTGCTTCATTGATACATATTACATCATGGAATCTCATAATCCATTGTTCTTAGCTTCTATATGTTCCTATATTACATATTTTGAAATGTTTTTCTATTTTGTAGCATCCATTCCTTTGATCTTATTATATGCATGGAGATAGTTTTTTATAGAGATTGTATCCCATCAAGTATGTGATTTTTCTTCTACCATAGAGTTGGTTTGTATTTTTCATTCCCTCTTACATGCACTTACTTTTATTTTTCATGAGCTTCATGTTGCTTGTACATTGTGTGTGGCAATGATAGTAATGTACATGAGCATAATGATGTTTCATCTTGCACGTCTTTCCTCCTTATGATTTAGTTCATGTTGATGATACTTCACATGTAATCTCTCATAATGCACTTAAGCATATTGAATCATGTGGTTCTATTACACCTGCTAAGCATATCATTTACACATCTTATGATAACTCTTTGAGTTGTGTACCCCTCTTTATTCACCCTTCCTTAAGGATCTTAGTGTTGTGCACTAGATAGATATGTAATGTGGACATCAAATTTGATTCAAAGTTAGAAGAGTTGGATGCACAAACAAACATAGGAACTCAAACTCAAATGAAACATACCCCTTCAATTAGAGAAAAATATAGAAGTTAAACATAAATATAAATGCAACAAAACAAGAATATTATACCTCCATTTGAGCTTGTTGGTATGCTCCAATGCTAGATGGATGTGTAGTGATTCAATGTGGGTTCTCTACGCTTGATTTATCTAATTTGACAATATATAAGCCACAAATGATGGATGTTGTTCTTTGGGTAATCCTTCTTAAATATACTTTCCATGTTGGACATGGAGAGTGGAAATTGAAGGATTAAATCAAAGGTTAGGATTGCTTTGCATGGATGTGCAACCTAACCTCTTGACAAGTGACAAGTGGAGATGAGATTGCTTGATAAAGGGATGATATCTTCCTAAAGAGTAAGATGGAATGAGATTCAAGAAAGTGGGAAGATATGGAACAGTTAAGTAGAGGGTGGAGATTAAGAGATTAAATGGAGGGTAAAGATTTCCCCACGTGTGAGCAAGAAGTGGGGACAAGTGTCTTGAGAAGGCATGTGTGAAGATGGAGGGCCTAGATTTCTCCTTGGATTTGAAATGGATGGCTAAGATTAGAGGATAATATTTTTTGTCTTGTAGTGTTATGAATTAGAATTTTAAATTAGAAGAATATGTGAGGTTGATTAATTGATCTAAACAATTAAATATGTACGATTTAATTAATTAGTCTTTAAACAATTAAATAAGTATGTATACTTTAATTAATTTAGTTGGCAAAATTGTACCAATTCGAAGTAATTAATTACTTGAGAAAATACTCTAATTAACTAATTTTGGCATGAAATTGATTGATTAAGATAGATTAATTAATTAATTTGTAGTGTAGAATAGTTAGTATGGAGATACCTATCTAAATTAATTAAATAATAAATTAAATATAATTATGTGGAGAAGCAAGGGCAGATTTGGGTTGTCTACACATATTTCACCTTCATTTACATATGATGATGATGCAATTTCTCTCATGCCTATTGATGCATCGATTAATTTGTGATCACCTATCTATGATGAATATTCTTGTGATAAGAATTATGATGATTGTCCTTCTATCACTATTGATGCTCCTTTACACAATACACCTTGTTTATGTTCACCTTCACATGAGGTTGTTAACATGGCATTGTTCATGATATTCCTCTATTTCTATCTTGTTACTTGAATGGTCTATTGATGGTGTGCTTAGTTATGATCATAGTGATCATTCTTTACCTTATGAAATTGAGGTTGATGATTCTTTGTTTCATGGTGATGTGAGTTATGATATAAGTTATAATGTGCTTAAGATACAATCATTTTGCGGTGATAAAGATGCAAATTTACGTGTTAAATATTTATTATCCCCGTACTATGATTATATACATCATGATGCTATATTAATGCATGCATTTGGTGATACCTTAAATGATAAAACTCAAAAATGGTTTAATTCATGCCATATTTGTTATACATTCTTCTATGATGTATCATATATTTTTCTTAATTACTTTACTTCTATCTCTAGAACATGTGTTGTGGTTTTCATCTATCCTCTTCTAGTGACCTTTCCTTAGTGGATCCCATTAATTTTCTATGCATCATGGTGATATACCACATTTTGATGGAGACACTCCTTTAAATCTTTTAGGACTTTCTTATGATGTATCTTTGAGTGATTGTGGAATATATATTTTTACATACCTTTTACTAAAAAAACACATGGATTATGCATTCATAAGAATAAAGGCTTAGACATTCATAAGGATAAAGAACAACACGAGGATAATGTGCCACTAGTTGATGATGCATCTTTCCCATCCTCTCCCACTATTATACATGAAAATCATACATGTGGATATAGGACATGTTGAGAATGACATTTCACCTTATTTTAATTATCTCATTAGTGAGGTTACACATCCAAAAAAAGCATTGATGATTATGAGTAGAGATTTAAACAAAAAGATCCTATCAAAGTGATATTGCACAATCCTTTGGCCCATAAAATTTTGGCTTTTCTTGCACCAAATAGATGTGGGGCAATTTCTTTTTCAAAGTACGATGATAAACTTGATCCATTATGATATTTACAATGCTTCCAAACTATAGGATTCCCTTATTTTCATGAGGATCATTTACATATTAGATTATTCCCAACAAGCTTAAATGATCATACATTCATAGTTTATTCAATACCACATGCTTCAATCCATTATTTTATGCATTGTAATGTCCCTTATTTGGATTTTCCCTCAAATTTGCCTATTGATCACAAATTCAAAAAATATTTTTAATGAATTAGTCTTGGATTGGAGTCCTACATTCACCACATGAACAATATATGCAAATATGTATATATACTTGTTAGGGTTAGACAATTGCATCACATCCATAGATTACCAACAAGCAAACATATTAGAATTGTGGGAGAAGGGACATGATGGATCTGTCTGAAGCGATAGACCAATCCTAAGAGGGTGTATACCACAACCCTCCCCTTGGTGACTTGTATTTGCTTTCCCCATCAAGGCTATGACTCTCAGAAGACACTTGCCAACCTGTGGGATTGGGCAGAGGTCACAAGTGAGTTCTTTTGGCACTTACCACTTCACCCCAGGCCCATCCTCATTGTGGGACTAGGTGGAGGTCGCAGTTTTGTGGATGTAGCCCGGATTGGGTGAACCATGTTAAATTCTTTGTGTTGTCTTGTTTTTGCTATAATTTTATGTGTGTTTTATCTCTCTATTTTACTGATCAACTCTGCATTTAACTTGTTAGATATCTGCCTTCTAACCCTAACAACACTGTATTCAGTGTTGACACATGAAAGATGTTGTGAATATGGTTGTTCTTAGGCAACTCTAATTTGTAAGCTACTTCCTTGATCTTCCTTAAAATCTTATAAGGCCCATAAAATACTCTTCCAATATGTGGCTATATTGGTTAGGGTGTTCAAGTAGGGTCATCTTGATAAAGAATTTTCCACCACATTATTTGTCCCTTTCATGTACTCAATATCAAAATTGTAAGCTTGTATCTTGCTTACCCACTTCTATTGTCTATCATTTAGGTGGAATTTTGATTCATGAAGTACCTTAGGCTATTGTGATCTATTTTAACATTAAATTCCTTGCGAACCAAATATTGACAAAATTTTGCTAAGGTGTGCATGATAGCTAGTATCTCTTTATCATAAATTGAATAATGTCTTTCAGTCTTGGTGAGCTTGCGACTCTCAAATGCAATGGGGTGCTTATTTTGCATAAGGACTGCTTCAATTTATTCTCTGGATGCATTGCACTGTAGTTTGAAGGGTAGTGTGAAGTCAGGGATGGCTAAAATAGGTCACAAGCTAATTGCTTCTTTTAGTCTTTCAAAATCTTATTGAGACATTTCACTCCAGACAAAGGCTCCCTTTTTTGTTAAGTTTGTGAGTGGGGCGGTAATTTTGGAGAATCCCTTCAAAAAGCATCTATAGTAACTACATAGTCCCACAAAGCCCCCTAGTTGTGTTAGGGTTTTGGGTTTTGGTCATTCCTTAACTGTTGTAATTTTTTCTTCATCTACACTTACCCCTTGTGCATTGATCTTGTGACCTAGGTAAAGGATCTCTTCTAGGAAAAACTCATATTATGAAGCTTTAGCATACAAGGATTCGTGTTCTAAAATGTTTAGGACTTCCTTAATGTGTTTGATATGTTCTTCCCATGTCTTGTTGTAGATAAGGATGTCATCAAAAAACATGAGTAGGAACTTTCTTAGTTGTTTTCAGAATATATGATTCATACATGATTGAAATGTTGTTGGAGAATTCATGAGTTTGAAAGGTAGGACTAAGAATTCAAAGTGCCCATAATAGCATTGAAAGGCGGTTTTAGGAATGTCCTCTTTCCCCATCCTTATTTGATGATACCCTGATTGCAAATTAATTTTGGAGAAGTATTTTTCTCCATGGAATTCGTCGATTAATTCATCAATTCTTGGTATAGGGTAGCAGTTCTTGATTGTTTCCTTGTTTAAGGCCTTATAGTCTATACACATTCTCATGGTACCATCCTTTTTCTTAAATAGTATTACAAATGATGTGAAAGGGCTGGAACGAGGTTGAATATGACCCATTTCTAGCAGTTCCTTAATAGTTTTTTCAATCTCTTCCTTGAATTTGTGGGGGTATCAGTATGGTGTGGTAATTACAATTTTTTCTCCCTCTTCCAATTCTATTATGTGCTTAAATCCTCTTTTTAGGGGTATCCCTAGTGGAATACCATCAAATGCTTTCTTATGTTCACTCAATATTGGTTGGATGGCAATGTGAATTATTTTTCCATGTGAGGAGGTCTTGTCAAGGACCATAAATTGCGCAACACATTCTCCTTGCTCATGTCTAAAAATCCTTTTCATTCTTTTGCAGGAGACTACTTCTGGAGATCCATCAGGTATCCCCTTCAAGGTGACTTCTTGTCCCTCATGTTGGAAGTGAATTGTTAAGTTTGGGAGGTCAAACATGAGGCATCCTAGGGAGTATATCTAAGGGGTGCCTAATATTACATTATCGTCTAATGGTACCACATAGAAATCCTCTTTAATGGGGTGTTTCCCTAAGTTCATTTCTAGCTAGGGTACTATTTTAGAACATTGAACCCTAGCTCCCGTGGCAACGGTTGTTGTAAATCCCTTACAATTCATGGTTTACCACTTCATTTTTGCAACTAGTCTCTCATCAATAAAATTGTGGGATTCCCCACTATCCACAAGAGTGATAACCCTTTTCCCCTTGAGAGTGATTTTAATCTGGAATGGGCGATGCTTGGAGGTTTGAGAGATGGTGGCCAAAGTGATGTTCTCTTCATCTTTGTACTTTCTTGCTAGGATTCTCTTCTACTTCTCTTTCAGGGGTTGCTTCTATCTTGTGGGCGTTCCCATTTCCCATTACAAGGAAAGCGGCATTTTTCTCAGTGTTCCTTCTTATGCCTTTCATCTCTATGGGAGTACTTGGAGGGTGTGTTAAAGCTCTTGGGCTTCTCCTTTGATGGGTAGTTCTAAAATTTCATTGCCTTTTGAATGGCCTCTTCTAGGTTGGTTGGTTCTAGGGCACTTATTCTACTCTTGATTGATTCCTTCAATCCCTCCATAAATAATTAGGTAAGTCTTATAGCCAATTGTTTGAATTCTATGGCATAGTTTTCTATAGTTCCATGTTGTTTTAGTTGTGTTAATTCTTTAAAGTACCATTCGAGGTATTTTTGGTCAAATATTTTGATAAGTCTTTGGGTGAACTCATCATAAGTGGTTATGTGTTGGTGACCTTGGGTAATAAGGCCATGGTGCCACCACTCATGGGCCATTCCTATTAAATGGAGTATGACAAACTTAATGGAACTTTCCTCTGTCATGGGGCTTAGTGATAGATAAGTGTCCATTTTTTGGACCCATGAACATGTCATGATTTTTCCTTCTACATCAAAAATAGGAAGGGTTATCTTTCTCACCTTTTCCTTTAGGTATTTGTCGTGTTGCCTTTTTTCTTTCCTTCCTAGGGGTGGCTATCATTTTGGCATCATAGTAGTCTTTAAAGGAGACATTCCTTCTAAATTCAGGGTAACTTCTATTGTATGCTTCCATGATTTCATCTGCATTATCTATGGGCGATTTGTTTGTTTCTCCCTCTTCCACATGTTCTTCCCTAGGTAGGAAGGGAGGTTTTGTGGGTCTAGAGTTGGGTGCTTTTGGGGAGATGGGGTTATTATTCTCAGAGTGATTAGAGTTATTTTTCCCTTCCATTATTTATGTTCATATTTTGAATGGTTTGGAGGAGAAGTTGGGTGGTTCTTTCATTCCTCTTTTTTTGTTCCATGAGGGCTTGGGTAGTTTGTTGCATGAAGGTTCTCATTTCATTGCTCATTTTTTTGCTCATGGTGTTGCTGGTTGTAAGCTTCCTTCTTTCCCTTTAAATCTCTTTGAACCCTTTGGCTATTTTGCATCAACTATCTTTCACAAGATAGTAGGAAAGATGCTTTGATACGACTTGTAATGTCCCCTATCTAGATTTTCCCTCAAATTCGCTTATTGATCATAAATTGCAACAAATTAGGGTCAAGGTTTCACCTATTAAATAAATCTTTTTAATGAAGTAATCTTAGACTGGAGTCTTGCATTCACCACATGAACAATATATGCAAATATCTATATATACTTGTTAGGGTTAGACAATTGTGTCACATCCATAGATTACCAACAAGCAAACATATTAGAATTATGGGAGAAGGGACATGATGGGTCTGCCCGAAGCCATATACCAAGCCTAAGAGGGTGTATACCACATCCCTCTCTCTTGGTGACTTATATATGCTTTCCCCATCAAGGCCACAACACCCGGAAGACACTTGCCAACTTGTGGGATTGGGCAGAGATTGCAAGCGAGCTCTTTTGGCACTTACCACTTCACCGCAGGCCCATCCTCATTATGGGATTAGGTGGGGGTCTCAAGTGGGATCTTTTAGGCTCTTACCACTTCACCCCGGGCCCCTCCCACAAGGTGGGTTTTAGACACTCATGTATATCTATCATCAAAAACTATACACGAAACCTAATTTATTATTCATGGCAAAATGCATACACATGTAAACAATGATTGGAAATAATACACCTAAATATATGCTTATATCTGATTTACTATTGATTATGTATATATTTTTGATATACTCCTGATTATGGATATATTTCTAATATAATTGTTTGTTGTGTTGGATTGGATTGCACAAGTCCCTTTTGATTTGTTGTGCTCTTGTCTCTTCCTTTTTCCCTATTGTATATCTTTATAGCAATTGATGACAATCCTTTCTACCTTGAATGGTTCCTCCTTTATATCACGATGGGACTAAGATACATAACCTTTCATTTGCTAAGGGACATGACTCTTTGTTAATGCTTGTAGTTAGGAGTAATGATATCGTTGATCCTTTGCTTTCCTTAGTTACTTTTCTTTATACGAAAGAAGGTGTCTTATGGTTTAGTCTCAATTAATAATCTTCTTTCATAATTGTGTCCTTCCATAATTGTAGCCTTTTATGATGTAATCTCTTGATTAGTTCACTACATAATGATTGTTTTCCTTCTAATATTAATTCGATTGTCTTGAGCAATTGGATGACCCAACGATTTGATCTATATTTGTACGAGCATGACATGCATTTGGCTAGTGATTTCATGAAACATTTTCATTATAATATTAAACCCAAAACACATTGTTAACCTCATAATTACAAACAAGAAGAACAAGAGCCAATTAGAGATTACATATCAATTGTTAGTGACTAACATGCATTACACATTAGAAGATGATAAAATTTAAAGCATGTTTATTGATGAGTTTTTTCCTATGATCTTTAAATTACAAATGTATTTTAAGCTTTGTCAAATTCATTTTCATATTTATGTGCCATTGCATGTAACTTTGAGTGTGGCTTACTAGAGAATCATCTTTTATATTAGTGTATTTCTAGCACTTCCCCTTATAATCATGAGTTAATGATAGTATCACATTTGAATAACGGGCACATTGAGGATGCGCCTAATTATGACTATCATGATCAAAACAAACTAGAAATTTTATATTTAATACAATGCATTAGAGGAGCCTACACGTGCTGAATTGGAGTAGTTTTTTAAACACAATCTTATTAGAGTAAGTTTTTAAACACAATCTTATTACTTAATCTCTAGTTAAGCCAATGGTGTTATGACTAGATGGGTTATTCACCTTGCAAGTTTTTGTTAATAATGTTTTATTTGGATGCTAGTTGGAATGATATTGTTGCAAAAATTATTTTATGTGTGTATCTCCAAATTTAATTGAATAGATAAAATGAAACAACCATGTGGGAGTTGGAGGTGTGTTTAAAGTAGAATATTATTTTAAACACTTGGCAATATTACTTGTAAGGAGTATCGAATAGGGGCTTATATTGGTATGGAATCCTTGGCCACTTGGCACAAAGTAGAAGGGAATATGTGACAAACTATGATGGGGAATTATGTTGTAAAAGCATCTATAATATGGTAAGATGTGTAAAATGGTTTACAAAGTTAACTTCACATTTGGGTGCCTAGGTAGTTGTTTCACCTTTTAGTGAGCACCTAGGTTAGTGGTAAATAAAGGTCAACCTTTATGATTCTTGTAACTCCTAGACAAGTCATGTCATCTCCTTGGTGATTTTGTTTGGTTGATTTACTATCCTAGTGATTTTTCATAGCCTCCTTCTTGATAAAATAAGGGCTTGGGTTAGTAGTTTTACATCATAGGTTGAATCAATGTTATGTTGTTAGAATGCTATTGGATTGAATGTAGGTTGAAGAATGCAAGCACCTAAGGGAGAAGTTGATTATATTATATTTATTATTATTAAAATTAATACAAGTTTGTGCTCTCTTTGTTGGTGATTTTTTACTTGAAAGGGTTTTCCCATGTATGTTAGTGTTATTTGTTTTATGGATGATCTTGTGGTTGTCATAAGCCTTTATTGTTGACCCTTAATTTAATGCAACATATTAAATTAGATTTGATCAACGACCTTAATTTTTTATTGTAATATCTAATCTAGATTTTCAACATTTAGTCTAAAAGCCTATTTTTAAGAGAGTTTGAGTGTATTATGTTTTGTCTTATTATATATTAATACAAGTTGTGCTCCCTTTATCAATGGTTTTTTACTTGAAAGGGTTTTCCCACATATATCAATGTCCTTTATTTTATGGTTGATCTTGTGGTTGGCTCAACTTTTTAATGTTGATTACTAATTTAATACATGTTAAATTAGATTTGATCAACAAACTTAATTTTTTGTTGTAACCTCTAATCTAGATTCTCAACATTTGGTATCAAAGCCTAGTTTTGGATTGATTAGAAGATAGATACACCTTTATGTGTTGTGTATTTGGTTGTAGTGGGATAATTTGTTGATTTAGTGGAAATTAGAACTATGGTGTAAAAATCATGGCAAGTACATCTAGAGTTAAAATTGAAGAATTCAATGGGCAACACTATGAGCTGTGGAAGTTGAAGATGGAGGATCTCTTTATAGAAATAGATTAATGATGTCTTTTAGTGTGAAAGATAAAAAATGGGATAAGTTTAATAAGAAAGTAATAAATGTATTATTAGGCTATGTGTTTCTACTTCCATTCTTGTGATTGTGTCTAGTGGTGGCATAACCTTTGAGCCTAATATTGAAGAGTTTGTTGTTAAAGTTTTTTTAAAGTGAAGAACATATAATAAAATCCATGGATGAAGATTCTAAATATATTTTTTTGTTAGGGGTGCATTTGAGATAAAGGAGGATAAGAAAAATGGGGATAAGAAGGAGTCTAGATTTAAATCCAATACTAGATCAAAATTTCTTGGTAAAAGTAATGTGAAATGTTGGAACTATGGGAAAGGGGCCACGTTAAGGAGTGCATGTACATAAGAAAAAAAATTGTGACTCCATAGAAATAGCTTCAAATGATAATATTAGTGGAGATACATTTCTTACTAGTGCTAGCATTACTAGTGATGAATAATGGTAATTGATTCAAACACATTATTTCACATAAGCCTACATAAAATGTGGTACTCATAGTACAAGAAATATGATGCAAGTGAGGCATTTATTTATGACAATAATTCTCACAAAATTATTAGCCAAAGAAAGGTGAAACTGATTTTTAGTTATGATAGACTATAAACTATTATTGATATTTTGTAGATTCCATGACTTGCTATAAATTTGATTTTTATTTCAAATATGAATGATGTTGGTGTACATGTCACTTTTCATAATAATGGTTGCAAGTTGGCTAGAGGGAACTTGGTCATGGCTAAGGGTACTCAGTTTGTTTAAGCTAGAAAATTCTACATTTTGTAATTCTACCAATGTAAGTGAACCATCTAAATCATATATGTTATGGAACCATAGATTGGTCCATATTGGTGAAAAATGTTTAGAGACATTAGTTAATAAGTATACAGTACTTGGTCTTTGAGTTTATTCTATTGTATTAGATTTATATGAGCATTGGGTGTTTGGAAAACAAAATCCTCAATTAAAGCAATTGGATGAAGCCACATAGGTATACATTGATTCAGGTGCATGAATGGTTCTAGTAAGTGATGGGGAGCAAGATGTAAGGGCTTCGATGCACAAAAGATTCTGAGTGCTGCCTACTGCTGAAATGGAGGAAGGACAAGATGAAAACTTCCTAGTGTTTATGGAAGAATGACTGCAATGGTACGTTAATGTTCAAAAAAATTTGTCATAAAATGATATATAGTGTCAAATGTCTCATTTTTTTGTGGGCTTAAAGTAGTAATGTATCTAACTGTAGTCTGTTAAGTTTCTTCTACTTTAAGTTGTTCTTTAGGGGGCAAGTGGGTTATAGTATTCTCATATTTTGCAAGGAAATGGATGTGTTGTTATGCAAATTGTGAAATGAAATATGTAATTCTCTGTAATAAAAAATGTGTATTGGGCAATGGCGTCATGTTGCTAGGGTTGGGGGTTGAAATTTCAAGAATCACGGGTTGAGTTTCTACAGTCGTAGGAAGGAAACTGCCATTTTCAATTGACAGTCAAAAACACCAATGCTATATATATATATATATAGGCTATGCCTCTTACCCCCAAAAAAAATAATTGTAACCATCGTGTTAGTGATTGAATTCATGAAATATTAATGTGCAATATATTTCAACTATAAAGCAACTAGCATATTTCTTCACCAAATATTTGGTGGAGGTTCCATTTTATCATCTTTGAGAGATGATTAAGATATGAAATCTTGTCTTCAAGAGAGAATGTTGGGTCAATGAAACACACAACTGCTAAATTCAATCTTAAGTGATGTGATAACTCTCATATACATTATATTTTTAGTGTATTTATTACTTTGATCTTTATAATAAATGGTCATAATTTAACCCAAGGTATGTATGTCTCTAATCAATGGTTGTCATTTATTTAGGCACATCTACATGGATCATGTCTTGGTTGAGGTTGACTATATATGTTATCCACCTAAAATTTAGTACACAATTAAGTTCTTTTATCATTTCTATTCAAACATGTTCTACAACACTTCAAAATTTAATGTCTATATCTTCTTCCATTTTATTTTTTATGATTGATTTAAGATCAATCTTGTTACAGTTATTGCATAATCCTACAATATCATGAAACTTGTATAATAGTATAACTATTATATGATTAAGTTACCTTAAAACAAAATTGTCGAATGCAAAATTTAAGATAAAATTGAATACATATAGACTCACCATCATTTATTTATTCATATGAAGCGACTTAAGTTTATGATTGGATTGGATTGGAAAGCATTATATTACTCCTCTTTTGGAAGAATTATAAGTTTAGAATGATTGTAAGAGGATATTGGGTTTTTTTTATGTTAATTAGGGAGAAAACAATTTGGATTTAGCTAGTTAGTATTTTTGGCCTAATCACCAAGTGGATATATGCTAAGATAGATACATTATAAACACACTTTAACAATCTCACATTTATTCTTGTTGTAAACAAATCATTTTATGGATTCACATAACTAAATTTGACCATTTTTTGATTTCCTATTTGTAGATTATGATGATAATTCTTGAGGAGCTATTACTAGAGTTTGGTTCTTAATCCTAGATAACAATTGGTGATGAATGAAGGATTCTTTGATGGGAAGCATTTATCTACTTATAATTTTCTTCCAAAGTGGGAATGAAGGATTATTAGGGTATGAAAAAGAAGAGAACAAGAGGCATCACAATAAATTCAACAAGACAAACACAAGATAAAATTAAATCATTGTAATGCAACAAAACAAATGAGTCTCACAAGTTGTAATTGGATCATTTTCATATTAGTAAATTCTAAATATAAAATTTGGATAGATACGTAGGGTTTACTAACTTTTGAACTTGACGTGGAAATATGTTGCAATTTTTATTTCAATGCTTGTGTAAGTTTTTGTTTTGGTCAACTTTGCACTCACAAGATTTTCTATTTTGCTCAATATAGCATTCTTTCAAACTATTTTATAGCAATATTTTTTTTTAATTTTTCACAACAAAAGAGAGAAGAGATTAGTTAGTTTCTTTGAAATCTCAATTTAATAAAATTGAAGAGTAATGGAGACAATTCAAAAGAAGGCAATACCTTAATTGGATTGTAAAAGGTGACACACCTTGCAATTCTCAACTACAATAGCTAAAGTGGAAGCATTTAAGGAAGAAAGAATCCTCATGCTATGTGATTCCAAACATAATTACTTAGAAGATGAACATGAAATTAGAAGTAAATTTTCAAGGTCAATTTAAAGGTTTTCATATCTATTTGCATTGATCCTTTATGTTGTATCTCTATGGATCTTGTACAAAAAGTGGTTCCTAAAAAAATGGAAAGATATGAGATGCATTTTGTTTATCTAGATATATAGAGCTAAAGAAGTTGGAGTTTGATATGGAAGATAATTAATGGAAATTATTGATGCCCTAATGGTCTCCCAAAGGAGTTCTATAAGGATATGTGACCTATGGTTGAATTGATCTATTTAAAAATGTGTCAAGAATACCTCAAAATATGAGTCATAGGAAAGTTAATCCTTATAGGTATAGTTAGACTCAATTCAAAAGGCTCTAAGAGGGAGTGACAAAGTTCTACATAAAGAAAATGTCTCTTACAACTATTAGTATCATTTGTAATACTAGAACATTATAATTGTTAGGTTATCACCACTTAAGAAAAGTTAGGTTGTTCATAAATTCCCCCATATTCACTTCACTAGAAGTTTGAGGACTTGAGGGATGCTTCAAAGATGCATAACTTATTTGCACATTTAACTCACATCTTAGACAATTTAGGCTTATTTCTTTCTTTGCACGTAAACAATTGGAAGGGAGGGATTTTTTGGTAGATCTTTGAAATGTAAGGGACAACAATGGAACTCTTGGCAATAACTATGCAAGGTTTAGGTGTTGATTAATCCATAATTATTGTGGAGATTTCACTACTTAATTCATTAAACATATCCTACATTTTCCTACTTTGAATTGAATGTGAAAGTTTTGGTACCATGTGTAGATATATGTAAAATAGAGACTAAAAGGTAGTCTACAATTGACAATAGAAAATTACAAATGCCAATGAAGGATGTATCTACAAGTAAAGAGCGTGAAAATATAAGATAAAATTAAAGATAAAAACAAGATTTCTAGGAGAAACCTAAAATGAGGAAAAATGTTAAAAGAGTGAGCTTTTGTTCCTCCTCAAACCATTATATCTCTTACCTAAAACAATAGTATCCCATAAATTATAGGCTCCCCAATGCTCTCACACTTCAAAAAATATTTTCTACAACTTCCAAAGACTATTTCACTAAAACAACATAAGCCTTTAAACCAACCTTTATCACAATATTAAGGATTGACTAAGTACATTGACCTCTCTATGAGGTTTTCAAAAAGAATGAATTATAGAAGAGTTATTTATTGGAATTCAACCATCCTAATAACCAAAAAGGAATGATTTTGACACATTTCAAATCCCTCAAACCATACAAGCCCTACCTTTGATGTCTTCTGCAATGTGTTTAGCTATGGTTGAACCTATCCTACATGCCTAGTTTTGACAAGGATAGGTTCAACCTAAGTCAGACTAGTGAGATATATTCAACTTCAATCAAACCCATTTACTACCTCATTCTTTGTCAAGTTCAACCAATATTTAGGGCCTCAAATCATCTTCCCGTGTTTTCCTTCAATAGTTAGTCTCTATAACTCAATTTATGTGTCATTTTTCAAGAATGAGCCTTCAAATTTATTAAGAAAAAGGGGTTACCTTCAATGAGAATATTAAATGACCAAGTTAGCCAACTTAACTAACTTTACTAATCCAATTTCAAAGCATTGATGCCAAAGATAAACTATTTGTCCAATGGTTTTATACGACAATTTCTACAAATTTATAATAACATTTTCAAGTTATATTTACATACAATATAACCCTATTAAGTGGGGCTATGAAATAATCTATTTCAACTATAAGACAAAATCCTATATAGCCAAGTGAGACCATTGAATTCTATTGTCCTTTGTTTAACAAGTAGTCGTGGATCAATAACCCTATACAAAGATAGACACAAAAGAAAAACAAACTCCCAATTCAATACCAATTTGATGAAAGATTGATCAGACTACCTAATCTCGCAACCAAACAACATCTCAATTCACAAATTTCATTTGTGAATTGAAATTAATTCAATCTACTATTTTAATTTCAAAAGCTCTGATGAAATCAAAATCAACACTCACAACTATATCCACACTCAAACACAAATTATGTGAACAATACTTTGCCCCAATTATAAAACTTTATCCCAACTAAGATTGCAAAAAATTACATCACTTTATTACTTTTGTCTCAGCTAATTACATCACAAATAGTTCACAATTTGTTTTCACTATGCTCAAACCCAAGCATTTACATACTCTTATACCGCATGGTTTCCATACCATTCATCAACACTCCATTCATCTTAATTTTTTCACTTCCCTGTACGCTATAACATCACTTCTCTCATAATCCCTTACCATCGACCACTTTCCATTATGGCTCGGCCTGTAATGGCACTTCTGAATTCAACTTACAACTAGTATGGCACGACTCTGTTTATGGTTTATAATTGTAACCTCTTTCTTTTTCTTTATTCTCTCTCTCAATTCTCCCAATTTCCACATTCTGTCCTCTCTCTGGCACGACATCAACACACTCCCTCATGAAACAATTTCATTGCATTTTAAAATTGCATTATTCTGGAATGGGCGCGGCCTCTTTTCCATCTTGTTGCACACCCTATTCTCTTCCCAAACTTTCCTACGCAACCCTGTCACACACTTTTGCCTTGCAATAAATTAAACATCCCTCCTAATGAGGCGTGACCTGTCCCTCCTCTTCAATCTTCCAACATAGAATTTAATTGTGGCGCCAATTCCTATTCATCTTTTGTGCATTGTTTATTACTCAATTTTCAAAATTGAACCCCCCATCATGTTGACCACGACCTCCTTATTCCCCCTTAATTTTTGCACTTGTCTTGTTAATGGGTGTCCAGTCTCTTCTTCCATCCAAACGCCACACTTTCACCTCTCTCCTAACTCAACTTGTCCTCTGTTTCTCTTACCTGGATGCATAACTTTTGAACTTCTTGTGCATCGACTTCACTCTCTTGCTGTGGTGCAACCCCTCATATGCTCTATTTTCTTTGACTGCATTTTTAATATTTATTTTAAATCTCCAATTTCCTCTACGAGCATTGCCCCTTTGCATTCTCTCTCACATCCTATAATTCTTTTTTTCTCAATGCAAACCCCATTTTTTTCTATGATCGATTCTTGACGTTGCTCATTTTAAAATTTTAAGCATTCCTTTATATTACCAAAGATATATACATTAATCTTCATGGTGCATTATCAAAATAATCAAACTGAAGATTGAAATTAAAATAGGACATTTTCTCAATTAAAAATGACAAAAATCTCACGCACATTTGTCTCCATGATCAAAAAATCAAAATTGAATTAGTCAATCTGAAAATGAAAGCCAAGATCAAAACAATGAATTCAAACTAAGATATTTTGAGTGATACAAATCACCAATCTATTTGAATGCCCTTGCATTAGACACGTCGGGTAGAAAATTTGTGAGCATAGGCTCACAAGGTAGAGTTGAGTAGTCAAACTACTCTTCTAGGTTGCAACCAACCTGCAACAAACTCCATCGCTAGGAAAGTACACAAAGTCATCTCTTCTTCCCCCTCTTCCAACATCTCGCTAGAACAAGCTTCACACTCCTCTTGCAACTCCACTCACCATTCTTTCCTCCTCTCATGGATTTGTATCCACCATGTACCTTCCTCCTTTGCCAAATTATTTTTCCTCTCATTTCCTTCATGGGATTCAACCCACCACAAACCAACCACCTCTACCAAAATCCCTCACCATCCATAGCATCATCTGCAACATCCTTACCAAATTCTACATCTACTACTCCATGGAAATTAAATATTTCCATGCACTCTTCTCCATACTCTTCAATTCTCATCATAGAAAATGAAGGAAAATCAATATCATCACAAAATACAATAAGATTTACCTCATCCTTCTCCATGACTGCAACATCATCCTTCGTTGCAATATCTCCTGCATCATCATCAACTGCAACATCTTCAAGCTCTATTGTTGCAACCACAATTGCATCTTTATCCTCTTTTTCTATGTAATGTCCCACCCCAGATGGAACAATCTCTATTGCAATTTTGCTTGATTAATTTAGTTTGACATTGGGGTATTTTGTCAAACATTTCACCAACTAACTAATCTGATTTTCTTTCAATGACTTTAAAGGTTGCAATTCACATATATTTAGCCCAATATAAAGAAAGCATCATATGTGATATCATTTCAGTTTGGAACCATATTCAATTGCAACTATATAATTATAAATACCTTTCAAAATATAGCAAATTGATGACAATAACATTTGCAGTCCAGTTTTGATTTTTCATCAATACATTGCAATGGAAAACAACTAAAAATGCACATAACTATAAGATTAGTTTATTACATCTAATGCCTTTATGAGGCTGCAACAACCTATTTTGTTCATCATAATAGAATTAGCACATGCAATGCTCAGATCAACTATAACAGAGGATGTTTACAAATTGCAACATTCAGATTACAAACAACAAATAGAATACGACCAAATAATCAAGAACCTGGAAGTGTGTATAGGTCTAAAATAACAACAACAACATATAGGGTGCTCAAAACATACAAAGAGGTCACAATGAGCCTTTAAACTCCTCAACGCCTTCCACAATAGTAGCAAATACTCTTAAAGATGCTACGTGAAGGTCAAGTAAGTCTTAGATACTGAGATATAAGCCACACACGGGTATGATATGAGTCTCACGAGCTCATAGGATGATCACACCCTCACAGGAAGTCTCATGACCTGGCATTAATATCCTATAGCTATAATCTTTGCTCAAATAGATAGACGTCTAGGGTTCCAGAAATCCCACGTCCACCATAATAATATACCAGTAAAAGACAAGAATAATTTAATCTCAGAATATAAATATTAATATGCACATTAAACTCAAAAATGTTGGTGAAATCTTCAAACCCTTATTTTTGAATTTCTCCTGCAAATTTGTTGAAGCACAAGCACAACCTCTGAATGAAGTTGTTTGCAAGCTAGCTTGGGAGATCTCACTCCTATACCAAGTTATTCTTCCTGAGGGGTTTCATCCTCAAAAAACTTGAAATTTTCAAACTCTCTAGTCTTTAGCAAAACCCTTATCAAAATAATCTTCTCAACAATGAATGTGCAAAATGAGCTTTCATTGCCCTTTTATATTTTCATGTTCAATTTGCATTTGATTTTCATTTCCCACCATTCATTCTTTCAATTTAACTTTATATTATAAAGTGCATATTAAAATCACTTATATCCTTTTAAATATAAAAATCCCCTTTTAATATATTTTAATAACGCATAAAATTAAATTAAATTTAACTTTATTATTTGATGTTAGTAATATTAAATGCATAGGACCAATATTAACCAAAATAACTCCTCAATATAATTACGTCATTATGTCAAAAGTAGTAAATCGGCCAGCTGACCATATCCATGACTTACTATAAATAGTAAGTATGAGCAACACATCCAAGTGACTTACTAAAAATAGTAAGTGTACATCAAAGTGTCTTGAATGGTCTCCAAAAGGCACACCACAAATAAATGTAATGTCCCTTGTAAAATTAGGGCAAATTTTGCTTTTATCTTAAAATGTTTAATGCTTATGACATATCATATATATGAGTAGGAACATTACAATGTTTCTACTAGTCGCTTATGTATGTATGAATAAGAGTGGATAATATGATAGCAAGGTCCTAACTCGATTTTTATAAATGAAGTCTGATCTAAAATTTAGTTCAAGATGGACAATAGAAATAAATGTTGTTTCAAATTGATTACTCTCAAAACTAGGTGGTGTAATGTAGCATAAACTATGGCATCAAAATGGCTGGTGTCTCTGGCGTGATCCCTCAATATCATGTGATTGTTGATTGTGATAATTATGCCATTTTTGTTGTTTTCGATGATAGCGGAATGCTAAGGCACTGTATCAAAGGTATACAATATATCATGCGTCCAGGGTATGGGTAAGTCGAGTCTCTTGATAGGACTATAATCAAGTATGGTAAATCCAAATTAACAATTATTCCTCCTTCTCAAAATCTGAATTTTGCACATCTTCTCCTTCCTGGATGATGACGTCCTCCTGTGTACCTTTCTCTTCTTTCTTGCTTTCTCTATATATGCGTTCTCCCTTATTGGTATTTGGATTGGCTTGTTTCTCTAGCTCTGAGTTGCGTCGATATCTTAGTGCCTTGTCCTCTTTTTATTCTTCTCTTCTATTACTACCCTCTTCCCTCATGTGGCTCATCTACTATCGCTATTTATTTTACTTCTTCTCATACATTCATTTTAGGTGAAGAGTCATGTCTTCCTTTGTGAATAACTTAATTAATTATTAATGGCCCATCTATTTCTCAAACTCCCGATTCCTGTATGAAGTCAGCTTATTACCATGATGATTGTATATTGTTTTATGATTATGTTAATATATATTATATTTTATCGCTATTTATTTTACTTCTTCTCATACATTCATTTTAGGTGAAGAGTCATGTCTTCCTTTGTGAATAACTTAATTAATTATTAATGGCCCATCTATTTCTCAAACTCCCGATTCCTGTATGAAGTCAGCTTATTACCATGATGATTGTATATTGTTTTATGATTATGTTAATATATATTATATTTTATTATAAATTGATTTTACTAATTTATATTAATTTTATATGCTTTAATACCATTATATTATAATGATTATAATATTGTCGGGGACAATTATAATCATAATGATATCAATTGATTAATGATTTCAAATATGCTTCATATCAATTTTATATATTTTAATATTTATAATATTATAATAATTGTAGTTATAATATTATCTACTAATAATTATAATTATAACCATATTATATATATATTTTATAGTCTTATTAATAAATATTTATATTTTGATATTGATCATCATAATTATAATGATATCAATGGTAATTATAATCATAATGATATTTTAATTGTATTTCTTTATACTTGACTAATAATATTCTAAATCACCTTTTTCTATATTATTAAAAAATATAAATATATTAAGTGTATACTTATCTTAGATGCCCCTTTGTGATGGGGATATCACAAGTCTACCCTGCTTGACTTTGATTGTCCTCAAGCAAAACCACCTTAGTTTCTCCTAGGACTTCTTCTTCTAATCTGTCACTCACGGTACATAGGTTAGTTACATTTTTAAATGAGGTTATTCTATAATGATTACTCTATTTGAATGCATAGAACATGTTATTGTATATCCATTAAATCATAAATATATGAAATATATACTTATCTTTGATATTATTGGATGATGGGGACATCACAAGTCTCCCCCTCTTGTTTTTGCTTGTCCTCAAGCACACAGGGTCTTCTTCCCTTCAAGTTCTTCATGTCTTGATTCTTTCATTTGGAATGCTTGTCTTATCTTGGGAAAGGATTGTAACATTTCATTACATCTAATCCATTCACAGGCCTTCTAGACACCTTATTCTTAGGTCCATCCAACCTTATAACCCTGAAAAGAGATTGTAACATTTCGTTACATCTAATCTCGTCCTGGTCTTATCCCGAGAAAGGATTGTAACATTTCGTTACATCTAATCCATTCCCAGGCCTTCTGGATACCTTAGTCTTAGGTTTATCCAATCTTATAACCCTGAAAAGAGATTGTAACATTTCGTTACATCTAACCTCTTCCAGGTCTTATCCCAAGAAGGGATTGTAACATTTCGTTACATCTAATCTGTTCCCAAGCCTTCTAGACACCTTAGTCTTAGGTTTATCCAGTCTTATAACCTTGGAAAGAGATTGTAACATTTTGTTACATCTAACCTCTTCCAGGTCTTATCTCGGGAAGGGATTGTAACATTTCGTTACATCTAATCCATTCCTAGGCCTTCTGGACACCTTAGTCTTAGGTTTATCCAGCCTTATAACTTTGGAAAGAGATTGTAACATTTCGTTACATCTAACCTCTTCCAGGTCTTATCCCGAGAAAGGATTGTAACATTTTGTTACATCTAATCCATTCCTAGGCCTTCTGGACACCTTAGTCTTAAGTCTATCCAACCTTATAACCCTAAAAAGAGATTGTAACATTTTGTTACATCTAACCTCTTCTAGGTCTTTTGGACACCTTTAGGTCTATCCAGCCTTATAACCTTGGAAAGAGATTGTAACATTTCGTTACATCTAACCTCTTCTAGGTCTTCTAGACACCTTTAGGTCTTTACTTGTATATTTTTGTTATAATTTTACACCTTATCTTGCAAGGGAAATGACTTATTAGCTTATATTGAAAGAAAAATAATTGCATGCAATAGTTAGTTTGTTTCCTGCTCTTCTGTATCCCATTTAGCCCTTTTGGTAGGGTTTTCTCTTATCTCATCCGATGCTCTTTCCATTTTATGTAATTGTCCTCTCTTGCATTGGTGGTCCTCTCCCCTTGGTTCTTTGCATCTAAAACATTTATTCTTCCTCATCAGTTCTTCTCTTAGTTTGAGTGCTTCCTTGTTGCGACATTGGTGTCCCTTTCTCCATGTTTCATTGCAAAAGTAGCATGTTGTTTCTTTGTTATCTCTTCTTGGTAGTTCTTGCTCGGATTGTTGCTTAAAAGAGGGGTTCTTAGATTTTTCCTTTGAAGAACTGGATTCCACTTTTATGGCCCTTTGAATTGCCTCCCCCACGGTTTGCGGTTCCAAGGGATTTACTATGCTCTTGATGGGTTCCTTGAGTCCTTCAATGAACAAATAGGTAAGCCTTCTTTGGGAGAGGTCGGGCACCATGACAACTATCTTTTGGAAGTCATTTGCATAATCCTCCACCATTCCTTGTTGCCTTAGTTGGGTGAGTTCCTTGAAATACCACTTGGGATGCTTTTGGTCAAATCTATTAATGAGTTTTTGAGTGAACTCACTAAAGGTGGTTATATTCTGGTGACCTTGTGTGATGAGTCCATGGTGCCACCAATCGTGAGCTATTCCTGATAGGTGTAGGACAACAAATTTGACGGCATCCTCTTCGATCATGGGGTTGAGGGAAAGATAAGTATCGAGCTTTTGAACCCATGATTGTGTATTTTTCTCCTCAGAGCCATCAAACAAAGGTAATGTCATCTTGTTAACCCGAGGTTTGAGGTCTTTGTTGGTCTGATTCTTCCTTCTGCTTGAGTTGGCTTGAGTTTTTACTTCATAATATTTTTTGAATGGTACGAGTTTCTAATCTGTAGGGACTAACTCAATGTACATAAGCACAATATCTTCTACACTATGTGAATTTTGCTCTTCCATTCCTTTTGTGACATTTTTGTTTGGGAGAAACGGGGGCATGGTTGGTCTTAGAGATGAACTTTGGGTTGAATGTTCATTTTTAGAGTGGTTTGATTGCATGTCTTTCCTTGGATTAGTTCTTTCTTGAGTGTGGTGGCTATTTATGCTTTGAAGAGCTTGGAGAATTAGCTGATTGGTCTTCTTGAATTTCTCATTGGTTTGCTCCATGAAGGTTTTCAGTTCTTGAGCCAATTTATCTACCATAGTTCCTTTTCTTTCGTAGGTTCACATTTGCTTCTACAGGTTGCCAAGATCGATGCTCTGATACCACTATAATGTCCCTTGTAGAATTAGGGAAAATTCTACTTTTATCTTAGAATGTTTAATGCTTATGACATATCATATATATGAGTAGGAATATTATAATGTTTCTACTAGTCGATTATGTATGTATGAATAAGAGTGGATAATATGATAGCAAGTTCTTAACTCAATTTTTGTAAATGAAGTCTGATCTAAAATTTAGTTCAAGATGGACAATAGAAATAAATGTTGTTTCAAATTGATTACTCTCAAAACCAGGTGGTGTAATGTAGCATAAACTATGGCATCCAAATGGCTGGTGTCTCTGGCATGATCCCTTAATACCATGTGATTGTTGATTGTGATAATTATGCCATTTTTGTTGTCTCCGATGATAGCAGAATGCTAAGGCACTGTATCAAAGGTATGCAATATATCATGCGTCCAGGGTATGGGTAAGTTGAGTCTCTTGAGAGCACTATAATCAGGTATGGTAAATCCAAATTAACAATGATTCCTCCTCAAAATCTGAATCTTGCACGTCTTCTCCTTCCTGGATGATGACATCCTCCTATGTACCTTTCTCTTCTTTCTTGCTTTCTTTGTATCAGTGTTCTCCCTTCCTAGTATCTGGATTGGCTTGTTTCTCTAGCTCTGAGTTGTGTCGATATCTTAGTGCCTTGTCCTCTTTTTATTCTTCTCCTATGTTACTGCCCTCTTCCCTCCTACAACCCATCTACTATCGCTATTTATTTTACTTCTTCTCATACATTTGTTTTAGGTGAAGAGTCGTGTCTTCCTTTGTGAATAACTTAATTAATTATTAATGGCCTGTCTATTTCTCAAACTCCTAGTTCCTATATGAAGTCGACTTATTACCATGATGATTGTATATTGTTTTATGATTATGTTAATATATATTATATTTTATTATAAATTGATTTTATTAATTTATATTAATTTTATATGCTTTAATACCATAATATTATAATGATTATAATATTGTTTTAATATTTATAAATTTATTTGTAATATTTATGATTATAATATTGGCGGGGACAATTATAATCATAACAATATCAATTGATTAATGATTTCAAATATGCTTCATATCAATTTTATATATTTTAATATTTATAATATTATAATAATTGTAGTTATAATATTATCTATTGATAATTATAATTATAACCATATTATATATATAAATATATATATATATATATTTTATAGTCTTATTAATCATCATAATTATAATGATATCAGTGGTAATTATAATCATAATGATATTTTAATTGTATTTCTTTATACTTGACTAATGATATTCTAAATTACCTTTTTCTATATTATTAAAAAATATAAATATATTAAGTGTATACTTATCTCAGATGCCCCTTTGTGAGGGGGACATCACATAAAGTAGGACATTGAAATAGATAGTATTGAAATAAACACCAAAAGACCTGTTGAAGAACCAAAGATCACACTCAAAGGGGTCCCTTGAACACCCTGTTAGCCTACGGGGCCCAATTAGTAGACTAACCACTACGTTTGACCACTGCCTAGGAAAAGGGGACATTATGTATGCTATCTTCTCTTCACTACTCACTTCATTTTCCTTCATCTTCTTATCACTTTCAACCAACATTTGTCTTTCAAATAAACTATCAGTCATTCTCATTTTTTTTCACCAATATGCTCGTCAAATTTAGGACTCTCCAAGTCCATAGTTACCACTCCTAAATTTGATTTTATTTATTTGTTTTCTCTCTTCTTTTCCTCTTCTTTTCTATTGGTAGGGGTTGCTCTCACATCTTTCTTCTTCCATCTTAGGCTACAACATTCTTTTCCACTACTTTTATTTTCGTTGTCCTCGTTCTTCTTCTTGATTCTCTTTTCCAATATTCTCTCATCTCTTTCAAAATTATTTTCCAATACCTCTATCCTGGCCCGGATCTTTCCCAATTCTTCATTGAATATCTTTCCCATCTCTTCAAACTTTTTATTTTCCACTTCTTCCCAATATTGTTCCCTCCTGGAACAAAATTCACATGGGTCTCCTCATGACCCATCTCATATTCTTCCTCTCACTTGTTCCCATCTCACATCTTGTGCTTTGCATCTTCACAGCTTCTTCACCGTGCTTCCACTATAGGTCGCCTCACATTTGGCACTTTGCCTATATACTCAAAACTCTTCACTCTTCACCTATAGGTCCTAGTATAGGCTACCTCATGTTCATCACTCTGCCTATGCGCTCAGAACCTCTGGCTTTGATACCATTTGACACAAAAAAACAAACAAACTCCTAATTCAGTACCAATTTGACGAGAGACTAATTAGGCTACTGATCTCGCAGCCAAGCACCATCTCAATTCGACAATTTCATTTGTCGATTGAAATCAATTCAATTTGCAATTTTAATTTCAAGAACTTTGATGGAATCAAAATCAATACTTGCAACTATATCCACACTCAAACACAAATTATGTGAATAATACTCGCCCCAATTATAAAACTTTATCCCAACTAAAATTGCAATAAAATTTACATCACTTTTTACTTTCGTCTCAATTAATTACATCACAAACAATTCACAATTTGGTTTCACTATGCTCAAACCCAAGCATTTACATACTCTTATACCACATGGTTTACATACCATTCATCAACACTCCATTCATCTTAATGTTTTCACCTCCCTGTACGCTATAACATCACTTCTCCTTTAATCCCTTACCATCAACCCCTTTCCACTATGGCTCGACCTATAATGGCACTTCTAAATTCAACTTCCAGCTAGT
Source organism: Sequoiadendron giganteum (assembly GCA_007115665.2). Classification (NCBI taxonomy): domain Eukaryota; kingdom Viridiplantae; phylum Streptophyta; class Pinopsida; order Cupressales; family Cupressaceae; genus Sequoiadendron; species Sequoiadendron giganteum. The sequence goes on from CM021106.1 coordinate 616,697,599, forward strand.
ATAGCGAGGCTTTGTTTATGGTTTATAACTGCAACCTCTTTCTTTTTCTTTATTCTCTCTCAATTCTCCAAATTTCCACGTTCTGTCCTCTCTCTCTGGCGCAACATCAACACACTCCCTTATGAAACAATTTCATTGTATTTTAAACTTGCATTATTCTAAATGGGCGCGACCTCTTTTCTATGTTGTTGCACACCCTATTCTCTTCCCAAACTTTCCTACGCAGCCTTGTCACACACTTTTTCCTTTGCAATAAAACAAGCATCCCTCCTACTGAGGTGCGACTTGTCCCTCCTCTTCAATCTGCCAACGGCACCACTTCCTGTTCATCTTTTGTGTATTATTTATTATTTAATTTTTAAAATTGAACTCCCCATCATGCTGATCGTGACCCCCTTATTCCCCCTTAATTTCTGCACTTGTCTTTTTTAATGGGCATGGTCTCTTCTGCCATCTGGATGCCACTCTTTCACCTCCAACCTGACTCGACCTGTCCTCTGTTTCTCTTACCTGGCTATGCAACTTTTTATCTTCCTGTGCATCGACTTCACTCTCTTGCTGTGGTGTGACCCCTGATATGCTCCATTTATTTGACTGTATTTTTAATATTTATTTTAAATCTCCAATTTCCTCTACGAGCTCTGCCCCTTTGCAGTCTCCCTCACATTCTATAATTCTTTATTTCTCAACGCCAACCCCACTTTCTTCTATGATCGATTCTTGGCGTTGATCATTTTAAATTTTTAAGCATTCATTTATATTACCAAAGATATATACATTAATCCTCAGGTTGCATTAAAATAATTGTACCGAAGATTGAAATTAAAATACGACATTTTGTCAATTAGAAATGACAAAAATGTAATCCATATCTGGCTCCATGATCACGAAACTGAAATTGAACTGACAATCCAAAAATGAAAGTCAAAATAAAAAAACAATGAATTCAACCCAAAACATTTTGGGTGATGCGAATTACTAATCTGTTCAGATGCTCTTGCATCAAAAATGAAATAATGTTGTATATTGTTTGGAAAGAAATGTCCTCTTTCAAAAATAAGATGATGCAATTTGTATTAAGAGTTGTCCATCAAAGGACAATCGGCCAAGATTTGTGTTGTGGATGATTTGTGCATCATGTGTGGGTAAGACGAGATAATTGATTGTATCTACCAAAATATTTCAATAATAGAAGTTAAATATAATTTTTTGTTTACCACCACCATCTAGAGAGTTTTAGGTATATAATTAAAAGTTGACTAAATTTCCTTTTTTCCACTTTTATTACTTGGAAACAAGCCTCTTTTAGTGATTCTTGAATGGTCAAGGATAGTTGCACCAAACTATGACACACAATTTGGATGCAACAATTATTATCCTTTGAAGGAAAGGATGCAATACTACTTTTTAAGAATAAGTCTTCTTTTAGTATTAAAAATTTAAAAATATTTGTTAAAGGTTTGGTACACCTCCCCCACACTATGTTCTCCCTACTTCTAGTAGTGGTTGTTTTGTTCTTCCCAAAATAATGTTGTAAATTGTTTGAAAAGAAAATTTCTCCTTCAAAAACAAGGTGATGAATTTAGTATTGAGCGTTAGTCATCAAAGCACAATTGGCCAATATTTATGTTGTTCCAGCTTTGTGCATTATGTATGTAAAACAAAGACAAATATATCTTCTAAGAGTTTTCAACAACAAGAGGATTTTTAGGATGATTACGAGTTGAATATAATTTCCACTTTATGACCTCCATCTACAAGGTTTTAGGGATATAATTAGAAGCAAAATCAATATTTCTTTTTCCCATTTATGTTTCTTGGTCAAGGCCTCTTTTAGTGATTCTTGAATTGTCATGGACAAGTGCACTAAACTAGTACAAAATTTGGATAGCAATGATTATTTCCTTTGAAGGATGCAAAGATACTTTAAAAAAATGTTTTACCTTAGTATTCAAAGTGAATTTTAAAATATTTGGTAAAACTTAGGTACACCTTCCTCACACTCTGTGTTTTCCATTTATAGTAGTGGTTGTCCTTCTATTCCCAACTTTCTTATTAGAGTGTTATGTGCCACTAAATTATTCAAATGGTCTCATTTAACTCACACTTCCCTATTGTCCCCTTCAAAACCAAAACTCGCCCCTTTTAAATCAAGATATTAAAACCCCTTCAAAAAATGTATGAGTGGGGCTTTATTGTTTTTCTCTTTGGCTAGGATTTCAATGATTATGAAAAATTATTCACAATAAAAAATTCCACATATTAGTCCCCCCTTTGGTTGATGGCAATAAAACCTAAAACAAAGACTCATCAATCCATAGAGCATTGTCTAATATTAATGATAGCCTCCTAAGACTAATCCAATCAATAGAGAAAAAATGAGAGTGAGCTTTATCACGAATCTATCTCTCTACTTGTCTCCTATATTATGCATAAAAAAGACAATAATAAACTTCTAAAAGATTGCTTGAAAAACTAATTTGAATGTGTCCATCTACTAAGATATACTTCTTGAGTTGTTGAAGAAAAATAAAAATTATTGAGAAGCTCATTAGCACTGATAAATGTAGATGCCACATTTCAAAAGTGATTGTACCAAAAAAATAGCAAGTGGATGCAAGAAGACAAATCAATCAAATTAGTTATACTTCAACTACTACACCTAATATAATTGATGAAGGGTACAGTCACTCTTTCCCTCAACTTGGAACTTAAGCTATTGCTTGGACTTGGAAGTAATAGGAATGTGAAGGAAGAAAAACAAACCCCCATATATATTTTTCCACCTAACACTAATGCATGTTGAAGATCTTATCTACTTTTGTGTAGAAAAACTAATCTATGTTTTTTTTATAGGTATATCAAGATATGTACTTATTGTCTTCTCTATATATTTATCCACGTACTTTCATGTTATAATCTCTCTCTTGTTTATAAGCACTCTTTGTAAGTGACCTAGTAGCTTATTAACAGAAGTCAATTTGAGAGTTTTTAAAAATGAGTTATTTATTGCAATATTACTCTTTTATTTTCAAAAGAGGACTTAAAGAAATTGGATTGCTATTGTATTACTTCTTTCAAGTAGAGCTTTTGTAGAAGCTTGAAAATTCTTCAACTAGACAAGGGAGACAATAAATATGGAATTTAGAATCAAGGAATGCAAGATTTGGATACCACACTCACAATAGATGATGAAAGTGAGCAAGTGGATGGCACTTTGTAATTGCTAATATTAATGAGAAGAATAATTTATTTTACTAGATGATATAAATAGATCCAATATTCTATATTTGGTTGGTATGTTCTATAGATTTATAACCAATCCTATATTAACCCACTTGAAATCCACAAAACAAGTATTAGACATTTTGTGTATCACTTTGCATTACGGGAAGGGTACACAAATTAGCACAAGCAAGTTGTAGAAATAGAGAGGATTGGTTTAGTCTTGTTTATAAGCCCTATTTTTTCTCTTTCTTAACCTAAGATAAGAGTACAAGGTTCCAATTAAAACAACATTTTTTATTAAGATTCATAGAGAGATTTTGAAAGGGTTTTGAACCTTTTACAAAGGTAAAGAAAACATACATTGAATAAGCTCAACAAACATCATAAAAACACCAACAAGGAACAATCAACACTAAGGTTGTAAATCATTAGCTACCACATCAATCATCATCTCACCAAAGGGGACAAAAACAACAAACATGGGGCAATCCAACCAAAAAACAAAAATGACCAACTAACTCAAGGCAAGTTGAAGTCGCATTGCTTTAGAGATCTCTAAACACTACCAACAACCCTATCCACATGTTTATTGAAGCTAATTTCATTCTTGGTTGCTTTCCCTTTTCTATTTGTTGAATCTAAATTAGAAAAAAAAACAAAGGGCTTCTAGAAAACTTCTTATGCAAATCCATCTTCCATTTTTCCTTAATTGTAGAGGGTGAGCTAGGAAAATGCAAAGTCACACATATTGGGCTATTGACATTTTCTTCTTGGATCACACTAGCCATAATTTCACTAGCATTTATCCAACCCCTACAATCCTCCTTTGGAATGCTCACATTTAAATGTATCCTAACAAGGGGCTTAGAGCTAGAAACATTATTAATAGTTTCTTAGAGTTAATCCTAACCGAAGATGGACAATCCTTATTGTTTTTATCCAACAAGGGCAACTCAACATTAGTCTAGGGGTGTCTAGACTCCTTTATTCTTTTCTCTAGAAAATTTTCTTCCTCTTGTTTTTAAAGCAAATCATAATAACATGGGCTAATTTGAGGCACTTTTGGCACATAACTAAGGATTTATCATACACATTCTATTGTACACATTCTCCTAATTTAGAAGACCAGGTGATAAAAAAATGAGCACCTTAGCCATATTAGCATTCATACAAAATCTAACAAAGAATTGACATTTTTTAGATTTGGTCACTATAACAAAAATAATGAGTGAACTAAATGAGTTAGTAATACCCATCAAAACCTCATGCTCCCAATAATCCAACAACATGGAAGCCTAACCTAGGTGAGGCCCTATTAATACATCCCTTCTTTGGATCAAACCCGATCTCCATCTTTTAAGAAAGAGTCTTCCCTTACCTACAAATCATAGACAATCCAAAAGAATTTGAACACAATCTTCATGATTTATAAAAGAGATAAAAAAAAATCATTGATCGTAATTGCAATCTCTACATGAAAATATAATTTCCACTTTCTTTAAACCCATTTTCATAAATGCTATGACATCGAACTCCTATAAACTTCCCAATAAGAAAATTCCCTACCCTGAAAAAAGAGCTTTATAGAATAGAATTAGGATTCCTAAGGATAATGCCCTTGCAATCCCCCACTCATTCAAATGGAGCTTGACTTACCTTTAACAAAGTAACCCAGGAATTCCTCAAATGCAACTATCATAACCTACGACATCAACACGATTTAGAAAAGTTGGACATGTGGCAAGATCAATCTTGTCTACCCCAAACATTGATTGCAATAACCTCATGTCCCCATGCGGCTGCTTAACTCTATTTTCTGCTTAAATTTAAGCAGCATGGGTGTTCCCATTCATAAATTTTATTTTTGGGAAAGGATAATTTGGAATCTTTTCCTATTTTAATGGAGCAGCTACTATTTAAGAATTGAAAATAAGTTGTGGAAAAAGAAGGGGGGCTAGAAATAAGCAATAACTGTATATTTCTAAAAATCCACGTGGCTCCACAAACTTTTTTCCCTCTTTTTTAATATTTGATTTTGTTTTTGTTTTTCTAATTTTTTATTGTACAGATTATTATTAATACTATTAATACAAATTTAAGCTGTCTGCTTAAAAATAAACAGAAAAACTAAGCATTCATGGGGCCATCAGCTCCACAAATGAGTTGAGGAGTGATTGCTAACCAAAATAAACTAAACAGCCGCATGGGGACATAAGGTAAGCCTATAACCCAACGACCACTAACAATATAGATCGGTCTACTTCAGCTCATCTAACACACCAAGTCCACCATATGCAAAACCTGCAGGGATACAAACATGATAGTTGCTTCCACCAACGTCCTCAGACGCATAGGGGGTTAGGGGAGATCCAACTTAGTCCCAATTGTAGAGATTGTGTGCCTCTTAACCCCCTGCATCTAGTAGTCCATTGCGAATGTCAATGAGGGCACTTTCGCGAGGACTAGAGTCCACGATGCTTTCAGACATAGGGAGAAGGAAGTCACGCTTGAACCCCTGTTATAAGCCAACTCACAAAGGTTTGCCCTACCCAACAATACCCGGATCTTCTATGGAATCCTTCACAACAAACCCAAAAGAAGAAAAAGATTCTCTGGATTGCTTTCCCTGCCTCAACCCTTGAAGAAACCCTTGGCGACAGAGGAACCAGCCGCAGCTTCCTAACATGCCTCAAAAGCTTTTTGACAGGCCTCGAACCATAAATCAAGCCAACTTTCTTCCTCTTTGTCGTCCGGAGCCCCATCACATTTGTCTTTGTCCTTCTCATCTACATCCTTTAGTCCTACTTCGAACCCTATCGATGGCGAAATCCCTCTCGCAACCATTTTCCCGCTCACAGGCATTTTGAAGCAACATGTTAAAGCTATATGATTAAGAAAATTTCTCAAGGATCTTGGTCTTTGAAACTTAAAGCAAACAAAAATCCTTCATGGCACAAAAACTTCTATTTATTACCAAGAAACTTGTGTTTAATGCCCACAACACGCATGTTAATGTGCGCTAGCATTTATAAGGAGGTAAAATTTATTATTGTTAGCTTAATCCTTAATAACGGCGTATGTCCAGCTTCCTAGATGTTGCACGACTGAAAGTGTTCTACCTGGTACTGTAAAACAATTCAATTGTGTCTGCGTGGATTGAATTCTACGAATGTGCCCTTCAAAACCCTTAAAAAAAAGAAAAAGATCCGAGACTTGTGAAATTCCTAGATATTTCAATTTCCTGTGCGAGTTGCCTCTTTATCTCACGGATTTAAATAACAATAAGACAATTGAGGATTCATGCACCCTTTAACATGTATTCTATGATGGTGGTGATTTTCCATCATTTGCTATAAGCATGTGTATGACTATTGAACCTTTTGTGATTGTGTATGTCTTCTTTTGCGAGTAGACACATCCAAGAGACAGAATGCGTGTGAAAGAGAGGAGAGATTAAATCTGGGTGTTGTCATTTTCTAAACTTCTAAACAACGAAGCACAGAGAAGTGCGTTTAGGATTGCATTGAAATCAATCGGATACAATAAGGTACCATTTCAAAAGAACTTTTAGCACTAAAATCAATTTCATAAATGCTCCTGATCAATTCTTGCATGGAACTAAAATATACATCAGTTCTTGTGGATGCCTTATACCTCAGTTTTGGTAGATATCTTCACTACAAAAGCATATTCCAATCCAATTTATTTAACAAGAAAAAGCTATCATTTCTAGAAAAACTATACAAGTTCTTACAAATATATTCATGCGTTCAGAGATATTTGTTATAAACAAAGAATGAGAAATTACCTGAAAGATGTCATCTGATATAAGTCCCATTCCATGAACAAATGGCACAAGTGCATTGCCATCAAACTTATGATCTGTGACCCCATTTCCTACCATATAGCCCTGAAAACAAGTTTATATTAACAAAAGGTTTGGAATCGTTGTCGTGTGGTACTCGATGGGTAATTCTAAGATTTTCTCTATAACAGCTAACAATTCAGTAAGAATCTTGAAGAACCTTTACCTTAAAATTCAGAGCAGGTGTTAAACCAGCTACAATTCCTGTAACATAACACAATAAAAAAATCATAAATAAGGTTATCCATAAGACAAATTTGTTTCATCTAGAAAATCATTTATTAAAAGGAACTATCATATTTGCATACCTTTGGATACTTCTGATGCCAGAGTTGGTACATAGATTCCTGCAAATGATTCTCCAGCAATAAAGAATGGATTTGATTGGAACTCTGGGTATTCCTCGAACCACTGCTCTCAATGCCATACACAATGAAAAATCTAGATTTTTTAAACATTTGCCTGTCTTATACAGTCATATATTCATACATACTTCTTCGTTACTTTCTTGTGTTCTTTATAAATGAATTTTATTATAGCCTTTGTCTCCAATTCCAAAAAGATTCAATAATAAGCGGTTACCTCCTTCCATATCTATTCTATGCTTGTGAATTCAAATACCATTTATTAGTAAATCCTAATAAAATGATTTTCGAGGAACGATTTGGGACCTTTAAAAGGAAAGTATGTGTATCTTTAGCCGTCTTGAAGTCCCCAGTATTATAGTCATTTGCTGTTCTAGAGTATGAAAAGCCAACTCCAGATGGCGAATCCAAATATATGACACTCGAGACCTGGACAAGAAGTAATGTTATGAATGATAAAATGTCCACAACAAAAAGAGCCAAAAATACAGCCCTTTCATGTTCTACGCACCAATTGTAATATACAGTAGCTTCTGAATTCAATTTAGGAACTGTCAATATTCAGACTATTGTCAAGTAACAAAAAAATGTCATTCTAAAAGAAATCAGACCTTTGACCAGGCATATGGGTTTAAGTGTAGCTTGGGCAAACTTCCAGAACCATTTGTGGCCGCTTCAAAATTAAAAGGACCTACAAGCGCAAGATCTTACAGTTACAGCTGCAGAGCTTTCAATTTTGAATTTATTGATTTCTTCTATTTAGTAGTGCCAATCTCTGATTTTCAAATGTTTACGAGTAGTACAGACTATTTCAAAGAGGTAAATATAAGGGTTCAATTATCAATAATTAGACGTGAAGGCAGTGAATATAATTTGAGCGTGCAATTCCAGAAGGATTAAAACTAGAAGGATACCATGCTTCAAGTTCTAACAGTTGAAACTACTTTTCATTTACAAAATTTGCAAAGATTATTGATAAAATACAAACAGAAAATACAACTCATATAAGATAGGGATCCAAAAAATAAGTCAATTGGGCCATGGTTCACTGGTGAAGATCACTTGGTTGCTATATAGTCATATGGCCCAGAAGGGTTTCAAGCTTGCAGAAAGGCAAGCTCTGTCACAGATTAAAAGACTAAGAATGGGTGCAAGTCCAAGATGAATTTTTGCAGAAGAGTTAACCTTAGAAATTGGAATCTTAGCCGAAGGGAGCAGTTTTATCTGGGCAACCCCTAAAACCCAAGTCGAAAATACTATTTAGGAAAATACAGGATTAAAAACCAAAGATAAATAAGGTGGAATCAAACCATGCTCATAAACGAATCCATCAAAACTTGAGCAACCTGGACCACCATTTAACCACAGAACAACAGGATCTTTGGCAGGATTTCCTTGTGATGTAACAAAGTAGTAGTACAGGTACCTTCCATTGGCATCGTCTACTGTTACATATCTGCAAGCCAAAAAATATGCACAAGAATAGTCACCATTAGCAACAGTATCAAAAATAAGAAAATACTGAATATATGAGAGAAACATTCTCTCCGTAACACAGTTCCTATTTACATGCCGTTCGGTAACAAAGTAATTGTTTTACACTGTGAAAAGCAATCTGAAAAGAAATGGGTAACAGAAATACCCCTACCCTCCGTAATGTTTTGAAGGAAAACTACCATCATAACCAGGCACAGACTTTATCAATGCTTTTACCGGTGCTGCAGCTGCATAGTAGTGAAACCCTAGCAATGCAAGAAAGTACCATGTCCAGATAACCTTCCCAGGCGTCATTGCTTAACTGCTTTCAAGGGCAGCCCTGAATTTTGAGATTTAACTGCAATAACAAATTATTTAGCAGAAATTACTAAAAGATTAGGATTAAACAGCGAACTACAGCGTTTACTACAAATCGGAATTCTAACCATAAGCTCACGAGCCCTGCTAATTTCTGCAAATATTAGTTATTACTTCAAATTTTCGCACAATATAATGCAGCATTAGCTTTGCATGGTAAATTTAGTTTAATCATTGTTTTGAACTTTGAGATCCGTTTGGTAACCAATCCAACTTAAAGTCATCTATTATATTTGCTAAAAATTGCAGAGATATTTTGAGAAATAATATATTTGGGCTCTGACTAAAGTCTGAAACAAATTGTTGAACACTCGAAACTCGTTCCTAAATGGTCATAATCTTATAAACTTCAAGTACTTCTATAAATATTCCCAAATTGTCCAGAAAATAGCATATTTCAACCCCAAAACTCAGGGTTCTCAGTTTATCTACGAATCTTCAAGCATATACTGAATCTTTCGCTCCAGATGGTTTTAAATTTCGCCATGAAATACTAAAACGTTATCTTTTCAGCACAAACTAAGAGCAGCGTCACATCATGTTCTAACTATTTTTCTTAGCCTTTGTTGCTCACAATTTTGTAGAGCATAGTAGGCTATGTATTTTTGTGCTTGGATGAAGGAGCCACAGGTTTAAATCCCGTGGGGTAAAGTATGTGCATTGTATAATCTAAGCACAGTCGGGCACACAGTGGTGGTCTCGTATGCTCTAAGCTATTCTGAAATCTAGCAACAGTTCGATGCACAAGGCAGTAGGCATCATGTGCTTTAAATGAGCTTTCCTTAAATTTCTACAGACCACATAGGCTACTGTTTGCAATAAAATGAAGATAACGACTCATTTTTTCCTTGCAAATTTTCTTTTAAATTATATGAATTCAAGCTTGGATTCAGCAATATTGTACACAGGCCTATGCCTCAGTCATAAGGGATGCTTGCTTTAAAGAGACCCAGGTTGTAATCTAGTAGACATTCCGTCTGCCCGCCAAATTGAAAGCTCCTTTATAAAAGGAAAGCCTTGCTTACAGAAAATGAAGCTTTGTTGCTTACAACAATCACCCAAATGACATATAAACCACAACAATCCTGGATAAATTCTATTTTGATTTATACTGTTGATTAGATATTGCAAGTCTCATCACGACATAAACTAAAATAGTCCATTCTATTCTGATTAAAAAATATATTCTGCTAGTTGAGCAGCTGGAAGAGCTTATAGCCCCTTCTTTTCCAACCGGGTCCAGACTATGTTCCAAAAAAAGCTTCGGTTTCTAGGCTCGAGAAGAAATTCTAAATTCCTCAAATGGCTGGCTATAAAAAATGAAAGGCATAGATTGTTCTTTAGGTCATGGCTTATCCAGACACCACTTTGATGTATGATTGGGAAGCCTAAAAGGGGTTTCTATAATCTTCTAATATTGTCAGAAAATTGCATCCCTAGATTCTGACATGACGAGCCGACGAGTAAAATCAACTTTTGCTATGCTGATGCAAATCCCACCTATTCGGGAATATTGTGGAAAATAAAGAAAACTCTGAATTGAACCACGATATCACTCACAAGATGCTTGCTGAGGTAAGAGATTGCCTTAGTATATCTAGACTACATCTGAAAAATGGTCAGCTGTGTGAACATCAATCTGCTTGAAAGATTGCTTACCCTTTCAACCCACCGTGACAATGTAGTAATTGAATTTGGAGATTATTTCCACAGGCTCTCATTTTTGAAACATATATCTCAGAAAAAGGTGTCCTATCCATTTTTCCTTTCACCTATACGCTTCAAATATGTTGTGGATGACACCACCATGTAGACAATTGAAGGTTGTTAAAAGAAGCTCTTCTGAGGATGCTGGCAGTGCAGATTCACAGGTAAAGGTCCCGAATTACTTTGTTAAATTCAATTTCTTTGAAGCAGATCATTATGATGCAGTACATGGGTCAAGTGCAAGTCTAGTGAAAAAATATAGAGGAGTTTAGTGGATCTGGAGGCAATTTTCAAATAACAGTCTTAATATTTGTATATATAAAATTGGAGTGTATGTACAGGAAGATTGGTTGCATTGAGTAAAAGAATCAAGGTAGAAGCATAGTTTAACTTGATAATTTTATAAATAAATAAAAATATGATTATTCTACTTACAAAATTACAGTCTAGCAGCAGTCTTTCTCGATACCTCTAAAATTGTAAATTTGTACTCATGCTAGATATATATCGCAAAAATCTTAAATTTATTATTATGATTACTTTTAAAGCGAGTGTACAAAGCAAAAAAAAAAAAAAAAATTACTATTACAGTTTCTAAATTGATATTAAAAAATATTAAGATATTATTATATTTTAAGAATTAAAAACATCTTAAAAAGAAAAAAATCATTTTTATCTTATTTTTCGAAATATTTTAAATTAATATATATTTATATAATACATATTATATAAGATGATATATATTATAAATTAAAAATAATGAATAACATAAAATAAAAATATAAAATTTACTATTATAATTAAAAATAAGATTCTAAATTGATATTAAAAAATATTCATGATATTATTATATTAAGAATTAAAAATATTGTTTTAAAAATCATTTATATTTTATCTTTCAAAATACTTTAAATTAGTATATATTTCTATAGTAAATACTATAAAATATTAAAATGTTATGTTATATTTTTCTATAATATTTTTTTACAATTTATTAATATATATAAGGTTATATAAAAATATAGCAAGTCAAATTATATGATTTTATAAATTTTAAAATTATAAAATACAATCTAAAATTGAAAAACATCCACAATCATCAAATTTTCACTATAACTCTAGTAAATCAAATCTAAACTCCAAAACAATTAAATTGAAAAAATAAACTAAAACATTTTCATTATATAAAATAAAAAATAATCATATTACAAAGATATTTTGTGCTTTGTTATTTAATTTAAAATTCACATATGTATAATTTTAATGGTAAAATTTGTATCTTTAGGTTAACTTTTATTTATTTTCAAGATTAATTTGAGAGAATATTTGATTATGATTATATAGTGATATGTAGCACATTTTTATGTTATGTTTAGCATTTTTCTAGATCTCTATCCATCTTTATTTTTTTGAGACCTTAATCTTGGTTCATTTGTACCAATCCCCACACATTCTCCTTATTTATTAACCTATAATTCTACATATTCATTCTTGATCTTGGGATTTGGGATTTCTTGTCCTAGGTCACTTCCATAGCACGAGATTGATCTTGCATGATGTAGTTTCGACCTAAAATTCAATATTTTAAAGATAAAATTGTTGACTCATACCCTTTCCTTATAGCCATTAGGAGGCAACTTGGTATACGTCTATGCAACATTTTCTTATGTCTTAGTATTTAAAGATGTCTATTTAATCAGTAATTCATATTTGAAGATCATTGAGAAATCTTATGTGCTAAAAAGAAGAAAGATTTTAGGAACACTTTGCTCAAAGCACTAAAAAGAAACTAAATTGCATCACATTTATTTAGGGCACATGTATGCTTGATTGCTATTTGCCAACATTTGCCTATGGTTGTAAAGTTGATAAAATAGACAGTTAACTAAGTAGATCTTAACCCTTGCAATTGCTTCTCCAAAATATTTTTTAATACTCTTTATCTTTATGTACACATCTATGCAAAAATTCATTAAGTCTTAATATTTAAAGACTTTCATTGAAGCATTAATTCATATTTGAAGATTTTTGAGGAGTCCTATTTATTTATCTGCTAACAATTCATTTAAAACACTAAAAAAGAACTTAATTTGCATTACATTCATATGTACATGTTTGATTGCTATAAGACCGTAAAGTTGGTAAAATATTAAGACCTACTTTTTAGTGTTTTAAATGAATTGTTAGCAAACCTACTTTTTAGGTGCTATAAATTGTTGTACTCTTAAATTCCATTAACCTAATTCATGTGCATGTTTGATTGCTATAAGACCGTAAAGTTGGTAAAATAGGAACTTGACTAACAAGAAATTATCTCTCATGATTGTTTCCCCAAAATATTTTTCAATACTTCCAATTTTTATGCCAAGATAGACATTTGAGTTTTGGGTGGCATAGATAATAGGATTGTTTCTATAATTTTAGATCACTTATGTGCGTTAGGTAAATGAGGTGACGAGTAAGTCCAATCCCACACAATGCAAATTCTATTTATAAGTATTTGAGAGATTGTTTTATATTTGAGACATCTTCTAGTTAGAGAACAACTATTTTTAGTATTAAGGTGATTGAAATCTACATTATATCAAAATCATTTGTCATTGTAATTTTCTAAATTAAATGCGTTAATCCTTCACACTCAATTTTCTAAATTAATAATCTAATATTTTGGTATTTACTTAGCACTTAGTATACTTGATTTGTTTGCATTTATTTAATCATCTTAAATAATTTTATTATAAAATTGTTAGTGTACTTACGATCATAAATTAACATAACAAGCATGATTGTTATTTTCTTTATAACTATATATTAATATATGCAACAAATAAAATTATTTTTTTAATAATTATTTATTATCATACACAAGAAACAAAAATAATAAAATAATGAATAAATATGTTATAGTCAATATGATGATGTCTAAATAGAAATCTAATGTCTATGTGAAAATTTAATATCTCTTTTATGTATATATATATATAGATAAAATATCTCTTATTGATATCTAAATAGAAATTATGGCCCATTAAAAACCATAAACTTGTGGAAAGATAGATTATCAAACTCTATTTAGATGTCCCACACAACTTTCATTTTGACCGTTTGAAAGGTGAGCCCAGCGCCACGTTTTCTATGCACAAGGGATACGGTCAGAATATGAACTAAAATATGACAATTACAAAAACGTCAAAGGTGTCCTGCACGCTTATTGGTTTGGAGTTTCCAATCACGACAAAGAGCATATTCTTTCTCCACTCGCTTGGAGTAGGTAGGATGTAGTTATAGGTATCGTGCATTCATCATGCTCCTTTAACTTACCTTTCCATCGCTTTATAGTTGAACGCCTCTTCTTTGGAAAGACATCTTCCTGTACTTTTTTATTTTTTTTGTAGTTGAACGCCTCTTCTTCTTTGGAAAAATGCTTCATGTACTTTTTATTTTATTTATGTAAACATGGAAAGGAATAGGTCTAATTACAATAGGGAAGGCAGTCAAAGAGCTGTTAGGCCACCAGCTTTTTGTACTTCTTTTCTTTTTTTAATCTTTAAAATATGAAGTGTTATTATAAATATTTTTTATTATCTAATTTAAAAGGAAAAATAAATAGCCTTTTAAAAAAAAATAAAAAATTAATTAATGTTTCGAGATGATCAAAAGTAGGTCGATGAAATTTAAGAGTACAATAATTTAAAATAAAAAGTTTTAGATGATAAATCTAGAGATTTTATAAAAGAAAGAAAAAAAACAAAGAGACTTAGGCTAGTGCATGATGTAAAAAATGAGTTGTGAGTTGATTTTAAGAGAAGTATTGAAATAAATTTTGAGATTGATAAAGGAGAGAGTTGCTTTGTATTGTATGTGACAATGGATGTTATATTGAAATGTTTGTCTCTATGATTCAACTTGGATTTCTACTATTCAATTTGCAACAATAGAGCTTCAACAAATTGCAAAATGACCTTCACTTTATTAAAACTCATATGTGACCTTGATCTAGAAAATTGCAACCTTAAATTGGGAACTTCTAATCTTTAGAAACATATGTATCTTTATGTACCAAAGATTGGGTGGTGCTTGAAAGCACTGGTAGGCCCTACTATCAAGAATGAGGTATTTGTGTCTTATCTTGATGGTAGTCAAACCGTTTTTACCAATTCAACAATGTTTATACAAGTTCAAAGACAAGACAAATAAAATATAAATATTTATGTATATGTTCTTATGATTGTAAATGCTAATACAATGCTTTATATAATTGAATGATGTGTGAATAATAACACTATGAGATGATGATGGATCTCCAATAGACCTAGGTCATTGTTCTTTTATACAACACCTAGCACTCAAATTTAATTATTTTACACTTCAGTTAGTAGATTTAATAGCTAGCTTGGGTTAAGTTAGCTTAGGCCCATGCTTAAATTAGATTTTGAAAAATGGGGGTCAATGTTGTACCTTGTGTTCCTAAGCCAAGTTTGGGATCGCACCTGCAAACTTGACTTAGGACTAAAAACAATAAATTTAAGGGCGAGGTTTGGATTCATTGGAGAATGGACTCAAATTCAAATGAGGTTCAAGCTAAATGCAAACTCTTGCACAAAAATATGCCATTTGAGCCCTATATTTTTTTACTAGGGACAAAGCGTCAATGTGAGTCCAAAATAAGTAGGGAAAAGTGTTAGTTAGTGATACGCTTTGTGTCTCTACAATTAGATTTTTTAAGTTATTATGGTTTTTAATAAAAATGTGGCATCTTCTCCTTAATCTATAACTATCAAAATTTACATTATTGATAACTCTATGAGTATATTGTTAGCAGTGCACAAATGATAGTCGACAAAATGAAAGATGTTCAAAGTAATATATGTGTTAAACAAGGTTGCCTAGTCTCTCCTACACTTTTTTGACTCTACATCAATGAACTATAAAACACCCTAGGTGATACAACTAGTTGTTTACTCTTTGAAGTTTGCCTTTTTATTCTTCTATTTGTAGATGACATTATATTGATGTCAGTGAGGGGTTTATAGAGACAACTTGATAAATCAAACTTATTTTATGATAACCATAAACTTTAAGTTAATTTGAGAAAAATAAGCCATGGATTTCACATTTCCAAAAAGGAGGCGAGTGAGGTGATTCTTACTTAAATAGATATGAGAAGATTTAGGTTATTTTTTCACATGTATATCTATGGTCCTCTTCTTTACCCCATATTTTAGCTTAACTCTAGTTTTAAAGTTAAGACTAAGTTAGAGAAATGTTGCTCTTACCACCCTTGAAACAATGATTTCAAGTTTAATTTTAGGATATTCAGATGAAGATCCACCTATTTGCCTCATTATTCATACCTACCCTCTTGTATGGTTGTGATATTTGGGGCCCATACCTTTGATTTGTGGACAAAAATTAGAGATATAGTATTGGTTACAATATTATCTAAATAGATTCATGTTAAGAGATTAAGGTTTTAGGTTACCATCTTTGCAAATTTTGGCATAACTCCTCTCATTACTTAGTAATATTCCATGTGGTGACCATATACAGAAGTTGAGACTCATGCCTACCTCTCAAAATTTTCATCTTTGTTGTACTCAATGTCTTAGTCTTAGATCTTCTATGGTGCTATAAAATTGTAGATTTCAATCTTGTTAGTATGTGAGGTCCTCCTCCTTGTCATGCCTCATTAACCTTGATATTACTAGGCTACAACCATAAATATTTTATATGGATGCCTTTTGATCTTTCTAAGGGGGAGATAAACAAGGGTATTCACATTAATACTTACAATCCTACCTCTAATCCACTTGTACCACACTTAGAGAGCCACTATCTTCAAAAATTCAACACTACCCAAAAATATATTTGAAGTTTAGGGATGGACTGATCTACCTTCATAAATATCCTATACTCAACTACCTTATAGCCTAAGGATTACTCTTGCATAAATTAGAGTTTTCTCTCACTATCTTTATGTTAAGATGGACCACCATATTCTTTTTAAGAGCATTGTATTTTCCATATAACTATATTCTCCTTAGAACCAAAGACTAGGAAGCATTTTGTATTCAAATGCTCTCCCTATTATGAGATAAAAGGATGGTTGTTGACCTCTTTAGAGATTCAATTGGTTCTTTCTAGGCTTTCATGGCTTTCTTATGAGGACCAAAAGTATTTTGCTCTCTTCCTTCAAGATATGTTTTTTCTTTATTGATGAAAGCACCTCCACTAGATGAGATCATACTAGATTGATTAATTCCTATTTATAGCCCTCTCAATTTAGTAAGAAGTGCCCTTGGCTAAATTCCAAGTATATCCATTATATTTGTCAGGTGTCATAAAACCCCCATGGTATTGTGCCTAACACAGTCTTTTTGGGGACCTTGAATGCCAGAAGTGTTATTTAAGATTGACAAGGATCATATATGGAACTTACTTTTCCTTTCTTATACTGTTTTCTATATGTTTATATTTTTCTTATGATGCACCCTTGCACTCCACATGTCCTCTATATAGGTCTTAAGGGATGTTCCAATACAAGGTGTTGGACTTTTGCATGAGGTCAAGTAGATTAATGATTGGGAAGGATTATAATCTTGAGGAAGAATATTATCCAAATATAATAGGTTGAGAGCCCATTTATAATATGTATTAAAATGATAACAATACATCACTTTTAAATGTTCTTCTTAGGCTGTACCCCTGCACTCCCCATATTCCTTAAGGAAAAAATCAAAGTCCCATAATCAATTATCAAACATCCAAAAATAGCAAATCCTCTTACATTGATTACACATAATAAAAAAATTCATAAACTATCATGAAGACCATTTTCCCAATCCTAGGTACTCCATGAGGGCAAGAATTACATGTCATAACGCCTATCTTAGGAAAATGCTCTATAACTTCCAATTTTGACCTTTTTATGTAACCGTTTTTAATGTCTTCTTGCAACCATATTTCCAAGTTATGAAGGACTAAATAATTATGATTTAATATATATCCCATCCTCATATGCGCATCCCTTTTTCCCACTCCACGATTTTGGGAGACACATACATACCATATATGAACAATTAAATGTTACAATACATACATAGTGAATAGACCTAGTCCCACCAAGTACACAAGACATGTAACCATAATAAAGACAAGTTGTGGATTCCCCCATTTGATAGTAGATCCTAATGGTACGTTTAATCACCACCCAATCCAATTACGCATAGATGAACACAGTTATGTAGGAAACAAATACTTAGTTTAGAGCTTCTATTCAAATATTAGGGACATGCACAAGTTTCAAAGTCACAAATCCTTCTTGCAAGCTACCATGACAACCATATTTGAGAATCTATCAACCAACACATACATAGTCATGACCATGTTTAGTCATAGGAAATCCTAACATGAAATTTATTGAGATAGAGTGCTAGGTCTTGTCAGGAATCGGAAGTGGTGTATATACAATCCTTATTTTTATTTGTAGGCTTCACAATAGTATAAACTATGCAAGCTTGAATGCACATGATGACATCATTATATAGTTTTGGCTAGTAGAAGTAATTTTACAATACAACTAGTGTCTTTGCTATCCAAAACTGTCCTACAATGTGATTGTGATGTCATTTCTTGATCATCTTCTAGTGTTCCCTTATAGGAAGGAGATGTTTCCCATGTGACAAATGATTCTATTTTGTAGGTAGTAATTGACAAAAATCTATTAGTCTCTAGTACGCATACAAAAATAAGATTAATACTAGATACAATCAAGGCTAATATAATGTCTAATATCCATGGGAGGCCAATACTACTATCAAGGCCATGATTGGAGGTCAACTCAAACAATCAACAACTCTATTAGTGCTCCCTCTCTTATAAAAAATATTGAGATGAAATTGTTGGAGATAGGTGGACCATACTTGATGTTAATTATTTTGTAACTTCCCTTCTATCTACATGAATTGGAGAGGCTTGTGATATATGTAAATAAAATTCTCTTTCCTAAAAATATATTTCTTTCATTATTTAAAATCCTAAATGATAACATATGTCTCCTTATCATACATGAGGTAGCTACATACCCTATCAAAGAAAGTGTCACTATGGTAAGAAACAAGATGAATAATTTGAGTTATAACCACTCAAACTGTATATTTAGACACATTTATCTTGATTTCAAAAGATTGTTGTAGATTACAAAGAGCTAGTACTGGCATCAAACACAACCCCTACTTTAATTATGTGATTGTTTACTCTTGTGTCTTTGTCTATATAAAACTTGATTTTAGGCCCCCTTGCTCACATAATTTGTAGGTTGTGTTGGGTGTGAGAATTCAAGCATAAGCCTATGATCAAATTTGGATAGACCCAAGAAACTATGGAGTTCCATGAGATTTCTAAGTGGTAAATCTCTAATGATGCATATATTTTTAGGATAAAAATAAACACTATCCTTGCCTATGATTTATCTAAGGTATTGAATCATGTTCATCTTGAATGAACACTTTTATCTATTAGCATAGAGACCATGTTGCCACAAAGTTGAGAGCACCTATTGAACATGTTGTAGATGTTTGTTCCATGTTTTTTCTAATATGGTTATATCATCCAAATAGACAACAATTCAAAGGAATCTATGAAAATATTTAGTACATTATTCATCATCAATGTATGAATGTGTTAAGATTATTGGTCAAACCAAAGGGAATGAAAAACAACTCAAACAAGAATTCTTTGGATTTGAAAGCAATCTTTCACATCTTGGATGGATTGCTTAGAACCTAGTGGTACCCATAATTTAAATCAAACTTGATGAAAAACTTAGCCCCTAGGAGTTGGTCTAAGGGATCACTAATGTGCATAATGACATACATGTTATTCACAGTGATTTTGTTTAGATCTCAATAGTTCATGCAAAGATGAAAAGTTCCATACTTTTTTCTTGGTGAGTACACTTGAGCTCCCATTAATTCAAGGAATTGGTTGAATGTTTCTATTTTGGATCAATACATTAATATTTTTCTTGACTCATTATTCTCTAATATTGATCATCTACATAATAACCCATTTGGTAACGGTGTCCCAAAAATAAGGCCAATTGAGTGCTTCACTCAATGATATAAAGGTAGTTCTATTGGTGGGGCGAATACATCTTGATACCCTAACAAAATCTAATCCATTTTATTTTGTTGGGTAGTTAGAGTGGTTATTTTGGCATTAAGGGTTTTAATAATTGATATATTTTCCGTAAATTATAACATTAGTATAAATATTCCATTGAACAATCATAGGTCAACATTATTTTGCACTAATCAAGAATACTTGTTGTAAAGGAAATACCTCTATTATTTGATACTTTTGAATATCTAGCTTGATAATCACCCTATGATTTCTAGAACCATACATTTCATGATACTTGTATGTGTGCAAGGTTTCCCCAAAAAGGAATCACATACATCTAAAGGTGTGGCATCACATACTACACCATATTTGAAAGGATTAATGAAATAGGACAAGTGACATTATGTACTTAACTAGATATCTCATCCTTGGATTTCCCATCTCATGGAGTATGGCTATATGTTTGATGTTGTATATAGGTTTAATCTCTCAACTATTTCAAAGTAGAGATAAAATTCCTTGAACTTCCATTGTTCAGGTTGAATTATGGATCTTGAGTCCCATTCACCACATCTATGAGTGGAATAGGCATTCATCACCTTCATGGGAAAATAACTTAGTATTAGAAACTATTACATGTGGATAGACTTCAATTATTTGATCATCATTATTCTATTCCAAAGGGTCTATAAATAATGAATTAAAACATGTTTCTAGCTCATGTTACCATCAACAAAGCCTTAGAGATCTATTGTCCTTTGTATTATGCTAATGACTCGTATGAACTTCACACCACATGCTAGTATCTATGTGTGTCTTGTTAGTACATTTCTTTGGTGCTAGTACTTATGATGGGGCACTTGAGTTGTTTCTTTTCCATGAAATTACTATTTCTTTTTCCCTTCATCTTGATGTTAATTAAATATTCCTTCCTTCTATTTTGTTTAATTTTCTTTTCAATATTTTCTACATATTGATAAATAGTTCCAAAAGTATCAATATTTAGAAATTCCATCTTTTTCTTAATATATTAGTGAATCCCACAAGGATACTTCAGGAAAAAATGCTTCTTCATATCTTATATATCGATCTTTGTTGATAATGAGTGGAATGTAGAGGTGTAGTCTTGAAATAATTGGTCCTTTTTATGTTGAAGCAACTAGCACCACATATACTTCTCTTCATAGATGTCTTCACGGAAATACTCCTTGATGTATTCCATGAATTCTCCTCAAGTGGGGTTCTCATTCATCATTGCATCATAATGTTGATAGTTTAAGTTTTCTCTTTAATCCTCCTTTGATAAAAACTTAGATTCCCATCGGTGTTGTTGAATTTGAAATGTCTTTAAGCGGGAAAAAACTAGGCGTTGTTCAATGGTCCCCTACGTGCAGTTTTGTGGTCGCTCCTGTGGACGCAACAAATGTGGTTGGGGTGTCGTCTGTGGATGTTGAGCTGGGATATTGCAGGGTCCATAGGGTTGAGATAAGTGGTGGAGAGTTGGGCGTGGGTGTGTCTGTTCCGTCATCGGTGGCCCTGGTGGCTAGGGCTCCCTCCTCTGTCGTGATTGTTCGTTTGGGGAAGAACATGTGTGTCCCCTCTGCTCCTCTCCTCCCTGAGGTGCAAAATTCCTTTCCTGTTGCTGGGGCTTCCACTGGTGGTAAATGCAAGTCTTTCTCTAATGTAGTTTCTAACAACTGTGCATTTTGTGCCTGCAACTCCGACTAAGACTTGACCTCTGCCTTGTGCTCGAACCTCCCCTGTGGTGGTTTGTGGGCCTGAGGTTGCTAAGAATGAGGATTTTTATTTACGTCAGGGTGTGGTTTGTAGGTTTAATGGCTTGTGGCCCTCCCTACTTGATCTCCATAAGTGGGTGACCAATTCCTGGAAGCCTTTGGTTTCTGGACAGATTGACCTCTATCCCAGTGCTAGAGGTTTTTTCTATGCAAATTTTTCTACGCCTGAGGATCGTGAAAAAGTGTTGGATAGGGTTTGGATGTGGGGTGTTCATTCGTTGTTCATCTGATTGTGGTCTCGCTCTTTCAATCCTCTCACGGAGCCTCTAAATATCAGACCAATTTGGGTTTGTCTGTCGAATCTCCCTCTCCAGTTTTGGGAGGATTCTTGTTTTGAAGCTATTGGCAACGCCATAGGTAATTTTTTAAAGGTGGATTCTATGTCTCGAGATCTTGGGCATACTATGGTGGCTCATATTTTAATCAACTTGGATATCTCCCAACTCCTTCATGGTGATGTGGTCTTGATGGTGGAGGACAGACCTTGGAAGCAACTTCTGGACTATGAGGGGCTCCCTTTTCATTGCAGGAGATGTTTCTCTGTTGGTCACTTAGCCTCTAGTTGCCCTCTTGCTCGTCATAAGGGTGCTACTACTTGGTGGAAGGATGCTCTCACAGACCGTCTCATAGTTGGTTCTCCCCCCTCAAATAGTTTTTCTAAGGAAGGGGAATCTCTAATGGAGTCGACGCCTTTCTCGGATCCTCCTTCGGTTGTCCGTTCCTCAGAACCTTTGCTCTAACCTGCTATTGCTGTGCCATCGAAACCTTCTGTTGTTGATGTCCTGTTAGACCTTCCCATCCTTGTTTGAATGAATTTGTTGGTCCTTTGTTCGTTCTTGTCTCTGCTGCTTCGCTGTCGGCTCCCTCGTTGCATGGTGGTTCCTCTCCCAAGGTGGCTGTTGTGGATCTGATCCTCTCACCACGTTCGGTGGATGTCTTTCCCGAGCCTTCTTGGTCGGTTGTGCTAAGAAAAAAGAAGGGACTCCCCAAATCTGTGGCTACTTCTTGACCTCGGATTCAGGGAGTCAGATTAGTCCCCTCTGGTATTGGGGTTGTCTAATCTTTGTTGGTTTCTCTATAGTTGTCGGTCAACTGTCTCTGTTTTTTCTCTCCTAGTTCATGTTCTATATGAACTAGCTTCTTTTCTTGGCCCGTTGGGCTTTTTGTGTGAAGGGTACAACACCCTGCAAATGCTGCTTACCTTTTCAAAAATAACTTAGATTCCCATTATTGTTGAAATTCAACTTTGAAAAGGGAAAATGTGATTTTGTCAAATTTTAAGAAGCGATAAATATAGTAAAACAATTTTCCAATTTGGAAATCCAATCATTAACAACATCTACATCAATTTTTCTTTCAAAATTTGGGATGTAAAAAATTACTTGGACTTTAAATGAAGTATGATCACCAAACAATGTCTCCATTCATTTTATATTCAGTTGTGGCTTTAATAGAGGAGTTGAGAAAACTAACTCATAATTTCTTTCAATTTCCTCTCTAGAACTACTTTAATAAACACTTTGAAGGGATCCAAGTATTTCGTTCATTCTTCAACCATTTATGATCTTGTGTGCCTTAGAGGAACATAGTTGGAAGACTTGGTATTTTGATTATGATCACATGCAATAAAACATATAGGATAAAATAAACTGACACCAATTATTCAAATTATGTTTGGAATTCAAAGGACAATACACTAGTGAGGGACGTAGTCTATTGTAAGCAATGAGTAAAAAAGAAGTAAAAATAATTTGATAATTATTGAAGTTAGAAAAGTTAATGTATTAAAAATGATCTAGGATGTGTGCAAGAAGTTGAGTCCACTTTTTGGTGAAAAAGTGGTGTTTTCCCTGATTTTCAGAATTTGTCACATTTGACCTTAAAATTTGAAGCACTTAGAGATGGAATCTTAAAAAAAGTCACTAATCATAAAATGTAGTACTCAAACTCTAGTTTCCAAATATGTAATTTATTTTAATACCCAAATGATACAAATTGATTTTCAATAGGCATGTCTAAAAACCATTGTTTAAAAAACACTTTTTTTTCCATACCATGCATGTGCACATCATCCATATTTTGACCTAAATAATTGAATTTTTTGGAATCCTTTTGCGAAAACATTTGTAACACATTGAAAAATGTTGATATTTTTTTTGTAACTTTTTTGACTTTTTTTTGGTTATTTTTTATTGGCCGTATTTGTTGTTTTGAAAAATCCTCATATACGTCACGCATAAGATGACCTAAACTTATCATTTTTTAATTTTTTTTTTCGAATTGAAAAGAATTGTTTGAAGAATGTTGATGTATAATCCATTTTTTTTAATATTTTAACAAAAAGCTATTAAAAAACCAAAAAACCTTGACATTTCAAGTTTATGGATCGGTTTAATAAAAAAATATTTGAAAAATAGAAAAAATAATTTAATTGTAAAAAAATTACATATTTGGAATCTACACAGTCTCATCTATAATGGGTTTTAATTTCGTCAAAAAATTCTCCCAAAAAGATCTTCAGACATATGTCCAAAGTCACTCTTTTCTTGTGACATTGACATGACCTTCAAGTTGTAGGTCAAACTAGATCCAAAGCTTAGGTTTGGGTCCCCAAGCCTTTTTTATGACCCAAAACCCGTAGCAAAAACTGGGCTGAAAATTTAAATTTTTAGAAATGGGATCCCATCTTGTTTTTTAAAAAAAAAATTTAAGTCTTTATAAAATGGGATCCCATTTCTAAAAAACGAGATCTAAATTTTAGCTCGGGGCCTCGAAGCGAAATGGGATCCTATTTGCTAAATGATAGGATCCCATTTCATTTTGCCCGCTTTCGAGTTTTTTCTTAGACTGAAACTTCCACTAGAAGTGGACTCATCTTTGTGCTTTTACCCTCTAGCCCATACAAACATGGAAAACTCAATGGAAGAGATTCATGACTTCTAATTTGTTCCAATGCTTTGAATTTGACCAATTTATAGACTTACAATACAAAACTAAAAACTTACTAAAATTAGTAAACTAGGGCACCTACTAAAAACTAAAGAGTCCCCATAGTTAGTTTGGAAGTTTAAATTGATAGTCAAACGAGGAAAACATTATTAAAATTAAATTACTATGGGAGTTATTTAATTTTGGTATCAAAACTTGGTAGGGTCATAAATCCTAGCTTGCTAGGTGAAAAGTAAACTAGTTTGATGGAATAGAAAAGTTTTAAAGAGAAATAATTTGAGTATAAGTGGGACACACTATCGTGTTGAAAACATTTCAAAATAATGAAGATTTTTAGTAGTAAGAATATGCACATTAAGGCATTTCTCTTAAGATAAAAAATGGAGTACTAGAATTAAGACAATGTGTTGCATCATTATGAATTGGTTGTTGTTGATATGAAAGAGGTTCCTAATTTACATCATATCATTCTTATTTTAGATCAATATTAATTTTTCATCCTTGGATAGAGTAGTCTCAAGTAGTACCTTTTATGTTGCATTAGTGTATAAATTATGTTCACAACACAAAGTGAAGGTTATAACCATTCCATTAGATCCATGTGTGCCACAATCAACATTAGGTAATTTTACTTTGGATACATTTATTAAGACATCCAAGAAGTCTCCTTATGATAATAGATATACATTGCATGGTTTGTAAAAATCCTTTAGAAAGAAAAACACAAAAAAATGAAGGGAAAATACAATTATTTGAAAGATCAAAACATCCTACAATCATACGTAGTAAAGTGGCAAGGACTCTGGATGTTATGATTAGGGATAGAAAAAGGTATTGTCTACAAGATTGGAATAACCACATGTTGTATACACTACAACTTTTCAATATTAAGGTTTGGGCATCCTTTTGCCTAAAAAGTATTCTCACAAGTAACAAAATTCTTCTATGCCAAAAAAATGTATAAAGATAGTGCAACTAATCATCATATATCTATTGTGTTTGAGTCAAGTTAGGTAATCAAGTTGCAAGGGTTTCAAAGAGATATATATGTTTCAAGAAAAAAGAAAGTTCATATTCTACAAGTAGACAATTCTTCAAGAAAAGATATCAATGGTTATGGAATGCAAAAAAAAATTGTGCCCCTCTCTAGCATATTGTAAAATGAACTTTTCTACATATAAAGGAAGAGTCTCTACAACAAAATAATTCAAATATTGAGTATGGGGATAAAAAGATTAATGATTGGGACAAGGACAATCTTTTGAGGAAGAAGATTATTCAAATATAATATTTTGAGTTGTTTCAATCTTCTTCCATCTTTCTCCTTTTTTTTTTTTGTTATGTATATTCTTCCATGGTTGTAGTATACATGTGGATGATGCACATATGCCTTAAATAGTGTATGCTAAGTGATTATGAACATTTATTTTGTCATCTAGATCACTTTCTTCTTGTGTTTTATGTGTGCTTTCTTTTTTTATTTCTTTATGAATTTGGGATGATAAAAATTTATGGAGTGTTTGACAATCACTCTCATCATGTTGAACAAAAATATAAATTATTTTAGTTTTTGGTTTGTCTTTGGGATTTTCAATAAAGCATGCTTGGTGTGGTCTTCCTTTCTCATGTCATCTATTATTTTGTGTCATTGTTTAATATTTTGATTGTCCTTTTCTTGTCATATTTTCATTCCCATTTCACCTATATTTAGATCCTTTTATATTTAAGCGTCTCATGTTAGGGATCGTCTAAGTGTGTGATTCATCTCTCTTTTATCTATTACACTTGACATGTCCTCTCCACTTGGAGGAGATATTTTTCATAGTATCTCCCTTGTATTCATTAGAGGCTTACACTTACTTAATATTATATTGCACTACCATCCTATTTGACACACACATGTGCTTACATGTTTACATATCACACATTGGCTACCATTAGTTGCTCTTTTTATTTACACTTAGAGGCAATAGTGAGACACCTAATTGCCTCTTGCTAAATTTACTCTTTCACAATCATATCTTGATGCTTTATCTAAGATTGTCAAATGATTATACTATTACACTATTACATGTGTATTGAGCTTACATGTCACATCCTTTTATACATTACTTTTCTCCTCTCCTCAAATCAATTGGATCATATGTATATAATTGATCTAAAGAGGTGTATTATATCATTGATGGTCTTTCATGGTTATGTTTATAGTGGCTCTCATGGGGTCTAAAATATGCACTATGGTTATAGTGGATCATTAGAGATCCTACACTAAGACCTTGTATGGTTATAGTGGTTTGTTAGAAGTCCTACACCATCTTTCACCACTAGGGAGCATTGTTACAATGGTCCATTCAAGGATCCTACACCACCTTTGTTGGTTATAATGTTTCTTTAAGAACCCTACACCTATCTCTCACTCAATATTTTCTTGGGTTATATTGACTCCTCATGAGTCCTACACCTCTTCTACATTTAAAATTGATTGTTGGCTTTTCCCTAGCATTGTTTATGCTCATTTTAGTATTATATATGTATGCATGTGTGTGTATATATATATACATACACATGTACATATATATTTATATGTATATGTATATATACATATATGTATATACATATATACATATATCTATATGTATATTTATAGATGTATGTATATAGATACATATACATATACATACATATATATATATGTATATGTATACGTATATACATATATATGTGTATATGTATATGCAAATTATATATTTATGTATACATATATACTATATATATATTTATATATGTATACATGTATACATATATATATATATATATATATATATATATATATATACATATACATCTATCTATATGTATACATAAACATATACATATATAATAGTGGCACATGTAGGTCTAATGAAGGAGCTATCATCACATTGAGTGCAAATGAAAATTACCCACATTTGTATCCTTTGTCAATGTGCTTGTCATTTAATTTCACATTGGTTACTTTTTTACTTTGATATGCATGATTCATGGTAGATGCCATGCAAGTAAAAGTATCTTGAAAAAATGTAGAGGCAAAAAATGCAACCCTAGTACTTTCCCCCCTTTGTATTGGACTCACTTTGACCCCTTTTCCTTAATGAAATAGTCTAGCACTCAATTTACATATTTCTATGCAAGATTTGACATTTGTCATAAACTTGAGTTACCATTCCTCAACAATCCAAATCCAACCCTTAACCTTCATGTTACCATTCCTAGGTCAAGATTACATGTGTAGCCTTTATCTTGGATTAGATATATTAAGATAGTCTTGAACTCCCTTTTCTATGTAGTCAAATTTAATCATGGGCCCAAACTAATTGGATGCCAACAAATTGTTACTCATTGACTCAAGTACATAAAATTTAAATTTGAATGTTAAAGTGTTGTATAAAAGTACAAAGCCCTAGGTCATTAGAGATCCGTCATCATTTGAGCATAATCAAGCATCATAGAGAACATTGTGTTTGCATATGCATATATAAGAACCTAAGCAGATCGAAAAAGTCACAAAAAAGGTTCATAAATGCCCAAAGACGCCTCAAATCTGCTCAAGTTTGGTAGGACCGGACCCACAATCTATGGGTCGAACCTTGTTCAAACTCACAAGGGATTGGACCTAGACCCCAAACTCGAGTCAAACCGGATCTAAACCCGACGCTCCCCTGAGTAAACCGATAACATTGAATTACACCATCCACCAAAATTTGAATCCTTAAAGATACTCAAAATAGACCCCTGAATAATTTTGACAAATTGATTCTCTTTACTTAACAAAACAAAAATACCAACATCTCTATAATCCAATCGTCATTATTAAAAAAAAAAAATCCACTAAAAATGAGTTGAATTAAAAAATAATCAATATACAAAATACTAATAAAGATTATCCAATCACATATAAATGCAAGGGCCCACTTTTCTTTAGTGGAGATAAGCATATCCTTTCAATACATGTTCTAGAATCCCACCACTCAAAAAGAAACAAATAAATGATGCCTATGATTACAAGAATAAGCATTTTAAGTAGAATCGACACAAGCACTTTTGTGTTTTCTTATTTGATGCAAGTTTATCGTGCCTTTAAAATTATGATTGAATAAAAAAGTTAATGATTGAAATAAAATGTTGACATTTATGTGTGACAGCTAGTTGTTTTGGACATACGTTTTCTATATATAATAATAATAATAATAATAATATTTTTTTATTAATATTAAATATTTAAATTTTAAAAGGTTTATAATTGGGTGATGTAAGCTCTCTTTTAGAGGGTGATGCAAGTCCACTTTTTATTGCTTGTATATTTTGTATTAGTTATATAGTGTTATAATGATTGAAGGGATTTTTTATTTTATATTAATTATTTATAAAAGAAAGAATTTATATTATTATATTTATATTTATATTTGAAAATTAATGAGATTTTTTATGTGATTTTATTTATAAGATTATATTTTAACAATTTTAATGTGATTGTATATTAATAATAAATATTTTTATACAAGATAATTTATGTGTCTATAGTAAAATTCTAATTAAAAGTTTAAACAATAAAAAATATTTTATAAATCTTATTTATAAGATTGAATCTTAACAATTTTACTATAGATTTTATTATTTTAATGAAAGAATAATCAAAGAAAAACATAACAAATCTATTATAATAATTGAATAAATAAAATATTATTTAAAAATAAATAAAAATCAACATTTAGATTTTTTTTCCTAAATATTGATTTAATATAATTTATATTATATATTAAATGAAATATAATCAAAACATTAAAACTTGAAAAATTAAGTTTATTTCTTTATATCAATAACCTTCCATAATATATATTACAAATGTTGTTTGGATAAATATAATACATTTTCAACATCTTAATATATATTATGGAAGGTTATTGATATAAAGAAACATTCCTTCCTTACATGTCTATCTTTGGTTGTAAGATTACTAGTTTTTAAAACAAGACTTTTTTTCAAAAAAAAAATTTAGTTTAAAGATGTTTGATGAAAAAAATATGTTATTTTGGAGAGTATAATTTGTTTAAAGGTTTTTTGTTTGTCGGTGAAATCAAAAGGTTCTCAATAAGTCTATGAGGGATCAAGTCTTGTTAAATACAAGGACTTCCGACATCAACAAAAATGAGACTCATTTTGTACCCCTATAAATATAACAAAATAGATGCCTCTAGACCTTGACGCTAAACTCAAAAGAGATGATACTTGGAGGTTGTTAAAATAATTCAGGGCGTTCATCCTTTCAACAACAACAAAAAAAATTCATTTTGTTGATTATAGTATTCATCAAGATTCAAATCTCTCAACATTACTTAAATGAGTTTTGATAAAATAGATGCCTCTAGACCTTGATACTAAACCAAAGAGAGATGTTACTTGCGGGTTGTTAAAACAATTCAGGGCATTCATCCTTTCAACAACAACAACAAAAATGTATTTTGTTGATTATAGCATCCATCAAAATTCAAATCTCTCAACAGTACTTAAATGAGTTTTGGTAAAATAGATGCCTCCACACCTTGACACTAAACTGAAGAGAGATGATATTTGAGGGTTGTTAAAACAATTCAGGACGTTCATCCTTTCAACAACAAAAATAATACATTTTGTTGATTATAGCATCCATCAAAATTCAAATCTCTCAATAATACTTAAATGTGTTTTGATAAAATAGATCTTCGCTCATAACAACTTAACCAAAAACCTCTCGTAACATTAAAATCTACTATATGACATACAACCGGTATGTATATAATCCACTTATTTCTGTGAAAAAAAAACAGCTAACTACCAGGTCACTTAAAAATCATGCTCACATAAAAAAATACCCCACAATTCAAAGGGCACCCACCAGCATGTATATAATCCACATGTTTCTCTGAAAAAAAAAAACAGCTAACTACCATTC
The DNA here is from genome assembly GCA_007115665.2 of Sequoiadendron giganteum. Lineage (NCBI taxonomy): Eukaryota > Viridiplantae > Streptophyta > Pinopsida > Cupressales > Cupressaceae > Sequoiadendron > Sequoiadendron giganteum. The sequence continues at coordinate 616,728,454 of CM021106.1, forward strand.
AATTCAAAGGTCACTGAAAAATTATGCTCACATAAAAAAATCCCCCACAATTCAAAGGTCAACCAGAGTGCAGGTTACCAGATTTTTCAAAAATGGAGCTTTTAGTTATGGCCTCTTTAAAATGAAACAGGTTTTGGTTTTAGTTGTAGATTGTAGTAACAGAAGCATGTAAGCAGACTACTCAATTTCAAATTTGAAAAAAAGTATTGCCCCTCAAATATTTCAATTGAAGCATAAAAGCCTTACCTCAGAACGGAGATTATTGAAAGAAATCCTGTAAGTCCTCTCTCCCTACGATGCAAAGCTCCCTATAATGCAGAAACATGAATCCATTCAGATTTCCTGCAGAACTGAACGCGAGCTGCAGCAAATATATAAGCACGCTCCGGTCTCGTACATGAAAGGACTTTCGCTTGTTCAAGAATTTTGATTTCTGACCTTCCACGCAAACAAAATTCAACGATTTCTTTCATTGGAACAAGTCATCATTTGTTTTCTGAAAATACGCTTACATCTCACACAATACGTCTAAACAAACAGCATTGACATTCATTTTCACAATCAAGAGGCCCGCGAGAAGTAGTTCGTAATACCGTACCATTTCCGTTTCTGCACGCTAAAGCCTTCACACAATCTGTCAATTTCAGTCTCAAAAATTAGGGAAATACATAAAATTTGGTCTACTGTAGATCAAACGGACGAATCAAGGCAAAATGTAGATGAAAACGAGGGGGAACAATCGAAATGTGACCAAATTAAAAACAAAAGGGACAAATAAATAACTCCGAAATTTTATTTAATAAGCAAATTGAGGTAAACAACTTTCAAGATTATAAAATATACAGTAAAAATTGAAAACTGAAACGCAAAGCAAAGCTACAATTGGCTCTACAATTAAAACAAAGAATTAATACTTACAGGAAAAAACATTAAGATAAAAGATGGTCCACATGTCAAAGTATACAGCTTAAAGCAACGTTATAATTCAAACTGGTTCATTCATTTCTGTAAAAAATTATATGACAGGAGTTGCGAAAAGTTTGGCAAAACGAATTTGTCGATTGTAAAGGCACCAAAAATGGCGGACGAAAACGGTAAAGCTTAAAACCAGGCCCGTTAATCTAATCTACAAGCATTTACCGGAAGTAGTTACTAATTATGGGATATTAACGTCCCATTAGAGCTTATCCTTTTATATAACTTGCTACATTAATCTATTAGGTTTTCTTGAGCAATATTACATTTAAGGCCAAAGTAAGGATTTGTGGGTTCCTACTATTTATACTTGTTTATTGTCCCCATTTAGATAAAAAAAACTTACTTTCTTAACATTCTTACATTTGATTTATTTCTCTTATGAATGAGGGCGAAAATATTTTTGGGCTCTAAAATTGCAATTCTATAATCTTGAGTATTATCCTATCTTCAAGGTGAAGGATTTGTATTCAATATGATAGGACATGTGCTCATTAACAAATTATAGATGATTAAAGGTCAATTATTGAGAGTGGGCATTTTCTTCATCATTTTGGGATTGACTAAACCCATGAGGTGTTCTTAAAGGTATCATTCATATGATATTTATTACATTATGGTGGACATAACTAAACTAATAACATCTCCATCTATTGTATGTTTGACCTTAATATTTGTCACTAGGCCAAAGACTAGCTAATTGCTTGTAGAACTTCCAATCAAGTTAATAGTTGCACCTTTATATATGCACCTAAAGATGACAACAATAAATTGTCCCCATAAATTAATCCCCTAAACTTTTCATACACAAATGCAAGGTACAAGCATGCATGACATGATTCTTCAACAATTAGGGTTATTTGAGTTACAATATTAAATTATGGTAGCATGTAAGACTCTAATTTACTCCTAGTATACTAAAGACAAATAAATAATTAAAGAAAAAATGTTTGGCCTCTCACCAATTAGATTGGTGTCTACTCCTTTTTTAGGCAATAAAGACATGACCGACAGGGTAGAGGGATAAACACCCACAAAACATAAATATAACCATATGTATATATGTACACAAATTAGAGATAACACTTCATACAAATGGACAATATACTAATCCATCTTCGTAGAGAAAAAATCTATATGGGATAAAGGAAATATTATCACAAAAGCATTGTGATAACTTAGAATTTATCATGTTACATTCATACTATTAAATGTGGCAAGAGGGAATTTACAACTAGGCATGGCCCAAAAGCTCGCACGAATAGCGAAGGAGGCTTAAGTCTCGGGTTTTCTCCCTGAGGTCTTGGGTTCGAGTTTGAGGTCCGGCCTTACCCGATGCATGTGGCTTGTGAGTGGTTGTGTGCATCCCCAGAGGAGTAGTCTCGCCTCAGCTCGCTCCTTCTTGGCCCCAACTTGGCAGTTTGTAAGCCCAAGGTAAGGCGGGTTGGATCGCTGGGCTGAGTCGTGGGGGTACCTCTAAGATAAAAAAGAAAAGAAAAAAAGAGGGAATTTACAACTAGTTTTAAACACCCCCTAAATGATTAAAAAATTCTATAGAGACATACCATTTTCATGAATTGTGTTCCTTAACTAAACTTCCTATGATTTACAATATATCTTGTCCTTATATAGACTAGATTGTATCACTTGATTCTCTCTAAAAACTTGAAACACTTACTCAGTCAAAAAATTGGCTCAATCACCAACTACAATTATAAAAACTAACCTTGCCTTTATATTATTCAATTTGTGTGTATTCTAGACAATTCATGAGATTTTTTGAGATAGGTAGAAGTTTTGTAGGTAAAAGCAATGAAGGGGAGCCAACTCACATACTTAAAGAAAATCATCATTGGATCCACCATTGGTTAACCTAGGGCAACAAAAAGCCATTTCCACTTTCAGACAAGTAGCAAGGTACCCTAGTTATAGGTTTGTGATGGTTAGCTTCTCGACTACAACATTCATGTCGATTAATTCATTCTATGCATCCCCTATAGAAATCTACATTTGGACTTGTGACCTTGTAATAAACAATGTAATTTTAATAGAAAGACAAGTACATTTTTATAATTGTAAGGGTCAAATTCAACTGATTTATGGCATCTTAGAGAAAATAGGGGAGTGGGTGAGGTATTTGGGAGGATTGTCAAAATTTAATGTGAAAGTGGTCCAAGTTGGATGTGGACATGTCTATGGCGAGTTGAAAGGTCCACAAAGGTGAATTTGAAGAAATTATTAGATTTAGTTATTAGTGATGGACCGAATTGGGACAAAACACAAAGCAACAACATGACTTAGATTTTTTCACAATTTTAGGGAATATAAAAGTTGGTCCCAACATTGGCTCTAGTTGGGGATGCATGTATCTTACATACACAATGAGATTCTAGCTATCTTCAAGAAACAAACTAAAAATCCAAAAGAGACATGAGGAAGGATGGGAAACAAAACAAATGTGTACATACAATGCAAGACACAACAAGATAAGTACAAGAAGAAATAACCACCTACAACCATTGAAATGAAGGCACAAATACTAAACTTGTATGGTTGCAACCAAAATTTGAAAATAATTTACAAGTAAAACTATACAAATATCCATGACATAAGGCCATGGAAAAAATACAACACATAATGTGCCCCTATCAACAACAATTTTCATGAAGGATTTGATATCCATCTGTCTATATAAATGTATCCACTAACACGAATACAAATGCCTTGATGCTCATTCACATCAATGTACCACATAAAGGACTCAATCATTAGTGTAATATAAACACCCTCAAGAGGTATACCAGGTACATCAAAGTGAAATGATTCTTAGTCATTTTTATGTCCACCAAGCTCTTGGTCATTAGGCCACCAACATGCATTATTTTCACATGGGTTAATATAACTTTCAATGCTTAAATAATAGGCATAATTTAGGTTGCAATTCAAATCATCAATACAAAGATCAACACCTTGAGGCACTTCTAATGAAGAATCATTTTTTCAAATTATTCCTTTGTTTCCAACTTATCTTGGCAACTTGTCGTTTTGTATTCATTGAAGAAATTAAAATGGTAACACTTTATCTTTTCTTTCCTATTAATTTTGGAAACATATACTTGTAGCCTTGTTGAATCATAATCATCATGTAGTATAAAAAACCTCTTGCACCAAAGAAATAGGCTCTCGTATGTGTCCACATAATCACCATCCTTACAATCATCAAGGGCAAGGTCTTCAAATTGAAAGTCAATATCAACACACTTATTTATATCAATATTTTTTTCATTAAATTCTAGTGCACTCGCACCATCATGTGCATAAAGGCCAATGCTAGCAACTTCATTAATATTAACAAAAACAAAGGAGGGTAATATATCAAATAGGAAACTAGCTCCTTGTTTACCCTTGTCATCACATGCATATACACGAAGTACTATCATAATAAAACTCACCTGGTGATTCAATTGGCTACTCAATTGTGCACATTCTTCTTTCTTTCATAGGGTTATTACAAAGTGTAGGGATACATACCTTAGCCTCAAGTTGAGGTTAACCACACATATCAATATCATTATCTCCAAAGGATAACCAATCCAACTAAAGGTAAACTTATAAACTATCTTCATCATTAGTATTGTTGGCACATGATGCAACATCAAAAAAATTTCCCCCTCAAGGTCACACTTTTCTTGACCTCATGTTGTAGTCACTTCACTATGGCATGCATCATCCTTTACATTACAAGCTAAAATAAAACATGTTGAATCCATCTCTTTATTATTCATAACTTAGGAAAAATACTACCAACAAAACTAACATTTTAGGAAGAAACTTTATTATGTATCACCCCTTATTCTTTTAAAGGAGTCATTGTATTCATAAGCTTGTTGTAGACTTATATGATCTAAATCCTTCTACATCGAACTCAAACCAATCTCATATGCTTCAAATAACATATTAATGTAGATAGATGTCTATTCTAAAAGTAATCAAGACTTTTGAAATGACAACAACAAACCAATGACTAAACTTTTGAGTCTAATGCTAACAAAAATCACCCAAAGTACCATTGTGATATAAAATTATTATCAATTATGATGCATGTAGCTTCCTACTAGCCCCACTTGGTCTAATTTCATGTGTACCCTCATTCTTGCTTGCTTAGTTTCTAGTTCTACTTTAGTTTACCCTTGAAATCTTATGTTTTGTGTATTTTGGAAAAATTACTAGTGGTAACTACATGATGGTCTTGAATTGTAGCGAAAATTTGGGGTCATTATGAGGGTCTCATAATCATACTATTAGGTATAGAAGTGGCATGAAATATTATTTAACTATCATGGTAGTTTCATAGTTGTTGCCATGTGGCAACCATCAGTTTCACTCAACTACATGATAATTTATTTTTTGTGTTTTGTGTCCTTATCTCCTCATATACTCTACTTTTTGGCCTTTCCTTGACCACTCACACCTTTATAAGTTTCATTTTAAAGAGAATTTTCCATAGGAAGAAGGCCCCACATAGGAAAAAATCCATATGTACATGTCATAATAGAGTTTTGTCCACTATATCCCACCTAACTACAACCAATTCTTTGCACCCCTACATTGACAACCTTAGTAAGTTTCTCCTATTATAATATCATTATTCCCTAATTTATTTGCATAATTTGATCCTTTCTTTAAAACTCCACACATTGTGACCTCTTCTTTATCAATCCAATCCAAAGGAATCATATGAAATAGTATGTAAACCATAAATACAAATGAGACACAAAGTTTATATATATAAATGGAGGTCATTTTAAAATATTTTTGATTTTTTTTATAGCTATTATGGAGCATTCTATCTCTCTTCTCCTACTCCATATCTCTTTTCCTTCTTCCCTCTCAAATTCCTTTCTAATCCATCCAATTTTTTTCCTACTGATTTTTCTCCTTCCCATATTATTCAACTTCAAATATATATCCATTTTTTTTATTATCATTTTATCATTTTATTGTCTATTTCCATCTCCCAATAAACTCCTATATTCGTTGTTTCCTTTACTTCTTGGTAAGCTCATTGTTGTTTGTGTTTATAATTTCAATTTACAAGTTTATTATATATTTCTTTTTAGTTTACTATTGGAATTATTATGAAACATGGATATATGTTTGAATCATCCAAAGGATTCCAATCAAGGTAGATTTCCATTTTACCAAGCCATTATATAAGGTTTCCTTTACAAAATCTGATGTACAATTAAAATGAAAAAAATGATGGAATTTGGATAAGTGCAATAATTATAAGAAATAAATAATCCTTGGAGTCTTAATATCATTATAAGAACTTCCATCTACACCCCTTGGTACAATAAACATACATCCCACATTCTTTTCTTGTCCCTTGGACAAGGAATCCATGCTTGGAAACTTTGTTTATGCATTAATTTAGCTCTTGTAGCTTTCAAATTCCACAAGGATTTTTCTTTCACCTCTATAGCATTATTTTCTTCTTTTCTCTATATTTTACCATATCTAGGTTCTCAAGTTTTTACTTTTTTATGTTTTTTTACATGTTATTTTCCTTATTCTTACATTATTTTTTAATTGCAAATATCTAATCATTTTCTTGTGTCTATTTTTTGTAGACATCTAGCATCAATGTATTTAATATTTTTGATATTGCACTTGTTGGATTTGAAATTTATAGAATATTTTGACATTGATCAATGAGCTTGTGCCCCAAATAGATTTTTTCCCAAGGACAAGGCCCCACATGTTTGTTTTTACTCATTTTGTTTCCAAATTTCACACAATCATTCCTCTTAGAATTTCAAGTAGTTGTAATTGCACAGTTTGATTTTGGGTTCATTTATACCGTCTATTTTATTAATTTCTATTTACTTAGTCATAGTTATTACTATTTCCAAAAAAAAAATCAAGTCTCATTTCCAACTAGTTGTATGCTACTTGGAGATAACCTTTGTTTTGCACTAGCTAGCGTACACACTTTGAAAATTAAAAAAACAATTAATCACACATCTCTAAACAACGCTTTTCTATTTTATTTTATTTTATTTGGTGATCCCATTAGATATTACTAGTTCTTCCTAATGTTTCATGTTAGAGTATTTTTTTCACTTGAACATTGTGTTTAGAACATCTTCTCTTCCATCCTTGTGGATTTACCCCTTCTAGGTGTCCTAGTTCTTTTGGAGTTTCCATTCTAAGAATATTCATCATCATAGTATCCATATTAATCTATCTATGACTAGCTTATCCTCTTATTTCACCTCTACTAATGAGACCATGCCCTTGTTCCTAGCCTTAGATAACTTTAACAAGGAGTCACAACTTGACCTCTAATAATGGATGAAGATTGTATCACAAATTTAGGACTTCAAGAATGTCATAAACTTGGAGGTTACCACTATTATTTATGATAATATTAATCTTCAAATAGCCTAATTCTCAATAATTCAATAGACTTAGAAGTCTTACAAAATATCAAAGTCATATTGTGTGTGCTAGTGCTCCCTTTTCTAACATCTTATGACCTACCAATTCTATTTCTACTGCTCCTACCATATTTTCTACTTCTACATTACCACTTTGATCATCTATTATCTCTAATTCCTCTCTCATGTCACCTCTTTCTACCCAACTTATTCTCCAACTCAACACTCAAGACTCTACATTTTTGTCTATATTATTTCTCTTTTCCTACTAATTATCCTTAATCCATTACTCCTCAGACTCCTATCTATTTATGACCCCTCTATAGAGGAGGAAATTTTCTACTCTCGAGACAACGAGGTCTTAAAGAAAAAACAAATCTCAACTATCTCAATGGACACGGCTTAAATGAACTGGGAATGGTGAAATATGAGATTTAACATAGTGCATAAATTATCTAGACCTTTCAAATATCAAAAATTGAAAGTGTAGGGTACAAAGGTCTTTTGGACAACTCAACAAGCTCTCTATCTAAGACTAATGTGTGATTGTCAGATGATAGCACGCTGCATTAGTGTCCCATGTGGATAGAAAACATAAACCATCATAGAATGACACAAAATACTTTGCATAGATTTTTGGGGGTGAAAGTGCATGAAATACAAATGTATAGTGAATAAAATGACATAAATAAAGATAGTGAACGAAAATTAAAGGGAAATGATGAAGAAAGGTTTAAGACATCGTCGAATATTTTTTATGAAGTCCAAGCTTCCTCCAAATAGTTCTTCTATTTCCACCTACACACATAAGACCAAATAGAATAGTTTGGGTGGTTGTATAGGAGTTTTCCTTAGTCAAACCCTCGTATTGGTTTTTCCATCTCCACAGAAAACCTTAGAAAAGATAATGGAAATAGACATAAAATGGTAAAGAGAATAATGTGCTAACAAAATAGGTAATATGCTCTAATGAAAAGACTTGAGTAGTTACCACTCACAAACACAAATGCTAAGTAGCTTGTTGGTGCAATGAAGAAGTAACGAGAACCTCCAAGATGACAATAGTCTCTTTACAAGATGAGCTCATGTTTGCAACAATGAAGTTTACTCTAGAATCTATAGAAGAGTTCTTTGAAAGATATGTGTAAAGAGAGATGGAGAATGTTGTGAATGCTCAAGAAGAGATATAGAATGGTGAAGAATGAGAGAAGAAGAGAAATTTGTGTGTGTTTCTTCCCAAGGAATCCAAATCGAATCAATTGAATCCTCAAGAACAAGAGGATTTTTGGTCTAAACAACCTGCCTGAGCAATTCCTAACATGGTTGTAGGTTGGCAGAGGTGTTACACTACCAAAACGTGGTAGGCGTAATGTCTCAACCGCTAACTTAGTCACGAATTTTGTGGGACACAAGTGTAGTGTGCAAACGTCTTCGTGTCTCACATCAGTTTGTGAGAAAATTGGACTCAATAGTTAAGGAATTGGGCATGCTAGGTGGCGAAAGATGCTTTGGATTGAACAAGAGCATAATTATCTTATTTTATCTAAAGGGGAAGATGTATGTAATGTGAAATTTCATAAGATACAATTTACGGCATTACATTTTCCACCACTTTAGCGAGCATATGTGTTCAAGAGGAAATGCAAACTAAATTAAAAAAGAGGAGAGTGTTTTACCTAGGATTTAAAGGGGAAGTAGAGTATTCTATCCACATAGAGTTGCCTCTAGGGAAGAGACTTGAGTCAATCTTGCATAAAATATTTTTGCATCACCACAAACATGTTAGCTGCAGAGAAACATGTTAGGTGAAAAGCAAAAATCTAGACATCAAAATTTATTATATAGACACAAGATGACACTGATATGTATGGGTAGTAATATGTATTATGTTAGGGACCATGCAATAATCTAATTGACCTGTGACTACTACAAAATGTGTTGTAGGACAACCATAAAAAGGAGACATGGACATTCATAAAGACAATGTCTAGTGGGTTGCTCCCACGCTAGATGACAAATAAGGCAGTTGGATGTAGACATATTTTGAAAAGAATCATAAGATAAGAGATTTATAATATAAATATGGTAGTCATCCCTTTAGAATAGCTTGTGCTAAGTAAAGGAGCACCAATTATTTGGGGTCCTATCATAAGATAAACATAAGAGAGAGACATGGGGGATCTTAGTATTCAGGGCCAGTATGATTCGTATCAATAATATCTATATATAACTATGTATGCATCGTCATCATGTTCCCAAATATTTTAGATTGTAAAGAAAGAACACATGAAGATAAAGTGTAAATAAAAATTTGGGTCAACATGAAAGAAGGCCTAAATGACCTCAATGCTTTACATTGTCCCCAAATGTTGAAAATCAAAGCACACAAAATAAAATAATGATGATACATAAAATATTATCTCCCCTATATCCAAGTACCTATGAGGATATCTTGGGTCCTTTAGAAGAGACCACAAACATATATAAGAAAGTACAAGGGAACATAGACAAACATGCAAACTTTAATCTAAAGACACGAAGGGTACTACTCTAGTCAATCATTTCCAACAGGTCATCTTCCTCCCAATCTAGATCATTGGGGGAAGGAGATTGAGCTCGCAGAGGGACAATGGCTAAATTAGTACCAAACATCTCACCTGTAGCAAGGGCTAGATATGTGGTTGCTTCAATGTCCCCATCTACTAGTTCTTTCGAGTGCAGGATCAATGAATTCATAAAAGTAATTAATAGATTCAGAATATCCTCTAGAGAGTGAAACATACACTTCTCTGAAGAGGAGTGTGGTGACTCAATTGTAGGCCATGGAAGAGTAGGAGTCTCAATACAAACCTCTGGAAGATGGGAAATGACAAACTCTAATGAGGAAGAAATTTATTAAATGATAAGGATAAAAGGAGAAAGAGGAACTAAAGAAGAAGACTTATCGTGGCGGGATCTAGGGATAGGGGCCTATTCAAGCTTACGCTTAGATGGTAGGCTAGAGTGTTGAGAGGTAGGAGGAGTAGACAGAGCCATACTAGACATGACATTTGTATGGGGCATTTTTATGGGATGCACAAGCCAAGGAACATCAAGAAGGGAAGTGATAAGAGGCAGTTCCAAAGAGGGAGAAATGAATATTTGTACCCTTTTGGGGTGAGGTTCATCCACATCTTTTTAAGGGACTGAAAGTGAGATAGAAATAGGAGAAAAAATAAAAGAATACTAAGGAGCTGAAGCAAAATAATTTTCCATGAAACACATAGCCTACAATTTAGGCATGTTCATGGTGTTACCAATTTTTAGCGTCATGCTTAAAATTAGTAATCATAGGAGCAATCACTTGCTAGGGTGCTGAAATTTTTATTACAAGTTATCCAATGAAATTTTGTTCTCAGAACGAAAGAATGTTTAGGAATGATTTGAAAAATCATTCAATAGTTTAGACTAAACTGGTTGAACAGTTCAACAAAGCACATATCAAACAAATTTCATTGAAGAAAACAATGTTCAGGCTTAACTTCATTTGCAGCAATTGTTTTTATACAAAGTATTGCAGATTTAAGAACATAATGCATAAAATCAATCATCTGATTACAAAATAGGTTTTAAATCAATTACAATTGCATTATTTCGTTGTGCAATCAGAATAAATGCATAAATTCATTAGATAATGGAAGCCATTGCATATCATGAATAATTCATTTATTGAGAAAATGTTCTATAATCCCACACAAGCCGTGGGAGTAGCCTAATTTGTTTCTTTTCAAATGCTTAAAGAAGAAAAAATAATACATTACACAACTGAAAATAACGTAAGAGTAAGGAGAGAAGGTGATTCATCATTGCCTGGAATGACAAATCATTGTCGCAGTCGTGTTGACTTCATGTCTATTTCCAGTATCGATGTCGACTCCAGCTCCAAGGTTTAACTACAAAATTGTGAAGAGTGGTGTTAGAGCAATGAGGGATCGCATTCTACCTTATCCCTACATTACCAACAGAAATGGAATGTACATTCTTCAATCATTCACTAGTTAAAGGGAAAAGCAGAGCGTCAAAAAGAACCATAGAGTCTGTTACTTTTACTAAATTGTTTGTGTTATGTGCAGATACAGGGAAACAAATAAAAATGGAAATCATTGATTCATTTTTTACTAACTGGTTTTCGTCATGTGTGGAAACAGGAAATGTAATGTTGTTGTTTATTTGTTAGTTTCAGAATGAGTGGGGTAAAATGCAGCTCCCACAAGGGTAGAGACCAGGTCATTGAGTGTTTTGTGCAGAGTGAATATCACGAGATCAGAATTGTGTAGCAACAACAACTTCATAAAAGGAGTCATTGTACTTTTCCATTATGTACAAGTTTTTATTTTTGTAAAATGCATCTACAGATTTCTTCATGAATAGTTTCAATCAAGATTGTTACTTATTCATAAGAGCATTAATGATAAGTACATGTTCATCTTGAGATGACAGTAAAGGTGTTAAGAATATAGCAGAATAGCTAATTACAAATGGAGAATCAAATTAGCCTAGCCATCAAAGGCTGAGTTAAATGCATTGCTTTCAGACTCAAGAAGACAACATTATGTTATTTGCAGAATATTTTTAGAAGTCAAATAACTCAAATATGGAATGCAACCATGATTACTGAGCAACAAAATATGCAGAAATACAAAGTTCTTTACGCATCAATTCAGAATATTCATTGGTACAAGCTACATATTTTCGGCATTTCAGTGATATACAAGATGGAAAAGCCAAGAATACATTACTCATGGAGTGGCAGTATGGGATTTCACCATATTCATAGTTTTTTAGGTGTTTTGCAGGTCATCATTCATACATTACATCAAAGGTTGGAGTGATAAATTGGAGAAAGTGCATAATCATAAAAGTATGGACAGTCAATAGCAAAATGAGAGGGTCGAGCCATGTATTTTCTAAAAAATGCAATTACTTTGCAGATGTGTACCCACGACCTAGGGTTTTTCATTTGTTTTTATTTTGCAAATAATGGTTTTCCTTCAAGAAAATGTGGTAGAGATCCTAGTGATATCAAGGAAAGAAAGAATCTCATGCCTTTGAATAAACTTCAGAAGCATAAAAAGGAGTATAGCTGCAAACAAAAGGGCCATTCTTATAAGGAAAATGCAAAAAATGTCTAGAGCCGTGGCACAAATGAAAGAAATTCATGCCCAGGAACAAAGAAGCAACAGAGTAAAAATCAGAGAATACAAAGGAGGTCGCGGCTTGTGTTTTGTTCAAAAACTTTTCATAAAGGAGAAAATACTTCCAGACTTAAAGCATAAATCGTTTACCTTATGATTTTGCTTTGAATCTTCAAAAACTGCAGAAAATGGCGTTTCTCTATGGCAGCCGGACAAAAACACAACAAAAACAAAGTCACAGAAAAGCAAAAGAATATAAAAAACACATCATTGTTGCGGCTTATAATTTCTTAGAGTAATTCAGATTCAAATAAAGGCCAGATTCGAAATAGCAGTCAAATTTACTCTTTGTTTCTGATACAAAATCTTTCAAGAATTTCAATGGCAGTCTGGAAGTATGTAAAAAACTTTTAGGAACTCATAAAAGGTAAAGGATTTTTACACGTCTGCAATACCTTAAGAGAATATTCATGATGGCCCACACAGGAGAGATTTCCAGACCAAGTTCGTAACATAGAAAGCTCATGGCAGCCAGACAAAGACACAAGGTCACAGAGAAATATAAGAGCATTAGAAAATGCAGATGGCCGCACCCAATAAAGCCTCCAAAAGATTTTAAAATGTCATAAACAATAGTTTCGATAGAAAAAACCAGACTTACCATATTCCTAACCTTCAGAAAATCTTTCACAATGGCGAAAATACAGAGACTTTCAGTTGGGTGTGGCTAGGGTTTCTTCATAGTGGCGGCCAAGCTTCTTTGAGAAGCTTCAAACAATGAAGATGCAAAATGAAAAGTCTTTCATTTCATTTTAGGGTTAATGACCTAAGTGGTTCGATGGAGAAGGCTTTGCCTTAGTTTTATTAAAATACTTCCTTCACTTCATGCATGGCATTTGATATGACTTTCTTTTTTCATTTTTATTTTTTGAAAATCTTTTGAGTTCCTTAAGGCTGGGTCGTGGTTTTTAGTTGCCTTATATTATTCTAAGTGTTTCATAAAATACTTATGAGGTCTTAGTCGATAAATCCTTCCTTTGTGGCTTTTTTATTTTTCTTTTGCATTAATCATATTGTAAAATATTTATTAAAGTGATATCATAAATCACCTTTAAATAAATGTTATTATTGAATGCAAAACACCTTTATTACATTTCTCAAAGGCTAAGTCAAATGGGAGTGCAAAATGAAGTCTTGATGACTTGCTAGGATCTTGGAGATAATGGAGAGATGTATGCCAACATGTTGGAGGGAAATCAGGATTTTGAAGCCCTAAATCAGGAAATCACCTTCAATTATGAGTTTGGATTGATTTGACTGGAGTCAGGAAGGGATTTGAGGCACATGGTAGTTTAATACCTTCAATTTTGAGCCTGATTTTTAGGGGTTTCTGTTTGCATACGGCTCACCAGGTTGGTGAAACTATGACAACTCTTCTTGGAGTTGGTTGGCATTGCATGCCTTTTTTGGAGGAGAGATTTGACAACACGTGATTTTGGAGCCAAATTTCAATTCCGAATTTGGAGACAATTTCTATAAGTCTTTCTCTTCTTTCAGTATAGGGGTTAGTTCTTAGTTTTTTGGGGATTGAAAAGGCATATGCTTCAGACTTTGTAACTCATGATATTTTGGCCCTTGTAATGTAGATATTCATTTTTCCTCAATAGAAATTTATTTTTCCTTCACATATTTCTCTTTGTTTCTTAGCATTGGTTGTGGATTGCAAGATAAAATCCAGTGTTATCCTTCATTTTATCAGATCCCTTCCATGCTGGATGCAAAAAAAAATTCATGTCATAGTGCAGGTCTATGTTAGTGATCTCGTTTTATGCTTTTATATTTGTGAAAACACCATTGTTTTCCTTGTGTTTAAGCATTAATATAGTCAGAGCCTTACATAGAATCATTTTTGCAGACATCTTTTTCTGTGTTGTGAGATTGTTTATTTTTGTTGAGTTTTTTGTGAGTTTCAATAGCTTTTGGGTCAAAATTCTTACCTTTGGTGTTCCACCTGTTAGTGATAGATTTTTATTTTCAAGTATATCTTTCTACCTTTTTCCTTCTCATATTTCAGTTTTACAAGAAAAATTCAAAGGGAACCAACCCATAATCTGGAGGTCCACTTCATTCCCTGGTAACCCACAACCTCGAAGTGTTCCCATGTGTCAATAGGTTGCTACAGTTAAAAGCTTAGCAATGGTGCAAACCTTATTTGACAATAGATGGACAACAAGCTCCATGTAAAGCAACACATGAAACACAGCAGAAAGGTGGCAACCTCCTAAGTTAATACTCAACATATTCACCTATAGGTCGACTTGCACATTGACAACAATCTAAAGAATTATTCAATCTGCATATGCTCAATTTGAATTGTAGATATCTATGGGCGATCCCACAAAACTAGTTTACAATTCCATTGAGGAAGCAAAATTGCAAAAAATGCCCCTATGAATTTTTTTTTGGGTTTCGGGGAGTTCGAACGAACTTAAGGTCTGAACAAACCCAATAAGGGTTCACTCAAAGCCCCCTTTGAGCAAACCCTATTAAATGTTGGGTCCCACATATTTCACATTTCCTAGAATAAAAAACAAAGAGACTTTGTAGAAAGGGGGGTTCGCTCGAACCCAGGTTCATTCGAACCCCCCTTCTCCCCCTCTGGCACCAAAAATCTCTAGAATTTTTCTCTTCGAAGATTGGGTTGAGGATGAAAATGGAGGAGAATTCATAGACCCAACTAGATGATGGTAGTCCTCAAAATGATCTGTCCATAAAATATAATTTTAATATGTTTTGGTTTTATTATATATATATTTTAGTTTGATTAAACATTGGTTTTTCACCGAGAAATCAAGCTCTTTGTTCTACACATGTGGAAAAATAGTAGATTATCAAAATAAAATTCTGAAAAATATATACAGGCTAGGTATTGATGTCCTTGATCCAACAAAAAAAAAATGAATTTCGATACATACAAAAAAAGTTATGTTGTATACAGTCCACCTATGTTTGAATTGTAATTGGTTTGACTTCGAAACTTGATTAAGGAAAAAATATTCAATAAAACACTATGAAACCAAATGAAAGGGTTAGATATTCTAGTTACAAATCTAAATTAAAATAAAATAAAATCTTATCCTTCATAGAAAAAAAATTATGTTGTATACGGTGAGCATCACTCCTTAAAAATGGTGTTTAATAATAAAAACTAGGTTTCGAATGAGATGGAAAAAGAAGTGCAATCTAATTCCAAAATTTTTGAAAAAAAATATATTTAGAATCTAAAGAAAAAAATTCACAAATCACTAGTTTGCATCATCTTCAAATTCCTAATGGTTTAGCCGCTATAGGCGCCTGAAAGTGAAGATTTAGTTAGAAAAAATCAATTGAGTATCTAGTTTGGCCAAAAATTGAAAACCAATATTGTGGGATCACCCCTGACAGCAAATTGGTTTCCAGAGGTGGTGCCAACTTCATCCACACTCCTTCATGTTTGGCGCGGTTTCCTTGCCTTCAAAAATAGTCAGCTTCCAAATCATAACACCAAGAACTATCAACTTTCATAAGAGATGAGTCAGCTTAAGATGATAAATACGTTTGAAAAAGTCTCCAATAGATGTAAATAACATGGCAAATATGTTTACTAAATCAAAGTTTGTCTTAACTTAGGCATTGACTAAGTCCATCAACATCAGACAGCAACTCAAAATGCAAAATAAGTATTTCATATCGCGTGGCAAAAAGAGTGAGAATCGGCTTCTCAAAATAGTTATAAGCTATCTATCAACCTCTTAAAATATAGTCTTAAATGACTATAATCGACCTCCAAAATCATAGTCATTATCAACTATAATCAACCTTTATAAATCGACTTCTATCAAAGTAAGTGATAGTCAATTTCTATTAACATATATATAATATGTTAAATATATAGTATTATATATATATAATATATATTATATACATGGTGTATTCTTATTTTTATTTTATTGTATTTCTATGTCACTTCTTGGTGTATTTCATGACAACTGTCATCATAGCCTTTCATATCATGGTACATCTTATCACTTTCCTACTTATATATATTTATTGTACAAAAAATAGCAACTATGTCGTCATGGTCTTCCATATCGTGATGCATCCTATTATGTGTTATAGTAAATTAAATTGCTCAAACATTTGAAATTTAGTGCAAGCTTCACAACATTCATCATCACATCATCCATGCTCATCTTCATTTCTTCTTAACCAACTACTCATAACTAACATTCTTTTTATATCATCCTTTGATTCTAACCCATCCATTTCATTTCAAGTATCCATCTATCTCTTTTATCCCCGCATAATCTCTCAAGGGGGGGAATCTCTCTAACTTCTACTTTCTTTGAAAAGCCATTGCTTCTTTTTGATGCATTACCCTTTCAAAGAGGGGCAAATGTAGCCACCTATATTTTGCCACCTCATCAGTTAAGTCCATCATCTTAGTCAACCAACTTCATTATTCCAATTAACTAATTATGTCATAATTATTCTATTTTAAGCATTATTTTATCATACCATCAATTAATTATTTTTTTGACTTATTAAATTTTCCATGTCGATTTGCCTTGTCAATTAATTAATTATGTTATGTTAATTAGTTGATCTTATTGACCCTTATATCACCCAATAAATAATAAAATAATTAATTATTATTATTTTTTTAGACTACAAGAATCGGGTAGCACGACCCCCTATAAACTGTAGTGTGCCTGGTAAACTTTTTAGCGTGACCGACGACGCTGGCGCGACACGCCCTCCTGTACCACGGGGGTGGGGGAGACTAGACCTCATGACCAACCTCCTACAACAGGAAAGATTTAGCCAACTGAGCTAGGGCCCCAATCTCAAATAATCAATTATTATTAATTAATTAATTCCTAATTAATCCATGCACATATCCAATTAAAATAAAAAATAATCATAATTATCTCACCCACATTTCACTCATGTCAACTTAGTCAATTCCACCTTTCACTTGTCAATCTAATTAGTTCATCTAGATAAGTCTTAATCGAATTGGTTGATTAAACAATCAAGTTAGTTGACAATTGACTAACCAATTTTAGGTTAGATGAATAATCAATCAATTGAGTAAACTAATCAATTGTACTAGTTAACTCTAAACCAAATCTCTAGTCCTCAATATTGATTAAATCAATCTTGACCAGTTAGTTTTCGCCTAAAATATGTAAATCCACCATTCCTTTTAAGAATTGGTGGAGCTCCTTGAATAACTTATCTATTTTTGAACATTAGAATCATGTCATCATTATGATGTCAAAAAAATTGCACAATAGCTGAGCATCCATAATCTTTTGTCAAAGCACAAAAAAATACACTTCATACTCCATATGAGGTGCATAATCTTATGGTAGCAATTTTAGTTATTGCTTTTAAATTTCATTTATTATTCTAATTTTACAACATTCATAAATACTCCAAGTTCTATAATGAATAACCTTCCTATTTTTACTCGTAAACTTGTAGATAATCTGCTATTGCTGACACATGCATATGATTTGTTCTACATACACAAATCCCTAATTAGACTTACATTTAAGTATTATAGAGTTATACTCCAACAAAGGGAGGGACCTCCTCCAAGCTAGAATTTTTTAGGATAGATCAGTCTAGAGGTGGTTTGGGAGGGACTAAGATGTAGGATAAGAGGATTTCAAATAAGTTGATGTGGCTTTACTCTCATTCACTCCCAATTTTCCCTACATTACAAAAGTCACATACTAAGAATTAACTTAAACAATACATATTTAGAATGAGCAAACATCTCAATTTCTTTCTTAATTTGATCTAAAATGCTTGAAATACTCTTTTTAAAAATAAATAGTAAAAGGCTTAACCTACAAAATGTTTTTACCAATGATTACAAAAAAAAATGAACAGGTTTTGGGGGGTTAAATTACCTCCCTATAATCTTTAAATCAACCTAATAGGTTCCTAAATATCTATGGAGAAGCCATGATTTTGGTTTTCATCTTTCTATATAGGAGGGATAGCGTGTATACGTATCTAAAACAAACATTTGATCTCAGTTTTCATCCTCTAGCAAGGAAGAATAGCTGGTATATGGCTACGTGTGATTCATACTATTATCATGTTAAATTAAGTCTATAGAATGAAAGATACACCAGCAATATTATATTGGAATTGCATCGATTGATTATGTAATAAATGGATTTGTTAACTGGTCTTATGTACCTATTTTATTATGTATTTGACTTAGTATATTTCTTAATTTCTTAATATAGCTGTGAAACAAAAAGAAAAATCATAAGAAAAGATCTAATAAATGTATACTCTAAAACACCAATCCAAATTATTCACAATAATTTAACTTCTTGGTTGATGTCCTTACACCACTCTAAAAAGAATTGAACTAGAATTATTTTACTTGCAAATGTAAATTCAAGCCAAAGGAAAAAACTAAACCAAAGTCCACCCTTACTTTAACTTTGTAGCCACTCAACTGGACTTGCACCAAATAGAATTGAGCTTGTGTCATCTTATCAAATATATTAATCCACATCAAAAAATCATATCAATCTAAACTATTCAATTTTTTTTTTGTAGCATATGAGATTTTATCAAAATATAAACACAATCCTAGATTTAGATGAAAGGAGATAAGTTGCAAAGATAAAAACAAATATATAAAAATGTAGAATGCAAATATCAACTATTGCAATATTGTAGAGAAAAAAATAACAATACAAAGAATTGCATACAAATATGCATATGCCTCTAATATTCATGAATCAAGATCATTTTTAATGTTTGTTTTCACTCTCAATTAGGAAATTCATCAACTTAACAGAATTAAGAGGTCAATAGTTGAATTGTCAATTAGTGGATTAGTTAAGTCAATATGACTAAAACAAATGTGATTTTACCCAAACAAAAGTGACACCTAACTATTATTAATCATAGTTTGATGAGGTACCAGTGGCACTTGTGTACCTCAAGTCAATGTGAACATATCATCTTTACTAGTGACACTTGTGTAAAGGCCACAAAACAAGTCACAGAGAAAACATATCCTATTATGGAGCCATATGATAACAAACTCCAAAGTCAAGGATCTAGCTCCTTGAACTAGAATCCACAATAGAAACAAATGCTTTACCCGAGTGATCCTCCTTTAACTTAAAAGAAGATGATCAACCTAAAGGCAATTTAATATTATTCTTCTTTAAAAGATTATTTAATTCATCAATATGTTATGTATCACATTAATGTTCATCATACCTTAATCTATTACAATATGTAGAAGAGGATTCAAAATCTGCCTTAGAGTATATTCATATGGTTTTTTCTTTCCATATTTAAGATTCTCTAATTCTTTATCCTTTAGATTGACTAGTCATTAAGTCATGCAATTTAAAAGAGTTAATGGAGCCTATTCAAACCAATTTTTGTTCTTTTTAAATAGAAGATAAAGAAAAAACTAAAATTAGGCTCAACATATAAACAAATAATAGGTATGAAAACTGGAAACACAAATTAAATATCGATAACCAGCCTCAAATAACACATTTAGAATCAATTATCACTCTATTTATTACTACTAAAATATTTTATTTGTGCTCTTTGTTGTTTTATATTTGAAATATTCTTAAATACAATCAAAACTATTGGAATTAAAGGTTTTTCAAGTCACTATCAAATTAATAGCATCTAACCTTATCAATTTTACCATTCAAATTAGTAAAAGTGTAACATGCCTCCTTAGGTGTTGAACATTTGTCAAGATTAAATTGAAGATCAAAAGACAATGAGAATATAAAACCAAGTACTTTCTCTTAATCCATTTCTCCTCTTTTTTGTTAGCATCAATAGACTTGCTATTAGTTTCATCTATACAAATAATGCAAAAAAAATTCTTGAATAAATTTCAATTAAAATGATTATTAATTATATGAAATTAAAAGATCGATGTTATTCTTGCCCATTGCAAAAATACAATAATAAAAACGTAAATTAAAAACATTGTTACCATGGAATCTAGCAGCGCTCGATCCACAGATAACCCCCCTAGAAAACTTGTTTGTTTCATAGGTTCGTGATGTTCAAGCACACAAAATGAGGTGGATTCAGGTGAATTTGAATCCACCTCAAAGTGTGTTCCAAAGTCTCAAACAATTTGTTCGAATGTTCCTCTACGTCTATTTATCAAAGACCTTCAAAACGAATATCTTCGCGAGGTCTAGATGTCATGACTTAGTCAAAATTGTGAAAGGTGTAGGAGTGCCAGAAAACAACGCTCCTACATATTGATGCAAAAAAAATTAAGTGTCAAGTGCATAAGTGCTAAAAATCAGCGCTTGTGCATTTTTTCCCAAAGTCAGTTTTTGATTTTTAGCGCTTGTGCACTTTTTCTCTATACTTAGATTTTATAGTGCCTGAGCGGTGATTTCAAACTCCAATGCACTTTCCCAGTTTTGCCACTTAAAGTTCCTTAATTGATGCACGACTTGAGTTCATTAATGACACCTTTTAAGTGACTTTTAAGTCATTTTAGATCGATCTAACTCCATTTTTATTTCACCGTTCCCTCCTCATCGTGTTGAGCATTTCCATCTCTTGCAACTCACGTTGTTAAAGATTTCTTCAAGCTTGCTCGAGCTAGGGTTTTCATTTTTTCTTGAGGTACGTTGTTTTTCTGATCTGTCATGTTTTCTCCATTCGTTTCTTTTTGTAAGCTCTGTAAATTATGTTTTAAATCTCCATCTTTAAATCTTATGTGATTAAGCTTTCAAAAAATGTTTCAATATTTTGATTTCTTGTTTTGTTGAGGTTGCCTTAACTTTTATGTCTTGTTTCATACGTTTTTTGTGCCCTAAGTCTTAGATTGTGCCTATTCTCAATGCTTTTTGTTAGGATTTTTGTTTTTAATTGTTAAAACAACATGATTTAGGTCGAATACTCTCAGGCCTCTATTTCTCTTTATAATCCTTTCAATTTTTCATGCGCATCATTCACAGTGGTGAGGTTTTGAATCCATTCATCCTTAAATGATATTGCTTCATCATGTTTAAAAAGTTCCATCTTTTTATGCTAAAGTGGTGTTTTTATATGCCATCACACTTCAAATTTTTTACACTAATTCCAAGTGTAGGAGTGGTGAAAATCACCGCTCCTACATGGAGTTCATTTTCTTCCAGATGAAAAAGCGCTGAAAAAACCCGCTTGTACACTTCCCATTTTTCTCTAAGTAAAATACCAAGTGCCAGGGCACTGATTTTCAGCGCCTTGACACTTTTGCAGAACTTACATGAAAGACATGTAAGGGCACTAATTTTCAGCGCCTTGACACTTTTTGCAAAACTTACATGAAAGGCATGTAAGGGCACTAATTTCCAATGCCCTTACACTTGAAATAATCTCTCCAACTGTAGGAGTGCTGATTTTCAGCGCTCCTACACATTCGACAGTTTTTTCCTTAAATGCTTTCAAATTGCTTTGTTTTCACTCCATACCTTATTTCTTCACTCCCGCATCATTTTTCGTGCCTAGTTGATTTGTTCATGCTTGCTCAACATCGTTTGCTCGTTTCATGCTTCCCAATGCTACTTTTTCTGGTAATGCCTGTTCATTCATCATCCTTGCAGTTTCTTTCCAAATATTGTCAAGTGATCCTCAAGGTGACATCTTTGATCCAGTTGCTTCTAGATGACAACCAAGACTCCGCCTTCATCTTCTAAAAAAGAGCACAAGATGAAATATAAGTATCAAGGTGTTTTCCCACCTACAGTGGTGATCTCCAAGGTGGACAAAGGACATCGAGGTCGGTCATCAAGACCTTGAAGAATTCGTGAAAAAGAATTAACAAAAGCCTCTTGAAGACTCCTTGAGAGCCATTATACACAACAATCTACATTTGGTGTCCACATTTCCGACTTCTGCACACAATACAAAGTTCATCCTCCAAGCTGCATCCCATTACATTAGGAAAAGCAGAAGTGTGATAGAATCCACTGGACAAGTGGTAATGAGACTTGATCCCGATTTCTTTGATATTGTTTTCAGAGTTCCACACATGGAACAATACATAGAGATTTTTGTTCAGCAGGCACAGGAGGTCTGTGACTCAGATCCTAATAAGGCTAAGAACTTAATTAATAGTCAGTGGTTGAAAGAACCTAGGCATTTTATCTCAAGATGGTCGAAAGGGCTTTCACGAAGTGACTTCAAAGAGGATGTCAGGGACATGATCACTCTCTTGAGCATGGTCAAAGGCTTACCGAAATCATCTAATTTTCATGAATCGATGTATGAATACATTCGGATCATACAGAGAAAGAAGGCTCATATTGACTAGGGAACTCAAATTAGTGATGAGATCCAAGAGCAGTTGATCAATGTACCAACCACTTTGAAGTTCTATATGACTTTTTATTTGGTTTATGCTGCAATCTTGATGAGACAGTTCCCCAGACTTTCTACAAAAGGGAACAAACACTTTGTATCAGTGTACAAGTATTTCTATCAATTGGAGCTAAAGGAGAGGCTTCGCCATTTCAGAAGGGTCACAAATGCTTTCTTCGCACCTTTGTTATACAACTTTGATTGAACTCTTGAAAAGAAGAGGGTGTCAGACGAGGCCTATAAAGTGGTAAGCAAGGTTGGGTGCATATTCTTACTATTTCCAACTTGTACTTACATGAGGGTAGGATGCTACACGGGGTACCCTTACATGCTGCCCAGATATCCCTCAGACAAGTGGGTACTCATGGAGTTATGCAGACAACTAATTTCAGTTCACAAAGAATGAACGAGGATCCACAAACTGGGATTCAAGTTTCCACTGATGATTGGCAGATATACCATCAATAGTGTGCAAAAATCCAAATCAGTCTATGCATAAATGCAGGTCATGATGATAAGGACCTTTAAATCCAAATCTGACTTTGATTTCCGAAATGTAAAAAAGAAGTTGAAAAAGGATCACAACCACAAGTACCGCTCTGAAGACATTTGAGTTGATTGCAGAGATGAAGAGGTTGTCCACAAAATGGATTATTGCAAGCTAACTGTATGACAAATTAGGGATCTTGATGTTGCTGACCTATCAGAGGGTTTCATAGACCCTGGTGACATCATGAATGTTGCCTATGATAGAGATAAGATTTCTAGGAAACCCTTGCCCGTAGTATAGTGGTCTAAGAAGGAATGTGTCTCCATCAGGGTGAGGCTTGCTCCCTTATTGGCTAACACTGCAGAGCAATTACACAAACATGGTTTTTAGATGAAAGCCTTCAAGACAGAGTCGGAAGGAGAAATACCCAGAGCAGAAGTCAACCAACAACAGGAACTTTGCACGAAAGATAAGCAGGCAGCTATTCCCTCTTCTTCCCGAAGAGGCCCTAGAATAAAGTTCATTGTTGGCAAGAAGGATACGTGGGCAATTCAAGAAGAAGAAGCCACAAAATCTGAAACATCTCACTCAAAAGGAAAAGGGATCGTTTCTGAAGAGTTAGATTCTAAAGAAGAAGAAAAATCAAGTGAAGAATCTACTGAAGAAGAAAACTCTGATGAGGAAGAAGATTCCCCACGTGAACAAGAGTCTGAAGGTCAAGAGGGTGAACAAGAAGGTGACAAACAAGAACTTGGGCATGATGAAGAATAAATTCTATCTCCACATGAAAATGTTGTTGAAGAATTTCCCCACACGTCATCACCCATAACTTATTTTCCTCACACACCTCCTAATTCACCACCTCTTCCTACTTCACCTCTTCCTACATCAACCATACATGCAATGAACGTCTCTATTCCTCCTGCAACATCAACAGTACTTGATACTCCTCCATCAGTTTCAAATACACAAATGGTTGATATTTTGACAAGTTCTCCATCATCCATTCCCAGCTTGTCATCTTCCTCCTATGACATCACTTCTAAGGCTGAATTCAATAGGTTCATGTATGAATCTTTACATGGTCAACTTGGTGTGCAATCTACTAGTGCAGTTATGACAAACACTACTCCAATTGTCACCATACCAGTCATTTCTTGAGAAGCAGTTGTGACAAAAGATTTGACAGATAACCAAGAAGCCCATACTTCCTCTCTCCCCCCTTGGATGGTATCTCAATTATCAAAGAGGAAAAAGAAAATGATCTCTCCAAAAGAAATCGATCTTGAAGAGATAGCCCCTCCAAAAGCCAAGGGGAATAAAAGGCAAAGGTACATTCCAAACTCCATGTTGACAAATCTGGTCAAAAGTTTGTAGAGATTGGCATACCGCCTCAAGAGGAAGGAGATGTAAATATGGAGGAGTACACTGTAACAAGAGTCCAATTTGGCAAGGTCGTGAATGAAAGTGCAAAGGCAGATGCACAAGTAGTCTTGGATGCATTGGAAGGAAGGCTTGACAAAATGGAGCAAGCCTAAGACATGTACAAGCAAAAGGTCGAACAATATGCAGTTGTTTTGAGGAGACTTGCAAACTCTTCAAGAAATATTCAACCCATGGCTATTGAAAACCTTGAAGAACCAACAATACAAAAGGCAGAAAAGCTTGCCTCCAAAGGTAAAGCATTGTATGATTTCATTGATGAATTAATACAAGACGGTTCATAGGTAATAGTTGCTATAGATGAGAAGGCCACACAAATAGCCAAGTTCATATTAGAGAAAAAAGAGATGGAAAAGTGCCTATCATTTTAGTCACAAATGCAACAGACGAAGCTCAATAAATTGGTGCAAGTTGGGATAATTCTCGACAAGGAAAAATATGTAGAGGTAAGAGAATCACTCAAGCATCGTATCAATGTGATCAAATCTCTTATCGGAGATCTTCACCATGTTCAAGAAAAAGTTGAAGGATATCGTGCTATCCTAGAGAAAGGCATCAAGGAGTTGCTAGGCAACCTTCTTGAAGAAAACCAGATTTTCCTCCCGGCTAGTGAACTTCCCAAGATCTATAAAGAAGTCGTAATGCAACAAGCTGAGGATGTCAACTTTTCCAAAGCCTCAATACATGTCATTTGTGATACACAGTTGACCATTGATAATCTCAACACGCATCTTCACAGGTACAAGAAAATCCATTCATTCGCCAAAAGGTCAATCACAAGAATTCACACCCTAGTAGATTACACAGTCAGCCCAGATGATGCATTCATATAAGAGACCAAGAAAAAGTATGAAGTCTTTCGCGCCCAAAGCAAGGAAACATGAAGACTCTTGATCTCTAGTGTTGAAATTTTTGATGCTTCCCTTTATGTGTTGTAAATAGTTTTTGACATCTTAAATGTCCTTTTGGTAAATGTTATTACACTGAAAATCTGAGATGTAGTTTCACAGGGATGGATTACATTTTGACTTAGTCAAAGATAGGGTTTCCTAAATTAGCTCACCTAACTTTCCTAATTTTACTCAACTGTTTTCCTAGATTTACTCTTCTCTCTCCTTTATAAATAAGAGGGACTTCTATTGTAATCTTTACCTTTAGTATTTTGCAATGAAGTGTTGCCCTTTTGTGAAAGAAACATTGAGACTTCGTGTTCAATTTTGTGAATCTAAATTTGACAATAATGAAGGAAGTTGCATACCAGACTTTGTGTTGGAATCAATTCTCTTATGGTTTGATTATATTGGCGGTGATTAGTGGATGAGATCTGAAGGGCTTCGAATAAATTTATGTAAACTTTGTGTTACACTCTTTATTTGAATTTACGTTTATGTTTGGTTAACTATTGTTGGACGATCTACAGAACTTTGTGCTTGTAATTATTCATGTTGTTCATGGAATTGTTGTATCTAGAAGACTTTGTGCTTCTAATACAACAAACAATACATCTCTCATAGATCCATCGATGAAAAAGCTACAAAATGACTTTGTGCCTTCATGAGCTTTCCTTTCCCATTTTATTGTTATTATTATCATACCTGGTATCTCAATGCTTTGCTTTGACAAGATAAAGGTATTGGCATTATTGCTTGTTTTTAGTTTAAAGCTTTGAATCAGAACTATCAACCGTGAAGCATTGTAAAACATCTTCTCTGAAAAAAGAGAGAAGTGTGAATGTAACACACACCCCCCATCTCGTAGTTGTAGCGTACGTTTTGTGAATATTTAGTTAGTTTTATTTAGCTTTCGTAAGCAGTAAGAAGGGCACCTCCCCTTTCTAAGAAGAGAGATTACATCTCACACAGTTGTGGTTGAAATCTAGATTGTGTAATCTATTGAAAAGATGATCACATAATCTTCACCCAACAAACACAACCATAACAACACCTCCCTTCTTATTTTTTCAACCAAAAAAACTTTCATATAAAAAAACTATCAATTTATCTTAGTACACTTACAAGATTGAACAAGAAAATCAAAATACAATTGCAACAAATCCGATTGAAAACAAATAAATAAACCAAGTCAAAGATATCCTACTAACATAATATAAACACAATAAAGTTGTGATATTGCTATCAAGATTCGACCGTGTATTTTTACAAGTCAAACTCATTGACCCATGTTTCATGAGTAGTGGTTCACAAGAACCCATCTCTCATGATAGTGAATGGCCCACTTAGCACTCATTGCATCTAGGTGATGTTCATAGAGCTAAAGCACTAGGCATTCTCGAGAGGTCACCCATCCCAATACTGCTCTAGTGCAAGTGCGCTTAACCATGGAGTTTTTCCCAAGGTTAAACCCACTCAGCTTGCAACCTCATTTGCAAAACCTTCAGCAATTTTTGTGCCTTATAGACCATTCATTATATAACCCCTTTAGCTCATCAATTGATAAGAGGTGTTTTCCACGTGTCAAATTGTGATATTGCTATCAGGATCCAACCGGGTAGTTTTACGAGTCAAACTCATTGACCCATGTTTCATGAGTAGTGGTTCACAAGAACCCATCTCTCATGATAGTGAATGGCCTACTTAGCACTCATTGCATCTAGGTGATGCTCATAGAGTTGAAGCATTGAACCTTCCCCATAGGTCACCCATCCCAGTACTGCTCCAACTCAAATTGTTTAATATGTAAATATCAATTAAGGTGGCAAGTGGGGACAAATGAAATTTTGGTTTTAATATAAAAAAAATCCTTAAAATGTGTCACTAAATACCAAGTGTCAAAAAAAAAAACATCTCACCTCCCCCTTTTATATTTTTTAATCATTAACCCATTTCTTGCATTTGGATTAAAAAAGTTACCTGCGCAATGCACATCAAGTACCCGCTCAATGTAGGCAAGGTCCATTGGTACCGATAAAGGTCGCACACTTTCTTTTATCAATGAGGCCGCAACATTATGTGTTCTTTCCCTCATATTGGGAGTACGAGAAGTCCCATATAATGTAAGCCATCTGTATACCCAAAAACGGACCGCCTGGTATCGTGGACTATAAAAGGACCTTTCCATTCCTTTCCTTTTTTCCTTTTCTAATAACTTTTTTAAAAAAAATTGAACCTACTAACATAGGCTACGCTTGGATCGAAACAACTTTTTTTAAAATATTTTAATATAGTCAACAATATCAAATAATTTTATAATGATTTAAGAATATTTTATTCCAACCAAATGCAACTGTGTATTCCATTTTGTATCTAAGAGTTCCAAGGATCAAGCCTTTCATAAAGGTCACGAAAAGTATATGCAACCAAAAACTTAATTCCGAAGGGTTCAGTCGGAACAAAATAAAAGTTAAACCTTAGTTTTTCAACTGCTCTAAAAGTAATAATAGACTCTGATGTGATTTAAGAAGCACTAAAACGGAACTCTTTCTTCTCAATGAACACGAACAAACACCAACAAAGAATTAATACTATATAAAATTCAACAAATATATGCATGAACTTACATCTAAGTGAGAAGAGACAACAAATATATACATGAACTTACATTTAAGTGAGAAGAGAGAACTTAATAAAAATTACAAGCAAATACAAATAATATATAATGCAAATATCAACTATTCCAATATTGAGGATAAAAGTTTAAAATAGATAAATTATAAAGTATTACATACAACTATATGGGCCTCTGAGAGCATGAATCAAGACCATGTTAAAGGTCGTGAGTTTAACTATCAATCACCCCCAATGCGGAAGTGAGTTAAGGTCAAAATTTGAACTGTCAATTAGTGAAGTTACCGGGTTCGCCCTGGGAAGCTTGGGTTTGAATTTTTCGAACCCAGACAAAATTTTGTGCCTAGGTGAACTTTCAAACGCCTTTTTGCATTTTTTTATTATTTTTTTGAATATTTGTTGACTTTTCTAGAGGCTTAACTGTTCTAAGAAATTAACCATATTTTCAAAGTACTTCTACCACACGTCAACAACACAAGATTTTATAAATTGAATAACTTAGATGCACACAAAGCTATATGTTTAAAATTAATCATAGTGTTCATATAAAGCCTAACACTATTCTTCATTTTTTATTCAATCTGCCAAAACTAAACACAATAATTGCTTTTGTATTTCAGTTTCAACACATTTGAATGACAATTTATGTAGCATAAGTATAATCTCTAGTATCATTCAAATGTTTTGTGCCCAAGGCACTTATTTATATGCTACAATGAATAAATTTTAAGGATTTGAGAATAATAATCAAATATCCCAAAAAACAATATTTTACACCTATCCAAAAGATGTAGGAAAAGCAGAAAGAAAGGAAGTTTAGTAATTACAATTTGCACGAGTGGTCTCCATGATTTTGATGAAGTTTCTTGTTTTGAAAATTGGTGAATCCTCTAAAACCCTAACCATCATAATTATTAATGGCTGATTGTAAACACTTGACATTTTCATGTTTGAAGTTTGAACTTCAATTTATAATTCTATATCATGACATTTGAGTATAAAGTGGTGGTGTATTTTTGCTATGTTATTTGACTATTAATATGGTGGTGTATTCTGAACTTAATTACTGCTGCAAATATGTATATATTTCTGGTTTTTATATGTTTTTGTATTACTGAACCCAAACCCCAAAAAAAAAATTCCCGAACCCGAACCCAAACCCAAAACCGAACCAATAACTTAACCAATCAATGAACCAATTAAAAGGTGGTTTTGATTAAAGAGGTAATACAACTACCATCAATCAAATGTTGATGAGGCAATATTGGCATTCATGTACCTCAAGTCATGGTGAACACGTCATTATTGACTATCTAAATCAAAACAACTAAATATTCATAATATTTTAAGTTAACCTCTTAATAGGTACAATTTTACACCAACATAAGTGAGCATACAACAAAAGATGTCAATTAGTAATTAAACGTATTGAATAAATGGCACAACTGATATATCTCTCCCATCATGCTAATTATGACTGGCAAACAAACGTAATTAACAGAAGATAAAAATACAGACCATTTTTCTAGCTTTTCCACTATATACAATTTTTTTTTATAAGCACCTCAATGTTATCAGCCAAACACACCCTAACCATCAACAGCAACAACCATTATGCAAACTACAGGCTACGGAAATTTAACTTTTACTTCAAATGTTACAGTCTGTAAAGAATAATGGACATGATTTTTCCAGTCCATTGTAATGAGTTTAGTGAGCTTTTAGATAAAATTGTGTTGAGTTTTATAACATCAACATTTCAGATCCACTATGTGATCCATCATCAAGATGAAGTAGAGGGAAAATATGATGAAAGGTTGCAAACCAAGATCCTGATAAAGAAAACATAAGAGGAGGTGACGAAAGTTTAGGTAAAGCATGGTCTGTAAAGACATAAAAGAACTATAAGAAGATATCATAAGAGGTATACATTCTGGATTTCTAACATATGGCCAAAAGAAGCCCCCTCATCTTTATTGCTCAGCTATATGGTAATAGTTAAATTCATGTTTGTTGGTGCAAAATCTTCCTGTTCATTAAAAACTAAGTTTTTGTGTGAATCAACAAAGCTCCTGTACAACACGCTGAATATATTGCTGACAAATAATTCATGGTATGTACTAGGAACTGTCCATTAACCAAAGAGGTATCTACGACATGTGATTACTGCCATACTATTTTTCAAAGACATAAAAGAACTATAAGAAGATATCATAAGAGGTATACATTCTGGATTTCTAACATATGGCCAAAAGAAGCCCCCTCATCTTTATTGCTCAGCTATATGGTAATAGTTAAATTCATGTTTGTTGGTGCAAAATCTTCCTGTTCATTAAAAACTAAGTTTTTGTGTGAACCAACAAAGCTCCTGTACAACACGCTGAATGTATTGCTGACAAATAATTCATGGTATGTACTAGGAACTGTCCATTAACCAAAAAGGTATCTACAACATGTGATTACTGCCATACTATTTTTCAGTTGCAGAATAAGTTATGACAATGCTTTATAGGATAAATATTGACAGCCAAAGAAACTAAAATTATCAAAAATTGCTCAACCCAAGTTTATGGAACTTCACAATAAGCAATAGAAAACTTCAAGTCATTCACCTGCCCTCCCTGTATTGTACGGTTCAGAACTCCAAACAAATGATTTCCGATAGTACATCCATTAAATGAAGATCGTAGTTCTAGGTTAAATTTATCGTGAATAAGGAGCCAAAGAATGATGCATCGGCTAAAATTTGAATTTCATCTGCTACAGAATCGTTAGGGACTTCGTGACATGTCAGAAAAATGGAGTTGCTCAAGATACATATCATGGAAATAATATATGTAGGACAGATAAAATTACTCCATCAAACTTTTAGGGCCTTACAAGTACATAAACTATTAAACAACAAGACTAAGTTTTACATTCTGTTCTGGTGAATGTTACCAGCACTGAGACTCTACCCGCAATTTCAAAACAGAATGGAGACTACAAGGCAGCAAGACTTTTCAACCATCCAATACTTTTTCAAATAGGTTAAACCTATTGGCCATCTAACCTGCAATACTTCTCTATTTCCTCGTTAATCTCTTTGTTTTTGCTACAGCCACACTGTAAAAACTGACATGTAGCATATCTTCATAGTTGTCAACTCTTGCATGGAAAGGGCCATTCTCAAGAATTCATTTATTTCTGAATTTGTACTTCTTCATATGCACCATATTGGTAAGGGTCAATTGAAACATCAGAAAACTACAGTCCTCTAAGCACCAATTGAAGTGCCCAGCACAAAATAAATATGGCTACCTGTCTTACACACTCAACTTATTCAAGAGCTTTCGTTCTTTGTTTTTCAATTGCCTTTTTGACAGATTCGTTACATTTTACAAGTTGCTTGCCTGGTTTGACAGATTGGCCTTTGAAATTTTCTTGTCCCTTTTCCTTCTGAAGGAGCTTGACCTTCTGCATCAACATACCATTAATATTGTCATATTCATCAGAGGAAACTCCAAGTGCTTAACTATATTATCCTCTTTGAGAAGAGGCAGTAACAAGTGACCAAGACATTACTTGGTTTTTATACTGTTAAGTTCAGATTAAATATATATATGTTATTAGTGAGCTAGAAATTTAGGCTAAGCATTATGATCATGTTTTTATACGAATGATGCTAATAGGATACTTACTCATTTTATTTTTCAGGTGAACAGGCATTGATAAAGACTTCCCTAACCTCTTTCATGTCACACCCACAATTTCAGGTGGGTGTCATTCCTTTTGTCGAGATTGCACTTTTACTGTCAAGAATATGTACACTGTAAGAGTGGAGGTTACTTAAATACACATGTTTATTTGTACGCAAAGGCAAGTAGATTTTAGATAGCCATAATAACCTGTCTTTTTGCAGACTAGCCTTTCTGAAATCTCCCTTTTGTCGAAGGTTAGCATAAAATTTTGACAGCATACTTGACCCATTGTCTTTCTCAGCCTGCCAATACAAGACATCAAAAATTAGCTGCACATTTCATATTTATAATAAATGCACAATTCTGTTTGCAATGAAAGCAAGGTTACAGACAAGGACAACACACCTGAAGAAATGAGCATACAGCTGCATGATCTTTAGGAGAGAATGATACCTCCTCACGCTTTTTTGTCACATACTCAACATTGCGCTGAACCTATAACGTGTGAGAGCACTTCAAAAACCATTGATGAGAAAAATAAGAGCATTCATAAAAAAATTTAAAAAGTAAATGCAAAGGCTCTTTGCTGTTTCTTTCTTAAGGAAATATTTTATCACTACTTAATGCTTTGAGGAAAAGAGTTGCACTTTAAGGAACATTTTTACTCCTAATTGAAACAGCATAATCATACTAATGGAATACTCTGTACAAAGTGTTTATACAAATTTTAATTCATCTGGACATCCCACACAAATAATACCTGATCCATTAATTGTTTTACTTGCCGTCGAAATTTATCAAGGTTGGTCTTTTCATGGAAGAGCTGTAAATGAATGAGTGTGATAAATGCTAGCTCTGGAAAAGCTATGTCATGGCTCCATTGAGCTAAATGTTCAGAAAGATTATTGAGCACAGAATACACATATTCCTCTTGGAAAGCACGAGCTTTTAACATTGGTTTGGGTACCTATTAGGATAAACATCAAGTTACTTCATGAAAATAGACATTGCCAAAAACACTAACATAAAATATCAAGAATTATAAGATACCAGACTAAAATTATCCTGTTTTGTCAACCTTCAGCATTGTTGAAAAGTCGCACAGTATCCCAGCTCCACCTGTGGGAATTTTGTCCAATTCTTTATACTCTAGCAAATCAAATAGTAGAGAAGCCACAGGTATAAAAGTTCCACTAGCAGATGCAAGTGTGTTTAACATTTTGACACAATGAAGTTTAAGAGGAGCATAGCGTGTAGTAGTCACTAAGCGAGAAACTCCAATGATAATCTGAGCCATTGCATATGATAGTGACTTAAGGTCAATGCTTTTGGCATATGCACAAAGAAATTTAACCCAAAGATCAAGGCAATTTATGTATTGCCAACTGCAAACCTTCTTTATTGCTTCCTGAAAACAGTTCATTGTAAATTATGTATTAGTTCATCACAGAAAGAAACAATATATATAACTGTATCTGTTAAATTACAAAAGTTAACATTGTAGATCAAGCAATAGTAACATCAACCAACATTTCAGGAACTCTTAAACATGCATATATTGTGCATTGACATGATTTCTCACTAATGGATAATAGGAATTTTTTCTATGAAGATCGGATGATTTTTAAGTGGCCTTGTGGAGATGTTTTGGGTAATGGCCATCCTATGGTTTAATGTGATGAGATTTACTTTATATTAACTGTTGTTATGCATAATTTATGTGTATGAATTTGATTCAGACAATTATCCTTATAAGACACTATCATCTAAGATGTGTTGTTTAAGACGGGTTTTAGCAAGATCTAAACCATGTAATTGATAGTGGTACTCCCTTTTGTCTGAATAGTAAACTAAAAATAGAATATGATATTGGAAATATGCATGCGTTGCATGATATCCTAGATAGCTAAATTGTAAGGGTTCTGGGATGCTCCCATTGAATTTGGATTAACAACAGTGGGGAGGTCCAGGTTGAGATCTATATGTCCTTTGTTGAAAGTTCTTACTATGGGTTTGCTATATTGTGAACTTGGTTCCCGAACGTACTGTTACACATTATTAGTTGATGGGAATAGAACCTTGTTGGGACATCCAAAAGTAACCAATGATACTTGATTTTATAGAGCCATATCGTGGTGGGACCTCACTTGGACCCATGCCAAGGCTTTTGCATATTTGATGCATAATGACAATAATTTGACTACTACTTTATAGGGATGTACACACTTTATAAATGTCCTATTCTTAGATTGAGTCAAAATTGCCTAGAAACCTTGTACACAAGTATGGTTGGATCTCGATGTCCAAAGAGAGATACCTTGGATAACCTTATTATTGACAAACCATAGTTGGCCCTTATTTTCATGTGTAAGAACATTAAAGGATATAGAACCTAGTAATTAAGGAAGACGAAATAAGTATTATGGAAGGTAAGGTAACTTCCCTATGGTGGAAAAATTATATTACCCATATTACTATTGGAGGAGGATTTGTAAGAAAACCACAAATGACTTTTATCCTATCTTACCCCAAGTTTTTGGGATGGGAACAGCAGGGGACAGGAGGATGGGTCATTTTTGGGGACGGCAATGTTAGTTTTAGGATCAGAAGTACAATAAACAGAAATTGCAGCACATAAGACAATGAACACCACAAGATACCCTGGGAAAACCCTCCAACTTGAGGGGAAAAACCCAGCAAATATATCGCTTATATATTCAGGAATAAGAGCAGAAATCTGCTTACAACTCAGGCCCAACACAAGGCCGAATTTGATACAATGGATAATAGCACCTCTCCTAGATGCAAATATACAGCAAGAATATATTTCCCCTTGAAATCGGTCTGCTGCTACAAAGTAATGATCTGCTGCACAAGTGCAAACTTCTTCTAGGAATGCGAATATGATGAATGAACTTGATGATCAAATGAGGTGATCATCACCTTGTATTTATACAAAACAATATGACACTTCATGTAGGTCGGCCTCATAAAGAATTAGCAAATAATAAATATTATTTATTTAGGTCGGCCCCATTTAATTATTCACAATAATTAAATGTTATGTTATGTTGCCAAGTGAAGCGCCTCTTCACTTTAATAAATAAATGAATAGCTGTTAGGCTATATGAATTTATTGTGCAATAATCAAAGCGGAAGTATGTAGCCCAAAACTACAACATCAACAGGCAAGGGACAGCGAATGGGACAGCTATATAATTAGATAGGGAAAATTTTAAATATTCATATGATAACATTGATAAAGAATTCATATATACATATAGAAACTTAATACATAACATTTATGTTAAATTGAGAGTTCAAATAAGAGTCAAAGTCAAACAAATTAGCAATCTGGTTACTTTATATTTGTCAAACCCGGTAAAATGATGCTTGAAGTTGACAGATATTTTGTCAAACAATTGTTGTAATGTGTTTTGTGTAATCATCATTGGGTGAGATACAAAAAAATCCAGTACAAGATATTCCATGGGTATAAAATTATAATCAGATCAAATCCCATTCACATTCAGATTTATATACTTGGTTTTAATGTTTGTCCAAGTTTTCCAAGGCACCCAGCTGTAGCTTACTGTGTAGAGAGAGTGAAAATTATTTGCAAATCAGTAGCTTCATATCAGCAGTCCCAACAGTTTCAAGAAAAGTACCAATTCAAGTTTCAGATCGAATTTCTATTGGTTAACCAATAGATCCATACAGCTGCTTAAGGGTGGAATCATTGCATATAATGAAAGTAATATTTCTGTACCAGAAGTTTACTGCCACAGGAACCTTCAGTTCAGTTTGAGATCAAAATATTATAGCTATTAAAATAGTATAGACTGCTGCATATAGGTTCTTAGTACATTTTCAGCCTATATTGCTCCAGTTGTAAACCACAAGTTGGTATTGTAAGTTTATTTGCTACAGAAAATTATTTTAATACTCTTTGAAGTGTTGATATTAAAAATAAGTCAATCATTCACTTTCGTAAACACTATTTTTTTTTAATTGTGTTGGAAAAACAGGGATGACCGGTCATCCCCAAGATGGTCTAGGAACGTCACAAACATCCCCGGCCACCCCCTCTGTAGCTTACCGTCGTCCCCAAGTTTCCAGGACATTTCCGACATTTTTGAAAATTTTAGGGACTACTCAGGGACAACCCCCCTGCCCCCCCCTTCCCAACCCCAATCCTCAGGACATCCCAAAAACAGGGACATGTCAAAAAGGGTCGGGGATGCTCCTATGACACAATGACCCAAGTCCATAGGGGCAGGTTTAGGAAATAGCTCCAAGGTTTGGGCTTGTTCCTAAACTTGTATGACCTTCCCTCTTCAGCAGGCTTCAAGTTGATGCCAAAAATTACATTAGATGGCTATGAATGAATTGAGAAAACAAGATAACTTGTATCTAATAAATAATGTGCTTTGAACAATATGTTTCCAAATTACAATTTGAATGAAGTGAATGGATTTGATTACTCTAAAAGTCGGTATTTGTATGTGTGTACATGTTGAGTAAAGGCCAACTCATGTGAGTTCAATGTGATTCTTATGTGTTTGTAAAATTTGACCCCAAACTTATAGGACTCTATGTATAGGCTCATGAATTACTTGATTGTGATCTACATATCTAGGTCCACTTGACCAGTACTTGTGAGTTCCTATGATGTGTTAATTATGTATAAATGGCTAGATTCTAATACTGGAGTGGTTAATTGGCTATCACCATTAACGAGCAACTGACCAATGCCTAGAGCTATTTGTTGTATCTTGAGGATTAGTTGGCTTTCATCGATGGCACGAAGGTGACAATGCCAAGAGGTATCCATGTTATGATATAAGAGCAATTAGTTAGTTGTCACCAATGTCGTGTAGGTTATGGATGCTTAGAGCTATCCACAATATTTTAGGGTCTAGTCGACAATCACTAATAGCACGAAGGTGACCAATGCCAAGGGCTACCCATGTTGTGAACTTGAAGGGGTTAGTCGACATACCAACAAGGCCATGTGGTGTTATATGTTTGGTACTACTCCCTTCCAAGTTGGACAGACTTGTCATCAATAGCCTAGGGGCAATAGACATTTAAATCCAATGACTTGATGATTCTAAGGGTTGTTGGAATCTTATCAATGGCCTTATGTGATATGTTTTGTTACACTTACTCCTTATCCAATGAAATTGTTAGTAGCATGGAATGATTGATAAATGCTAAGAGCATCCTTATAGCCTCCATACGAGCAACAAGAGCAAAGGTTTCTTCGAAATCAATTCCTGCAACTTGAATCTATCCATTACATACTAATCTTGCCTTGTTCCTCACAACTTGGCCATTTGTATTCAACTTGTTCCTACAAACCCATTTAGTGCCAATCAAATTTTTATCCTTAGGTCTTGAGACAAGTTCCCAAGTTTCATTCTTCTCGATCTAATCCAACTCTTCTTGCATAGCCTTTATCCAATGCTTGTCTTCACTTACTTCTGTAAAATTCTTTGGTTCCATTTTAGAGAGTAAGCATTGTTAGGGTTCAAACAAATCAGAGCAATAAACATTAACAATTATATGCAGATTAAATAACCCAAATATAACAATGAAGAATAACACAAAAGAGATCAAAACAAAATTTTAACGTGGTCCACCGAATATGGGCTACATCCACAGAAACTCAGCCATCCAATGATTTTATTATACTACACAAAACAGATTACAATCTCAGGAATCACATACTGCAACTTACATCCTAGCCACTTATAACAAGTTTTTTGGAAGCTTCTAGAATTAGGGTTTTACAAAGTCGTTTTTCATTTGATAGTTAACAAAAATTAACTACCGACCCCTTGACAGGCAAAACAAGGATACGTTACGAGAGTACAGTATTTGCATGATCAATTGCCACATACCAACAAGCCTAGGTTTGGATGTTCAAATGAACTGGCTAATCTCCTCCTTGTTTGGATTTTTGTATCTTTGTCACCAATGATCAGATTTTTCGGATGGTTCTTTTGGACAAATCTAGATGGAGTCTTGGTTGGTGCTCTAGATGGACTTTTTGGATTTCCTTGTTCAACCTCTCCATTTAAAACTTTTTTCTCTACTTCTTCTTTGATACTATCTTCTTGATGGTCAACTTCTTGTACTATTTCCTTTTGATGTCTTCCTTCATCAACTCTCACATTTGCACTTTCAACAATTTTGTGCAATCTTGTTATAGCATCGAGAGGCTTTGCTTCTCATGGAATATACAAGGAAGATGCCTTCATCACACCTGGAATCAAACTTTCCCAACTGTTTGTCATCTCGCTGGATGTAACATTTGCTTCCGAACATTTTAAAATACTTCGCTAATGCAGGCCTTCCTTTCCAAAGCTCGTAGGGTGTTTTGTCATTGTTTACCCTAATTTGTGCTCAGTTTAGAACATAGATTACCATGTGCACCGCTTCTTTCCAAAAGGTATCACTAAGATTAAACTCATTCAACATTGCTCTTGCCAACTCTTTAACAGTCCTATTTTTCCTCTCAATAACTCCACTTTGTTGTGGGATCCTTGCGATTGAATACTCTCTTTTTATTCTATGTTGTTCATAGTAATCTTCAAACTCATTTGAGGTGAATTATCCTCCTCTATCTAATCTCAAACACTTGATTCTCAAACCGCTTTCTTATTAGAACTCACGTCTATTCCTAGATTAATGCATCTCTATTATGTTATCAGATCTCTATTATTGTTTGTATTTAGTTACTCTTTGATGTGAATACAATGATTCGATTATTCGGAATTAATCAATTCTGAATCTGTAATATGGTATCAGAGCGACATTAAACGATTTGGTTTTTTCCGTTTTTCTATGCATTTGGAAGTCGACTTCGCATGAACGTTCGAGGGTATCTCTTATGTGTTGCTCGTTCTTTGTTTGCGTGTCGGGCTTCAAGTGTCATGTGTTTTGTGTTCTTCGTGCGTGAGTATTTATGGAATGAACTTTCATCTACTTGTGCGACCTTCAGATACTTCCGTCAACAACACTTTTCATCTGTTCGTGTGATTTGCTTTCCGTTTCTTCTCTGTATTCGAGCGACTAGCTCTTTGAAATGGATTTTTCTTTGGCAAACTTCATGTTTGCATTCATGTGATCGTGTGTTTGGAGGGAGAATCTTGATCGATTTTCATCCTCTGGATGTGCGTCAGGTGTTGTCATGCGGTCTTTTTGCTTCCGGTGCGTATGCTCCTGTGTTGATCGAGCCATGTCTGGAGCCGCGTTCATTTCCCGTGTGTATGCGTGTGCGGCTATTTCATTCTCGTCTGGTGCTTGTGCGTACTCTTTTTTGTGTGTTGGTCAAACCGTGTCTGGAGCCGCGTTCATTTCCCGTGTGTATGCGTGTGGCGATATTTCATTCCCGTATGGAGCTTGTGTGTACTCTTTTTTGTGCGCTTTGAAGATTTTTTTTGGCACGATACTTCTCCGCGTGTGCGTGTTGGTGTGTGTGTGTTCGGCCTTGGGGATCTCCTTCTAAGTCTGCAATCAGCTTTGGAGCTTTGGATCTACGTATTTATCTGAAGCGTATCCTGTACACGTATCTGCTCACATCTCTAAGCTCGACAATTTTGAAGAGGGCGCTCATTTTGTCTTTTTCAGAAATTGTCTTTTATGGCTGAGTAGTGTTCAGTGAAGTGTTCTGGGTGTGTGGGTGTCTTTCCTGAACAGGTTGTAACTCTGTTGTGGTGGGCCTCACTACTCTTGATTTTCAAACTATTCTTTGCCTTCTTTGTGTGACCTTGGAATTCGTCCAATCAGAATTTTCTAATATTTTCCAACGATTTGGACACTCTTATTTCATTCACTAGTTGCTCGTGCCTCGAAATCTGTGTTCGGATTTCTTCTTGGATTTAGGGTTTGTTGTCTCGAATTTTGTGTCATCTATCTACTTGAGTCATCTTCGTTTTCCATGCCTCGAAAAGCGTGAAGCATGGCCTCTTTGACCAGCATCATGTTGGACAACAATCAGAAGTTCAATAGTCACAACTACAATACGTGGAAGCAGCATATGATGACAATATTTGAGTATCGATGTCTTGACCAGATTGTTCTAAGCACCATGATACGACCTGTCACAGTTGATAAGGATCAAATGAAGTTTGATGAGCAGAATCGGGAAGCCATTATGCTCATCAAGTTATCAGTCACTGATGACCAATTACCTCAGGTTCCTTCAGGTAAATCAGCTAAAGGGGATTTGGGATCTTCTAAAGGATCTTCATGAGACTTCTGACAAGAGTCATACGTTCTTTCTAAAGAACATGTTTTCCATCGTCATGGATGAGAATACACCTCTGCAAGCACACTTGACCAAGATCAAGGACATTCGAGATCAGCTCGAGGCTATTGGTCGGAAGATGGAGGAAGAAGATATGGTGGTGATCACTCTGAAGAGTTTACCATATCCGTATGAGCACTTTATTGAGACACTCAACATTACAACGACTAATGTTGACTTGACGTTTCCAGATCTCTGCAATAAACTTCTACAGCGGGATCGTTGGAAACAACAGTTTGGTACTAGTGCCACTTCATCCTCTTCAATACAGGAATTCCCTGCAAAGACATTTCAAAAGAATAAGGGCAAGCCTTCGTCCTTTTAGAAACACAATCAGGGGCCATCTTCAAATTCTTCGAAGTCCAAGAATATTCAGTGCAACTATTGTCACAAGTTTGGCCATATGAAGAAGGATTGTCGGAAACGCTTGGCCTCTAAACAAGGCAAGCAAGGAGAGTCTCAACCGAAAGCACATGTGGTGAAGCACACTGAGCAGAAGGAGTTTACCTTCTTTGCATTCATGGCAAAGCGTCCTACAGATCCTATAAACACTTTTGCTTGGTACATTGACTCTAGTGCGTCACGCCATTTCACACATCGTCGAGATTGGTTCATTCAGTACACGCCTTTCAGAGATTCGGTTATCTTTGGAGGAGGCGAAGAGTATACTGTTGTCGGCAAGGGCAACGTTCAAGTTCGCTCTAGTGGGATAAATTTGATATTTCTCGATGTATACTTCGTACTTGGTATGGAGTTGAACTTACTTTCAATAAGTCAAATTATGTCTCACTCTCCTCAATTGGACATCGTCTTCAATATGCATTCATGCAGTATTGTTGACAGAGAGACGCAGACTACAATCATTTAGGGACTTGAGGATCATGGTCTTTATAGACTTATTGATTCACGTGATTCTCAAGAGCACGCTATGGCAGCCAGGAGCACTTCTATCAGCAATCTCTGGCATCAGCGTTATGGGCACCTGAACATGAACTATTTCTCTCAGTTATCACGAGATGATCTCGTTGGTGGTCTACCTGTGATTCAAACTCAAACTCAAGGAGTTTGTGAGGCTTGTCACGCTGGAAAGCAACATCGGACTCCTTTCTCCGATGGTGATTCATGGTTGGCTTCCAAGGTTTTACAATTGGTCCACGCTGATGTATGTGGTCCAATGCACATGCCTTCCATCACTGGATCCAGGTATTTTTTTTCTTTTTGTTGATGATTTCAGCAAAAAGATGTTGATGTATTTTTTGAAGCTTAAATTAGAGGTGTTTAAGATATTTCAGCAATTTAAGGCCTTGGTGGAGAAAGAGTTTGGTTCTTCTATTATTACTCTCAGGTCTGATA
The DNA here is from genome assembly GCA_007115665.2 of Sequoiadendron giganteum. Lineage (NCBI taxonomy): Eukaryota > Viridiplantae > Streptophyta > Pinopsida > Cupressales > Cupressaceae > Sequoiadendron > Sequoiadendron giganteum. The sequence goes on from CM021106.1 coordinate 616,770,278, forward strand.
ATGGGGGAGAATTTTGTTCCAAAGACTTCTCCACATTTTGTGCTACACATGGCCTAAAGTGCCAATTCACAACACCATACACCCCTCAACAGAAAGGTGTAGTCGAGCGTCGCAACCGCACCATTACAGAAATTCCACGTTCCATGTTGGAACATAGACATGTTCCTAAGAAGTCTTGGGCTGAAGTCGTATATACTGTTGTTTATCTTCTAAACAGATCTCCTACTCATGTTGTGAAAAAGACGACTCCTGAAGAAGCCTGGTTTGGACATAAGCCGACCATTAGTCACCTGAAGGTTTTTGGCTCCGCAACTCATGTTTGGATTCCTGATGCTCAACGCACTAAGTTGGATTCCAAGAGCCAGAAACTCATGCTTACAAGTTATAGTGAAAATCATAAGGCATACAGATTGATAGATGCAGACACTAATCGTCTAATCTTCAGTCGTGATGTCGTGGTTGATGAGAATTGTGGGCTCTTCTATGAGTCTTCTCCTATTTGTTTTGAGGATAAGCCTCAGAAAGATCCTGATTTGGGTGTTTATCTTCCACTTGGTCCACTTATTGGGAGGGATTCTGCAGAGTTGTAGGTACTTGAACAACCGCTTCCACCATCGGCCCCTATTCAGCACGATCCGGATGTTCTTCCAGATATGTTAGCTCCAGCTGATCCAATGGAGGTAGTTCCTCCTAATTCCGATATTGGTTCATCTACTCTTCGGCCTAAATGGTGGGCTTCGATGATTAGTGCTCTTCATGATGATGAGTTACTAGAGGGTAGATCTGCATGAAATAAGAGAAAACAACATAATACAATAAACTTTGCTCTTATGTCCAACCTTCAGGGAATTTCGAAGCCTCAGACATATACAGAGACTAAAGGCACACCTGAGTGGGAATAGGCTATGACAGCTAAACATCATAGTCTCATGCAAAATCACACTTGGGAGCTTCCAGATCTTCCACATGGGAAGAAACCCATAGGCTGCAAATGGGTTTATAAGGTTAAGTATAAGGTTGATGGAACCCTTGATAAATACAAGGCCAGGTTGGTAGCCAAAGGGTTTTCACAGCAAGAGGGCATTGACTATGAGGAGACTTTTGTTCCTACAACCAAGATGCGTACCATTCAGCTTGTCCTCTCGATAGTAGCTCAGTTTGGATGGAAAGTCCATTAGATGACGTGAAGAGTGCCTTCCTCAATGGTAATTTGCAGGAAGAAGTTTACATGACGCAACCTCCTGGATTCAAGGTTGTTGGTAAGGAATTGTAATGTCCCCTTCTCAACAATGATTTGTTCAGTTGCTCATTAGCCTATTCCGAAGGCCCGTAAGCTCGTTGAGGTAAATTTAGGGTTTCCCGTGTTGGAGGTTTTGTGGCATTTCTAGGAATTTACTATTTATAGTAAATTCTATTTTTGGCAGTATCTCGGTTGTCAACTCTTCAGTTAAGTTCCTCTTCAGTTGGAGCAATAGGGTGTTTTATCAGTTCCAGGTTAAAAAATTTATTTGGTGAAAAAGTTAAATTAAAGGCATTAATGTTATATTTTTCAGTTGACCCCTTGGCCTAGTGAAATAACTTAAGTTGTGTTTTAAAAGTGGCCATGAAGGGGGACACCTTCATTAAGAGTTAATTAACGAAAACATTTAATGAATGATTTATTGTCTTGAAGTGGACACCATTTTGAGAGAGTTTTATATTTTTGGAATTTGAAAATATTTCAAATGTCTATTGGGGCGTGCCTTGCCCGGAATCTGAAGTCATCCCATTTTCTATAAAGATGAAGCTTTGCTACAACATTTGACATCCATGAACTTATGCTAACGTTATGCTATCAAAATGACAACTTGGTTTTCACTTTGAGGGATACTTACCTCCTAGTTTCAATCCAATTTTGTGTTTGAAATATAACACCTAATTGGTCTTATTGCTGCTTCTCATTCAGACTAGCAAATGACAGCTGAATTTGTTTTTTGTTCACAGCTCATTGTCTGATTTAGATATTGTTTTGGGTATTGATGCTACCTGATTTTAGACCAAGGGTGACCATTCTCACCCAAAATCAGAATTTATTTCAAAGTCTGCAATTTTAAAAGGCAAAATCGAACTTCTCAGCCAGGCCGTACTTTTCATGATGGCATAGAAATTCTTGCCAAATTGCTGGTTGTTTTTTGAAGTCATTTCTTTGTTGCATCTTGGGCCCCAACCTCCTAGGAAGCATCTGCATTTGGTTTCATTCAATTTGGAGGTAAAATGAAAGAGTTATGAACATTTCATTGATTCACAGTTTGTTGGTTTTACATTTTCAGTTTGCTGGTATAAAAAATCAGATTGCTTAATGTTCACATTTTGGTTTTGTTTTCAATAATTCCGAAGGGTATTATAGAGAGGGATCATTTCCTATCAGTTGTACTTGATTCTATTAAGAAACACTTATCATCTGCAATAGTTCTCTTCATTGTAAAGTTGATAACAGTAGTATTGTTTCAGTTTATTTAATTGTTGTTTTTTAGTGTTTAATTCTCACATTGTAACCCCTGGACAGTTTATTGCCAGTGTGGAAAAAGAACTTGCTAATCCTTTCATTGTACCCACTCGAAAAGTGGTGAATTCCCACTCTTGAGTGGATGCCTGCCGCAGCGGATGAATTGTTTATGTGTAATTTCTTTCCCCCCATTGTTTTTGTTAATAAAATATAGCTTCGGTCAGATATAAATGATGATTGCTAAATAGCATCATCATCATTTATATGTGATCGAAATTAATCCTTAACATATTTCTGGAAAATAAGTAAATCGAATTTATAAGCATGCATAAAATTCGAAATAATAAAAGATGTTCAATTTTTGCATTGAATAAAATCGGAACTCTTATAATATATATATACGCCAAGTGTGTAAAGGTTATATATGTGTTTATTTGTTAAATCGAATGCAAGTCGGTTATCCTTGGAGCCCGCGCACCCAAAGGGACACGTCCCATGAGCGGACGTGTCTCCACTTGTGGAGAAACGTCCTCTCATGAGACACGTCTCTTAGAGGCGGGTCTCCAAGGTATATAACATAGTTCCCTCATTGATATGCAAACATCGAAATATATAAATGTTCTGCAATCAGCGCATTCAGCATAAAGAGAATAAATCTGGAAATTAGATTCTTGACTTAGAATTCTTACATAGAATTTCAGACCTTAGTAATTCCTTAGATTTCTTAGGATCCTATCTGATAAGATTTGATTCTATTTACAGTTTTAGTGGAAGAGTGGAAATTCTCTCATGGTTGGTTATCCGCCTAAGTTCTTTCAATTTTGTAATTAGTACTCCGCCATATGTTAGCACCTCGCCTTCTAAAGGATCTTGCGTGCACATTCTTGGTGTTGAGTTTAATTCCTCTCATTCAATTGTAATCATTTCAGTTATTGATTAAGTAGATCCTAGGGATCCTCTAACCATATGCCTGCCCCTCCTCAAGTGGTTTTAGGGCGCATTCTTGGTTAGAGTTACTATTATGCATCGTTTTGGTTTTGAAGCTAACCTTAACGGGTGCATGATTACATTGTAATTGATATTGAAATCAAGGGAAAAATTGAGAGGGTATCTTTCAAGAACACCAGGTATTGCAAACTGGTGAAAGCACTCTACGGCCTTAAGCAGGCACCACGGGCTTGGTACATGAAGATTGATCAGTACCTTACTGATCATGGCCTTCAGCGAAGTCCTTCTGACTCTAATTCGTATGTCAATCGAACTGGTGATGATATCTTGTTTCTAGTTGTCTATGTTGATGACTTAATCATTACTGGCAGTTCAATTCATCTGGTTGAGGAGATCAAAAATAATCTCAGTCAATCATTTGACATGACAGACTTGGGACTCCTCCATTATTGCCTCGGTATAGAGGTTTGGCAGTCAACTGGCAGTACCTTCATTTCCCAATCAAAGTATGTCAAGAGCTTGTTGGACAAGTTCTGGATGACAGATTGCAAACCAGCCTCTACACCTATGGAGAGAGGGCTGAAGTTATCAGCTCGGTTGGATTCACCCGTGCAGAACGAATTGGAATTCAAGCAACTTGTGGGCAACCTCATCTGTCTTGCTGCCACCAGACCTAACCTTAGCTTTGCAGTGAGCTACATCTCTCGCTTCATGTCAGGCCCTAAAGCTGAACATTGGGTTGCAGCGAAGCGTGTGCTGAGATATGTGAAGGTTTTTTTCTCTACTAGAGCTCTAAATGTCTTAAACTTCTCAAGAGCTTCCGATTTTTCTTTCAAGAAAGTAATCCAAGTCATCCCAAAATAATCATCTATTAACAACATGAAGTAGCTCTCACCTTGTAAGCTTTTGGTCCTTGTTGGCCCACATAAGTCGGTATGAATGAGTTCTAAAGGCTTTGATGAAGAATACTCCTTTGATTTGAAACTCAATCTTGTTTTCTTTTCACATTGGCATTGTTTGCAGATTGTATTAAATGGCTTTGTTATCCTTGGCATGCCCCTTACAGCTTGCTTATGGTTAATCTTCACAATGTTGTCAATGTTTAAATGTCCCATCCTTGTGTGCCATAACCAACTCTCTTCTTCTTGTGCCATGCAACATTTTTCTCCTTTGACTTCTCTAAGAGTGTAAAGGTTGCTTGCAATTCTATTAGCATCTGCAACAAGTTTCCTTGTTCTTGTTTTTTTGATTTCACAACCACTAGGATGAAATGTGAGAGTGTGCCCTTGACCACACAATTGAATCACACTTAGAAGATTGTGTTTCAACCCTTCAACGTATAATACATTCTCAATTTTTGTCTTTCCATTGTCGAAGCTAAGAGTGCCTTTTCCTGTGATTCTTGTTGTAGTATTGTCTCCAAACTTTACATTGCCTCGATTAATCTCCTTTAGAGTGATGAACTTGCTTTTATCCCCTGCCATATGTCTTGAGCAACCACTGTCAATGTACCTCTAATTTAAATCGTTTTGTGCATGTAGGGCTGCTTGTGCAAGCATGGATTTTTCTTTCGTATCAAGCTCCTTTTTCCATTTTTTGTAGATTCCTCTTTTGTCATGTCAAGAACATCCTCCCTTTTGTTTTGTTTTGGAGGTTTGGCAAAGTCCCTTTTCCAAGAACATGTTGTATGACCAAAATTATTGCACTTGTAACATATGATATTGTAATCCATTAGAGGGGCAAATGGATTATAGTTTCTCTTTAAGAAACCCAAATCCCTCCCTATACAAGCTCTACAATCTATTGCCTCATGACCAAATTTATTGCTAAAGAAACAATAGCCATAAAAGGAGTATTGGAACCTATTCATTTACACTTGCCTTTGGGGGAATGGTCTCTTGAAACCTTCATTGTTGTGTTTGGGAGGAATGCTGATTTTCTAAGTAGTATTACTTTCTCTCTTCTTTGAACTGTCATCATTGATGGAGCCTTTGAGTATATCTACATAACTTTTGGGCTTTACTTCATTTGTCTACTTCGGTAACTCTATGGCCTTGGAGCATGAACCTTCTTTGATTATCTTATGTTTTTTCTCAAAACCAAGACCTATCTTGATAAAAGGTTATCCTTGGGAGTTTGTAATATCTTGCAAGATTTTGGTGCTCTTTTTGTACTTCATGCTTTGGTTCGATTTTTCCAACTCCTTCCTTAAGGAAACAACTTCAAGCTCCAACTTCTCACACTCCAATTCATGTGCCTTCAGTTGGTCTCTTACAACTTCTTCAATTCACTTTGTTTCCTCAATTTAAACCTTTAGATCAATGATCATTCTTTTCGATTCTTCAAGAATTTGAGATGATTTTACTTTACTATTTTCTTGAAGTCGTGATCTTAGTCCTCAGTTCCTTCTTTTGAGCTTCTCAATATTGTTATAGGCAAATTTGATTTCTTTCTCAAGATCATTATCTTCAATGTGTTCTTCTTTCAGATCTCTTTCTTCTTTTCTTTTATCTTCATCCTCCTTTACTTTCGTTGCCATAAAGAGTATCTCCTCTTGATCACTATTGGAGAAGCTTCCATACACACTACTTTCTTCAAATGAGCTACTTGTTTCTTGAATGTAAAGACTCTTTCTATGGCTTCGGTAGTTCTTCCTTCCTTGCTTCCCTCGTGCATCTCTTTTCTTATTATAATGGTATTACCTTTCTTTCCTTTTATAGTAATCTTCTTCCTCTTCACTATTCTCACTTTCCACCTATGGACATTTAGAAGCAAAATGACCTATTCTACCACAATTGAAACATTTAAGAGTAGACTTACCTTTATGTTTGTCGGATCCTTACTTGTCCTTTATTCTTCATCTTCTTGGAAGCTTTGAAAGTGGCTTCTCGTTTTGACAGCTTCTCCTTCTATGTCCTCATTTCATATGCCGTGAGGATCCCATGCAACTCATCCATCCTTAAAGTGTCTAGATCCTTTATCTCTTCGATGTAGGAAACTTTTGCGTCAAATCTCATTGGAAGAGATCTCAAAACCTTTTGCCCAATTGTTGCCTCCTAAACCTTTTCTCCAAGTCCACGGATAGTGTTGACGATTTCATCCACATGAAGCAAGTAGGCGGCAATATCCTCTTCGTCCTTCATTTTCGAACTCTCAAATTACCTTTTGTGTGTTTGAAGCTTGGCCTTCTTCACCTTGTCATGTCCTTCATGAGTCAAATGATTGAATCTGAGCCTTCCAGTGTTAAGGAAGCTTCAAGTCAGCAAGTATGGAGAGATGCTATAGCTAAAGAATATCAATCTATCCTCAAGATCGATGTTTGGGACATTGTACCTAGACCAGAAGGCAAATCTGTTGTATCTTCTAAGTGGCTTTTCAAAATCAAGCATGCGTCTGATGGAAGCATTGAGAAGTAAAAGGCTAGATTTGTGGCTAGAGGATTCTCTCAGAAAGAGGGAATAGACTATTAGGAAACCTTTGCTCTAGTTGCTCGTTATACTTCCATCAGGACTATCATTGCCATTGCAGCAACTAAAGGATGGAAGTTACACTAGATGGACGTGAAAACAGCATTTCTAAATGGTGTAATTGAAGAAGTATACATTAAGCAACCTGATGGCTTTGAAGTTCATGGGAAGGAGTCTCATGTTTGCAGATTGAAGAAGGCTTTGTATGGCCTTAAGCAGGCTCCTCGTGCTTGGTATGAGAGGATTGATCGATACTTGTTGAGCTTGGGTTTCTCCAAGAATGATGCTAATTCAAACCTATATTTCAAGGTAATTAACGGTGAGGCCTTGATCTTGGTTCTCTATGTTGATGATCTATTTCTTACTGGAGAAGAACACCTCATTATCAAATGCAAGAAGGAGTTGGCTTCTAAATTTGAAATGAAGGATCTTAAGTACATGCATTAGTTCCTTGGTTTAGAAGTATGGCATAGGCCTAATGAGATCATTCTAAATCAAGGGAAATATACAATAGACATCTTTAAGAGATTTGGTATGATGGATTGCAAATCCATGTCTACACCTATGGAAACCAATTTCAGAAGTTAAAAAAGGCTGCAACTAGTTCAGATCTGGTGGATCCTACTATGTACAGGCAATTGATTGGATCATTGATGTATCTAGTCAATACTAGACCAAATATTTGCTATGTAGTGAGTGCACTTAGTTAGTTAATGTGTGAACTAAGGCAAATACACCTAGTGGCAGCAAAACATATCCTGAGATACTTGCGTGGCACAATTGGGTATGGCTTGAGATATTCTTCTGGTGTGGACTTGAAGTTGCATGGTTATACTGATTTCGATTGGGAAAGGTGTGTTGCTGATCAGAAGAGCACCTCTGGATGTTGTTTAAGTTTGGGGTCTGCGATGATCTCCTGGTGTAGCAAGAAGCAGTCTTCAGTGGCACTAAGCACCGCAGAGGCCAAGTACATTGCAGCATGTGTGGCAGCTCGAGAAGCAGTGTTGCCTCGGAAGCTCCTTGCAGGATTGTTTGGACAATCATTGGAGCCAATTGTCATTCATTGTGATAATCAAAGTTGTGTGAAGCTTTTTGTCAATCCAATGTTTCATGACAAAACAGAACATGTTGAGATCAAATACCACTATATCAAATATATGGTATTGAGGAAAGCAATCCAATTGAGATACATTAGCACTGATGAGCAGACAACCAACATTCTCACCAAGCCCCTCTCCAGAGTAAAGTTTGTGTGCTTTCGAGACAAGCTTGGAATTGTAGAGAATGAAGCCCTAGCTGAGAGGGAGACTCAGCTTCAATGATCTTCTGTGATTTGCTCTAATGCATTTTTCTCTATGAGAGAAATTTGAGATGAAAGCCCTTGTTTTCATCCTCTTGGAGTAGCCCTGGTGGATGTCATGTTGAGTGACTCCATGACAACATCACGTGAGAGAGTCTGTGATGATTTTCTTGTATTTGTGTTTATTCACTCTCTGGATGTAGCCATGGTGAACGTCATGTTGAGATGACGACATCATATTGAGTAATTTTGTGATGGGCACTTGTGCACATATGCTTTACCATACATGGGAGTAGCCATGATGGTTGATATCACGATTGAGTGAATCCGTGATGTGTAATCTTCTCACATATGGGTGTAGCCATTGTGAGTGTCATGTTGAGAGATTCATGACCTTGTGTATCGGAAGTATTCCTCCCTAGCTAAGGAGTGTTGATGTTGTAGCTTCGAGCTACATACTTCCGCCTTGCTTGTTGAACAATAAATTTCATATAGCCTAACGGCTATTTATTTATTGCATATATTAAAGTGAAGAAGCGCTTCACTTGAGTCAATATTTAATTATTATTTGAGGCCGACTTCCTGATTGTGGCCAACTTATTTAATTATCTTTATTTATGAAGGAGGCCGACCTACATGAAGTGATACATTGTTTTGTATAAATACAAGGTGATGATCTCTCATTTGATCATCAAGTTCATTTCATCATATTTGCATTCCTAGAAGAAGTCCACACTTGTGCAGCAGATCATCATCTTGAGCAGCACATCATCATATTGGTGCAGCAGATCGAATTCAAGGAGAAACATATTTATTCTGTATTTTCGCATCTAGGAGAGGTGCCATTATTCATTGTATCAAATTCGGCCTTGTGTTGGGCCTGAGTTGTAAGCAGATTTCTGCTCTTATTCCTTGAATATATAAGCGATATATTTGCTGGTTTTTTCCCCTCAAGCTGGAGGGTTTTCTCAGGGTATCTTGTGGTGTTCATTGTCTTATGAGTTGCATTTTCTGATTGCTTTCATTTCTGATCCTAAAACTAACATGGGAGACCAAAAAAAATATAAATAATAATTTTATTTTTAAATATAATGACCCCTAAATGGGGCAGGTCGAAGAGGGGAGTCGTCTAAATTATTTTAGTTTTTACTTTGCAATTTAAATCTCCAACATAGGTCAGCCCATGAACCCTTCCAATCCTATGACATCAATGACAACATTTTTCCAGCATTCTCCTCAACAACAAGGGTTAATTCGTCCTCCATCTTCTTTTGAAACCATTCAAAATTTTCAACCTCCTATTCCATCCTAACAAGATGATAGCTCTACACACAGCTCATTCATCCTCCTAAACACATTTTGCTTATGCTTCAAGAATCCCATTTGATCACTCTTCCTCCTCCCACATGCAAGAAATATCCTAAACACAGCCAATCAACACTTCCCTTCTATGCATATCATTGAATGCTAGGTCGTTCCACCAACAAACGTTGAGTGTTGCAAGATAAAATACAAAACCTTATAGATACATGCGCCATAATTGTTCCTTGTTGATGCACCCTTCTCTTCATCACATGATACAAGACATTGAGAGTCACCTTTGTTCTATTCATTCTAGACTATAAGTATTCTTCTTCTTCCTTTCTATAACCCCTCTACTATGACATTGAAATTTCCCTTCAATAGAATATTGAGACTCCCTATATTACGACTTTGAGAATTCCTTTGTCATCACATTGAGATTACATCCATCATTTTCATTACTAATGCATAATATTGAGATTGCCTCTATCTTGCTCTCCTACTTTCTCACCCTTTCTCAAGTACCTTTAGCCCTATCTTCATCTGTTGTGTTGTTACCCACTATGTGACACTCGTGCATGTTGTCATATTGTGGGGGCACAATTCCAAGTGCAACCATAATCCATCTTCTTTGGTAACAACACAACCATCTTCATCTTTGTTGTCCTCACCTACATTCTGGGGGCACACATCCTTCCTAAAGATTCAATTCCTCTTTTTTCCCCCTTCACACTACTTTGAAATATTTGCATATCATACATGCCAATGTTTTAAGGTGGGGGGCGAAGGCAAGGGCATGAATTCTTATCACATGTGCAAACACACATATCTACATTCACAAATGCAAACGCACGCTATCAACATGCTTTCCAAATTAAAGTGTTGGCAACTAATCAACTAGGAGTATTTGATCCCTCACTATACATCTTGGATCATCTAACAACAAAGCACATGAGTCTAAGTGATCCTACATTTTGTCAAACATCACAATCACCTAGCAATAGCACACAGTAGCACGAGTAATTCATTGATTCTCATGAAGTTTAGAGACAAACTAAGCTAAACCATGAATAATGCGTTCTCTTCTCATGATTACTAGAAAAAAAGTAAGCTAGACCATGAATCATGCATTCTCTTCTCATAATTACTAGAAACAGAGTAAGCTAGACCATGAATCATGCATTCTCTTCTCATAATTTGTAGCAACATAGTAAGCTAGATCTCAAATCATGCATTGTTTCTCTTTGTATGCATTAGTTTATTATTTCTGAATCAAATGTTCTCTTCATCACGTTCTTCTCATTGTATAAAATTTCCTCTATTTCTCTTTTCCATATATCTGTTTGTGATGCTCTAACTCGATTGGTTTTGCAAGTTTTATGTTTTTCTGAAATCTTTGTGTTGTAGATTTTCTTTGTCTGATTTGTAGTTTTGTAGATTCTTAGGCTAAGTGCATGCATTCCTCGTCTGAAGAGCTGTTACATATCCCTTTTAAAATTGTTTTATGATGTTATTTACTTTTAGAATTTATTTTCTTTTTGGTACTTTAGTGTAGCTTGTCACCTAGTGGGGGCAAGGCAAAATGTAATGTCAAAAATCACATGCTTTGCAATTATCATATTATATTTTGGGATCACTTTAGTGTTCATCTCCTGTAGCATGTTCTAGGATCATTTTTAAACCACCCTTAGCTTTTTACCCACTCCTAGTGCCAACATTGTGTTGTGTTTTTTTTTGTTCACCCCTGTTTCATGTGTTTCTATGTGTTTGTTTTATCTTTTGTCCCCATTTTCTGAAGTTTGTGAGTGTGTTGTACTTAGACGCCAGCACAATGCTTGGATGTTTGTGTGACACTAATGTCCCCCGACTATACAATTGTACATTTGTTTTCTAACTTGTTAGTGTCCTTTCAGCTTCCAAAAATTGGATGTCTGTGTGACACACTAATGTCCTCCAACTATACAATTGTACATCTGTTTTCTAACTTGCTAGTGTCCCTTCAGCTAAGTTGTCGGTTTGGGTTCGGGTTCAGGTTCGAGGGTTCGGGTTTGCAGGTTCGGCTAAATTTTTGGGGGGGGTTTCGGTTTGTTTTGGGTTCGTTACTACAAAAAACAAGTAAAAATAATATCTATATATATATAATATTATAGTATACATATTTTAATATAATAATTATTAATATTTATAAACCTTGCACAATATTAAATTTGAAATTAATATTAAAAATATTAAATTTGAAATTAAAATTAAGAATATTAAATTTGCAATTAAATTAATTGAAATTAGAAATGAAAAATTAATAAATTAATATTAATAGGTAAATATTAAAGCGTATTTTTTTATTTGATTTTTTTTAAAACAAAGTGAAGAAATCTTTTTAATTTAATGAAGAGTCGGGCTAAGAAGAAAGGTGGGCTTCTATACATTAAAAAAAAATGCAGGGAAGAACAACGACGGGAGAAAATGAATTGCAAGGGTTGAGCAACAAAAGGGAGGAGCAACAGAAGATGTCGAGGATGAACCCACAGAGATCCGCCGCTCAGAAAGACACCTAGCAAAAAGTCAAATCGCATCCAGAAATGTGCGCCAATAGAGGGCACGGTCGAGCCCAAAAAATACGCAAGAAAACTGCAAAAATTCGCAGAAAAAGAAACACAAAGAACATGAGAACACGTCCAAAGAATGAACCAGTTGCACATGGGAAAGATTAACAAGAGTCAGAACCCTAGGCGAACCCTCCTACGGACCGAATCCGAACCAGAACCTGCAGCGAACCAAACCCGAACCTGTGCTTGGGATGGAAAAATCCGGTAACATAGCCCTCCAGCTTCCAAAAATTCTTTTGTAACCATCATCTGCCCAATTTTTGGAAGTTGAACAATCACCTTGGCATTGTGAATGTCTATTGGGCTTCCCTCTCCTTTCCCAAGAAGATTGATCCCCATTCCTCATGCAAACTTGAGCTCTTCTATGCAATATACAGCATTTTCCAGCACTCTACAACACATTGCACCATTCCAGCATTCTACTACACCTCCTTGGCCTTAGGAACATTCTCCATTGTAATCATAAAGAACAGTTTACTTTGTTTTATCCTCTTTTCCTTCATTATTTTATATTGTTGTTATTTATTTCCTTTGGCATTGTGGAGCTCTCTCCTGCCATACACACTAGGGTGGTTCTCCCAATAGACCAAGGATTAATGCTTCTAGATTTTTTACTTCATCATTGTCATTCAAAAAATCCTAAATGCATGTAGGATAAGAGCACACACTCATTGATTTCGTTTTCCTATTTTGACTGCCTGTGGAGGTCGACAGACAACAATAGGGCCTTAACCATTCTTGGCAAACTCTCAAGCAGTCCCAAATATTTTTCTTGTCTAAGCTACAGGTACTTCGTGGCTCTACATTCGCACAGAGGTTTGTTGTTCCTTTTTCTGTTTTATACCTTCATCATTTTGTTTGGTTTGAATAGCATTAGACCAGTTTTATCATTTCTGTAAATTTCTAGACATCCCCCAGGCTTTCTGTACACAATGCAGCATGCTAGCATCCTGGGCAGTGAGCTTACTGAGTCCTATTCCAAGTTCTTTATCATTTCAGTATTTATGTTCTGTAGTCATTTTTCAAATTCCATTTTTGTACTTTTAGTTCTTCCTTGTTTCCATAACCTAACTCTATTAATGTAAAGTTTAATAGTATCATTAAATTCTATTTTACACAATGTTGGTGAATAGAGATTATTTGGTAAATTGGGGGTTTTCCCCATCCTATAAATCACTACTAAGTCAAACCAAAGGAGAACCATGTGGCCCACAAAAATTACACAGGACTGTCAAAATGTGGCCAACTTGTTATCTTAACACAATGCAGTCAATGGAAATAAAAGTCTAGATAATTTGATTAGCCTTCTAGAAACTGTAATGTTGATATAGTCGTATTGATAAAATGCAAGGGCAGCTAAACATACAGCTTTTACAGACACTTAACCTTTTACAGTAGTGCCCATACTTTGTTAAGAAAGTTATCTTCTTGAATGTGTACTTCTTAAATTGCCATTTCCTCAACACTATAGTTTTGGTTTATAGTTTTCAGCAGTCTGAGAAAAATAATTACTGTCCGAATAATTATCTATTCCATTAAAAGAATTAATTCATATCTGTAATTTCTGAGGTTAATGCTTGCTGGAGAGTAGATGCAGATTGTATAACTCTTCCTACTTCGAATTGAACTTCAAATGGCTGCAGATTGAATCTAGTTTTGTGTTGGAAATAGTGTGTACAATCAGAAATCAAATGGAAACAAAAACATAGCACAAGGTATTTTGAATTTTTTACCCAGAAACCTCAGTAACAAAAATCAACTTCCTCTCATTCCTTTAGCCTGGGCAGTTAGAAAAAGTATGTATGGTGTTCACTTACACTTACAACAATCAAATACTAGGTACACTTCTCTCAATTTTCGGTTACCTCATTTCACTCAATATACAAACACCTGAGTTCAACTCTACTCACTTCCTACACTCATATGCCTCCAATAGGCTGCCTTCTTCTAACAAATCTTTTCATGAACTAAAGGAGTTCTAACCATCAAAAATAGGAAGATAAAGATTTTTGACAATTACTGAACTTCATGTTGGGAGAACATAAAATCACCACTTTGCAAAGACAAAACTGTCACTTTTGTAAACACTACCACCCCTATCACAAACCCAACATCCACTTCTTCCAATCTAACAAGCTTAAACACTAAGTCACAACCGTAGCCTCTGTGACACAAGAAAAACTTTCCTGTAACAAACGGAACTGCCAGCTTGTCACCACATAGACAGAACCTTGTTACTTTGCCAAATTTGATGGAAATCAGGGTTGTTCACAAAGGAAAATGTTCTCCTGATCCTTACAAATCAAATTCTCCAGTCCCCAAAAGAAAAAGAAAAAAGTAAAGACATCCTTTGCAATGATTTCTGGCTTTGATTGTGTGAGAACTTTTGCATCAACGTTTTGGATCACACTCCGTGATCCATCATCAGATGAGAGCTCACGGAGTGTGATCCAAAAAGTTGATGCAAAAATCCTTACACAATCAAAGCCAGAAATCATTGCAAAGAACATTATGGATTGTGGAAACTTGATATCTTTAAGTAAAGACATTTTTAGTTGCCACTCATTTAATATCAGTACTTTTTCCAATTCAGTTTCAATTATTTTTCAGATCTAGAGTTTTTGCTTTAGATTTTACAGCCAAAAAGAGTATATCTAGCTATCTCTATGCATTTACATGTTTGTACTTTGTGCCTTTGAAATACTGTTGACCATGCCAGCAATTTTGTGCCACAGTGCAATATTTTTTAGTATTCATCAAAATAAACACCTCTCAACAGCTACAAAAAATCCAAAATGAATGAACTCACCTTCGCGTTCAATGTCAGAGCATGCTGCAAAACCATCCCTAACTGTTCAATGAAGACAAATGCTTTCTTGTAACCATTTGCCAAGTCGAATCCATAGAGTTCAATGACACAATTTTTTAGAAAGTGAATTTGTTGAAGGTTGGCTGCACTAACAATCTTGCAGTTTGCAGCGAAAACTTTGTATATCCTTTTCAAGTACAAATCAAGGCAATCAGAGCCCAACAAGATGGCAGCATCTCTGATAAACAAGAAAGATGCAGCAGAGAGGGATTCTCCTCCAGTACCCCACAACTGAAGTGCAACCTGCATTTAAATTGAAATTAAAAGCCTTCACACAATTGAAAAAGATGCACAGGCTTGCTGACTGTTCTGTACATTAGCACAATGATTCTCACCTTCAAGGTCTTTTGTAAATAACTTGGAAAGGCTGCCAAAAATATAACTGATCGTCTTAGGCTTTGAAGTGTGAATGAAATAATTTGATTGTCAGCCATCTGATTCAATAAGTAAAGAGTGCTGACAAAATATGATTTGATGAGATGTCCAAAGTTCATCCATCGGGCAGTGTCCTGCATTTCAAGTATTGTTTCCCTCTTTCCACCCACATTAGGAAGTCCCAGAAACTTTCTGAATAGACCATCCATCTCACAAAGAACAAATATCACAATCTTGTTGAAAACTTTACTGTTTGTGATGATGATGTTTGATGAAAAATCATATTCTTCCCCATCTCCATAGTGACATGCAATTTGGAAAGCTCGAAGAAGACAGCGCAAAGCTCCCATGTTTTGCTTTTCTATTATTTCTTCACACCAAGCATCAATTTGAGCAGTTGTCAGGACTTTCTTTGATGAAGGCCTCAGGATTTTTTTGTTGCTCTCTTCTCGTTTCCTGGGCTGGACACCTTCCTTGACATTCTCCTTTTCTTCAGAGTCCTGTTGTATGGAATAATTATAAATGTTCAGAGCACAAATGTTAGATACCAGCTCCACTTACAGAAAAGTGAGATATTTGAATTGACATGAAAAAAGAATAAGACTAACTGCCACCAGGATTGAAAGTCCATACATACATTGCCATTGTCATCGTCATTGTCAGAATGCAAAAATTCTTCCTTGTGCTTTTTTAAGAACTTAACAAATTTGGGATCCTGCCATAATGGCATAGCAAAGTCAACATTATCTGGATAAATCCTAGGTTAAGTGTACTGCTAATTGCTCATGCAGGAAAAATCTGTAGAATAAAAAACCAACTCACTAGAAAATCAGGAAGAAAAAGCCACCATAACATGGAATCTTTACTAAAACCAGAGTGGAACCCAAGAACAAAACATTAGATATATTAGCAGTTATGATCAGCTAGTAGTCAGGCACAGTTACTGTTATTTATCTTATTTGTCCCATGTCCATCTTTGACATTATGTATCATGTCTATGGCCATTTATGTCATAATTATTTCTCAGTTTCTTTAGTCTAATCATAATGGATATGATAAATTTTGCTTCTGAATCCTCGCAGTAAAATATAAGTTGCTTTAGGAACTGAATTTGTCATTATGTTACAGTGAAGAAAAGTGCTGAGAAGTCCAAAGAGGACATTTGTTTCCACAATGCCAGCAAAGAGAGTTGGTTAGAAGGGTGAATTGAAGCCAAAAGAATGCGAAGGCCTGCCAAAAAATATTAATAGGAATGTTGAGGGCATCTTTTTTGTTATTCAACCCTAGGTTTCTGAAATCTTGACACTAGTATTTTGCTAAATTGATGTGGCGCCAAAGTCACCTAAGCTGTCAAAAAAATGCAAAAAAACACTAATCATTTTCCAAGTGACTATAACTTTTAGGATTGTAGATCAGAGTGAACAAACATGATATATTGTAGATAACATTTTATTTTACAAGAGACAAATCAAAAGAAGATATCCCTAAACTGTTGCTGTTGTATCTGGTAGTAAAAATTATTGTGATAGTGTATCTAGTTATGACCAATTCACCATCATACCCATTGTTATGTTCTAAATATTGGTGAGATCCATGTTCAATGCTATGTAAGTTTAGTGGTGAAGACTAGTGATTACAACAATGAAATTACATAAATTATGCAGTTTGCCAGTATGGTACAGATCCTTGCCCAATAATTATAGGATCAGCATCAAAGTGAGATGTAGTTCCAACAACAATTGATACATGATACAATGCCTACATTTCACCAATGCTTCCCAAAATCAAAATATTCCTGCTACTATTTTTAGGCAACAAGCAAGTTTAAAACCTGCCTCCAAATATACTGTTGCTGATTTTGACAGCACTATAATTTCAGGAAAACTTGACACATAGCTTGATAGTTAATAAGTATACTTCCAAACTCGACTTTGCAGATCAACAAAAAATCATGGTGACGACACTTCATATTGGGAAGTAAGTATTAACAAAATGGCAGGGATTATACATACCACCTACCAGATGGCAAATGTCTGGAAACATATTTTCAGAATCAAATGTTACGTAATAAACAAAAAGAAATGGTGGAAACAGTTCTTACAGCTAGCCACCCATTAGATGGCAAGCAATAGTGGCACCATCAGAACTAATATGCAGAAGATTTTATCTTCGTGAACATATGCTACATTTTTGTCAAATCACCTTTCAAAAAATAAAAAATTAGGAATAGACTGAATAATTGGTCAAACACATAATTGAGAAGTTCCAAAACACATAGAAACATCACCTACTCCTCCATTATCCATATTTTGTCAATTCTTCTACATACCTCTCAAGCCCTCCAAATATCATCAATGGCACCTTCACTAATTTGGAGAAAAAAATCAAAAAGTAACTAACCACAAGACTAAAAACAAATAAGATCAATTATTATTACTGGGCAATCCATGTCCTCCAAAGTTAATAGGCGCCCCATTCATACAAAATTGCTAAATCAAGGGCTATCTGTTTCTTTACAATTACAAAAACACTTTGGACTTGGCATTCTAACTTCCTTTGAGACATCATCTATGTCCTCAAAATTTTTGTTGTGTCAATGCTAATGGTAATGGACTATCCAAAAAAGTTTTTAAAATGTTGCACGACATCCTTTGCATAGAAACTTTGTAGACAAAGGGAAGTATAACCTTACTTCATGGATTATTGTTATCTCTTCTTCAGTATAGCCCTATCAACATGATCAATGTGTTGTTATTGTTGTCTACCATAACACATGCAAGCTAAAAGAATGTAATGTCCCATTTAATTCCTAAATGTCTGCACTCTGCAGCCTATGTTCCAAAAGAAATCAATAAAGATAATTAATATTACACCAAACTTACATTAAATACAGATTAAGTTGTTAAGAATGGTCAACCAACATATGAAAGGTTGTGTCCCTTGAGCAAGATAAGGTATATAAGGAAAGAAGATCTAAAAAGAAATAAAAGGGAAAAGAATTATTATGACTGATTACAAGTAATAGACAACAGCACTAGCAAATTAACTTATTTAATATTAAATTATTATTCTCCAAATGCAGCAATGAAGGGTTGTAACTATTGAGGTGAAGAGGTGTGACTCCCTCAAACTTGAGATATAAAAGGGAGAGCATTTCATTTGAGAAAGACATCCATAACATCATTCGATCAATCAATTAAGAATAAATATGATGTGACTCCTAATGTGAAAGATTGTGACTCTTAATGTGGAAGGTTGTGACTCTTTCAAATGTGAAGGTTGTGACTCCCTCAATAATAAGATATAGAAGGCAGATCATTTCCTTGTGGAGAAATCATCAAGTGGTGATTGGAAAAAGGAAAATACGAAATTGGAATATAAGATATCTATTGGAAATAAGTATTGTTTCAGCAAGAATATTATTGTGAAGTAAAGTTTGAGAAATAAAAGGGAGAGCATTTCATTTGAGAAAGACATCCATAACATCATTCGATCAATCAATTAAGAATAAATATGATGTGACTCCTAATGTGAAAGATTGTGACTCTTAATGTGGAAGGTTGTGACTCTTTCAAATGTGGAAGGTTGTGACTCCCTCAATAATAAGATATAGAAGGCAGATCATTTCCTTGTGGAGAAATCATCAAGTGGTGATTGGAAAAAGGAAAATACGAAATTGGAATATAAGATATCTATTGGAAATAAGTATTGTTTCAGCAAGAATATTATTGTGAAGTAAAGTTTGAGAATGTAAATTAAGTAAATACTAAATATATATATATATATATAGTAGATTACCAATTAATATAGTAGATTCCTTTAGCAATATATTTTGAATTTATAAAAGTGTTTTGCAAATAGGGAGGTCGATCAACCTTTCGAGTTCACGAGAGGTGAAGTACCATCCTTTCCTTCATCAAGCAAGCCACCTCGAAATGGAGCACTCGTGGGTTGGCAAGCATATGGGTGCTCCTAGGCTTGTTTCACAGGCTGGCAAGATTCTGGCTCTGATACCAATATAATGACCTAAGGTTTGATGATTAGTGATTGCCAAAAAGACCAGTTAACACTAGCGCAGTCAACTTCAAACAATACAAAATTTGAACACAGATCCCTACCAATAACGCTCTCAGTATTGCTTAAAATAATGCAAACCAACATGCGAGCAAACTAAACTATTTCCAGATAGCAAATTGAAGCAGGTATGAATGAACTTCAATAAAAAAGTAAAATTGTTTACATAATTTGTTTCATAAACATACACAGATATTAAAGCCTATTGGCAGCAGATGATACATCAGGGTTGAGTCTCCAAATGCTAGCAATTAGGACCTGCCAAGACTCGGATTTGCAAGTTGCAGGTTAGATCACAAGCGAACAAGACCACTACTGAAACCGCCTTCCAATGCCATCTGCAAAGGTTGCACTTGATGTGAGATTGTGGCTACTGGATCACTATTGGATCTACTAACATATGACTCCAAACGCTCTAATCAAGAATGGCGCTCCATCCCAGATCTCCTCACCTAGGGTTTAAGGTGTGGAACCCTCAAACACCTCCTTCAATATTAACCTTTATCCCTAGCCAAATTTGGGAGGAAAGTTTGCCTTTGTTGAGCTGCGAATACCTAATTCTGAGGTAGGATTTTCGTCGTAACCTCAGGTCAACCTACAGAGGATTTCATCCCTGCTGGGTAATGGCGCTGACTCAACTCCAAAATAACTCTCTCCAAACATACCCTCCAAGATAAAACAACTCCCCTTTTTAAACCCAACTGAGCACCCTAATTTAATTACAAATTAGTGCCAAAATTTAAACCCTGAATTTTGAAATTTTAATTTAATATTATATTTCATATTTTTATTTTTTTAAATATTTATTAAATTATAATGTTGGCCAGCCCAGCTATTGTATTATTAAATATTTATTAATAATATTATATTTTATTATTTATTCGTGTTTAAACACTATGATTAAATTAAAATAATAATATATCCCCTGGACAGAGGAGGCATCGCAGTCCTCATGTCCCATATATTGCCTGCTCTCGAGCAATGACAACTCCCAAAACACTACCCTCTTTAAACCAAGCAAGAAAAACATGGACCGGTGCTCAACGATCCTGGGCACTGCTCCAAATAAACTTTACTCTTTAGCGGCAATACTCACTAATTATTGCTTCCTCATCGATCTTGTCCACTTCTGAGTTACTATCTTGAAATTTATCGGAGAACTTCTGGTTTTTGACCATGCTACCCCACATTGTTCCCACATTAGATCCTTAAAACTCCTCAGCACTTGGCATTTAAACGCTGTCCAAACATGATACCATAATGAAATATACCCCTTAATTTTTGCCTTTCATTGTCAGTCACTACAATGCAAATCATGCACCCGTTAAGAATTAGCTCTAAATCAAAACACAGCTGCCAAGAATGCGCCCTACAACCATTTAAGGAGGAGGGGCGGGCATATGGTCAGAGGATCCCTAGGATCTAAAAACTTGATAACAACTGAAAATAGAGAGCTAAACTCAACACCAAGAATGTGCACGCAAGATCCTTTTGCGAGGCGAGGTGCTAACATATGGTGGAGTGCTAGATAATAAACTGAAATACAACTTCTTCTGCAAATGCAGGCATCCACAAGCGGTGGGAATACTCCACTTATTTCGTGGGTGTTATTATTACAAACATTTAAAGGCGGCAAGCCAGCCAATTAACCTCACTTCCACTTTAACTGTGGGGGGTATACAATCCACACAACCACTTTATTACGTGGGGGGAATTACAACAAAGTAAATTGCAGCAAACAAACAAATTGTTGTTAGTACTACTAAACAGCTTACAAATGATTAATAAACAGCTGCAATGTGACAACCATGAATTCCCAACATGTCCAATGGTTAGAGTATCACTTCCTCTAACATTTACAATGCCAAAATGATATAGAAAGAAACTTAGAATAGCATTATAACAATTTCAAACTAATCTGATCAGAAACAGGAAATACAGCAAATTAGATCAGCAAGGATAGAATTCACCAAATTGGACGTATCTTCTCCAATTCAGCTCGAAAAGCTCTCATACCACAACCAATCAACAGCTAAGAGCTAGGCGTCCAACCTCCACTGAGAAAACGAGCCCAAAACAAAGAGAAACAACTGGCACGATTCCCAAGGCAAACAAGAAGGAAGGTACGACTTTCAAAAAGGGTCAATCTTCTCCCAAAAATCAAAAACTCAAAGATTAAATCTGCAAACTTGCAGAAAGGGGCGCCCTCCACAGTAGAACAACATGGGCTAACACCCAAAACCAAACAAAAATCTGACTTGAAGCTATCAACACAAAACAGCTTCAGCCAGGCCAAATCAGCAACTTGCAAAAACAGGTTTTACATCAGCAACCTGTTCGATTCCAACAATTGAAGCTCCATCTGTATTTCAAAGTGAAATACAACCATGATGATTCACCTAGGAAGCCATAGTTGCAGGCCCGAAGGATGGATTTAGTTCGCTAAGCTTCCCCTTAGCCAGGTTTTGGATTCAAACCAGCAACATAACCTTACTATTCAATTTCCAAGATACGAATGAATGAGCAAAGCATCAATAAATAAGCTTCCAAAGAGGAGATGAATCAACTGTAACCTCCAAACAAGAAACTCTTCTCAACTTTTCCAAAAGGCGTCCATTTCAAAAAGTATTTCTTTTTTGAAATATTTAAAACTCTTCATATTTCTCTCAAGTCGTCCCATTTAGAGGAATAAACATTTTATAAAATATTAAATGTATCACTTTATGGCCCCAACTTAAAAACAACTTAAAGTCATTAAGCACTGCACCATACTGTTCATGAAGACACTGCCAAAATAGACTTACTAAAAATAGCCAATGCCAGAAATAGTAAGTTCACTACAAACTCGACAGAAGGCCAAACTAAACAGCCACACTGAACTACAAAAGGCTGAACTATTGCTAGAATGATACTGCTATAAATTGACTTACCAAAAATAGCAACTGCTATAAATAGTAAGTTTGCAAAACATCAATTGAACACCAATTGAGCAGTAAACAAGACTTACTATAAATAGTAAGTGTTTCCAAACGCCTTCTGAGCACAACCCGGGAAGCCAACGTGACTTACTATAAATAGTAAGTGCCTAGAAAGGTTATTAGATGGAGATGCATGTTACACCATTTTGAAGCTCTCTGAAAACCCAGAAAACTCCTAGAAACACACTTCCAAACTCCTGCATGCAAGCCTTCAAAAATGTATCTAAAACCTCCTACAAACTAGGAAACTCTAATTTTCCAATCTGCTTAGCCTACGAGTTTTCGAAAAAAAGGCTAAAACCTCAAGAAGAGCATAGGGCTAAATTGGGGACATTACACATAACCTATAGCATCTTGTCATAGCTGTCCACTTGCCTTTCTCTGCTCAAAGAAGAGAATATATCTGCAAATCTATAGTTGATCATGAAAATTATCAATCAGAAACAAGATTTTTGCAAAATGATCAATAGGAATACAATAGCTCGGCTACAATAGTGCACTCCTTTATTTAGTTTTAAGGCTGGAAACTGTCCCATACTAGCTGTGAGCACTTCAACCATGATAATGGATAGAAGACCCCTCCACCATGTAATTGAAAACTCTCCTTTGGCAGCAAGGGGAGTGTAGAGTGTGCTGGAAATTTTGAAGATATTAGACCTAAAATTGGGAACCTTATTCAAAGTGACCCTTGGCTCATGTCTTTGAGCTATGTCAAATTTGTGCTCTTCAACCAATAAGTTCCATTCAACAACTATTCTTTTTGGTGGCCACCCTTGAAGTGTAACATTGAGCATAAACAAAATAGACCAAATATCATTACGATCAAGCACCTCACCTTTGAAGGAAGTAGTAATTTTCACCCTAGAGTCTTCCATTATGGCAACTGTTTGATCTCCTCCTTCAACGCCTTGAAGTCATACCTCTTCCTTGGAATTCAACTCTATGGTGAACTTTCCCATAGGATATACCCTATGCATGACAAATATTATGCTAAACTCCCTTGTGTCATAGAAGTTGTTGCATCCCATGTATTCATCTATTATGTCGGTAAGTTGTTGTGCCTGCTTGTTCCTATTATGTGATTAAAAGAACCCGACCACCTATTTGAGCTTCATGACCATATTCTTGAGCCTCAATGAGATCCATAATGCTATTGTGGGCTGAACCTTCCAAATCATACTGCAATTCAGCTGGAAAGAAATCATAACAGTTTCCATAACACCCATGAGTCACTTGGAACCTCATCTAGTTCAGTACTAGGATGGCTGGAGCCTTTTCACTAACATTTCCATGCAAGGAAATCCTTTTGAAATTCTTCGATCTATTGCTGTTTGTATTAGGAAACATAGCATTATAAAAATAGTGTAACAGTTGCAGGTATGGCAAACCTTGCCAAACATCAGGCATGTGATCGGTGCAAAAGCAATGGATAGCCAAATGCAGACTGAAAACTCTCCATTAGAGGTGGCAAGTTCAAAATTACTTTTTCTCATGGCTGGAAACACCTGCAAAACCACTTGTGTGAATGCCAATGGAGTAGGGTGGTGGCAGCTAACAATAGTGACAGCAGTGTTAGGACTGAAAATTCGGTTCATAGCTATCCTAGGACTGCTTCCACTGTCATATGAGAATAGCACATTGCTCAACCTCCTCATGCTTTGATGGTGATCTCTTGAATAGATACCCCAATTTGGACTCATCTCATCCCACTCCTAGAACTCCTCTTATCACTGCACCAAGGACTACCATACTCATGAAATTAGCCAATGTGCTAGTGTATGAGGCTGGGATCAACAATCCAAAGTCTGAAAATATTAGGGTCAGCAACATGAAATGGGTACAGCAGTCAATAATCAGTAATAATGACAGTTCGGAGGCTGGAAATAACTGAATAGTGACTGAAAATCCCCTCACAAAGAGCTGCACACTTTTGAAACCCTTACAAATCAGCAACCTTGTGATGGAACATACTTGTTCATCTACAGATAACAAGTTGTAATGGCAGGACATATGGAGAACAGCAGATCTAATGTTTGAAACCTTTTTTACCATGGCCTTTGGTTCATGTATCTTGCAGCCAACACTTATCCTAAACATGTTTAGTTGGTGATATTCAACAAAAAATTCCCATTTCACAAATATCTCATTGGGTAACCACCTTAGGAGAGTGATAGTGAGTACATTCAAGACAAAAAACACATTATCATAATGAAGCATCTTTACTTGAAATCTTCCTGCAGTCCCTCTGACTTTCTTAATTGAAACACCATGCCTTCTCAACCCATGATGATACCCTTTAGATGTGGTGGTGGTCGTTGCCCATTGATGTTCCATTTCTCTTGTCATGACACATCTCAAAGTTTCCTCTTTGATGCCTAGTAGCATTACCACTTTGCTTTTGGTTTTCAATTTCATGATTAACTTTCTCATATAATGCTCCCCATGCAATCTCCATGTTTTGCTGATCTCTCCAAGACCCATGATATAAAAATCTTTGCACATCTCTTGTTCACCCAAAGTGATGACCGATCGCTTTTCTCCCATAATGCTAGAAGTTGTAGTGTCTCATACTTCATGAGTCCTCCAACTTGCTTGAAGCTTGATACCCAAAAACACCATACCAAACTTAGTCACAAAATCTTGAACATCAAACTGACACCGATTTTGCTTACCTTCATCTAGAGTCAAGCACCCTGAGGCGACCATCTCCATTTGGCTATCACCCACGATCTTGTCTTCAAGTGTGGTACTTAGGTCCCAAGAGTGATCTATGAACTCTAAATCTTGATCATTCACAGTGTGATTAGATTGCACAACCAACCTTGTATATGATCCCTCCTAAACTTCCTTTCAACCCAAATGCTCCTATCTGCTTTGACCATCAAAAGATCACATGGATCCCATATGCAAAATTAATCATAAACTTGAATCAAAGAGTCCACATGCCCTATACTACAAGTATCTCTTACTCTATCACCTTCTATTGCATGCTTTCCATGGTGACAAAAATTCTGCAATGACATAGGAAGTAACAAATCTGAAACATTTTTGTACCTTTGGCTCAAACAAAATGCCCATCCTCATTTGCCAAAAGAGAGTTTGTTGAAAAATCCTCAACACCTCCATTCTTGTGACTCAAAATCCTTGAATTAGGGTTAACCAAAATGTTCTTTATGAATGTATAACCATCCACAATGCTGCTCCGTAAATCAATCAATGGCTCATCATTTGGAAGCTCGAAAGATATTACATGATTCAACTCATCTTCCTTCAACTTGAACTCTTCATACCTGACAAATAGAGTTTTTCCCACCTTCATCTCATTGGTCTTTTGTTTGTACACACAACCATTAGAAATCAACAAAGTATCTTCACCTTCAACTTGTCGATTAGGGACCTCTTGTTATTGCTCCATGACGTTTGGTATCTTCAATTTTCTTTTGGGTCCACTATCACAACTTCTTTCTTGACATCCTCTTGTAATTTTGTCTCTATTGTACCCTTCACTGTTTCAGGTTCCATCATCTTGGGTTCTCCCTCTTTTAAGAAGGATTCTTTTGGCTCTTGTTCTTGACACCTTCTCCTCCGTCCATTTCTTATTTTCATATCAGAATACTCCTCAAAAGGCATGTCACAACAGATGGTAAGATCCAAAACAATATAATTAGTGTGATATCTCACCCTTTCATCCTCTTGTCGTGGATGTATAGGTTCTTGCTTCTTGGTTAATATCCTATCCATCTCCTTCAAAAACATTCTTTTTGTCTCTCGACGCTCCATCCTTGTGATAAAATCCTTCTGATCTTCATGAAATTCTTGTAACTTTTCTAACGTTTCTAACATGAATTCTTGAATTGTCTTCATCTTTTTGGCCTGCAAACATTAAACACTGATATGCAGCTGCAAAAGAATGACATGCAATGGATATAATCTACCATAAAATGATGAACTTCTAATGTTTCACAGGCTGGCAGGATTCTGGCTCTGATACCAATGTAATGACCTAGGGTTGTTTGATTAATGATTGCCAAAGAAAAACAGTTAACCCTAGTGCAGTCACCTTCAGGCAGTACAAAATTTGAAAACAGATCCCTACCAATAATGCTCTCAGTATTGCTTAAAATGATGCAAACCAACACGCAAGCAAATTGAACTATTTCTAGATAGCAAATTGAAGCAGGTATGATTGAACTTCAATAATAAAGAGAAGTTGTTTACATAATTCGTTTCATAAACACACTTCACTCAAAGGGAATCATGAAAAATATATATAGTATTACATTCTTTGAAGATGCTATTTCAATAATATTTCCAGCGAGCCATACGCTTTCAGATTTGGTTGTACAAGTCTGGTTTTACAGCAAGTATTTTGGTATATTCTGAAATTCTGATTAATCTTCAAGATATTTGATTATTATTACATCTGAATGATATATATCAATTTTGCTTCATAATTTCAGTCCGTGCAGTTTACTGCTAAAAATAATATAAGATTTGTAATTGAATTCAGTATTGTAAGTTTGGAACCCTAGGCCACCAGACATTTGTGAATTAATTTCATTTCCAACATTATTGACTCTCGTGTTAATCTATGTGGTTTTCCCACTAAATTTAGAATTTATTATTTCTACTTATTCTGGAAGGACTCCATCAAAATTAGTTTCAATCATTTTCAGTTAGAAGCTTGTAATTAATCTAAAAGGCTTGCTACCAAAATAAACATATCTTTACTTCCAGATTTTGTAATAGTTCGCAATATTGAGTTGTGCGGCTTGTCGTCAACAAGCATA
Source organism: Sequoiadendron giganteum (assembly GCA_007115665.2). Lineage (NCBI taxonomy): Eukaryota > Viridiplantae > Streptophyta > Pinopsida > Cupressales > Cupressaceae > Sequoiadendron > Sequoiadendron giganteum. Next base: position 616,797,472 of record CM021106.1, read on the forward strand.
TTAATACAATATTATTCTAATCCTTTTCACTATATGCCTCACCTTTCCCACACTGAAATCTCAGTTATCAGAAGGTGCTAAGGTTTTCATGCTTTTGGTCATTGTGAAATTCCAAAAATCGAGAAAGTCCAATTCAGAACAATACATACATCACATGAAAATAGAGTTGAAGATGACTAGTGAATGTTCTAGAGGGGTTGTATTGCTATTCCAATGTGCGTGCAAAAGTTCATTCATTGCCAAAAAGATCATAGAAGGTGTTTGGAAAAGAATGAAAACAAAACAAGAAGTCAAGCGCAAAGTTACAAAACAAGGAGATTGTTTCATTTGTTTCAAATGTTTTATTTATCAAACTTGTTGCCATAGGGGTTAAAATGGCAACTAGTTCTAGCTTTGTGGGTCAATCATGCTTCAAAATAGATCCGAATTCTCCTCTTTGAAAGTTTATTGATTGAGGATACACTTTCATATGCTATCCTGAGAAAATTCAACCAGCATCTTCATATGTACTCTGTACAAGAGTTGATTAACATTCATGTGTCATCAATCCAGGGATCATGAACAATTAAGGAAAGTCTATAAAGACAGGAGAGGGCAGAGGGGGTTATTGGAAACCTTACAAAGTCTTGTTGACAAATCTGGGTGTTCTAGAGGTTTGAATCTCCATAGTATAGTTGTTGATGTTAATGCAGCGTCGGTCTTCACTAGTACATGGGCCGACCTTATATTTAAGTTATATAATGCACTTATTCTGGCCGACTTTATTTGTTATTAAATATTTATCAAAAGGCCGACCTATATGAAGAGGCACCAAGAAGGTATATATACAAGGTTACCTTTTGATGTTAATACACATTTTCGAATACACAAAAGAAGTTCGCTATTTTGGCAGAGCAGAATTCGCAGTCATAGAAGAAGCTCATACTTGGATTCGCATACCTAGAAGAAGTTCATACTTGAACAGCAGATCATCATTTTGTAGCAGCAGACCGATTTCAAGGAGAAACATATTCATTTGTATCTTTGCATCTAGGAGAGATGCTATTATTCATTGTATCAAATTCGGCATTGTGTTGGGCCTGAGTTCAAGCAGATTTCTGCTCTTATTCCTTCAATATATAAGAGATATATTTGCTGGGTTTTTCTCCCTCAAGAGGAGGGTTTTCCCAGGGTATCTTGTTGTGTTCATTGTCTTATGTGTTGCATTTCTTTTGTTTAATTGATTATCTAATCTGATCTAAGAAACACTAACATGGTATCAGAGCGGGTGTGAAAAAGATCGTGATCAGATTTAGTTCGCAACACTTATTCTTTTTCAGTCTATCTTCCAAATTTCTCAAGATGGTGAACGGTCTGAAAATCGAGGATAGACTCGAAGGGATCTCGAACTACATATCATGGAGATTCAGGTTCATGCTAACCTTGGAAGAGAATGATTTGGCTGAGTTTGTGAAAACAAAAGTTCCCGAACCTGAGGGGGAAGAAGAGAAGCTGCAATGGAGGAAGAAAGACACTAGGGCAAAGAAAGCATTGGTTGATTCCGTCAAGGATCATATTGTACCAATTATCTTCAAGTTGGATACAGCAAGAGATGTTTACAACCTTGGAAGAGATGTACGAAATCAACAACACCAGTCGAGCCCTTGCTCTGAAGCAACAACTTCATCATGTGAAAATGGCGAAAGGAGAATCTGTTATTACATACTTCATGAGGATTTCAGAGATAAAAGATCAGCTCTCCACTATTGGACACATGATTGATGATAAAGAATTGACTATGCTTGCTCTCAATGGTCTTCCGCTTTCATGGGAGGCATTCATCCAAGGAATCAGTGCAAGATCCGAACTTCCTAAGTTTGATCGATTGAGGATTGATTGCATTCAAGAAGAGTCAAGACTAACAGCAAAGGGGATTGGTCAAAGCTCAAAGAATGAAGAATTACAAGTTCTTACCTCTCATTCATCAAACAAAGGAAAAGGCCTTAAGAAAGGATTCTTCAAAAGGAATCGAGAAGATGGAAATGATGATGCTCCTACCTTCAAAAGAAAACCAGACATGTCCAAGATTCAATGTTTTCGTTGTGATAAGTATGGTCACTTTGCGAGGGTGTGCCCTCAACGACCTAAGCTTCAAGTTGCCACTGCAGATGTTGAAGAAGTCACTCCACAAAAGGACTCCAATAATTATCTATTTTATTCAGCCTTGTCTAGCAATGTTTCTACGGACTCTTACACTTGGTTGATTGACAGTGGTGCTTCTAGACACATCACCGGATTCAGAAGTCACCTTTCAAACTTAATGGAAAGCAACTCTAGTGATCAAGTTGTTATTGGAGATGATGCTAGATATTCTGTAAAAGGGTTTAGAAATTCCACTCTTCACTTGGATTCTGGAATTTCTTTGGAATTGAATGATGTACTGTTCGTACCAAGGATAAAGAGGAACCTTGTTTCAATTTCAGCATTAGAAGACAAAGGTTATCAAGTTGCCTTCTCTAAAGGGAAAGTTCTTATATGGGCAAAGAACTCCAGCTTCAAAACTGCTCAAGTGATTGGAGTTAGACATGAATGTCTCTACATGCTGTGCACTCGTCCTCTTCAAGCACTTGTGCATAATAGTACCAGCATGTGTGATCTTTGGCATCGAAGATTGGCTCACATTCACTTTTGTGCTCTACCTATCATGGAGAAGATGGTCACCGGTTTTCCGAAATTCGATCAAGAACATGAAGGTACATGCAAGGGATGTGCCCTAGGCAAGAACACAAAAGGTATGTTTCATTCCAGTGAAAGTAGATCTAAATGCATTCTTGATCTCATTCATTCTGATTTGTGTGGTCCAATGTCTATTGCATCATCTAGTGGTTTCTTGTATTATATTATTTTCATTGATGATTACTCTAGAAAGACTTGGATTTATTTCTTGAGATCGAAAGAATCAGAAGAAGTATTAGTAAGATTTAGAGAATTCAAAGTGCAGATTGAAAATCTGTCTGGGAAGAAGATCAAAGTATTAAGATCTGATAATGGTGGAGAATACACTTCTGGCACTTTTCGAGACTTTTGTATTGAAGCAGGGATTAAGAGGGAGTTCAGTGTTCCCTATAATCCACAACAAAATGGTATTGCTGAAAGGAAGAATAGGTCTATTGTGGAAGCAGTGAAAGCTATGATCCATGATCAAGACTTACAAATCTCTTTTTGGGTTGAAGCATCAAGAACAACCGCCTATGTTCAAAACAGGAGTCCCCACAGGATCTTAGAGAATAAAACTCCTGAAGAAGCATTCTCAGGCGTGAAGCCTGAAGTTAGTCATTTGAGGATCTTTGGCTATCCAGTCTATGTTCATATTCCAAAGGAAAAGAGAACAAAGCTAGAACCTTCTGGGAAGAAAGGAATTCTTGTAGGCTACAGTGAGACATCAAAAGCTTACAGGATCTACATTCCAGGATAGAAGTCTATTGAGATTAGTAGAGACATCACATTTGAGGAAGATGTTGCTTATAGAAAGTCCAAAGGCACTCCTATGGAGGTCGATGAAGAAGAACCTCCTCAAGATATGGAAGTTGACCATATCCCAGAGAATCTGAAGGAGGATACAGAACCTAAAGAAGATATTGATCCAGCCGAGCCTTTGGATCCTACTGATGGGCCTCTAGACATTGTGATTGGAAAGAAAAGACCTCTTTGGGCTCGCAGGACAATGCAGGAAGCAGAAAGGTTTGTAGCTCCAAGAGGAGCCTTCAGAGAAAGCAAGAGACCTCACAAGTTCTCTAGCTATGTTGCCTTGATGAGGCAGATTATTGAGTCAGAGCCTTCAAATGTTGAAGAAGCTTCTAGTCAACAAGTATGGAAAGATGCCATGATTGAGGAGTATCAGTCTATACTTAAGAACGATGTTTGGGATATAGTCCCTAGACCCAAAGACAACTCTGTGGTGTCTTCTAAGTGGCTCTTCAAGATCAAGCATGCAGCTGATGGGAGCATTGAGAAACACAAGGCTAGATTTGTGGCTAGAGGGTTCTCAAAAAAAGAGGGAGTTGACTATGAAGAAACTTTTGCTCCTGTGGCTCGTTACACGTCCGTTAGAACCATCATTGCTATTGCCGCATCTAGAAGATGGAAGATTCACCAAATGGATGTAAAGATAGCTTTTCTGAATGGCATAATAGAAGAAGAGGTTTACATTGAGCAACCAGAAGGATTTGAGGTACATGAGAAAGAATCTCATGTCTGCAAGTTGAAGAAGGCCTTGTATGGTCTTAAACAAGCTCCTCGGGCTTGGTATGAAAGAATTGATCAGTACCTTTCAAGTTTGGGTTTCTCAAAGAATGATGCAGATTCTAACCTCTACTTCAAGGTAGTAAATGGTGAAGCATTGATTTTAGTTTTATATGTTGATGACTTGATCATTACTGGTGAAGAACATCTAATACCAAAATGCAAGAAGGAATTAGCTTCAGAGTTTGAGATGAAGAATCTAGGTCTTATGCATTACTTTCTTGGCTTAGAAGTTTGGCAAAAGCCAAATGAGATGATTCTAAGTCAAGGCAAGTATACTGTTCACATTCTCAAAAGGTTTGGTATGCTTGACTGCAAACCTATGTCTACACCCATGGAGTCTAATTTAGATAAGTTGAAAGAAGCCGCAGCTAGTTCAGAACCAGTGGATTCTACGATGTATAGACAGTTGATTGGTTCATTGATGTATCTAGTTAACACTAGACCTGATATCTGCTATGCAGTGAGTGCACTTAGCCAGTTTATGTGTGAACCAAAGCAAATACATCTTGTAGCAGCTAAACATATCCTGAGATATTTATGTGGCACAATTGGATATGGGTTGAGATATTCTTCAAATGTGGATTTGGAGCTACATGGTTTTACTGATTCTGATTGGGCAGGATGTGTCTCAGATCGGAAGAGTACTTCTGGTTGTTGCTTCAATTTGGGGACTGCTATGATCTCCTGGTGTAGCAGGAAACAGTCTTCAGTGGCCTTGAGTACAACTGAAGCAGAGTATATTGCAGCTTGTGTGGTAGCTCGTGAGGCAGTGTGGCTTCGTAAGCTCCTTGCAGGATTGTTTGGACAATCAATGGAGCCTACTATTATACACTGTGATAATCAAAGTTGCGTAAAGCTTTCTGTCAATCTTGTGTTTCATGACGGAACAAAACATGTTGAGATCAAGTACCACTATATTAGAGATATGGTACAAAGGAAAGCAATACAGTTGAGGTATATCAGCACTGAAGAGCAAACGACAGACATTCTTACAAAGCCTCTCGCCAGGATTAAGTTTGTATACTTCCGAGAGAAACTTGGTATGGTGGAGAATGTAGCCGTGACTGAGAAAGAGTCTCAGTAATCAGTGATCCTTGTTGAGAATGCAACTCTCTGCTGAGTGAGAGTTGAGGTGCAAGCCCTTGTTAATACAATTCTCTGCTGAGAGAGAGTTGAGGTGTAAGTCCTTGATAATGCAATTCTCTGATAAGAGAGAGTTGAGGTGAAAGCCCTTGTTTCCACCCTCTGGGAGAAGCTATGGTGGATGTCATGTGTGCGACTCCATGACAAACATCACGTGAGAGAATCCGTGATGAGTTTATACCATCTATGGGAGTAGCCATAATGGTTGATATCACGTTGAGGTGATATTCTATTTTGTTTTCATTCTAACCTAATGTGTCTTGTGCAGATGAAAGTTCATCCCTAGCTGAGAGGGAGTGTTGATGTTAAGTACAGCGTCGGTCTGCACTTTCCAAGAAAGATATTACCTAGAGCCGACCTTATCTTGTGTTATATCCTTCCCTTGTTGACTGGTCGACCTAAGTCACATTTATTCATTTATCATTACTTGCTCAAAGGCCGACCTATATGAAGAGGCGCCAAGAAGGTATATATACAAGGTTACTTTTTGATGTTCACACACATTCGAATACAAAAAGAAGTTCGCTATTTTGGCAGAGCAGAATTCGCAGTCATAGAAGAAGCTCATACTTGGATTCGCATTCCTAGAAGAAGTTCATACTTGAACAGCAGATCATCATTTTGTAGCAGCAGACCGATTTCAAGGAGAAACATATTCATTTGTATCATTGCATCTAGGAGAGATGTTATTATTCATTGTATCAAATTCGGCATTGTGTTGGGCCTGAGTTCAAGCAGATTTCTGCTCTTATTCCTTCAATATATAAGAGATATATTTGCTGGGTTTTTCTCCCTCAAGAGGAGGGTTTTCCCAGGGTATCTTGTTGTGTTCATTGTCTTATGTGTTTGCATTTCTTTTATTCAATTGATTAAATAATCTGATCTAAGAAACACTAACATTCATTGGTAAGGCGGTGGGGGCGCTGAGGGGGACCCCGCCCTTTACCGCGACAGGGAGCACGCCAGGGGCGCTGTCCCCGGACCCCGCGAGGGGCAGAGCCCCTCGACCCCACTGGGGGCGCTGCCCCTCGACCCCATTGGGGGCGTTGTCCCCAAACCCCCACAAGGGGCGTTGCCCCTCAACCCCATTGGAGACATTGCCCTCAAACTGAAAATTGAATTTAATTGGTACTTTTTAATCCCTTTTCCATAGTTTTCCTACAAGTCTTCAATATAATTCGCTTTAAGGCTTTTGAAACCATACAAAACTCCATGTCGCATTGTGATGATTTGGGAAAGAGGAATCATTGATATGGTGTATTTGAATATTTTTCAACTATCAATTGACATTTAATATTTATCTTTGGCATTTGGCATTGATCAATGATCAAGTATCATACTATGAAATGATTTAGTTTTACAATTATGTATATTTCTCTTATTTTTTTGTATATATAATACATATATATATATATACACGTACCCAAACCCCTAAAAATTTTTTTCACGTACCCACGTACCGGGTTCTCGTACCCAAACCCGTCCCCGAACCGGAACCGGTAACTTAGGTTGGGAAAGGAGGATTGTGGTGAACAACCTCCCATGCCTAACAAGAAGGCTCCAGGGCGGATCCACCCAGGGCACTCCTCATGTCTTCATAATTGCATTTATGACTATGTTTATATTTGGATATCTAGATATTAATGCTAATAGACATATGTATATGTAGAAATGTGGTTCATATGGTGAATGCAATTATGCAGGTTTCAATCCAAGATCACTTCGTTAAAGGAAACATTTATTTGAAAAGATGAAACCCTAAACCTAATCAACAAGCGAATTCTAGGTCAAACTGGGTAAGGGACATTACACCCCTGAGTTCCTGCATCCACAAAAAAGTGAATTTATGCAAGGTCTTGAGTTTGTGGTTATTGGGAGATCACAATATAACTTATTTTTCAAATTATTCATCTTTGAGTTCCAATGAAGTGCCAAGGATGTTTTTTCTTTGGCAAGTTCTCAGACCTTTGGAGGTCTTGTGGACTTCGACAATTTGTCCCTAAGTCTGCATTCCCTCCAATCTCCTTGCACCGTGGGCTTCTTTCCTTATTCTTCTTGAATTCTAGAACCCTAGAAGGACTTGGAACTCTAGAACTTGTCTCCAAGTTACAGTTTCTCCCTACTTCCCTACTTCTTGTTCTTCTCGAAACTTGGAACCTCAGGAGGACTTGGAACCTTGGCACTAGGTTCCAACATTCCAAGTGCTTCCACAATCCTAAAACCCAACCATTAAAGTCCCAAGATTTCAAATCCTACAATCTCAAAACCTCACCATTGAAGTTCCAAGGTCCTTTTGCAATCTCAAAACCTCACCATTGAGGTTCCAAGGTTTCAAGTCCTTTTGCAATCTTGAAAACCCAACACTGTGATTCCAAGTCCTTTTGCAATCTTGAAACTCCATCAGTTCCAAGGTTTCTGTACGGCCAAACTCTCATCAACCACCTGTTCGCCTAGAAACTCTTTATGAAACTTAGCACGTTTCACTGACCTATTGCTCTGCCATTTTTGGATACCATTAATGCTCAGAAAGGTCATGGATTGAATGAGGATGGCCCCCCATCCCTTTGCAAGTACAAATGGACACAAATGAGGCAGATTTCTTGTACCAAAACGAGGAAAAACATGACATGGGAGGCATGGGCGTCCCTTGTGAACCCCAAAATTGGAATTTTGTGCATGTTTGTATGTTTCCACTTTGGACTCAATTTGCAAGGAGAATTTAAAAGCCCAAAATTTCATTGTATGGGAAGGAAAATTTAAAAGGAGTATTGGTAGAGCAAGCAAGGAAGAAGTATTTGTAGGGCACCCTAGGGTTCCATTTTCTAGCTTCAGGTACTGAAATTTTGTAATGTAATGATCTGGGTTTATCCCAAACTTGTAATGAACTTATTCTAAACTTTTAAGAACAATTTTAAAGCGTGGAATTATCTTTGAGTGAGTATCTCCATTGGCATTGTGTTCATTTTTGGATGTATTTGTGATTAGTTGGTTAGCTAGATAATTGTAAAATCCTTTCAGAGCCTTTGCATGGTATCTTTTCAAGATAATAAAAGAAATATTCAGGTCTATTCATGGATTGCTAAGTAGAATCATTTGATATTCTACAAACTCTGTTATTTCTTTGAATGCATGCATAGAACTTAATTTGCTTGTGTATTTTGAGAAGTATAGACTTAAGTGATACCTTCATTAAGGTATCACAACATTTTTTCAATCATTGCATGTTTCTATAGTATATACAAACCTACAACTCTGATGTCCGACTAGATATAGGCACTGGTCTGCTATTTGTTCCTCCTTTCATCACCTGAACACATTAAAAACAAATTAAGCATTATTGTCATTTTTCAGTTCGTGTTGTTTTAGTTCTTTCTAGTTTCCTTGTGTGAAAGTACATAATAGCAATATGAGTTGTTATATCCATATCCTCAAACACTCTCCTGGCAAGCCTTCATTTGTTGTAGTAAAGGTGCTTGATTTGCATGATCAAACTAGCATATAGGTATGAAGTGACAACCGAAATTGGGGTACACTATGCAGCGGACATGGTTTGTGGCAAGGAGGTCGATCATTCCTAGTGATTTCATCTAACTCAGTGCCTTAGGAAATCCCCCCTTGGTCTAGCAGAGCTAGAAGTGAATGAGGTTCTACCCACCTCAACAATCGGTCCTTAGTTGCTTAAACTTGATCAGAAGTGTGTGTTCTTCTTTCCAAATTTGACACCCTTGGTATTTGGGAAATGATTCAGCTTTAGGGGTTTGGGATCTACAACTCTGGTCACCATCACAAGTCAAGTGGGCCATTGAAGACGTGCTGTTCCTTCTTTTTGCAGTGTTGTCAGTAATTTAAGAGGAATTGTTATTGTACTGCTGTAACAGGATTCAGATAATGACTGAGAATGATCAGGGATGTAACAGGACATATTTGAGAATCTCCATTCAAAGTTGCAGACCTGAAAATAGCCTGGGAAACTTAACTTTGTGAGTTTATTGCTTCAGACAGGTGGTGAACACACCTAAAGCAGCAAACTAATTACTGTAACAAGTGGTGGAATCTTCCTGTCACAAACAGCATGTAGAATTTGGAGGATTTGGCATTTAATCTTCAATTTGGTTGTTTGGTTTTCCATTTTTGTGAGTTTGGGAAGCTGTAGGAAGGTCTTGAGTTGCTTCTCCATGTCTGGAAAGATGTTGGCTCTTCATTGTAACTCTCATATTGCTCATGTTTGTAAGATTTGTTGGAGGTAATTAGGGCTTTCCTAGTTGCAGGGGCAGAGCAGAGGTGAAGGAACTAGACACTTGTTGTAATGGTTCCAATTAGCCATGTTAGCAATGTAACCTTTATATGTTGATGCCTGAGATAGTGATGGGATGCCTGAGATTTGTTGGAGGTAATTAGGGCTTTCCTAGTTGCAGGGGCAGAGCAGAGGTGAAGGAACTAGACACTTGTTGTAATGGTTCCAATTAGCCATGTTAGCAATGCAACCTTTATATGTTGATGCCTGAGATAGTGATGGGATGCTTGCAAAGCATACTCTTCATGGAGTTTTTCACCCAGTTAACAGTTTCTCCAGATGTACACTCTTTTACATATGTTCTCGTAATGTATTTAGTGATGGTAAGAGTTGCTTTCAAAACCCTGAATGAGACAATGAGCTTTCTTAGATCTGTTATTCTATGATTCAGGCATGATATCAGTCCATTACTGTATCTATAAGTATATTCTTTAATTCTCCACCAGTATTTTCTGCAGTCTATATCTTCTCATGAATGTTTTCCATATTAGGTGCATTATATATCCTTCCTAGCTATGTTTCTTTTAAAGATTAATCAGTAAGTCTCTGGTTTTGGGGCCTACACCATACAATTTGTTAAGGACCAACATTTCACCGCAAGACTTATAATCTCATGCATTTGTCCACTAAGGACCAACTGTGGGACTACTACTTGCACCATGTGCTCTGACGCTAAGATGTCATTTTGGGGATTCGATCCTGGGTCTCCATAGTGAGAACCCAACGTCTTTACCATTTGAGCACAGCCCCTTTGACAAGCCTTCCATGCTCTGTTGATCTCAATAAGTATTAGAATTGTAAAAGATATGCAATATAGATATTTGGAGACAAGGGTGGCAGTATAGACCTTTCCAGGGTACCATTTGTTCTTTGAAGGTATAGCTATTGCTTATTTTTACATACCATTTCACTGTTTTGCCCCCTTTCATTTCATGAAACATTGTATGCATAGTATATTTAGAAACACTCATCGATGAACAGATTAAAACTTTTTCCCCTTAAAAGCTTTCTCAATAGCTAGTGATATTATTTTGACAGCAAAGAAAACTTATGGATGAATGTGAATTTTTCAAGTAAGTTCAATCAACTGATTTAAGATATTCTAGGTAATGGAGAAAATGGAAAGATGGGTACGGGAGCACTTTGAGGATCCACGGCGCAGCACATTGAGCAGACTTGTTCCCTCTATTGGGCGTTTTCACACACCATTACCACTCATTAGGGCCATGCGGGAGTATGATGAATTTGCTATGATTTCAAGGCGCAAGTTTGTACCTCCAAATTTTGCAGAAATTAGACATGTACTAAACATAGCACAGGTGAGCATTTAAATGGTTCTAAATTTCTAATTATCTAGATCTAGGCTTTTGGGCTTCTTTTGAATTTGTATGGACTGAAGAAGTAAAGATTGTGGCCCTTATCAGTGCAATGCAAAATATATTTATCTCTTTTGTTAACCCAAATTGTGAAAGGCAAAAGCATAAGTTTAATTAGTTACTTCATTGGGGAAGTGGTCAATGTATTCCATTTATAATAGTATTTATATGGCAGAAAATTTATTGATGGATGAATGAATCTCAATTTATCTAAGCAAGACTACTTCTCTGAGTTCTAAGTCAGATTATAGATGTTTCTCTGTTCTTCTCTAGTCTTATACTCCCATCTTAATGTTTTGCAGGTTCATGCAATAGCAGAGCGAATTTCATTCATAACATTTGATGCAGATGGAACCCTTTATGCAGATGGTCACCATATAGAAGGAGATAATAAAATGATTGACCATATTATTAAATTCATGCAACATGGTGCTCACGTTGCAATTGTAACTGCTGCTGGTAATCAAATTTTAATGTTATTTCATGGACTTTTCTACTAAATGAAGTCGATTTTAAGAGAGAAATGGCTATTACAATAGGAAGTAGAATGATGAGATTGTCTGACTGCCTTTACATAGGACATGTTATGGTCTCCAAAATGAGTGTAAAAGTTATTATAAGGTAATGGTAAATATAAAATTATAGGAATATCAATATACCTTTATGTAGTATGGCCCTTAAAATGGTTAAGAAAGGTATCTTGTAATAACTTGATATATAATTTAGATGATGACTTTGATAATACGGTAATACCCCTTACTGACATATTGGATAGCTGTCTCTTGGTAGGGCTAACGAGTCTTCCAATATGAGTGTTGTACTCTTGGCTTTGAGAGACTTGCCTTGTTATTGTCATTTAGAGGACACATGTTTTATGGAAGCCCATTTACCTCCTATTGTTATGGTCTTGTTAGACTTGACATGATATAGATGATATCAAGATAAACCATAATATAAGTAAAAACATATAAATTTAATATTAAAAAACACATGATAGATGTCTTAACAAAGGAAAATTAGTCTGTTGAGTTGTGGTCTGGTGGTAAGGACATTTACCATGATTAAACATGGACTTCATGGTCTCATGAGTTGCCGATTTGCAGTATTTTTCAGAAATATGTCAAGTATAGCATTTTCCCTAAAGTCAGATAGGGATTAGAGTTCTGCAGTTATTGAGAGGGATAGGATATTCAAAGTGTAATATTCGTAATGCCTATTTCATAATTCCACTTTGTCTTGAGATACAACTATTTCCCATGCATTCTGCCTCTTTCCATCAATTAAACAGTAAACTACCTTCTAAGGAGACTATTAGTGGTCTCACAGCTGGATTTTTTTGAAAACTTGCAGTATTTTGTTAAGAAACAACATGCTTTTCAGAAAGTTGCTATGATTATGCTTGTGGTCACCCTTTTGGTCTTAGGGTCTGGTAGATGCATTGTTCCTTAGAATTCAGCTATTCGATCCCTAATGTTTAGGCTTATAGCACTTTGGTTCATCCCTATTTGTCTTTTGAGTTACATATCTAATTTCATCCTTGAATCCTGTTTTACCCCTTGCAAGACCATCCCACTTCTACATAATTGCTCTCTCAGTCACTTAAATCTTCTAGCTTTCTCAACTTATCTACAACTATATAGAATAGAGTTATTTGGTTAAAACTTAATACTAGTGATCATAACTTAATACTAGTGATCATACTTGGAACTTTTGCCTTGCTCTTGCACACCTCTACAGTTATCCGACACATTTTTACAAAAAGTCCTCTAGGCTTGCCTGCAGAGTTTGGTCAAGGAGTTGCTAGTCACTTGCTTTAGATCATCATCACCTTCCTCCCATCACATTGCCACATGTCATATTTCTTGGGAATTGGTGAATGGTTTGTATGGTCCTCCTTGGAGTGGTCTTGAGGGCCCCTACATTTGATAGTTTGAAATTTCTTTGCAGTACTATAGTGGATTGTTCACTATAGGTGGTAGGATTCTCCTACCTTGGTTAGAAAATCGCCCACTATGGCTTGCAGCTAAGGTGGATTGTTCTTACCTTAGCAATTTTGCAGTTTTGAGGTGCATGCAGGGAAGTTTTGTATGCTTTGTAGGTTTGAGCAGCACATGCTGTTCGATTGTGCCAAGTCATCCATCAACTGATGGTGCATGGGAATTTGAGATGCAACAAAGAAATGTTTCAGTGTCAACCCTCACTATTGGTCCACGTTAGTAGAGCAGGCCTGTTTGTTTTCCCTTTGCACTAAGTATTCTCTATTAGCGGTGGGGCCCACCTCTTGTTATATTTGTGGGGCTCCTTGATAGGTGCCATGTGGCATGCTCTCTACTTTAGAAGAGAAGTTAAAATGATTTTCCCTCAGATCAGCATGGGCTGTCTGATTGTGTCATGTCAGTTCCCATCCAACGGGCCACAAGGAGTGCAGTCATTCTTGAGCCATTTTCGTAGTGATATAGCCCAACATCTATCTTTTGAAATCCGTGGCTTCCTTAAAGCATTCCAAAGGCATTTCAATGACAACAGTGTATTTTGAGTGTGATCTAAGCTCATCTATTTCAAATTGATCTCATAGGTACCATTCCCCTATGAAGGCTAACAACCCCTTCCCTTGTATCATTTGCAACTTGTCATCCACCTACCTAATAATGGTGTGTGTTGAGTGAGGATTAAAATTCACTAGTTGGATACATTCCATTGATTTCAAAGGTATTCCAACCATTGATAGAGGCATTTATGCCCACAACCTTGCTTAGTTCCATGAATTTTGCCGCTTTGCTCCTAGTGGACATTGTCCTCCCGTTGGATGTGGATTTTGAAATTCAAATGTTTTGGGGGGAAATTCTTTATTGTTGGATGGGGTCTTTCTATAAATAGAGGCCTACATGCCTTTCTAGAGTTAAGATTTTTCCTTGTATAAATGTGATGTTGAGCCTTGTGTATGGAGCATTATCTTAGTTCTTTTGTAATCAAATCTAGGGCAACTTTTGTGTAATTGGTCAAATGTGATTGGTATTGCATTGCATGTGACTATTCGATACCATTTGAATCATCAATATAAGAAGTTGTTACTCTAAAAGTTTTGTTTCTTATTTGGTGTGGAGGAATTTGTCTAATGTATACTTGTGTAATGTTTAATGCATTTCTATTTGACATTATACCATGAGTTGTAAAGCTGAAGGAGTATAATCTGTTCAGCATGAGCCTTTACTTTATGTTATTT